>OX411762.1:15685193-16885193 GCA_948252205.1 Orthosia incerta | reverse complement strand
AGTGTTTTATTATCCCAAGGGAACATTATATCGGGATGAATAGTAATCTATGTGCTGTTCTAGACTATAATCTATTTCTGTGCTAAATTTTATCCAGATCCGTGCAGCCGTTTTAGCGTGATTGAGTAACAAACATACATCCACACACACATCCATCCAAACTTTCACATTTATAATATTGGTATATAATATAGTGTTGATAAGAAAAAAATGATTTTTCATAGTCCAAGAGTTGTAGCCCTGTTCATATTCATTTCAACAATTGGACCAACTAGCGCCGCTTACAACGCGACAGCTGCACTATGGTTGCGCGATTAATTGCGACTACTTTGCTGTAAGGGTACACTAGTCGACGACGGCACGAACTATTTTGTGCGCGGGGTTAAAATGCATTTTATATCAACCGACAACACGTGCGGAAGAGATAGATGCTGTGATGAGCAGTAGGAAGCTAGTTCGCGTACGAATACACACTTTTGCAAATTTGTAGCGAAATGCATAATGATTTAGGACGAAACCGAGCGCGCGAAATTTTGTAAACAGATCTTTGGCAGTCTAGATATCATGAAAAAACGACTAAATCTATCTGTTCAAACTATTATATATTAATTATTTGCATTGTTGAACTACTAATCTATCCCTGTATGGTGGCCGTTTTGCAAATTTCCGTCTTCTTATGGTATTTATTCGCGCCCAAAAATGCGTTAAAATTAGTGTCGAAATGTGGAACTTTCGACGCTCATAACTTTTTATTTTGAACGTACATCGTCAAACAGTGGAATAATCCCTAGACTACGTTTGTATGGAAAAATTTTCGACTAGTGTAACCTTAAAGGTCCTATTCGGCTTTTATTTGGCCACGAGCTTGTCATTATAATTTTAACCACGACATAGCTTAAAATACATACTTTCTTGATGCTCTCTGCAGTTGACGTACTCCATCATGCAATAGTTATCAAACGTATTGTACGTGTAATAAATTGTCCTGGCGCATACTTTTCCAGTTCTATAACAAAATAAATGCCGTATTCATTATTATTTGTAAGTAAGGTGTTTCGTATTACTAGAGACCCTATCATTTTTGATATCCATATCACGGGGATACAGCAATTTAATTTTACCGAAAACTATTGGCCGACGTCTTTTTACTATATGCATTATTTAACATATTTTCAGATCATCGAAGTATCATGTATTATTTTACCGAACTAAATTTCGCCGATTTACAAAATAACTTTTTGCTTTTGGCCGAAGCCTCTTTTGAATTTTTTTCATTTGCCATATTTTCACCAAACCGAAACAACATTTTAAGGAATATTATTTAGTCACAAATATATAGCCGGTCACTTGGTAGCATTTTCAATTTAAAATTGAAATAGCGTCATATTAAGTCAATATGTTGTGCTACAAAATTTTGTGACAGAAACGAATCTCTGCAAAATCGACTTCACGCAGTGTTGTCTGTGTTAACGTATTTATTTCGAATTTTCATGGAAATGATTTATTAATAGCTGTCATGCATTAATAAATCACTTCAGGAGACGTGGCTGGTGCCACAGGATCTGCCTTTCCTGGGCAGCATCAACGATAAGTTCAGCTATACCGGAAAATCAGCGATTGACTTATCGTCCGGAGTGAGGCGAGGGAGACCTTTCGGTGGCGTCGCGATTCTGTGGCGTAAAAGTTTGTTTACGAAAGTAACGATTGTGCATTGTGAAAGTGATCGTAATACGGCAATTAGAGCGACTACAAGTGAGAATCGTGAAGTTGTAGTTATATGTGTGTACATGCCTAACGACCAGTTTGACAACTTACCAATGTTTACGAATTGTCTAGGGAAGATTAGCGCTATTGTACAACAAAATAATGTAGAATCAGTATTTATTCTAGGTGATTTCAATGCTCACGTGTCCGCTCCATTTGGTGTCGAGTTGTTTGATTTTTGTGACGATAATAAATGGATTTGCGCAGACATAGCTAAGCTTGGTAGGTCGTCAGATACACATACGTTCTATAGTGATGCACATGGTTGTAAGCGTTGGTTAGATCACTGCGTAGTCACGGAATCAGCCTGGCAAACAATAACCAGCATAAATGTTGACTATGGAGTGTACTGGTCGGACCATTTACCTTTAATTGTGAAATGTAATCTTGACATGATTAGACCTAAGTGTGTTTTTGACGATTTGATTTCTAATGACATTTTATGGGGTGATAGAGAAAGTGACGAAATAGGAATTTATTTTGACATTAGTAATAATAAACTTAAAGACATTCACTTCCCCAATGACTTTTGTGTTTGTGCAGACAGTATGTGCAGTAATTTTGAACATAGATATATTATTGACAATTTATATAATGACATTGTTAACATTTTATGTGAGGCATCTGTGCAAAGCAAGAAGGTGAGAAAGTTTAAAAAGGGCAAAACGGTAGTGGGGTGGAATAAACACGTGAGAGAAACTCATAGTCAGGCTAGGCTGGCATATCAAACGTATATAGAGCATGGTAAACCTGAAAGTGGGCCTGTTCATGACAACATGTATCTTACACGGAAAATATTTAAATCTAGACTGAAGTACTGTCAAAGCCACCAAGACCAGCTTAAAATGGATCTATTAGCCTCACAGGTTAGGGATAAAAACTTTCGAGCTTTCTGGAAGGGTCCTAAGAAGATTAACGGTATGGTCAGTTTGCCAGTGACTGTGGGCGAATGTAGTGAGCCTAGGGATATAGCTAACCTATTTAAACAGCATTTTATAGTTGAGTCACCGCTTGCCGACAGTTCTGTTGTTGCGGATGTTGATGCCGTCACTGTCTGTGAGAACCCGATTGGGTTTTCTGCTAAAGATGTTAAAAATATTATTAATAACATGAAACGCGGTAAATCACCGGGTAGTGACGGACTCAGCATTGAGCACCTGCAGCAAGCGGTTAAACATTTATTTAGAGTACTGGCTATGTTTTTTACTTTCTGTATGCGTCACTCTTACTTACCATCTAAGATGACGGAAACTATTGTCGTGCCTATAGTGAAGAATGTCACTGGTGATGTAACGGACAAGAATAATTATAGACCTATCTCCCTGGCTACTGTCTTGGCGAAGGTCTTCGATGGTCTCCTGGATACTCAGCTCAGCAAGTTTATTAACTTACACGATGCCCAATTCGGATTTCGTGAGACTCTGTCAACTGAAAGTGCGATATTGACTCTAAAGCACACAGTTGCTTACTATGTTGATAGGAAAACACCTATATATGTTTGCTTTCTTGACCTATCGAAGGCCTTCGACCTGGTCGATTATAATAAGCTCTGGACTAAGCTTGGGGAGGTCGGGGCTCCTGCCGAACTCACTAATATATTTGCTTTTTGGTATACCCACCAAAAAAACTTTGTCAAGTGGGGAAACGCATATTCTGAAGAATATTCTCTTGAGTGTGGAGTGAGGCAAGGGAGGCTGACCTCTCCAAGACTTTTTAATCTGTATGTCAATCAGCTGATGGGTGAGCTCAGCGATAGCCATGTCGGATGTCATATAGATAACGTTTGCGTCAGTAACATCAGTTATGCAGATGACATGGTGTTGCTGAGTCCATCTGTCGGAGGGCTATGGAAACTATTAAAAATCTGTGAGGCCTACGCTGGGAGTCACGGCTTAAAGTACAACGTTACAAAAAGTGAGTATATGCTCATCAGAGGGAATAATAAACCACTAGAGCATATTCCACCAGTGTTTCTCAACGGGGTATCTTTGAGTCGGGTCTCTCAGTTTAGGTATCTGGGGCATATTGTGACCGAAACCCTGCATGATGACGCAGACATTGAGAAAGAGCGGAGAGCATTGTCGGTGTGTGCTAACATGTTTACATACTAGCACACACCGACAGGTACATAGGTTTGCGAGGTGTACAGCACAGGTTAAAATAACTTTGTTCAGAGCCTATTGCCAAAGTTTTTACACCAGCGCCCTATGGACCAGCTACACGCATCGGGCCTACAATGCTCTCAGAGTTCAATATAACACCGCCTTTAGGATTTTGGTGCGGCTGCCTCGATTTTACAGTGCCTCGGGCATGTTTGCCGACGCGAGGGTAGATGACTTTTACGCTATTATGCGCAAAAGGTCAGCCTTACTAATTCGCCGAATTCGAGGCAGTGGCAACGGAATCCTACGGATGATTGCAGACAGACCAAATTTGGCAGCTCTGAGAAGGCTCATCAGGCTGTATGTCACTTGACTTTTTATGTTTTTCATTTCATAATTTATTTCAATTTTATTTCTTTTTAAATTATATATTTCAATTTCATTTTAATTTATTTTCAATCATTTATTTCAATACAATTTTAGTTTATATTCAATCATTTGCATTACCTACTTGTACCCTCATGACTAACATAGTTTTAAGATAATGTAATACTAACAAAAAATATGGACATTTAAATAGTCTGAATTAAACGAATTTTATTTTTTATTTTATTTATTTTTATTAGACATTTTTATTAATTTACTATTTCATAGAGCGAGCGCAGCGAGCTCGGGAATTTAGGGCACCCCGACACGATTACTTTAGACCCTGCGACAGACAAACCAGTCAATTTTAATAATTTGTGTTAGCCCACTGTTTCTCTCTCACTTAGTATTTTGATGTGCGTTTAAAAACAAATATTTCGCTCAAATGTTATTTCTGCTAAGTGTAACTTTGGCAAATAGTTTTTCGACCAACTGAAACGTCGGAGTAACGAAAAAAATCGAATTGATAATAGGACAACTGAGACAGTGGCAAACGTGACTTCAATGAAGTAAAAAAAAACGAAACGATAAAAGTTGAAAAGTGTTAGGTGAAATTAAATTCGGTCAAATGTTTCTCGAACTTATGATAGGTAACCATTCAAAACACCTACGTATATTGTGTCAAACATGTCAGTACAAATGTAGGTTGTGATATATTGACAAAACGGAATTGGAAAAGGTCTCTTTTATAATAGGCCTTTCAACGTTGTTTGAATTATACCTTCTCCAGCCAATACGTCAAAAAACGAGTCTAAATCGTCACGCCAGCGTTTTTTAGGCCTGACCCCTCCCTCGGTTCGTTGAGGCACTTGGCGTAGGTGATATCTCACTACCGGTCCTAGTTCAATCCATGGTCAGAAGTGAGAAAGCGTGCAATGCCGTCACCTCGTTTTGCGAGGAGGTAATGTTTGCAAAAGAGGCGGCAATAAGGGAGAGAGAGCATATCTCCCACTCCACCCGCACCAGAGGAGCAGCCGGGTGACGAAGCGCGCTTAACGATATCCAGCCACCATAAAGAAGCGCCTACGGTGGTTTGAGTCGTTGCCCGACCAGTCAGGCCTACAAAAGCGGAGCGCAGTTGTTCCATGCGCTCCTTTAAGGGAGAATGTGCTGTCGTTAGATCAGCCACTCTAGATGATGGGGTCCGCTAGCAATGGCGGGCCGATACCAGTCGAGGGTGCGTGTGAATTTAATTGCATCCCAGGCTCTCAACTCATGATAGCGGTAGGAACCCTCGCGGACATAACCCTCCGTTTCCCACAGACAGGGAGTATCCAAGAGGATTTCCCAAAAAAAAAAGCCTGCCCCGACAACGACGTCCGTTCTCATTCATCAGTCCTAATGCATCCGGCATGTGTTACCCGCCCAGTCCCACTTTAGCCTCGCAGAATAATCGCTAACTTCGGCGATGAGTGTCTTGGAGTGTATTATGGAGTTGCGAATTCGATTGGTGAGTTTAATTTTTAGAATGCTATGCATCGCTCTTTGGCAAATTGTTCTTGAGCTTGGACTTCTGAACTTCGCTCAAAGGTCAATTCTGGATACCATAGTTTATCTTACGCTTAATGAAATAGAAAGGTCGCCCTTCATCCAGTGCCTTCATGGACAGGCAAATTTTTTATTTATGGTTTATTCGTAGACAGAGAATACTATAGACAACTAGATAGCTTGCATCTCATTCACACAAGAAAGAGAACGGTATATGCATACGTCATGTAAAGAAATGAGATAGCATGATATGATTTTTTGTTTCATGTTTTTTCAAAGTCATCAGAGTACTGTGCTCATAGATTTAGAATTTTTTTTGCTACGCAAAAAGATACACGAAGCGTGCGAGCGAGAAATCCTAATCAAGTACAAACCGCCCAAGAGAAAAAGAGAGAGTGAATGACGTACCGATATGTCATTTTTTTCGCGAATAAGTACCCCTAGCGCCCATCTGTTTTACGCCGTGGTGAATTTCTTGCATTTAAATAATAATCTTTAGATTTAAATTGATAATATTAATTATACAATTATGGTGACTTGTTCTGTGAGTGAATGTGACGTTACAAGACGAAATAACCCCAATAAATACACATTTCACAGGTAAATACAATTTTGTCCTTGGATTGTTTTGAACCATATTTTGACGAATTTCTGCTAGTAATCGGCTCAGAAAGAGAGTCTTACAATAGTAAATTGATTTCCAATGTTTTATATAAGTATATTTCGTATATATAAACAAAATTGGCGAAAATATTATGTAAAAGAGTAAATTGTTTGTTTACGCTAGGGCTTGACAAAGCGGTGACGTCATGAGTATCGATAAAAACTTAATAGTTTTTAGTGACATCATGACATGAGTACAAACTTATTTAGTCAGGTTTTCTTAAAATAGATTTAAGTTACGATTGAGAAGATGTTTTTATCGAAACTGTACTTAAAGTTGCATGTTTGTTATATTAGCCTTTATTTTTTTTTAAAAATCGGAGAGTTTTGATGTTTTGTTACTTTGAGTAGGTTTAGGAATGTCATTATATTCTTCTTCTTAGTGTGTCGATGGCAAATATAAAAAGTTAAATATTGTGTTTGGCCCAGAATTCAGCCACGGCAATACCATTCGGTGACGCAGTCATAAGGTCTTCGTAAGTACAGGTGATAGGGCATGCTGCGCTCTCCGTGAGATGGGCCATGGTCTGCGAAGAGATGCTGCATAAGCACTGAAGACTAGTGCCATCAGAGAACCCCCAACTGAGGAGGTTGTCCTTGCTGCGGCCAACCCGAGTGCGGAGGATATTTAGGGTCATTATAATTGTATGCATTTACTAGTTTTACAGTGGCTAGAATACATCAGTGCTCAGCTCATCAGCAATTTTTTCTGTTATGTAAATAATAATATATAATATTTATGTATCTACAGATGCCCAAATAATTCTGTATTAAGAGAAAAATGGATTCGAATTTTAAACAGAGATGGATGGTCTCCAAATAAAAACTCTACAATATGTAGTAAACATTTTGAATCAAAATACTGCATACAAAGAAAACTTCTAATGAAAGAATCTATACCTACTTTATTTTGCCTGAAAGAATGACACTTCCTATCGTATGGTTAGTTAGTGGCCAACCTAGTGTTAGTTTTCAAACCATCTAGATACCTCTAACAGACCTCATCTACTTTTATAAAATATGTAAACGTGTTTGTACAAACCAACTTACAGAAATAATATCATTTATCATTGAACTATCTGCAGGCCATACAAATATTTGTTCCGTGCGGGAATCGAACTTGCGACACGCAGCGAGCGGATCGCTCAACCACTACGCCAATCGTCTCGTCAATTTCAAATACCTGACGCTGCGGTATTTTTAACACGCTTTTATTAGCTTGGTATGTATGTATATATGTATCAATGTATCAATGTAACAATGTATCAATGTAACGGAATCTTTGAACGTGATTTTCACCCACTTCAAAACGTTGGATTGATTTGAAACTTTGCACACTTATCAAGGACCGATGACAATGCAATAATTTAAACAGTTTGTCCCATTATCCTTACCATTAAAGCGTGTTTTTTAGTTTTTAGAACTACAATTTATTTTATTAGTACTTCAAATACTTGTGGCTTCAAAATACATTGCGTTCTGCAGAAAATAGCGCTTGATAGCTTTCATAAGCAAAATGGCAACCGCGTACGTCAAATTGTCAAGTACCTTGTAAGTTGTCATTTTCATTTCAAACGGTTATTTTCACCGAACTTCTGTGTATTGATTAAGTTTATTATTACGAATGTCACGATGAATGACCGACTGTATTTTGTTATTTGTATTTTAAATAAAAATAGTTAAAATACTGTATTTTACATTTTAAATACACCACTTAAAAATATTTTGTATTTCGTATTTTAAATACATGCGAGATATTATTTTGTAATTTGTATTTTAATTAAAGCAAAGCATGGTTTTTGCCCAGCAATCGTGTTTCTTATGGTGTTCACCAAGTATCGATATCGATATTGAACATGGACTTTTTATCAACACTTTTTTAACTAACACATGGACAAATTCCCTCACACATAGATTTTATATTTTTGGTTTCGTTTTCCATCTGACTCTGTGTATCTTGTACATACTATATCTATGACTGTGCTAAACAAACATTGACAGTTCTACCTAAAATTTTTTTTTTTTTTTCAATTTATTTAACGGCCATGGATACAAGTCCTTAAAGCCTAACTTAACTATTTTTATAACAAATCCGTATTACAATTTGCCTACAGTACTAACAATGAATTTATACAAAGGTTTAAAATACAAAGATTCTGATAAAATTGTTTGCAAATCGTTCGGCACTTCCTTAACGCATACACTTTGTAACTCTGACACTAAGACCAAACGTTCAAAGTTAAATTTTTGACACTTCATTATTATATGATCAAGGTTAGCGACCTCGTTGACACAACAATCACACTTTCCTTCAGGTATAATTTTCAGTCTTGCTAGATGAGCTGGAGTTTTACAGTGGCCAAATCTTAATCGATTAATTGTAGTTATGAAATTTCTGCTATCAGCGTCTTTGTTTTTCTGATACCAGGGTCTTAGCGGCGGGACCTCCTGAATTTTTGTGTACCACTTGCCTTTTTCTTGGCTTATAATTTTCCAATACTCATGCCATAATATTTTTTCAATACAGTTGTTAAACATGGCGTACTTTCAGAGGCTATAATTATGATTCGAAAGTTAAATCTTACGCATAGGCATCTTTCTGTTACGCGGTCGTGACTTTTGTTTACGAGCTCGATCATTATGTTTGCAGTTTAGTTTTAAATTTATAAGTCAATAAAAAAAGTTTAGTAGCAAGGAGTTTTCAAACATAGAATAAAATGGGATAGATTTTCTACGAGGAAAAATGAATGATTCCGTACGTTTTAGCATTGAATTCTCAAAAGTCTTTTAAATGGTTGTTTAATATTTTAAATTACCAGTTTTATAGGCTTTATAGGCTGTTTTCGTTGAAAAAAATATGTCCAGTTGCAAAAACGCGCCGTAAGTGAATTTAAAAAAAATTAGTAGCAAGGAGTTTTCATACATAGAATAAAATGGGAAACGATTTTATACGAGGAAAAATTAATGATTCCGTACGTTTTAGCATTGAATTCTCATTTTTTTTAATAGTTGTTTAATATATTTAGATACCAGTTTTAAGTTTTTTTTTATTTATATATGTACATTATTATTTACAAACTAATATTAGAACTAAAATAAGAATAAACATATGTACAATTACGGAGCGTCAAAAAATTCGTCCACATCGCTGTCAACAGGAAAAGTGCCTAGAAGGCTGGCAGCATTGCCACGTTGGATGGCAATGCTGATTCTTTGGCCAAAAAAAAGGCCAGCCCTCTGGTCTCGTGAAGAGTCGACCAACCGCTTGGCGATATCCCGAAATAATAGGTGTGCACTCGGACCCCACGGCCCTAGTGTTTCAACCCCAAACGGCTCAAACACATAATTACCAATTAAATTGTTGTATTTGCGCCGTTTGAGGTTTTCAGCACCTGCAGCAGCCGCCCCAGCGCAGCCCACCGTGCTAGGAAGATGGGATGGTGCAAGGGTGTCGACACAAGTTGCATCCCACACCAAAGACCTACCCAACTTCCAAGGCATTATGGTCATACCATCTGGTCTCTTCCCATCAACGCGTGCCAGGCCATTGGGTTCTAAGACAGCTGGCACTCCGGCGGTGGCAAGAGCACGACGGATGAGATCATTAATGCTAGCGTGCCGCGCAATCCGACCTGCACTCTTACTACAAGAAAGGCCATGGAGTCCGAGGCAGTCGACTGCTTCACCGCATTGACAGCGATGTGGAGCCCCACAAGGAGCGCCCAATCGAAGGCATGTAGCGAGTCGGAAGGTTGTGTCACCTAGCATAGTGCCTATGTTAGGCGACGGTAGTGCCTGAAGCCAGAGGCCCGACTCCCACTCACCCACAGCCAGCAAGCGGGCACGCTCAGCAGTATTGGTAGACGTATTAATAAGGTTATTCCGTACCAACCTGCAGAGCGGCTCATCCCACTGTTTCTGGGAAAATGGGTTCTCGGGCCGATCCGTATCCGGGCAAGCCACTTTCCAGGCGTTCTCTGCGTCTGTCAAGCACGGCACTGCCGAGTCAACCAGGGAAAGAGCTAAAATTTTTCTGGTTAGCTTTTCAGTGCTGTGGACAGAAGACAGGAACGCTGGTAAGCTTACACTAGAAATTTTGCGGACGCCGAGGCCACCAAAACGAATTGGTAGGGTGGCTTGCAACCACGCACGGTCGTCCAAGGCCACATTAAGAATGGATGTTAATGTGTTGCGAATAATTTGGTCAATTTTGTCCAAAAGTTGTGGTTTCTTCCAAAGAGGAGAAGAACGGAGAAAATACATAAAATTTGGACCGAAACAGCAATATCTGATAAGGGTGAATGCCGAATGTATATTAATTTTGGAGAGTCTATCCGAAATATCATTAAAATGTTTGATTTTATCTTCGATGAAAGATGAAAAACTTTCTTCTAAAATAGGGGAACCTAGAAGGTGCAGAGAACTTTTTTCTAAGATTTTGATTTGCGGGGCTATTGCACTAAATTTATCTAAAGTCGATTGTCTGTCGGTAACGTCAGAGAGGTAAATTTCGCACTTAGAGGGGTTAAGTTCCAGGCCTATAGATTTAAATTTCTGTTTGAGGAGTTGCAGGTCATTCAAAACGGTGTCAACATCACCTCCTAGCGTTCCATCATCTAAATACCACACGTTAAATTTTGAATTTAGTTGTTGGATTATGGGATGAATAGCTAAACTGAAAATGACAGGCCCGAGCTGCAGATTCCAAAATGTTGTCCATATACAATAATTTTGATGGATGCCTATAACATTGCCACATAAAACCATAAATTTCGGGGAGTTCTTTTTTGACTTCAGCCAACAAAGTGTCCCTGTTCACGGAGTTGAACGCGTTTTTGACGTCAACCTTGAGAATGACCTTAGTTTTAAGTTAATTATTTTCACATCAACGTTTGTCAAAAATCGAATAGGCTGTATAGACTGTTTTCTTTGTAAAAAATATGTACAGTTGCAAAAACGCGCCATATTGAAAATTTTATTTTTCGTGAATAAACAAATCTAATTATTTGATTTGTTTTTACTGTTTCTCACAACTGTATTGAAAAACGTCGTGTGATACACGGGTGTGTAGGTTATTGCAAACTCGTGTCATTAAAAACCCTCGCCTTCGGCTCGGGCTTGTTAATGACAGCTTGTTTGCAATAACCTACTTTCCACCCTTGTATCACAATGTACTATTAGGTTCCTAGATATCTTTTCATGATAGTCTGTAAAAGGAACTTTAAGCAAAGCAGAGTGATCTTCATCACAAACTCCTCGGGTTGCCCTGTCCACCATTTCATTGCCAGAGATACCACAGTGAGAAGGTACCCATTTAAATTTAATACATTTGCCTCTTTTTCTTAACTCTAATAAAGTTTGCCTAATGTTAAACAAAATAAAATTCAGATTATATCTATAGGAATTAGTTTCTAAAGCTAACAAAGCACTTTTACTATCTGATACAATTACAATTTTAGAACTATTTACAGAATTTACATACAATAATGCTTTATATATTGCATAGCATTCAGCTGTAAAAATACTACAATTAGAGTCTAATCCAAAGCATTTGGTTTGTTTTACTTGTGGATCATAATATGCTGCAGTAACTCTATTCAAAACTTTTGATCCATCTGTATACAATTTATAAATATTTGGTTGACTGTGTAGGTACTCTAAAAATTCAGACTGGCCAGAAACCTTTTCAAAATCAATAATAATAAAATCACTATTTATACAGTTATAATCAATTGTATATAGTGGTAATAAATTTGAGGCGTATACATTATTGGTTAAAGTTTTGATATTTAATGTTATACATAAAATTTCTGGTAAATGTCCAGACACAAGCTGTTGAGCATTTATAATGATATTATTAGTTAAGGTGTTTGGAAGAGCCTGTTTTGGTAAAATCCTGTTTAAAACAAATACATTTTTAGTAGCCAGTAATTTAAGACAAAAATTTTCTGCGATCTGTAAACGTCTGAATTTTAGTGGTATTATACCTGATTCAGACTCCATTGCATTTATTGGTGTTGAGCACATGGCTCCAGTGATAATTCTAAGTGCTTTATTTTGTAAAATGTCCAATTTTCTGAGGTGACTAATATTTGCATTCATATAAGCTATAGAACTGTAATCAAAATGACTCCTAACAATACTCTTATATAGCATAGCCAGAATTTTTGGATCTGATCCCCAATGAATCCCTGCTAAAGAACGTAAAATATTTAGTCCTTTGCTGGCATTCCTTAAAATGTTGTCAATATGACTTTCAAAAGTTAATTTAGTATCTAGACATACACCAAGAAATTTCTTTTCATGAAACCAGTTCAACAAGTTGTTATTAAAATAAATAGAAGGAATTTCATCAAGTTCGATGAATTTTTTGCTAAATAACATAGCACCACTTTTGCTGACATTAATTTAAACTGTTGTAAAAACTATGAACTTGATGTAAACCCTTGTTCAAGTTACTTATGGCCTTATTTATGTCTTTATTTACACTATAAACAACAATATCATCAGCAAACAATAAACACTTAACAGAGGATTCTGTTAAATATTTATTAATTTGTGAAGTATATAAATTATATAACAATGGAGAAATAGTAGAACCCTGCATTATGCCTTTATACACGTGTCTGGGTCCATGTAAAATATTATTATATTTAACATACATTACCCTATCATACAGAAATGTGAATATCCATTTACAGACTTTACCTGGTACACCAATATCACTTAAGATCTGAATAAGTACAGAAGGATTAACATTATCAAAGGCCCCACTAACATCAAGAAAACTACAGGCAGTATAAGTGTGGCTATGAAAGGAATTTTTGATATCTGATATAAGAGACATGAAATTTTCTGCTGCAGATTTACCTTTGAGGAAACCAAACTGTTGTTCAGGTAAGATGCTATGTTTTTCACTATAGTACTCTAATCTAAATTTTAGCATACATTCAAATAGCTTACCTAAGCAGGATGACAGAGATATTGGTCTATATGAATTACAATCATTTTTTGGTTTTTCAGGCTTTAAAATTGGAATCACACACTGAGTTTTCCAAGAGTTTGGGACAGATTCCGATAACCATAACAAGTTGTAAATTTTAAGTAATGTTAGTTTTGCTTTAGTATGGAGGTTACGAATTAATTTATAGGATATTTCATCAAGACCAGGAGTAGTATCCTTTCTAGATTTAAGAGCAATTTTGAATTCACTTAATGTAAAAAGCTCTGCTAAAAAGCGACTTTCAGTGTTTCCAGCTAATTCAAAAATGTATTTTAACCTTGTTGTATCAATATCTTTTTCAGGTGGAGACATAGGAGGATATTTGTCAAGGAAACCTAAAAATATTACTATTTGGTGTTGCCTGCGTTTGAAATTATTTTTCCTCAAACCATATAACTTTATGTCATAAAAAAATCATAATATTGTTTTACTTGTACCTAAGTGTGAATTTAATTATATACATAAACAAAAAATGTAATGTATGCTATACAAAATATTGAATTGATAATGTATAGTTAATGATATAACATGATAAAACTTCTTTAAATAAATGTTAATAATTATTTATTTATCTATCTATATATATATATAAAAATTAATCCCTATTTCTCTTGGTCACGGCATCACTCGTGAACGGCTGGACCGATTTCGCTAATTCTTTTTTGTTGTGTTTGTTATTGTTAGGAGAAGATTCTTATGAAAAAAAAAAAGAAATAAATTGGTACCTATTGGTTTTGGTAGGTAGGGTAGGTATGTAGGTAGGGTAGGTAGGGTAGGATAGGTAGGGTGGGTAGGGTAGGTTGGGTATAGTAGGTAGGGTAAGTTGCGGCACGGCAACCATTTGTCTATAGTATTCTCTGTCTACGGGTTTATTAGATTTGATGATTGTAGTAAATGTTTGCGCCTAACGTCGGATGTATTTGTAACGTGCTTGCGGGTAGGGAGAGAAACGCGAGATATTTGGCTGGAATCGTGACCTACCCTCGTTATCGTTTCCGGCACAATGCCTTGGTATCGGGTGTGAGCGAGACCGCCACACCCCACCTGCGTATTTTTGAAGTGACATCTGTGAAAGGCTGACAGACATCAACCAGCAGCATTGGCATGCAACTCCTGTGCGGGTCTCCACTCATCGATAACGGCATCGGAGCTACTCTCGGACGTCCGAACCTAGGTATTTGTGCTTTACCTAACAATATTGTAAACAAGTCACCTTCACTTGATCCAAAATAGCTTATCTCTTCCTATCTCTCGAAACCAGCCATTCCCGTATCTGCGTTGCGCACCGGCGCAACCAGTAAAAATACTACAAAAATTGATTCATGAACACCGAGTGCATAGTAATGAATACGCGTATACATAATATACGTATACGTATTTATTGTATAAGTATTTTTTCTCTACTGGGCCTAGCTAGAAGAGAATCAAACTACAAGAGAATAGCTAATTAGACTACATTACTAACAGCTTACCACGGTTACGTTAGCTCTATCATCAGATACAAGTAAAACAATGTATCCTAGTCGTGTTTGGACTTAATGGAATCGTCATGAGATGAAATTTGGCTATATATGATTTTTATGGCAATTGGAGGTACCTATCAAAACTAAAAAGATATAAATAAAAAAACATAAACAAAAAAGATATAAACAAAAAAAAACATGCTGAAAACTAAAATAAAACACTACCAAGTGAAAAATAACTTTCTTTTCCGAAGTCTGTGTCTACACACGGAAATAAATAGGTACCAAAGACACCGACTTCGGCAAAGATTTTTCACTTTGTAGTGTTTTTTTTTGGTTAAAAAGTTTTTATGATACAAAATCAAAATAAAGTTAAGACGGGCTGTTCTCCGCGACTCCACGTCTAAGCGCGTATTTTGCGTACGGAATAGTCACTAAATGATAGTATTAAAAAAAACCTTTTTGTTCCAAAATTCTATGCTCCCAGCGGGGTTATGGATTCGTTTCCCGCTGGGAACATTAGATGAACATTTTAAAAGTAAAATCTTAAAAATCTGTTGTTTTGATATCGTCTTCCTCGTTAGTTTCAGACAGAATGTCTTTATCAGTTCCTAAAGACGGTATATCTAATTACTCCTTACGAAAGCGCTTTGGTATAGTTCCGTTAGTACATAAACGCTTTAAATCTTTGTATTTGGCTCTTCTTCTTCTTTCGTGTGAGGTGTGGCCACCTCTGGTGTCAGAGTTAATTAAGCCGCCTCTGGGAATCCCACAGGCCTCTGACTTGGCTATTTCAGACTTACATTAACTATGTAAGTCCAGGTTTCCTCACGATGACTACTGGCACAGGATTAGGTTTCAAAACATTTTTAAGATTTTACAAAAAGTAAAAAAAAATGGGATGTTAGGGGGTACATTCACGATCTAAGTGCCCCAAGTCAACCTCACCTGCTCGCGGTGCATCCTGCTAAATAACAAACGAGGCTCTGACGACAACCGACAAATGGCGGTATAACCATTTTAACAAATCTTCGCAGCTAAGTGGTACAGACTGGTGTTGGGCAGCAGCGTCACAAGTGAGAAATACTGCGATCTGCGATCGCCAACCCGCATGCCCAGCGTGGGGGTTATGGGCAAACCCTCCAATATGACAAGTCGAATTCAACCACGGCCCCCAGTTCCCGGCCGCCCTGCTGTTATACCTGATTCCGATACCGACCTGAAAGGCGGTCATGGAGACGGCAAGGCATTCGGGGGTGCGAAGAATCACCGGGTTACGGTTGGCCGCCGAACCCAACTGACCTTGGCGACGTATAATGGACGCACGTTACGGCTTGATGAACACCTCGTGCAGCTTGAAGAAGAACTCGAGAGTATAAGGTGGCACGTTCTAGGGCTGAGTGAAGTCCGAAGAGAGGGGGAGGATACAATAACCCTCAAATCAGGCCACTATGTAATTCCGAGAGGGAGACCAGCTATCCCAAGGCGGCGTCGGGTTCCTGGTAAACAAATCCATCCATGACAACGTTGTGGAAGTTTCCAGTGTCTCGAACAGGGTAGCGTACCTCATAATTAAGCTAATCGAGAGGTATCGCCTCAAGGTTGTACAGGTTTACGCATCGACCTCGGCACACTCGGACGACGAAGTGGAGGAAATGTTTGAGGTTGTATCCAAGGCCTTGCATTCCACCACTAAGACCCACACAGCGTTCTCATGGGGGATTTTAACGCCAAAGTGGGAGTACAGAATTGCAGTGATTCGGTAGTAGGATCCTACGGGTTTGGTAGCAGGAATCATAGGGGGCAAATGCTTGTCATATTCCTAGAAAGAGAGGGGCTTTTCGTAATTAATTCCTTCTTTAAGAAACAGCCTCAAAGGAAGTGGACATGGCGATGACCCGACAACGTGACCAAAAATGAGATAGACTTCATCATAACAGATAAAAACCCGCCAAGTGCGAGTCGGACTCGCGCACGAAGGGTTCCGTACCTTTATCGCACAAAACGGCAAAAATATCACGTTTGTTATATAGGAGACCCACTTAAATATTTATTTTATTCTGTTTTTAGTATTTGTTGTTATAGCGGCAACAGAAATACATCATCTGTGAAAATTACAGCTGTCTAGCTATCACGGTTCATGAGATACAGCCTGGTGACAGACGGACAGACAGACAGACAGACAGACAGACATACATACAGACAGACAGACAGACAGACGGATCGCGGAGTCTTAGTAATAGGGTCCCGTTTTTACCCTTTGGGTACGGAACCCTAAAAAGCACATATTCAGGGATGTCTCAGTGATCAACAGGTTTAATACCGGCAGCGATCACAGACTTGTTCGTGGTTCCCTGAATATCAATTGGAAGCTTGAGAGAACTCGTTTGATGAAGTCTAGGCTTCGTCCAAATATGCTCCAAACAATGTTTGGATCTGAAGCGTTCCAGTCAGACCTGGAGAACCGTTTTGCTGCGGTGGAAACCGCAAATAGCGTTGACCAGGCGCTCGACCAAATGTGGCAATCCTCGGGGAGGAAGGTGCGAGATTTTGTAAAATGCGGCGTACGAGCAGGAAGTCTAAACTTTTTGAGGAGACTCTGAAGCTTATGATGGAACGACGTGAAAATCCATCGGTCACTTCGTCAGAACAGTGGGCATTCAATAAACATATAAGGAAAATGGTACGACGCAACCTCCGACATGCCAACACGCTCTCTATAGAGAAAGCGATTGAGCAAAACCGGGGGTCAAAAGTGTTTGTCCAGTCACTTGGGAGGAGCCATCTGACGAAGTTGACTACATCTTTTTTTTTTATTATCTATAGGCTTGCGCTTGACCACTGATGGTAAGCGATGATGTGGTCGACGGTGAATCACGCTTGCCTAGAAAAAAACCATTCACTCTTGACTTAAAGATGCTACAATCTAGGGGATTGTAGCTATCGGGAAACACAGACTCCGGCAGGGAATTCCACTCTTTAGCTGTACGCGTAATAAAAGTGTCCCCAAAACGTTTTGTGCGTATGGGTGGGATGTCCACCATGTAACGATGACGCATCGCCGTACGTCTGGTAGTCCGATGATGGAACGGGCTGGGCGGAATCAAGTGATGCAATTCCATCGCACACTCCCCGAAATGTAATCGATAAAAAACCGACAAACTGGCAACTCGGCGACGATGTTCAAGGCTCTGGAGCTTTGACTTGACCAGTGCCTCATTGCCGATGAGTCTCTTGGCACGCTTTTCAATCGACTCTAGTGCATCTAGCTGGTATTTGGCAGATCCGTCCCAGAGATGAGAACAGTACTCCATGCACGATCGAACTTGCGCTTGATACAAGTTGAGCAGCTGTTTTGGCGTGAAGTACCTTCTCACCTTCGCAAGGATCCCCAACTTTTTGGCAGCCAGCTGAGCCTTTGCCTCAATGTATGACCCAAAATTGAGAGTCGATGTCAACGTAACGCCAAGAAGCTCAAGATGGTCCGTTATTGGCACGGTTACATCACGGAAAGTTGGAGCCGGATGAAATTGGCTCCGTTTAGCGGAAAAAAGACACGCCTGGGTTTTAGCAGCATTAAACTTGACCAGATTGGCATCGCCCCATTCGGAGACTGCCTGCAAGGACAAGTTCAAACGCTCCACCATGGCCTCACGAAGAGACCGGATCTGCGGCCCGGTGGCCCGTGCGTTGGACAAGTATCTCTCAGCAACAGTGCTGTCGTCTGCATACCCAAAGGTGCCGGGTTTTAGCAGATCGTTAATGTGCAACAAGAATAATGTTGCCGAGAGTACCGACCCCTGAGGGACCCCGGCATTAATATCCAATTGGTCCGAAGAGCAGCCATCGATAACCACTCGAATAGACCGATCTCTCAGGAAGTCTGCAATCCAATCACACATACCACCGGGCAGACCGAATGAAGGAAGCTTACCGATAAGGCTTTCGTGCCAGACCCTATTGACGGCCTTCGAGATGTCAAGGGAGACGGCAAGCGCTTCCCCGTGCCTCTCAATGGCCTCACTCCTTATGTGAATGGCATACGCTAGAAGATCCCCAGTAGACCGATTTCGGCGGAAGCCGTATTGGCGGTCGCTAAGGATATCGTTAGTTTCTAGGTATGCCAGGAGCTTAGTGTTAAGTACACGCTCCATACTCTTACAGAGTATGGAAGTTACAGAGATGGGTCTGTAGTTGGCCGGGTCAGCTCGACTGCCCCTTTTGGGCACGGGCTCTCATATGAAAGGCGGAATAGGCGTGTCAAGATCGGAGACAGTTCAGGCGCACAGGTTCTAAGAACTATAGCTGGTATGCCGTCAGGGCCGCTAGCCTTGTTCACGTCGAGGTTGCGCAGCACCCTACGGACGTCCTTTTGATGGATGCGAATGTCTGACATACTCGTCTCGCATCCATCAGGAGAAGGAGGGGGCCGCGAATCACCAGGATTCAGACGCGATGATTCCGAAAAAGAGAGGCAAATAAATTTGCCTTCTCCTCAGCGGTGTGGGCCAGCGACCCATCAGCAGTGGTGGTAGTGAGGGACGGCAGAAGTTCGACTCGACCGACTTAGCCAGGGACCAAAACGCTTTACTACCTGCTGGGTAAGAAGCAAGTTTGGCCCCTATTCGGCCAATGTGGTCGAACCGAGCTCTTCGCAACACCTTCTTGCAGGACTTGGCAGCCCTGTTGTAGGCTTTCTTCTTCAGACCCACGTCACTTGCTTTGCGCGATCGAGCGTCGACCCATGCCAGGTACGCTTTATGTTTAAACAAGTCGACGCGATGACATTCGGCGCCAAACCATGGCCGATCAACGCCGGACATTGTTACGGTTACGGATATCTAATGGGAATATCGTCGTTTCGAAGCAGGAGATTCTTTCGGAAGTTGAAAACTTCTACGGCCAATTATACGCAACGCATGCATCTCAGCCTGCTCCCGAAAATGAGGATTCTAGAGCCACCTTAACTCGCCATTTCACAGAAGACCTGCCTGAGATAAGCCAAGACGATATCGAGCCGGCTCTCAAACAGCTTAAAAATGGAAAAGCCCCGGGCGAGGACGGGATTACTACCGAGCTACTGAAAGCGGGAGGACGTCCGGTACTGAAAGAGCTTGGGGAGCTCTTCAATTCTGTCCTGTTCTCTGGGAGAACTCCAGAAGCGTGGCAAAGGAGCGTGGTCATTCTGTTCTTCAAAAAGGGTGACAAGACCCTTTTGAAGAATTATAGACCCATTTCGCTTCTTACCAACGTATATAAGTTGTTTTCGAGAGTCGTCACGAATTGTCTAGCGCGAAGACTCGACGAGTTCCAACCACCGGAGCAGGCCGGGTTCCGAGGTGGATACAGCACCATAGACCACATCCACACAGTGCGGCAAATTATACAGAAGTCTGAAGAAAATAATCGGCCCCTGTGTTTTGCTTTTGTGGACTATGAGAAGGCTTTTGACTCTATCGAAACCTGGTCTGTTTTGGAGTCTATGCAGCGATGCCAAATAGACTGACGATACATCCAAGTGCTGAAATGTCTTTATGCAAACGAAACAAGGACCGTCCAAAGTCAGGACCGGCAAACTAAGCATATCTCACTGCGTCGAGGGGTTAGACAAGGGGTCGTTATTTCCCCGAAAATATTTAGCAACGCGGTGGAGGATATGTTTAAGACGCTGGACTGGGAAGGACGCGGCATTAATATAAACGGCAAGTACATCTCACACCTGCAATTTGCGGATGACATCGTCATAATGGCAGAGTCACTGCAAGACTTGCAGCTGATGCTGCACGGCCTAGCTGGTTCTTCTGCACGCATCGGTCTCCGGATGAACTTGGACAAAACCCAGGTTATGTTCAATTCACACGTCACTCCGGGACCGATTGTGGTCAATGGCGGTGCTCTCAAAGTTGTTTGAGAATACGTTTACCTCGGGCAACCTCTGCCGTTTGGTAAGAACAACTTTGAGAAGAAGGCTAATAGAAGAATACAGCTGGGCTGGGCGGCGTTTGGAAAACTTCGTCGAGTCTTCTCGTCATGTATTCCACAGAGCCTGAAGACCAAAATCTTCAACCAGTGCGTCCTACCTGTTATGACCTACGGCGCCGAGACATGGACACTCACAATACGGCTGGTTCATCAGTTCAAAGTTGCTCAACGAGCTATGGAAAGGGCTATGCTCGGAGTCTCTCTAAGGGATCGAATCCGAAACGAGTTGATCCGGCAGAGAACCAAAGTTGTCGACATAGCTCACAGAATAAGCAAGCTGAAGTGGCAATGGGCCGGCCATATAAGTCGTAGAACTGATGACCGTTGGGGTAGACGTGTTCTTGAGTGGAGACCGCGAATTGGAAAACGTAAGGTGGGGCGCCCTCAGGCTAGGTGGAGTGACGATCTTCGTGGGGTGGCTGGTAGCAACTGGATAAGAGTTGCCGAAAATCGAAGCAAATGGCGTGCAATTGGAGAGGCCTATGTCCAGCAGTGGACTGCTATAGGCTGATGATGATGATGAAAAAAATCGAGTTAGAGCTGTTGAAAACCCAGCTCGAAAGGGGCTTTTTTTAAAAGACAGGATTATTTTACATTCATAAAAAATGGGAAAAGTTGTAGTTTATCTTTACCAAAGGGCACATAAAAATCAATGGAAAACTTAAACTTAAGGCTCTGAAACTAGGCTATAAATAAATAATGTTTTAAAAGACACGATTAAAAATGTAAAAAGACAGGATTATTTTAAATATACCAATCGATAGAGCTCGCGCCGCTTACATACGGGTATTTGATACAAAAAAATGGCCAATAATCAGTTTCTTGAAAATTGCTAGTACAGCAATATTATTATTTCGTAGAATACGTATACATTATAATTTCGTAAGCGTTATTGACAAGTATTGATGATGGATCCTGGTGATGGAGGCATGTAGCTTATTTTGTACATTGTTTTACTAATGTGTATATCTTTTGAATCTTTTTCATGGCTTAAATTAGGAACAGTATAAATTATAAAAAAAATATCAATCATCATCTGCCTAGCCTTTTTCCCAACTATATTGGGGTAAAAAAAAACATAAAAAAATATCAATCTAGCTTAATAAATGAGTAACTTTCTTTATTGCCGGGCTAGTCCGATTAGAAAAAGTAATAGAATCGTAATTAGATATATTCTGGCAAGTTAAATAAGAACAAAGATGTTGCAGAAACAAAGATTTTTTTTTAATGAATTTTTTCGTCAAGTATGTATATATTCATACCTTTCCAGCATACGCCCATTGCCAAGAAAAAAATCCCCCTGGGATCTGGAGTTACTGGAGATGAAAGCGGAGGGCTTGTGGACGAGGAAAATTTGGAAAATGATGAATATAGAGATTAACAAAAAACAAATTATATGCTTTTATTAAAGTGTATTTATAAGTAATATGTCAATCGACTTTGATAACAATTTTGCTGGAAAAAGTTTAAAAAATATTTTTGCTCCTATTTTAGTATCGAATACCAGTTATGTGCGCTGATTCCAAATGTATCATATAACTCACTTTCGGCACAATGTCCTTTACGAAAATTGAAATTTCTGGTATCGTATGATAATCAAATATGACACCCTGGTACTCAGCTGAAGTTGGTAAGACTGGAAGCCGACCCCAACATAAATGGGAAGTGGCTAGGCAGATTGATTGTATAATAATCGTTATACTAAATTCAATACTTTGAAATGGAAATGGGCTTGGCACACTATCAAAAGAATAGGCAACCGCATAAAAGGTGGGAAGACGACATAGTGGGAACGGCTGGGAAGATTTGGATTAGACTAGCTAGGGAGAGATGTAGTGTTCCACGCGCATCTAAAACATAAAAGAGGAGGTAACACCTCACATCCAACAACGACGAAGCCTGCCGAAGGCGGGCTGGCAGTAGTCTGGAGCAGCGGCAATCACAAATGCACCCACAGAAAACGACGCAAGTGTGCGAGGGCACACTGGGGTGGTTTTAGTCAAAAATTGTCTGACAGAACCACCCTAGGACGGAGATCATTCATAAAAAATGGGAAAAGTTGTAGTTTATCTTTCCCAAAGGGCATATAAAAATCAATGGAAAAATTAAACTTACGGCTCTGAAACTCAGACGCAGTGGTTGAGCGATTGACTGCTGCGCTGCGTGTCGCGGGTTCGATTCCCGCACGGAACAAATATTTGTATGATCTACAAATAGTTGTTCCGGCTCTGGGTGTTTGTGTATGTGAGTTTATATGTTTGTAAACGCACCCACGATACAGGAGAAATTTCTAGTGTGGGGCAACGTTTTTTTGAAAAAAGAAAGAAAAAGAAAGAAAGAAACTAGACTATAAATAAATAATGGTACTCACATGTAACCAATTAGGCAGGGCTTGGTCCAATGGTCACAATAGTGATCTCGTGAAAATTGGAAAGGAGTAGTTCGCCTCACTCGTCTGTGGCGTTTATGTGGGCTCGCCCCCGGCGAGCCCACCCGTCTGCAATTTTTATGTTTTTTTAAATTATTTATTGCACAACAGGAGTTAATGAAACAAAATTGAAAATTCAAAATCGAGGCGAAAGACAGGTGTTTATAAGGTGATACCCTGTCTTTTGGCTCGATTTCAATCACAGTATTTCAGTAATAACCATTTATATTATATTATAATAGCCTCTCATATTCCTGCTGGGAAACAGACCTTTCTGTGAGAGGGAATGAGCTATACTCCACCAAGCGGGCCTAGTGCGAGTTGTTGGATGCCGCATGTCTTCGAATTTTCCTCGATAACGATTGTTTTGGAAGCAGTAGTGATGAAATAATTCACATACAGAAAAGCGCCCGCCTGGGTTTGAACCCAAAACCTACAATATTAAGTTACAGCTGTTACGACTAGTCCACCACCCCACTCCACTGCAATACATTTTTTTCCCTCTAGAAATGACTCGCTCTAAAGCATAACAGAGGTGTTAAGAATTAAGCGTTATCCATACATATCGGGGTCAGAGTCCTATCAGTGTTCTCTCAGGGACGGTAAAAAATTCTGGCATACATTTTGTATGAACTTGTTGCTACAGTTCCTTTTAAGATGCAGCCCTAGCCGTCAGGGTCCCGGAGGATACTCCACACTGACGGAGCTCGGAAGGCCGTGATCCGCAACATATCTACCTCACGAACTGTCGTCAAATGAACTTTCCTTTCATTCTTTCTATCAAATGTTTGGATAGCGCTTTATGATGATAAACTGTTTGGAATTATTGTTGCACCAGCTGAAGACTGTATGAATATAATGTATTGTATAAATTAAATTTCATTTTGTATTATAAGTTAGATAATACAAAAATAAATTGAGTTTGCATTGAGAGAGCACAGCACATAATATGTGGTACTAGGTACCAACTGAAAATCTACCATGTACTGTACCTATTATGTCGTTCGTTGAATTAAATGTACCCTGGCAGTTAAGACAATGTCATGCTCTCTCAAATGTCTCTCTGATGGTGGCACATGTGTTTGATCATTCGGTTCCCTTCGTGATGGTTGAGCTAAGTGATGCCAATCCATGGGTCATGTTCGTGAACGGGTGGCTAACTAAAAATGTAGGCTTTTTAGTGTTTTGCTTTTGAAGTGGGTTTATTTTTTGTGAAAATGTTTTTAATTCTCTCTTTTTAGTTTAAGTACACTATCACTAAAAATGAGCAATTTATTTGTTTGACAATTCAAAAGTACCTTTAAATGGTTTAATTGAAATAAATTATTTTGATTTTGATTCGTTGTCAATATGCCTCCTTTCCGAACAGTCATTCGAGGTTAGTCCCAAGTGACGCACAAAAAATCCCACCACAAACAACTCCATCTGGGCTTTCAGTGGACCGAGCGTTTTCTAGACTAGTCTCTTGATCTCGGTAAAGTCCTTGGATAGACTAGCAATCATCTTGTGCGGTGCTTCACCACTGGCATTTTTCAAGTCCGCCTCATATTGCGCCATTCTTGAAGAAAATTATAATGACAGTTCCTCCACACATCCACAACACACAGTTTCGAATAAAAATCCATAGGTATTGATGTGTGATACTGGTAGATTAAGAATTGTTGTACAGGAGAGAGGCACTTTTTAGTGTTTTGCTTTTCAAGTCAGTATTTTTTGTGACAGAGTTTTATTTCTCTCATAAAAAAAAATATTATAATTTATATTTTAGTATGTTAAATGACAGTTTTTTTCATGCTCTTCCTCTTGTGCATCGGGTGAGAGCTGCGTTAGTGTTTTTGGCGATGATAATTCTCTAAATCTTAGATGCCTCCTATCTCCTAAATTTTTAAATTGTAGCAAATTCTTTAATGCTGTTCACATAAATGCTCATAGTATTCCTGCTCATTATTCGCATCTGCTGTCGTCCTTCGATTCAGATCTTGTTCACGCTGTCCTTGTATCCGAAACTTTTCTCAAGCCTGCACTTTATTATTCTCTGCCTGGATTCAAAATTGTGCACAATGACAGAACGGGTAAGGGATGTGGAGGGGTTGCCATTTATCTCTGAGGAGATATTAGTTACAAGATAGTTGACCAGTCTCCGAGTGACTACACAAAATTTTCTAAGTCCATAATTACCCTCGACGACCATGTTAAATCTTCCACTCTCAACGATCTCTTTAATCTTCCAATGCCAGCAAATACTTGTTTCTCTTTCCACCCAATTAATGAACCAAACATTAAGAAATGTATCCAATCCATCTCCACTAAAACGGTAGGTGTTGATGTCTTTCAACTGCAAATGTTTCTATCTATTTTGAATGAAATAGTTGCTGTAGTAACTCATATTGTAGATTGTTCTCTTTTCAATAACTACTTTCCTTCAGCTTCCTTCTAACCATCCCAATTCCGTCCAATATCCATCCTCCCAATCCTCTCCAAAGTCTTCGAGAGTATTGTTCAGAAGCAATATCCTGTTATTTATCCTTTAATAGCCTGCTGAGTCCTTACCAATCTGGTTTCAGACCCGGCCATAGCACCGTTACGACTCTGGTCAAAATATCCGATGACATACGACTGACTATGGACAATAAATGTCTTACTATATTGGTTCTACTGGACTTCAGCAGTGCTTTTAACTCAGTTGACTTTGACATTCTCTTTGGAATCCTTTCCACCATTAACGTCTCCGCACCGGTAATTCAGTGGTTCAAATCTTATCTTCGGGGTCGCTCGCAGTCTGTTCGATCCGATGAGGATTCCTCTGAACGGTGTGACTTGGCTGCGGGTGTGACAAGGTGGTGTTTTCTCTCCTCTTCTCTTCTCAATTTTCATAAGTGCTATCACTAAGGTCCTAACTTTCATCTCTATACATAATTTTTTTGTTTGTTTTTTTTTTACCTTTGTATAGATTCTTTTACCAATTGTTTTGTGAATGTGTGAACATTGTAGGCCTTCTAGATTTCTAAATGCTTGTTAACATTTGTTAACTTTTTATCTCGTTTTACTTTTATTTTTTCTTACGACTTATTGTCTACGTTGTCCCCCCATATCCAAGTACTAATGCTGTAACATGTAAATATTGTAAAACCGATTAACGAGAAGCGTAACCATGGAGTTTCTTGCCGGTTCTTCTCCATAGGAAACGACTAACCCAAACCGTGCACCTTTTGTCGACGTTTTATAAGTGCCCATGTAGGCCGATGTAAAATAAAAAAAAAGATTTTATGCAGACGACCACCATGTGGGTGGACTCGCTGAGTCTGTGGCTGCCATCAATGATGACCTTGAAAATATCAACAAGTGGACTCAGTTCTTTGGACTCCTCCTGAACCCAACTAAATCTCAAGCTCTCATTATTGGTGGCAGATACATGCTCAATCTATTGGATCCCCAGTAATGTATAACTCAGTGCCCATATATTACTCCAAAATTGCAAAAATCTTGGGCGTCCATATAGACACTAACCTCTCTTGGGCGGTTCATATTGCTGATGTGAGTAAGAAGGTCTTCTACTCTTTTCAGACTCTTAAACGTCTCCAAAAATTCTTAGCATTTCACACTAGGGTCACTCTTGCTCAATATCTTCTTCTACCGCTCATAGACTGCGGATTTCTGTTTTCTAGATGCAACGGAGGTACTCCTAAACAAACTCCAGCAATTGCAGAACTTGTGCATCTTACTTGTGCAACTTATCCTGCACAATCCTATTTCTCCACAATATCTTCGCGAATGGTTTGAGTAACTCGTGCCGAGAGGCAAACCTTGTCGCACAGCCACTTCGCTTCTCCTTCGTACCCCACGTCACACTTCCAGCCGCTATGATGGCTCCTTCTCTGTAACTGCAGTGCACCTCTGGAACTCTCTCCCACACTCCCTACGCGATAGCCCTTCTCTCGATGTATTCAAGAGGTATTCGATGTATTAAAGAGCATTTCCTGTTAACGCAATGTTAATAGATATATATATTTGTATTTATGTATGTATGTATATTTTTATGATTATAATTGTTATTTTAAAATTGTACACTATCCAGTGTACCTCTCTTTTGTCATCATTCTCTGTCACTCTCTAGGGTTTGCTGTAAGAGAACTCAACATTGAGTTAAGCTCGCCATTGTACATGTACTTTATTACCACAATGTATTGAATATTGTTTCTGGTGTACAAGAAAGAATTAAGAAATCATGTACACGTAATTCGAAAACTGAACGTTGTTAATATCGAGCAATTACTTCTCATCCTGTCTTAGGTATATTCTAAGTCTAGTAGGGAACTAGTGTACCCCTTACGGCTGCAAAATTCACTCCTCTTAACTCACACAATGAGAAATTGAGAACACGTCACATACAACAGACACGAACAATTTCACCGGACATGATGCACACTCACAACGTAACTCACATGCATAGACCCACTTTTCTTCTTTTTAGGGTTCCGTACCCAAAGGGTTCTTATTGCTGCCACTCACGCGTCTGTCTGTCCGTCGTCTGTCACAGCGAAAAATTTGGGACTACAGTCTTTAAATGTTCACAGTAAAAGCATCTTTTTGGCCCAAAGCCATACAAATTGTCAAATAATATTTTTAAATTGACCTTTATTTACAAAATTTTGTGGTGAAGAATTTTTATACTTTCCATTGACCTATGAACTTCCAATTAAGTGTTAATGTTTGTTATTACGTATATTTTAGATGACACGGTTGGCGTAGTGGTTGAGCGATCGGCTGCTGCGCTGTGTTTGTATTTGTATGGGCTACAGAAATTTTTTCCGGATCTGGGTGTCTTGTGTATGTGAGTTGTAAACATACCCACGATACCGGAAGAAATTCCTAGTGTGTGGCAACGTTTACTAACAAATACCAATATATTGATAAATCAGTTCTTTGATCTCCAAATCCCCTCATTTTTCCTATTACAACCAACTATTTGATCTTCTAATGTATTCACAGTTGTGTTGGTAGTTTCCTGCATTTTTATCAATAGATCAAATAGGTAGGTAGGTGAGTTTTCTGTGACAGTAACAACTTGTTCTCTTGGGCAGTCTAGGATTTATATATCTGGAGATCCGTAACACATGGTTTATTAGAGAGTACGGACTCGAGTCTCTCGCATAGGAACTTCTAACAAGTGTAATAACTAAAAAGGTTCTATGATAACGTTATATATTACTAACGGTGAAAATACCCGTTTGGTCGTTTGTGTTTCTTTTGGTGCTGGTGTCACTTCTTCTTTTTTTGTTGGTGGTTCTTGACGTCGTGCTTTGTCAAACGGAACAATTGAAGTAGATTCTTCAGCACCGTGCACTTGTCGATCAGACAGCCCTGAAACTAAACATGTAGGAATAAATCGTATAATAATACCAGCTTGTTACTATCCCACTTGACTGCAAGGCAAAGCCTCTTCTAGTACAGAGAAGGCACCACGCTTTCTTAAGGCGGGTTGGCGATTTTAAATTAGTGTGTTGGTCGGTTGGTTATTGTTGGTGGGTTTAGTCAATAGTATGGACGGACGTCAAAACAAATCACAAGCAAGTTCCCTGGTGGTGGATGAAGAACAACTACTGTTTAGCACGCTTTATCTATAGAGCTAATGATAGAACGGGTTCAACGCATATTTGCTCGATACCTATATAAAAAGTTGTATCGGTACATCCCTATTTGTATCTGTCTCTGTTTGTCGCGGGAATGGTGGGCGCAATCAACACGCTAGAACTGTGACGTAAGTATGCGCTGTTGATGCACTACTTCTTAGTGCTGAACAAAAGGATCGACGACTCGTCCACGCTAGCTCGCTGTTCACTGTTTGCTCCAGACCGAGAACAGGTGTCGCGCGCCTGTGCCCCGCGGTGCCTGTTCGCGGCTCCTCCCTCGCGTACCCTGACAGCGCGATAGCTACAACCCAGGCGCTCAATCAGCTGAACGCCCTAATTGCTCAGGAACCTGGCGTCGAAATATTTATGTACAAGGATAAATCTATGTTAAATGTTTGTGTAAAGTTCTTTAGTTTATAAGTAAACACTTATAAACTAACATGTTTTTCGCTTGCTGTACGCTTTGGTGTAGGCTGTTAGTACAGCAAGCAATTGTTGTGAAATAAATAAATGGTCTGGAAAATTCGTACGTGACACTCCCATTGTCCGCGCTGGTGGCGGGAGACGTATCTACCCAATGACGTGAAAGTGCGATGACGCGACGACGCTCCCGTCAGGTGACCCCCATCCCGCGTGCACGTTTGTCACGTACTATCAAGAGCGGACCATGGGTGTATCAAGTACGAATTTGCCAAACTCTTGCCACTCGCGTGGTGGGGACGAAATAATAGTACTGAATGGCTCCGTACTAAGACACTGTAGAACCACTGTCGATCCGTAATATTTTTAAGCAAAGATAGTAACTGTGACTATTTCAATAAACCCCAGTGTAACGAAAAATTTGTGTGATATAATATTTGCACGCCTTGTAAGGCAACACAGAGATACGAAATTGTTTAACAACACCATGTACTACATCATTGTACTTTATTTTAATAAATATATTTTTTATTTATTTCTTAATTAATACTGTAAGCACGTAAACGTGCAGAGGCGAACTTAATGCCTTAGGCGTTTTCTACCAGTCAACCTTTGGGTGATGGAGAAACAAACAGTGGTAGTTTCAATAACGATTGTAAAATAGATTTAAATACAAGGCATAAATATAAACTATAAATGAATACAAGTTAATTATACAATAAATACAAAAACAAATAAACTAAATACAGGTATTATACTTAACAATTAGTTGAATTAGACAATTGGAAAAAAATCGTGCTGGCTGTGAGGCTACTACTGCCAACTTCTTACAAAAGTGTTCGCGAACTTTGACTTTGAAGGTTAATCAGTTGGTTGTCACCCTGATTTCCTGGGGGAGATTATTCCACAGAGAAATAGACTGAATGAAAAAATAACAGTGAATGAAGTCAGGGCTGTGAGTAGGACATTGAAAACGGCGGTTATTTGATGATTGTACATTTTTATTTTGGTTGTCGCAGATGTATTGAAAGTGAGGGGCCAGATAACTAGTGAATATTGAATTTGTTTTTTAAGGTTTTAGGAAATAAATTATAAGCATGAGTTGAGCAGAGTAGTAGTTGCCGGAGTCTGTACTCTGTTCTGAGCCATACCATCAGGCGATATAGTGGTCAAACGCGAGCCTATCGATTATAAAAATAAAATAAAAAGACTTTATTTTTCGATAGCTACAACCTCAGCCTCCAACCTCTTTAAGTCAAGAGTGAATAGGTTACTTCTAGGCATGCGTGCTACATCGTTGATCACATCATCGTTTACCATCAGGTGAGATAGTAGTCAAGCGCAATATATAGTAGTCTATAAAAAAGTATTATATATTCCATCTAGAATTCCTCAGTAGCAGCCCGGAGTCTGGCTTTTTGTCTGATTGTTGGCAAAAGGCTTGTGTGTGAGTGTACTATGGGTTTGCCTATGCCTAACTGTTCGACGAATACACGCGTGTTATTATGTAATATTTTTCCAGTTCCAGTATTTTTTTTTTCCGCAACTTCAAAATAAATTCTAATACAATGTCGTTGTTATAGAAATTACATAGCTAAATACCCTCCTTTTGAGCTAGAGATAACATCAACACAGTTTTGATAATATTTAATAAATAGGTTACTTCTAGGAAAGCGTGCTTCACCGTCGACCACATCATCGCTTACTATTAGGTGAGATAGTGGTCGAACGCGAGCCTTATTGATAACTAGTTGTGCCTGCGGCTTCGCTCCCGTCAACTGCCTACCCTACTTGCCTTGCTGCCTACCTATCAATATTTTTTCTAGTGTCATTCTTCCGCGGAGAAAATGACGTAACATGCACAACGCCATCTATTGAACATGGAGTTCTATCTGTCCGACTATCTGAATTGCGTGTGTTGTGAAATTTTACTTCTTGAACTCTTTAAATTCATCTAACTTTTGATAGAGTGAACCGATCGCGATGAAACAAAGACTAAGTAATACTTCAAGTTACGCACAATTTTTAGGTATAAAAGTTATCTACATAGGTTTTGTACATTTTACGTGATGCGTGCACAAATAAACAGAGAAATAGATAAACAGACAAAAAATCCATAAATGCTAGAGATAGGTTCTGTTGTATATCCTTTAACACCCTGGCTATTCTTTTTGCAAATATTTTCAAATATGTACAAAAACGACTTTTCTACAGATTTAATATATGTATTGATGATATTGATTGATCGATTGATGATGATGATAATAAAAAAAAAAACTTACATGACAATTGTAGCATAATTAAATATTTGATGTGCTTCAAAGGGTAAAACATTTCTATTATAGGTACTTTTTTTTCTAATATAAAACTAAATAACTTGCACAAAGTATTTTGATTTCAATGTAAACATATTTTAATTGAAATTAAAAATGTTTGTGCGCAGTAATCGTTGCTTGTGAATCCACTAAAATTCGACGAGTAACTCCTTATCGGTCTCGGTAGTTATAAATGTTATAATGGAATCGTAACGTCAATCTAATACATAGAGACCGGATTAAATGCATTTGCATATTTGATATGTTTCTTACCAATTATTGCACATTTTAACTAAAAACTCGTGATGATGTACATTATCGTGCATATATGGATGTAGATTCGACCATTCTTTTCTTTGTTTCTGCTTATAAAAATGTTTTGAGCGATCGGATCGGAGAGACAATCTTACTTACTAGCTAACTTCAACAATCTCTTATTAATCTAAGATTTGGAGTCCCCGGTCGTTTATGTTTACATTATATTTCGTGCCTCGTCCTCGAGATTAGTACCTGTAATCCAATCGAGTCACCTTTTTTTTTTTTTTGCTTGGAGAAATGCTCATGCATACTGCACTACCACGGGGAGATAGTGCAGTTATGTGGGACTCTAACCCACTAAAACTCCACGATGTCCTCCAGTGCCGCTTATGGCGGGAACACTGGCACGCGTTAGCACTCACCGCGAACCCGCCGCGGCTGTCCGTCACCGGACCCTCCTCGGGGGAGTACCCCCCATCACCGGCGCACAAGAACACACTGTACGCCGTGACCACTCAGGGACCAATTCAGCACATGGGTGCCAGACGACCCCGTGTATGGCACCCTTGGTCCCACTGTGTGGGTCAAGGTCAATGGCCCCGCCACCTACCATTTTGCGGCCGCAGGGGATAGGGAGAGCGGTTAACGCTATACCGACACTCCTCCTCCCCTGCGGCCCACCGCGTCCGCCATCAGACGGTGGCGACCCCGTCTAGGCCGCGGAAGGTAGGGAGAGCGGCGCACCGCAATACCGGCACTCCTCTCCCGCCGCGGCCTCCAACCCTCAGTTGCGATGTCGCCTGTTAACAAGGGGCACCGCAACCTACTAGTTGGCCGCTACGTCGTCGGCTTAGTCGGCAAAAGCCCTGACGAGCGGCCCCTCCTCGGGTTCCTCTTCGCTTCACCGTGGGTGACCAAGCCACGGTTACTGAGTCACCTTACAGTGGATCAAGGGACATAGTGGGTCTTTAGGCATTGATGCCGCGGACGAACTTGCAAGGAGAGGTTCTGAGATGATAGTGCTAGGCCCGTACCCACTTCTCGCCCTGCCCTTCTCACAAATTCGTGCATGGATCCGCCAAAGATCAACCGAACTGCATAACAACAGATGTCACGGGCTACAGACAGTCAAGAACGGCTATACCGAATGTAAACCCGCGACCAACCAAAAAACTCCTTAGCCTAAGTAGAAATAACCTCAGAATAATCATAGGGACAATTTCGGGTCATCTCGACTCTCCTCTTAACAAACATCTTTTTAACATAGGCGCAACGGACAGCCCACTTTTCAGGGGCTGTTTTAACGCCGAGGAATCAGCTGCCCACGTCATCCTGGACTGCGAGGCCGTGGTTTCCCAACGTGAAGAAATCCTCGGAACGGTGAGCTCGCTCCGCGAAGCCTGTGAAGCCTCCAGGAAGCTTCTGCGCTTTTGGACGGAGATAGGCTGGCTACTTTAGCCGGTAACCCCACGCACAATGGACCAAATGGGAGTGCGGAAAAGGGAGCCCCTCTTCTATCTATCTATCTATAGTACCTGTAATTAATGATTATTATTACCTACATCTGTAGTAGCGACTACTGGCTGCCGCGAAAATCACTAGTTTTTAGAGATTTTTTTCTTATTTGTTTTTTCTTTCCTGGCAGCTCTGTATCGGCTGTCAACTTGTCATTCGTGATTATAGTTAGTCACTGCGCGTCACGTAATTAAACTTTTAAATATAAATAACAGTTTTAAAAGTGGAAAAATGCCAAAAAGGACACATTCAACCGAGGAATAAAGAGAATCAGGAGAAAAATGGAAAAACCTGGGAGCAATTTAAAACGTGCTCGACTTAAACAAATTAAAACAAAATAGTCTCAAGAGTCGACGCCATATTTAGACCCACAAGGTACCTAACTCTGTTAAAATGTATTACTACATATCTACAACTATTTTACCAATCCTACGCCTTAAACTGGCGTCTCAAACAAATAATGCACTTCGGGCAAGCCATCGTGCCGTCCCACTGCAAATTTATTGCCTTTATCTAACGAATGTATTCGAGCTGATCATCGGACTGTCTCACAACATTCAATAACAGGTACTCAAACAAATAATGCATTTCGGGCAAGCCATCGTGCTGTCTCACCACATATTTACGAGATCATCAAATATAATTAATTTCTTTTATCTTATGAATTCGATCAGATCATCGGACTGTCTCACAACATTCAATAATACACTGGTTTCGTTCAATTCTTTGGAATTGCTACACCCACCAGATTGCATAAATCGGTCATCAACCGGAAGTAAAACAATGGTTTGTAATCATTCCAGGCGAAGTCCTAGACGACGACGTCACAAATGAAATGGAAACAATTAAAGTCGAATACGACTATGCTACCAAAATAAACAAAAACACTAGCGATCTTCCTCACAATTACATCCTGGTTAACACACATACGTTCTCGAAATTCTTTGGGTTGACCCAACATTGAACGCGGAGTATGGTGATGGGGCCGAACTCCACAAGGAAGTGACCAGCTGTCTGGAGCATCTTGCAAACACGAGGCCTGTCTCCCTAGAGACCACAGGCGGTTATTTCCCCTACAGATCCTTCAGCAGGAAAAATACCTGCTGACATTAAATGTGACAAAACGTGGGGCTCTTATGCTATACAGCAAAATAAAAGCAAAATGCCCAAATTATTGATTACCAAGACCATAGAATCGCAACAAAGACTACTCAGCACCATCTCCTGCTAAGGAGCAACATTATCCAAGGTACTGGATACAAAAGAAAATGATACAGAACTACTAACTTAAATAATGGATGCCACTCGCACCTTATGTGAAGTTCAACATTTTGAATAAATGACTAGATTCATATTTAGTTGCAGCTCAAATTAAAAAGGATCTTAATGTCCAAGTTCAAAACACAAAGATAGATAAATATATGTTCGGGAAAACACTTGCTGAAACTCTTCGAGTTGGTTAAGCGGCTTCTAAATCAGGGCTGCAACAGCACCTAAACCCAAGCAAAAACCCAAAATGTTCGAAGCAAAATACTGGCAAGCTCACCAGCGCCACAAGGGTGACAGGAGAACTGGAAGCATGGCTATAGCCTGAGTCAGCCGTACAAAACCTTTAAGCGGTCGTCTCACCCAACCAAACAACCTCGACACCGCTAAACTCAGTAAGGTACGCTGGTCGTTTATAAAATTCTTAAAAACAGTAGTAACTTATCACAGATCATAAGACCATGTTATCATGGATTGAGGGTTTCATAGGTACCCACAACACTTCACCAGTGGAAAAAACATACTGTAAGGAGATAATCAACTAATTGATCTCCAATGGTGCAATATCGAAGTGCCAACCTTGAAAAGGGCAATTTGTCTCAAGTGTTTCTTAAGTAAGACCAAAACTCAATGGCAGTATGCATTTAAAAATTAAAATCTTAATAATTTCATTAATGCAAGCCGTTTCAAACTTGAAGACTTGTGCATAGAATTAAAAATTACATCAAATGATAGTTCCATGGCCATACTTTACACAACATACCTTAAAGATGCATAATTTCTTATAAAATATCACTAAAATTCTAGCAAATATCTAAAATTTCCTTCATGAAAAATTGTATGAGTTCAATCTACTGCTGTTTGTGTAAAACACTGCACCTTACATTTTCACTAAAGTTATGAAAACTGTCAACAAATTACTAAGATCCTGTGGCTATTGATTGGTAACTGAAAACATTCAAAACACTAAGAAGTTAATCACAAGTTATTAAATAAAAAACTTACACCCACTAATATTAGTACATTTTTGGGATATTTAAAATCAAATCAAAATTTCTTTATTCAATGAAGCCATTAAGCGGCACTTTTGAACGTCGAAAAAAAATTTATTTAAAAGTAATAATAATTGATTCTATCGTCCATTCGGAAATGTAGCTTGTTATGGAGAAGAATGGACAAGAAACTCCACACTTACTCTTTTAAAATAAAAGGTGTTTTACAAGTACTTGGTTACATCATTTCTTGTTGGAAAAATACATATATGTGAGAACGATGTAAAAAGACCTGCAAGTAAAAGCGTCTAGAGTAAAAAAAACAGTAAAAAAATAACAATAAATAGGTAATTAAGAACAGGCCGAGGCAGCTAAATTATGACTAATCCCAACTGATGGCGCCCGTTCACGAACATGACACATAGATCGGCACCACTCAGATCAACCATCATGAAGGGAGCCGAATGATCCAACACATGTGCCACCATCAGAGAAACATTAGAGAGAGCATGACACACTATTAACTGCCAGGGCACACTAGTATAGTCAACAAACGACATATAGGTACAGTAAATGGTAGATTTACAGATGGTACATAGTACTCACATATGAGCTGTGCAGTTATATAATACTAAAATAAATTGAGTTTATACAACACAAATATATTCATATAGTCTTCAGTAGGTCCAACAATACTTCAGAACTTTTCTGCTTATCACTTGTTTTTGTGCCCTAGTGGCTGTGGAGCAGGACTAGCGTTGAGCCAAGCATTTTTATCAGCGATGTTAATCCCCCCAACCTATAATATGCCTGCCTGCATAGTGTGCGTTTTATACAAGTTTTGAATTTCGCCTCATTCAGTTCTAGAATGTGGGGCGGTATTTTATTGTAACATTTTATACAGTACCCCATCAAAGATGACGCTACTTTAGCCAGTCTGAAACCTGTTTGAGTTAATTGGTCCCTATTTCTAGTAACATAATTATGTGTATCGCTGTTTTTACTAAAAAGATGTATATTTTTTCTAACGTACATTATGTTTTCGTAAATATATTGACAAGCTACCGTCATGATGTTAATGTCCTTTAACAGCTCCCTTAGAAAATCTCGCCGGCCAAGATTGTATATCGCTCTGATGGCTCGTTTTTGCAGAATAAAAATGTACTCAATGTCTGCAGCCCTTCCCCATAGTAAGATACCGTAAGACATGATACTATGAAAGTAACTAAAATAGACTAGCCTCGCGGTATCTACATCAGTAAACTGACGCATTCTTCTAACAGCATAAGCTGCCGAACTTAGCCACCCCGCAAGGGACATCAAATGAGGACCCCATTGCAACCTCGGGTCTAGCGTGATCCCCAGGAAAACCGCTTTATCGACGAATTCTAGCTTCTTATTGTTTAATATAATGTCACAATCAAAACTTTTGTCATTAGGTAAGGCAAATTTTAAACACTTAGTTTTTTTAGCATTTAAAACTAAATTATTAGCAGTGAACCAATTTTGAACTTGCCACAAGGCATTACTTACGTCGGCATCGTTACTCGTACGTCTATTTATCTTAAAAATCAAAGAAGTATCATCAGCAAATGACAGCATGTTTAATTTGTTTTTCAATAGATGGGGTAAATCGTTAATGTAGACTAAAAATAAGAAAGGACCTATTATTGAGCCCTGGGGTACCCCCATTTTCACGTTCAACCCCGACGAATTAACACCGTTTATTTGAAATAATTGCTGTCTATCATTCAAATAGGATTTTACTAAACTTAATGCTGATTGGCCTAGCCCATAATGCTCAAGTTTTAAAAGACAATTATTGCCAAGACTTTTAACTATCATGTAACGTTACCTACAGATAAGAAAAAACTTATTAATTATAAAACCAGACAATTAACATGCTTTGTCGGACTAGGTACTGGTCTCAGCATGCCCTTCTATTGAATATGGATGGCTTTAGATATATAACTAAAAACTAGAATGTTGTAAAATCTCCTAATAAAACCCCAAAGTGAAGTAAATTATGAAAAATACATGAATACTCGTATTGGTGGCCATATGTCATTCAAAATTTAGTAAATGAAATCAAACTTAATTATGTAACCGAAATGTTTTCTGCGCGCCTCGATGGATGAGACTGCTAGGGGCTAGTGGTTAGACAAGGAATGTGAATATCACATGATTTTTATTTGGAATGATTAGCATCATTCAATCATGAAATAATTGTGAAATACCTTCATGTATAGATAATTCAACAGCAATATAGGCTGCATTACACTTATTGATAATATTAAATTATAAATCTGGAAAAAAAGTAATTTGTCTATTGTTGTTGTCAGTGTCGCTCCCGGAAATAAATAAAATATTTCGTGTAAAAGTGTAAAAACAAAGTGTCAGTTGGGTTTTATCTGAGGATAAGTGCTTTAAAGAACTTTTAATCGATAAATATCTGACTAAACAGTGCAAAAACATCTGAAATTATTTTATTGAAAATCGCGTTTGGCAGTTGTCGATTTTTTGCAGATCATTATTTTATTGAAATACCCACTTATTTTTCTGACGACCTGTCATTGCAGTCAAGGTTTAGTAAAGTGGGACCGAAGACGACAATATTCAGTGTGGCCAGAGAGAGGTATTTTCTACCATACTGGTACAAGATTGCTAATTATCTGGTAATGGTAACGCTTCCAAACATCCTTTATAATGCGCACAGCGAATGAATGGAACTCGCTACCTGCGTCAGTGTTTCCGAACGCATTCAACCCGAATCTCTTCAAAGTTAGAGTGAACAGGCTTCTTCTGGGTAAGCTCACTCCATCGTAGACTCTGTCTCTGTCACCTTTGACCTAGACTAGAGTCAAGAGCAAACCCATCACAAATAAAAATAAAAAAATAATAGCAGGTATCTTGCTTTAATAATTGGATATAGTTCACTTACGGTAGACTACTTACTATATTATAATGTCTGAACCATCTCCACCAAAAAAGTCTGGTGGTACACCACTACACAACATCCCTGCACCCTCTAGCGGTAATAAAAGGCAAGCCGTCTCCACCCCAGGCTAGTAATGAGCAAAAATTTACTCATCAAGACGTTCGTCAAATAGTTCAGGATGTAATGAAGATCGTGCTTGAGAAGATATTATCCAAGTTCAACACTAGCATTAACGATATGCTAAATTGAGAACTACACCCTCTCAAAGAGAAAATAGAAAGTATGAACGATTCTATGATATTTATGAACGGTCAGTACGAGGACCTTCTTAAGGAGCATGCGGCCTCTAAGGAAAATATTAAGGAATTGCAAAAGGAGAATTTCGACATGAGGAGAACAATTGGGGACCTGGCAGGACGTTTAAATAACCTGGCACAACAAACCCGTTCGAATAATATCGAAATTCAATGTCTTCCGAAAAAAAAAGCAGGAAAATTTAGTCGAAGTTGTGCCCGATCTATCAAAAGTGATAGGATGCGGTATTATAGAGAAAGACATTATGCATTGCACCAGAGTTGCTAAGCTTAATCCTAACACAAACCGTCCACGATCAGTGGTAGTGCAGCTTAGCTCTCCGCGAGTCCGTGATCAATTTCTTGCAGCTACTATTAAGTACAATAAGTCTAATCCGAACAACAAGATAAACAGCGCGCACCTTGGGTATTCGGGTTCAAAGTTACCTATCTTTGTAACCAAGCACCTATCTACCGCCAACAAGGCCTTGCATGCTGCTGCAAGAATCAAGGCCAAAGAAATCGGGTATCAATATGTCTGGATCCGATCTGGTCGGATTTTCATGCGGAAAGCCCAAGAAGCGGAGCATATCTTCAAAAATATCGACAAACGGGGTGGTTCCAGCTCATTTCCTATTACAATGAGTGATGGAAACAGAGCAACGTCGGATGGACTAGAAGTGTGTGAAAGGTTTGCGGAGCAATTCTCTTCTGTTTTTGTTAGTAGGAAATCAGCTCAGCGTTCCTCAATCTCAGACTCCCTTCAAAATCTGGATAACAACAGTCTGCCTCTCACGGCACCTGCAATAGACCATGGCAGTTTGGTTATCAAATTAAAGTCCCTAGATTGCCATAAAGGTGCCGGCCCTAACGGGATACCACCTGTATTGGTCTCCAAGTGCGCTTCTTCATTGGCATCTCCTTTGTTATTAATATTTAATAGATCGCTAAGGACAAGAGCCTTGCCCGATATTTGGAAAACTGCAAAGATTGTACCTGTTTTAAAAAGCGGTGATAGCGGTAATGTGGGCAATTATAGACCTATCTCTCTCCTGTCTACTATGGGTAAAGTTTTTGAGTCTTTGATTTGTCCTCTCATTCAGTCACACTTAAAACTTTATCTTGGTGTCTCCCAGCATGGTTTTGTGGGCGCCAGGTCTACTTGTACAAATCTGGTGACTTTCACCGAATCCTTAGTTGATGCTGTTGACTCTGGCAAACAGGTTGACGTTATCTATACGGATTTCAGTAAGGCTTTTGACCGTGTGTCACACGATATTCTTATGGAAAAGTTAATGGCATATGGCATTACTGGTAACTTATTGGCATGGTTGAAGTCTTACTTAGAGAACCGTTCCTACTTTGTCGCAGTTAATGGTTTCCAATCTGGTACTTGTGCAATTACGTCGTGCGTTCCGCAGGGCTCTCATATCGGTCCAATATTATTTATTGTCTTTGTTAATGACATACTTGAATGCTTCCGTTTCTTCGTTCCATGATCTCAAGTTTAGTAAAGTAATCGAGTCAAATGATGATTCTGAGTTACTACAGAATGATCTGGATAAATTAATTGAGTGGTGTGTTAACAATGACATGGATTTGAACATTAAAAAATGCTTTCATATTAAGTTTTCTCGGAAGAGGCTTTTAGTACCGACTGTTTTTTTTTTTTTATTATTATTGATAGGCTCGCGCTTGACCACTATCTCACCTGATGGTAAGTGATGATGTGGTCGACGATGTAGCGCGCTTACCTAGAAGAAACCTATTCACTCTTGACTTAAAGACTCCCAGGTTGTAGCTCTCAGGAAATACAGACTCCGGCAGGGAATTCCACTCCTTAGCTGTACGCATAATGAACGTATTCCCAAAACGTTTGGTGCGTATGGGTGGAATGTCCACCATGTACCAATGACACATCGCCGTACGTCTTTTAATCCGATAATGGAAAGGGCTAGGAGGAATTAGTTCATGCAATTCCAACGCACACTCCCCGAAATGTAACCGATAAAAAACCGACAGACTGGCAACATGGCGCCGATGTTCAAGGCTCTGGAGCTTAGACTTGACCAATATCTCATTGCCGATGAGCCTCTTGGCCCGCTTTTCGATCGACTCTAGTGCATCCAGCTGGTACTTGGCAGATCCGTCCCAGAGGTGAGAGCAGTACTCCATGCATGACCGAACTTGCGCCTGATACAAGTTGAGCAGCTGTTCTGGCGTGAAGTATCGTCTCACCTTTGCAAGGATCCCCAACTTTTTGGCAGCCAGTTGAGCTTTTGCCTCAATGAATGGACCAAAATTGAGGGTCGATGTCAACGTAACGCCAAGAAGCTCGAGATGGTCCGTTATCGGCACGGTTACACCGCGGAAAGTAGGAGCCGGGTGGAATTGGCTCGTTTTAGCGGAAAAAAGACACGCCTGGGTTTTAGCAGCATTAAACCTGACCAGATTGGCATCGCCCCATTCGGAGACTGCTTGCAAGGACAAGTTCAAGCGCTCCACCATGGCCTCCCGGAGAGACTGGATCTGAGGCCCGGTAGCACGCGCGTTGGACAAGTATCTCTCAGCAACAGTGCTGTCGTCTGCATACCCAAAAGTGCCGGGTTTTAGCAGATCATTTATGTGCAACAAGAACAATGTTGCTGAGAGTTCCGACCCCTGAGGGACCCCGGCGTTGATAACCCGTTGGTCAGACGAGCGGCCATCAATAACCACTCGTATAGACCGGTCCCTCAGGAAGTCTGCGATCCAAACGCACAGACCACCGGGCAGACCGAATGACGGAAGCTTGCCAATAAGGCTCTCATGCCAGACCCTGTCAAAAGCCTTCGAGATGTCGAGGGAGACGGCAAGCGCTTCCCCGTGCCTCTCGATGGCTTCACTCCATATGTGAATGGCATACGCTAGAAGATCCCCAGTTGACCGATTTCGGCGGAAGCCATATTGGCGGTCACTGAGGATGTCGTTAGCTTCTAGGTATGCCAGGAGCTTGGAGTTGAGCACCCGTTCCATACTCTTACAGAGGATGGACGTAACTGAGATGGGTCTATAGTTGGCCGGGTCAGCCCGACTGCCCTTCTTGGGCACAGGCTGAACGTTAGCTTGCTTCCAAGCATTCGGTACTTTTACAGTCTCATATGAAAGGCGAAACAGGCGAGTCAGGATCGGAGACAGTTCAGGCGCACAAGTTCTTAGAACAATTGCCGGTACCCCGTCGGGGCCACTAGCCTTGTTCACGTCAAGATTCCGCAGCACCCTACGGACGTCTTTTTGATGGATGCGAATGTCCGACATACTCGTCTCGCATCCATCAGGAGAAGGAGGGGGCCGCGCGTTACCAGAATCCAGGCGTGAGGATTCCGCAAAAAGAGAGGCAATTAAGTTTGCTTTCTCCTCAGCGGAGTGGGCCAGCGTTCCGTCGGGTTTCAGCAGTGGTGGTAGTGAGGGCCGGCAGAAGTTCGATTCGACCGACTTAGCCAGGGACCAGAACGCTTTACTACCGGCTGGATAGGAAGCAAGTTTGGACCCAATACGGCTTATGTGGTCAAACCGAGCCCTTCGCAATACCCTCACCTATACCTTATTACATTGGTACCCACGTTATCCAGGAAGTAGAACAAATTAAAGACCTGGGTGTACTGTTTGACAATAAGCTCACATTTATACCTCACTTAGAGAGCATCATCAAGCGAGCCTCTAGAACGTTGGGTTTTGTTATTAGAAATGTGGTTGGCTTTCGACGGGTTAAAACTAAAATTTTATTATACAACTGCAGCGTTCGTAGCATTTTGGAGTACTGTAGCACTGTTTGGAGGCCACATTATGCTACACATAAATTGAGATTGGAGCGCATTCAAAAGAGGTTTCTCTGGCATTTGGCATATTCCTGCGGCATTGCCAAAAATAAGCGATCATACGTGGCTAGGTTATTGCATTTTAAGATAAACTGTCTAGAGAAACGTAGAAATATTATCGATACAAGTTTTTTAATTAAAATCTTGAGGATCAAAATAGACTGCCCTCAGTTATTGGGCAAAATCAAATTCCGAGCTCCAGCTAGATACCCACGTGCTCCTATCACTCCTTTCTACCCTCCACCACGTAGAACCGTTCTCGGTGACAACTCGGCCATTCCCCGGATGTGTAAACTCTTAAACAGCTGCAGCGATCTTGCAGATGTGCATGCGGACTCACTTACCAAGTGCCGCAAATTAACACATGATGATATGTAGTGTGATGTACTTATTTGAATTTTAGTTTTTATGTTTAAGTCAAGATATCTACGGTATCACTTAAAACCATTTCTTATTCCTATTAATTAAGTTATTTTTCTAAATGTTTGTACAACAACTTAGCATAAGTGGTGCTAACCTGTTAAAAATTGTGACACTCGACTTTAGTATTATGTGTATAAATTGTAATATTTAAGTGTTATCAATCGTTGGTGAGCCTAATAAATAAATATTAAATAGGCATAAAATAATATATTTTGTTAATAAAGATAATTAAGATGAGAATAGTAATTAAGAAAATGACTGTATTAGAATATTTGTTACTTAATGATAACTGTGATTGTAAATCTATAAACATTATAACAATAATAATAAAAAAGTAAATAATACATTTTTCAAAACAGATAATTAAGGAAATATCTTAATAAACTGATTAAGAACGTTAACTGTCTGTATGTAACCTATGGACAACCATGAATGATGTCATATTCTATAAAAACATAATTAAGAATTTTAAAGAAAGAAAGCTTTTACTTCACAAATCCATCATAGTTTATGTGATAATTCCAGAACTTAACTCTCAAAGTCTACATATGTAGGTAATAATAATCATTAATTACATGTACTAATCTCGAGGACGAGGCACGAAGTATAATTTATGATTAAACGAACTTACCCTAAGTGAAGTTCTATCATAATTATACGAAGTGCCTCGTCCGAAGAGATTAGTAACACCTTCCCAACCCTAAGGTATAACCCAGAAGCGATCTGGAAATATCTATATAAAACATCAGTAGCTCTAAACTAAATGACAAGTTGACAGCCAATACAGAGCTGCCAGGAAAGAAAAAAAACTAGTGATTTGCGCGGCGGCCAGAAGTCGCTACTACATATGTAGGTAATAATAATAATTAATTACAGGTACTAATCTCTTCGGACGAGGCACTTCGTATAATTATGATAGAACTTCTATACGATAATAGTTGAAAAGTTTTAGGTGAAACGAAATTCGGTCAAATGTTTTTCGAACCTATGATAGGTAACCGTTTTTGAGCCATCTGTATAGATGCGTACTTCATTGGCTCCAGACCGATCCCTTTCTTCCTTTACAGTTTGTATTGCATATTTTTTGTTGAACATAGGTTGTTTTGGTGTTCTATCACATGGCTGCCCTTGTCCTATGTTACTTGGGATCGGCGCAACACGTTTTCTTCTTCACGTCCTGTCCACCGTCACATCATCACTGATTCCCTTTTTGAATTTTAGACAAGTGCCAACAAAAAAAAAAACTATTTTTATAACTAATCAACAATAAATCACTACTTTATTCAAAACAATCAATAAAAGGTTAGGCAAGGCACTATCAGATTAATTTATCTACTAGATAATTTACCAGGAGTTCCTGTTCAATTATCCAGTAGATAAATTAATCTGATTGTGTAACAGCACCTGGTTAAGTTTAACCAAGTGCTGTTTATCACTAAACAATTCATAAACAGGCCACGCCCCTTTTTACTATGTTCTAGACTGTTCTATAACTGATTGTTTGTGTAATTTTTTGGCACTGGCCGCCAAAATATTAGAGACTTGAACAAGTCCGACTAAAAATCCCAGTGATGGTCATCTCCAACGGTGTCTCTATCCAAAAAGCTATCATTATTATATTCGAGATCTGAAAAAAGAACAATTTCCCATTTTAAAAGTTAAACATGATTAGCAGTATAATTACCCCTTTTCTGGTTTAGATATATATATTTTATACATATTAATTCTTTGTTAACATGTTGTGCAACTGAAAATTAGACTCAAGTATTTTAAGGTTTTTGTTTAAAATTTCATAGCCCACACGTGTAAGGCAGGTGGAATGCTTAAACTCAAACGTGCGAAATTTGACAAGACTAAAACATTGAACGGAGGAGTGATCCCCATGTGGTGCACTCACGCCTCCTCTTACCACGAAATGCCTCACATGTGGGTCAAACACAGGAAACTTGTTAAGGTACTCGTGGCTAAGAAATAACAGCTGCACTGGTCGATCTTAAAGGTTAAGCAACGCTTGCTGAAGTCAGTTCCTGGATGGGTTGCCATCTTCTACATACCGAGACCACTCGGGGACTCCAAAATCACACTAAGCCGTTGGTCCCGGCTGTCAATTATAAATCTTTAACAGCTGTTACACAGAAGTTATAAAACCAGACACCATTCTTGCCAAGGGGGAATATAAACATAAGGGGCATATAATAGGGGGGCAAATATACTTACGATGGTATTCTGTTACGTCCTTCAGGGTGTAACATTGGCCCATATGTGCGATTTGCCACACTGAAAATTTCAAAAAATAATTTTCAGCTCAGTATCAGGCAGAATGTTACCTACAGTGATTGTAAAAGGTTACCTACAGTGTTGCGTGGGCGACGAAGACGTGCTGCACGGTAAATAAAAATACATAATTAAAAGAAGGGCCTTAGTACGAGTTTTTAACATACACGATCGAGTTAACGTAAACTACAATTTGTACTAAAACTGAATAATCACCGTCTATATAATTTGACATATCGAATGTTTACGTTACCGCAACCGAGAATGTATAGAAACTCTCGCAAGGTCTTCGGAGAAAAACCGTGAGCACAAAAAAAAAACAAGGATACTCAAACAAACGTCCAAAGATATGGTCCCTTAAAGTGTCACCCCTTTTTTATTTTTTCCTCTTTTTCGGTGCCGTATCTTCCAATGACTTCTACCGCTCTGGGTGAGGCAGGAGGGCGTGTCAGACTTTTACTGACTAAAACCCACCCGTAATTCCTTCAGTTGCTTGAGCCAGGGCCGCGGTAACTCTTTTGCATATTTATCCGCGGCCCAGACAGGCATAGGCCCTCGCGGACCTTGTCAGTTCTGCTGACATCGGTTTGAGGCGCACGTGGAACACAACGCACCGTCGACTCGAGAGTCGGGCCTGGTCCTTATCGGATAGCGAGCTACCAATATTCGCCGTCCGCAAGTAACTACGATAAAGTGTCTCCCTGCCCATCAAATTATATGAGAACTTTTATTCCCAATATTTTGGCTGCAGGGTATTGAGGCTGCTATCATCATCATCATCATCATTTCAACCAATAGACGTCGGTTGACATAGGCCTCTCCCATGCGTCGCCACACTTATCAGTCCTGTGCCTCTCGCATCTATTAGACTCCCGCAGCCTTGACCAGGTCGTGGTTCCACCTAGAGGGAGTCCTTCCAACTCTGCGTATTCCGGTACTCGGTCGCCACTCCAGAATTTTTCGGCCCCAACGAACATCTCACATCAGCAACTTTATCATCATCATCATCATATCAGCCGATAGACGTCCACTGCTGGAATAGGCCTCCCCCAAGCGTCGCCACATTGACCGGTCTCGTGCGTCCCGCAACCAGCGGATCCCCGCAACCTTCACCAGGTCATCGGTCGACCTGGTGGGAGACCTTCCAGCGCAACGTCTTCCGGTTCGCGGTCGCCATTCCAGAACCTTTCTGTCCCATCGGCCATCCGTTCTGCGAGCAATGTGCCCTGCCCACTGCCACTTAAGTTTGGCAATTCTTCGGGCTATGTCGGTAACCCTGGTTCTCTTACGGATCTCTAAATTTCTGATTCGATCACGCAAGGAAACTCCGAGCAAAGTCCTCTCCATTGCCCTTTGGGTGACCCCAAGCCTTCTGATGAGACCCATTGTAAGCGACTACGTCTTTATCCCTAGGCATTAATTGTTTGTGATTATGTCTTCATAACATGAACCTAAAACAGTTTCATTATGCGCTGTCACTTGAAAAAATAGACCATATGGCTCACAAAACTGATTATAGTCCAGTCAAATTAGGGATCAACCTCGGAATGAGAGATAATTAGCTGGCAACTCGTATACACCGAATGCATTCTAATAGTTGACTCAATTGATTATATTGCTGTCATAACTTAAAAATATACCAGAAAATGTAAAACGGCCTTCTTGAGCATAAAAATATATCTAATATTATGTACTAATTTTATAAAGAGGTAAAGTTTGTGAGGTTGTAGGGGGTAATCTCTGGATCTACTGAACCGATTTAGATAAAATTTGGCGTGGAGATAGTTTGAGACCCTGGGAAGGATATAGGATAGTTTGTATTCCCTTGAGATGATAAAACTCTTTTTACGCGGGCGAAGTCGCGGGCAGAAACTAGTGTAATATAACTAGCCCAAATTGACATTCGCACAGATTTAGTATGAAAAATAAACACATAAAATATGTTATTTCGGCTCATATCTCGAAAACTAATGATCATTACTGAATCTTAGGCAGAACTTTTTGTGCACAATTGAACAAGGAAGATACTTGCCTTAGCACAAATTGCAGTAAAATAATAACTTGCCGAGACCGTTGCCCTTGAATGACTTATGACAAAAACACGGAATTTTATGAGACAACTTTTAGAATGCCAAAATGTAGGTATATACGAGTTCCCAGCTCATTATCTCTTAATCCAAGGTTGAGGCCTAATTTATGCTTGAACGACTGGACTAAAATAAACACGGTTACGGCATACCATAATACTACCACAGAACTATAACTGATGACAATACAGAACTTTACGGAACCATAATATCCAGAGCTTTTTATTTGGTCGTGGTTTTTTTTTAATTGTCTTTAGGCTTGCGCTTGACCACTATCTCACCCGATGGTAAGCGATGATGTGATCGACGATGAAGCACGCTTGCCTTGAAGAAACCCATTCACTCTTGACTTAAAGACCCCTAGATTGTAGCTATTGGGAAACACAGATTCCGGCAGGGAATTCCACTCTTTAGCTGTACGCATAATAAAAGTGTCCCCAAAACGTTTTGTGCGTATGGGTGGGATGTCCACCATGTAAGTTAGTGTTTGTGTGTAGGGTTTGTGAAGTAAGTCCAAAGCATGTCTATACGTACTTTCATATCTCTCCACGCAATTGACATAATCCAACATACAATAGCTCTCAAAGGTATTGTAAGTGTAATATATGGTTCTCCCGCATAATCTTCCTGTACTGAAATAAATGATATTTTTAAACATTCATCATCATCCGTTTTATGTTCCCACTGCTGGGACACAGGCATCCTCTCTGTGTGAGGGAATGGGCTGTAATTCACCACCCATGTCTCATGTCTTAGGATTTTTGGTTCTAGAACAAACGATGTTTTCCTTCACCGTTTTGAGAGCAGTGATGATGGAATCATTTACACTAAGTAAAGTACCTGCCTGGGTTCGATTGCACGATATACAACTTGTAAGTCGCAGCCGTTACCACTGGGCCATTACTGCTCGCCTTAAATATTCATGTGTATTCAATTTCAAAAAGCCCTGTTTAGCTCTGTGCGATGGATGACTTCTTAATTTACGCAAACTGTCACGTCTCGGGCGGCCTCAGTTTGACCAGAGCCTACATTAAATCTTCGCTAGAATTGAAACTATCTGACTGTAACATTGCTACTTTTTAGTTTAATTATGATAATAATAATCTTTATTCCCAGAAATTTGAGTGTTTTTAGGGTTCCGTACCCAAAGGGTAAAAACGTGACCCTATTACTAAGACTCAACGATCCGTCTGTCTGGCTGTCTGTCCGTCTGTCACCAGGCTGTATCTCATGAACCGTGATAGCTAGACAGTTGAAATTTTCATAGATGATGTATTTCTGTTGCCGCTATAACAAAAAAAAACTTAAAACAGAATAATATAAATATTTAAGTGCTCCCACATACTACAGACGTTTTTTGTTTGCCGTTTTTTCGATAGTGGTACGGAACCCTTCATACGCGAGTCCGACTCGCACTTGGCCAGTTCTTCACAAATAATGCTTAAACTAAAGTTAAATTACACAAAAGTATGAGCATTTGAGGCCGAACTAGGCATAGCCTATATTTCAGCCTTCAGCGCCGTTCCCCTTTGCTTGAATACAATGATCCCATGTTTGAATGTACTTATCTAATATAAAGAAAATAAGTAATGTAATACAGAATGAATAAGTTATGTAATACAAAATAAATAACTTATCCAATACAAAGTAGAAATGGAGGACAAAACTAAAAAAAATACAATTGAAAGAAAAATATACTAATGGTAGGTGTGTAAGTAATCTTCTCTTTATGTGTGATGTAAGTGTGATGACTGAGTGTGAGATTGCGGAGCATTTTTTTCTCATATACAAAATTATATCTCTCTTCTTCTTAGTCGTTACGCTCTTAACAGAGCGGTCGTGGTCGTCATTTAGTATCGGTAGTATATGCGGCAGATATAATGCGTCTCACAATGTCTCGCCACTTTTCCCGATAATAAGTCATCCGGGTACATTCGTGCACGGGACCGCACATAGCAGACTTGATCTGCTCGGTCCAACGCATGGGTGACCCACCACGTGGTCTAGTGTCTTCCACTTTTCCTTGGACGACTAACCAATGCACTAAATTATGGACTGACTATCACGCCTTGAAACGTGCCCGAAGAAAGTAAGTATTCGGGACTGTACTATTGCAGACAGACGCTGCTTGATGTGGAGTTCTTGGAGTATCTAGACATTTGCGCGTAACTCAGTCTACGACACTAAAATTATATCAGTTTAGATAATTACATTCATTATTCAGTAACTTGTTGTCTATCCAGGCACTTATCCTACCTATATCAACAATCTGATTCTACCGCAGGGGATAATAGTGTGGTTTTTAAAGTTGAGGTTGTTGTCTCATAAAACGCCTAAATGTTTAATAGTTATAATAAATTCCAGTTTAGTACAAGAGCAGTTTTCTTTAGAGACACAAACATTAGTGTGGTGTGTATGATGCAGTGACGATCGTAGTTGTTTTTCGTGTTTAACCGTATATTGAAGTAATTATACTTGGTTTTGTCTACATTCAGAGTCAAAACATTGTTCTGAATCCATTCCCCTACAGCATCAAAACCCCTTGGGGCAGCATTGAATGCCCCTTTCATGTATCTGCAAAAGAGGTTATTTTGCCATGAGTAAGCTTGACATTAGTGAGAACGTTTATGTATACGAGAAAAAGGGTTGGTCCTAGGATACTGCCTTGTGGCACACCGTACGTAACTGGAAGGTCAACACTATTAAGGTTGCCTATCGAATACTTTGAAGCCAAGAAAATTGTGATACATTTCTTATTTTTGCCGAGGTTATTGCTAATAAAGTTTAAGAGGGCATCAACATATTATTGATCTGTCAATCTTCATTCACGAAAACCGTATAGGTTTGTTGAAAGAAGGTGTGTGTATGTAGGTGTCACACTTTGTTCAGAATTCTATGGGTACAATGTCGGTCTTATCGCTGACAGAGATATCTACCAGACAACTTTTGGATGGATTGAGAGAACTTAAAGAAGAGAATCGCTTGAGGCTTCGATCGTCTTTGTGACATTCAATCTTCCAAAGACCCAGGCAGGCGCTTAACTTTGTGTAAATTATTTCATCATACTAAAAAGTTCCGCTATGCACGAAATCACATTTGCGGGCAGTGATGATGAAAAGTGTTACAATGTAATATTTTATTTAACCATTTAAAAAGTAAATAAAAAAAATTGCATGTAAATTCGTTACTTTCGTGAAAAAATTTATTAATTAACGTTCCGTTTCATCATACTAACGCACACTCGTTTCGCCACCACTCAACAAATTTAAAAAAATGTTGTTCATCATTCATTTTAAAAACAAAGTGTCCATCCATACCATAGAACTGTGAAAAACTAAACGTTAAGGGTTAACTAAGGTTTTAGTTTTCAAAATCTGTAACCACTGTTCTTGTTCGTGAAATTTAATGTTTGTATGTCGTTTTGTGGCAGTTTAATATTTTTTCTTTCTTTCTTCTTTCTTTCTTTCTTGCCGTAAAAGAGAAACTTAACTTAAAAATATTTCGAACTAAGATTTTGATATTTTTTGTTTAATTTCAATATTTTGTCAGCTTCCTGCTCAATTTAATTAAATTCAAACACTTTTCTTTCCAACTGTACTTTTCATTGTTTACGTAGCATCGAAGAATTTCGTGCATTGCATGACTTTTTAGTAGGTATTTTTTGAGTCGAGCATAATAACTTAAGGTCTCGACTGATGAAGTCCACGCTCCGTCCAGCACAGATCCAGGTCCAAAACCCCGAGAGCTTTTAGCTTGAACTCCAAAATCGTTTGGAGTGCCTAGGGAGCTCTGTGGACGAATACAGCGATGGGTAAGTGGAAGCTGTCCATACAGTCGGGTCTAAGTTTTTCAAGTCCCGCCATACAGATGGGAACAAAAAGCTCTCTGATCCTACTCTCAAGCTCATCAAGGAGTAGCGTGAGATGATCTTGCAGACTTCAGACGATGCGTTGAAATACCGGCAGCTAAATAGACGGATCTCAAAGTCTTTGAAAAGCGACCGCCGCCGCTTTAATACCGAGCGTATTAAAGACGCGATTGAGCGGAAAAAGGGCTCCAAGGTCTTTGCAAGAGATCTGTCTATTGGGCAAAGCCAGTTCATGAAACAGAAGACCGATGATGGCAGGATCGTGTCCGCCAAACCGAAGCTTCTGAGGGTGATCGAGAGATTCTATGGGCAGTTGTACTCGTCAACCAGTAATCCCGTCGTGATTCTAGCGAATGACCCTAGAGCTTGACCCGACACTGTGCCGAAGACATTCCGGACGTCAGCCTGTATGAGATTAGGATGGCTCTGAAACAGCTCAAGAACAACAAGGCACCGGGTGATGACGGAATTTCGGCCGAACTCCTGAAGGCGGGTGGCAAACCAGTACTTAAGGCCCTTCAAAAGCTGTTTGATTCCGTCATACTAGAGGGGAAAACGCCACAGGCATGTGGTGTGTGTGGTGGGTGTGGTGGTACTCTTTTTCAAGAAGGGCCACAATGCTCTACTGAAGAACTATAAGCCCATCTCACTTCTTAGCCATGTCTACAAGCTGTTTTCAAAAGTCATCACGATTCGTCTCGCGCGCAGGTTTCCGAAAAGGCTTCAGCACCGTAGACTACATACATACGCTGCGGCAGGTTATACAAAGACCGAAGAGTACAACCTGCCTCTCTGTTTAGCGTTTGTGGACTACGGGAAAGCCTTCGATTCCATCGAGACTTGGGCTGTACTGCAGTCTCTCCAATGGTGCCATCACATCGAAGTGTTGAAGTATTTATACAAAAACGCCACCATGTCAGTTCTACTTCAGGATGAGACCTCGGGACCCGTCCTTCTGCAGTAAGGTGGGAGACAGGGAGACGTCATATCTCCGAAGCTGTTTACCGCTGCACTGGAGGATGTCTTCAAGGTTCTGGACTGGAGAGGGCTAGGCATCAACATCAATGGCGAGTACATCACTCACCTTCGGTTTGCCGACGATGTAGTGGTTATGGCTGAGACCACGGAGGACATCAGTACAATGCTCGATGATCTCAGTAGAGCTTCCGAAAGAGTGGGTCTTAGGATGAACATGGACAAAACCAAGGTGATTTTGAATACCCATGTTATACCCACTCCTATCAAGGTCGGAGACTCTACACTCAAAGTTGTGGGCGACTATGTCTATCTGGGACAAACGATCCCATTGGGTAGGGCCAACTTCGAGAAAGAGGTTAACCGTCGAATCCGACTTGGCTGGGCAGCGTTTGGGAAGTTTCGCGGTATCTTCTCGTCCAACTTACCACAGTGTATCAAGACGAAACTCTATGACCAGTGTGTGTTGCCAGTGATGACATATGGCTCTGAGACGTGTTCGCTTACAATGGGCCTTATCAGAAAGCTTACAGTCATTCAAAGGGAAATGGAGAGGGCTATACTCGGAATTTCCTTGCGTGATCGAATCAGAAATGGGGAGATCCACAAGAGAACCAGGGTTGCCGACATAGCCCGAAGAATGCCCAAACTTAAGTGGCAGTGGGCACGGCACATTCCTCGCAGAACGGATGGCCGATGGGGCAGAAAAGGGCGCGGAGTGGCGACCGCGAACCGGAAGACGCTGCGTTGGAAGGGCTCCCACTACTTCTTGCGTGTCACGCCAATGACTTCATTCGTGATGGGCTGTCAGCTGAAGAAAGTGCTGAAATTATGTCAGACACCTTCACTTACTGTGCTGACATTGCCATTGGTCGTGGATCTAAGACCAATATACGTAGATGTGATTGGTGGTGTTACTACCTAACTGAACAGCGTAAAAGTTATCGCCGAGCGCGTAAACATCATCAACAAGCTTAAAAAACGTAAGGTATCCGGTGACCCTCTTTTCATTGCGTTAAATACGTTTAGAGTTGCCAGGTCCCGTTACAGAGCATCGGTGGAAAAATCTAAGGGTAATTTATTGCGTAAAATAGTAGAAAAATTAGATAAAGAGGGTCCGTGGTCTCCTTTATATCATGAGTTTAAAGCCAATCGATCAGTTGATCTCGCGTTTGATAAGAACATTAAAGTAAATAATAAACACACCAACAGTATTGAGGAAACAACTGAAGTTTTGCTGAATACTCTTAAACCTGATGACTTACTTGCTAATGACAACGACTACCATCAACAGGTCAGAGCGTGGGCAGCTGTACCACCTGAATCACTAGCGTCAGTCCTTTCATCCACTGACGAATTTATTAACGTTGTCAAGAGGTTACCACTCAACAAGTCATCAGGTGAAGATAAAATATCTAATCGGATGATTATAGAAGCGTGTAAAACAGCGGGCGATGTGATTTTAACCGTGTATAACCGTTATATTGCGGAGGGCGTATTTCCTCGTATATGGCGACGTGGGTTTATACGAATCATCCCGAAAAGTGGCGACAAACCCCCGGACGACCCAAAGTCGTACCGGCCCACTGGAAAGGAAAAAAGGAAGTGGAAATTTATATAATTTTTTCCTACTCCTCCGTTATTCTTTTCTGATTTATTTCGTTGCGGGATCCAAGACAGTTAAATTCTTTCTCCGGGACTTCGTCGAGCTTCATTGCCTCGGCGCTTTTCTGGTAGTTACCACTGATTCTTGCTTTCAGGAGTTGCAGTGGTTTGGGAATAGTGCGGTGGGATTGTCCCAAAAAAAAAGGCCTCCCACCAGGTGGACCGAATATGACCTGGTGAAGGTTGCAGCGATCCGCCGGTTACGAGACGCACGGGACCGGTCAATGTGGCGACGCTTGGGGGAGACCTATGTCCAGCAGTGGACGTCTTTCGGCTGCTATGATGATGATGATAACTTAATAATAATAATAACTTTATTCATAACATACATTACGTTATACACAGTAACAAGTTCCCTGGCTCCCAAACTAGGCTTATTGCCTGTGACTTGGGAGTCGGAGCATAGCGGGACTAACCGTCCCGTCAAAGTCATGAAAACTTTTTTTTTACCCGACAACGGCGTCGCAAAGTGTTTGTTGATCGTTATGTAAGTATGTATGTATGCATTTATTTTCATTTGCTCTCTCAAGCTCTGCAAAAACCCCAAATTACTTTAGAAATGCTCATGCATACTGCGCTACCACGAGGAGATAGTGCAGTTATGTAGGACTCCAACCTACTAAAACTCCGCAGTGTCCTCCTGTGCCGCTTATGGCGGGTACACGAGCACACGTGTTATAGTTTGTGTCGGTAGTGCATATGTGTAAGTGTGTGTGTACGAAGGCGTCACTCCGGCCGCGTAGCATGTAAGCTAGTTTTTAGGCAGACTCTCCTATCTTGTTCATTCGACAACATGTATTGAAAGTTTATTATATTTTTATCATCTGAAAAGTTGTTTCTTTAAGAAAGCTCGCCGATTGCCCAGTAATCATAATTCGCGTTAGCACTCGTCCGTGAACTCAGTAGCCACCTGGAGTTTGGATTTTAGTCAGGTAAAAATCCCGCACTCCTTGGTCTTCAACCCAAAAGTCCAGGCGCCTTTTGCGAGGTTTCCGCCCGTAAACCAAAAAAACCGACCAAGTGCGAGTCGGACTCGCACACGAAGGGTTCCGTACCACCATCGCAAAAAACGACAAAAAATCACGTTTGTTGTATGGGAGCCCCACTTAAATATTTATTCTGTTTTTAGTATTTTTTGTTATAGCGGCAACAGAAATACATCATCTGTGAAAATTTCAACTGCCTAGCTATCATGGTTCATGAGATACAGCCTGGTGACAGACGGACAGACAGACATACAGATAGACGGACTGCGGAGTCTTAGTAATAGGGTCCCGTTTTTACCCTTTGGGTACGAAACCCTAAAAAAGGGGTGCACCTCGCCATTACCCTTCTAAGTTTATAATCTTAAATTTTATAATTATGATAAATTGTATTACCTATAGGACCTTTGGCAGTACTTCGATATGAACTTGCACTGTTCCTCCACGCTTTGGTTAAACGTTTCTCTTTCAGGAATTGTGCGTCTCAACGTCCGCTTCACGTTTTCTGTTACCCTTGTTGCAAACCTGCCCAAAGGAGATAAAATAAAAAATAAAAAATCTTGAGACAACTCAATAAAACATTGTATCAACAACTTTGTAAGGTATATAATTTTTTTTTTTGGGCATTCCCTATAACTTCCTTGGAGAAAGTTGTTCATTTACATAGGCAAAAAAAAAAACGGAACCCTTATAGGATCACTTTGTTTTCCCAACCCTCGGAAACGCGTGGAGGTATCGAGTTCAAATTAATATCGTATAATCACGTTCGCAACTCCTTGCAGCTGTGAAAAAATCAAAGTTCTAGATTAACGCAATCAAGAGATACAGCCGTTGATGATGCATATTTTTCACTCACAAGGGAATCAAAATCTACAGGGTACTTCCCGTTCACCTAGAGTCATGAAATTTGCCAAAAACTAATGTCTTATAGCACATGAAAAAATCCGAAAACCGTAAATTTGTACCTACATAAAATTGCAGTTGGTAAACTGACCGCGACTTATGTCAAAGTAAGGGGACTACAGTCTTCCAACGGCAAAGTAAATTTTTCCCTCAATTCTGTTTATCTTATCGGTAGAGCAATCTTCGCTGCCCTTATAGTTTATGAACTTCAGTAATGTGTTTTCATTATTTTGGTGAATGTTGCTGTTTGTACGCAACCCTCAGAGCGCGAGGCCTACTCGCACTTGGTCAGTTTTAATATACGATCACACTTTTCTACACCCTGTATACGAGTATTTCGTATTCCTTTCAGCAAACGCATCCATTTTATATCTATATGATGGTGTATAAAAAATACTTGGACCGCCATCTTTCGGAATCCACCATGTTATGCCTCCTCTACCCTGCTCGCGAAGTTCCTCGGCGAAGTACTCTAGAAACTTTGGCTAAAGTCCGAAGTGCGACACTACACACTCGTTCATCTTCGCGATGAGCTCATTCGCTCTGTGGTGCCGATAGCTTGCGCACGTTTGTAATGGACGCTCAAGTAGCAGTTACCGTAGCAATGTGCACGCTCTGTCTGAATGAGTACTGAAATCGGCCGAGTAGTGTAGAAACTGACTTCGTGAACGCACTTCGTGCAACTTCGGGCGCAAAAACCGACAACAAATGGAAGTCGCCCGAGGCGAGGTAAAGTATGACGAGGTAAGCCGAAGTGCCTCTCTACACTCGATAGTGTATTCGTCTAACATTGTTCAACTTCGCGAGCAGTCTAGAGGAGGCATTAGAATGACATTATCATCCAATATAAACATGTATGCAGTAAAGACGTCTGGTGGCAATTCAAAAATTCTAGCTTTTGACAGCTGACCAAGTATCAATGCTACCAGTATTATTAGTAAGGGAAGCAGCATTTCCTACTTCCTCATCATCATCAGCCTTTTAATGTTTCCATTGCTGGGGCACAGGCCTCTTCTCTGTGTGAGTGGGAATTTCCTACTTATTACGTATTGTCACTCAATTCTTTATTAGAAATTGGTTAAATTTGTTCCTTACTTTCCATAGTTTACTTGTCTCCGATGGTTGTGCAGTAGTTTAGAAAACAATCCTCCAGTAAGCGTAGATTGGCAGCTCAACACTATCAACATGGTAAAATTTGGAAGATCAGTTCGAATGATGGATTTCTCAGTTGGTATGACTGGTTTTGTGAAGTTTTTACTCTTCAAAATTCTTTAAGTTTGGATAGGACAGTTTCTCACAGTGGAACTATAAAAAAGATTTAGTGGAATAGTGGACAGCGGAACTATGATTGTTTTAAAACGTCATGGTAAGTCAGAGCCAGAACTTCTAATTTATCACAACATCAGACTACTGGAATTCTACTGGTACCTAAATATTTCTCAGCATCTGTTCGCTCTAATGCGTCTGTCATCTAGATCTAAAGCTAAACTGCAGCTGAGTAAATTTTTAATAGTATTTCTATAGTGGCATTATCAACTTATTACGTTTCTACTGCTGGGACACAAGCCACCTACCTGCATATCCATAAACCGGCGCCCCAGTGTGGGTTGGTGCATATCATATGTCTTCGATTTTTTATTTCTAGCACATATTGGCTTTCTCATATTTGTTTCCTTCGCCGTTCAGAGAGGTTTAATAACGATTATTTACACAAAGTGGTTCAAAAGGTTCAAGCCACAACTCGTAAGTCGGAGCCTCCCAACTATATTTTATTCATTACAGTGAGCGACTGCCTATCCGACCTCCACAACCCAGTATCTGTGTAACACCATACCTTCAGATTTTCTACTTATGTGTGACTACTAGGCGTCGTCTAATGCCGCGGTCCCACGGCCTGATTTTGTCACAGGCAGACAGGCCATGGGAACCGACGCGTCCGCCTGTGGTGGCCTGTCCTCGCCCGTCCTATGCATCGGGAATTCGGGAGTCGAAAATTCAAAGGCGCTGCCCGGCGCTGCGAGATGGCGCCTGTCTTGACCTGCAAAGGTGCGTGCGCGCTTCGCTGTTTACTCCACTGATTAGTGAATATCTCGTAAACGCGTGAACCGATTTACATTTTTTAAACGGGTAAAATGATTTTACAATTATACCTTTCATTTAAAATAAAAATCATCAAAATAACTCCATTAATAAAAATCATGTTTTTAAGTTACATAATTAATAATGTTTAACCTGGGATATTGGAACGGAGTCCTGCAGGCTGCAGCAGGCCGACTCGCGCCTTGGGAACCCACGGCACGGGCCGCGACAGGCGACAGGCCGTGGGATCGCGGCATAAGCATGCTACTAGATCGCCTCAAATTGCATATTAATGGCCGATCGATCAATATCCGACTGTTAAAGATTACTGCGTGAAAATTAAATACATACTTACATGTTATTTCTAAAATAAACAGTAACATAAATAAATATATCTTATGTTTTGAAATGGTCATTTTGATAGCAAATTAATTTATTACAACGCAATTATTATTTTCTTTAAATGCACAACAATGTCTTCTGAAAATTCACCATTCACCATACTTTAATTTTTCTTGTAAAGGTTTATTAAAATGATGTAGATTTTTTGTTTGTATATTTTTTTAATTCAATGAAAATCATGCGAAACATTCAATCTTGTTTTATTAAAAAGTTAATCGAATCAAAGTTTTATTGGTAAGGTATTAATTCTTTTGATTAATGAATCTTTCAGTTATGTCATATAACAGCTGAGTTTTTGAAAAGATACTGACATAGCAAGACTGTAAAAATTTCACCACTTAATATTAGAGATAGAATTTACGTAGTTATTTTCGATTAAACACTTTGGGCGTCATTTTACATCAAACCAGAGGGAAATTATGAGGTGTATGAGTACAATGTCATGAATAAAAACTACTAATACTAGCAGCAATAAAAACTGACAACTTTTTAAATGGGAAATTTATTGGCGTGGCTACTGAGGTCTTTAGTCAAGTCCTTAGTTTTTTGAATGTCTCTTCTTTGTTCTGCATTAGAATGCGGATGTAACACATTATAATGTGTTTTTGAGTAAATATATCGTGTTTCGTATACTTTGCTAAGGAAGTTCAATACTACAATAAAATTCCTAGTTCCACTTTCACAAGATTGCGCCTGTTTCAATGATTCCACACATTGTCCCGTTTCGTAGACACTTGAGACACAAAATTACACCTTTTTAGGAATCATTTTGCTAATAACAACCAATATAAACCAATATTTTAATGTCAATATGCTTCAGTTGTTGTAGTATTTCAACTACAATCTACATAAGCCTTGTGTGGGTATATCAGCGGGAATAGCGATGCAAATAAAAATGCTTATAAAGGGGTACTCACGCCGCGTGTATTTTCATATCAAATACACATTTACACAAAAAACAGTTATAGATAAAGATACAGAACACAGTTTATAGAACATAGTAGCAGCACATAGAGTGAGTTCGCTACTTGACAAGTCACAGTCCATTTTTGTACCCAGTGTACTAATATATCTTAAATATTATCAATCCAGAAAAATATCACTTAGTGCTTCTAATTAAAAGTGAAAACCGCTGTAAAACAAGATACAAGAACCAATTAATGCATCTATATTTATTTTCAATTTACAAAATTATGTACATACTTAATCACTTTTTTTTTATTTGTAATGGGTTTGCTCTTGACTCTAATCTAGGTCATAGGTGACAGAGACAGAGTCTACGATGGAGTGAGCTTACCCAGAAGAAGCCTGTTCACTCTAACTTTGAAGAGATTCGGGTTGAATGCGTTCGGAAACACAGACGCAGGTAGTGAGTTCCATTCATTCACTGTGCGCATTATAAAGGATGTTTGGAAGCGCTTGGTTCGAATTGGTGGGATGGCAACAAGGTAAGGATGATAACTTGCAGTGCGTCTAGATGTCCGATGGTAGAAGGGGGCTGGTGGGATGAGGTCGTGGAGTTCTTGAGCACACTCACCGAAGTACAGTCTGTAGAAGACCAACAAGCAGGCAACTTTGCAGCGATGAGCCAAGCTGTGAAGCTTGGCGTCCACCAGTTCAACGTCGCCAATGAGCCTCTTGGCTCTGCGTTCCACTGAGTCAAGCGCGGCAAGCTGATACTTAGCTGAACCATCCCAAAGGTGGCTGCAATACTCCATGCAGGATCGGACTTGTGCTTTGTATAGGGTTAAAAGCTGTCCAGGCGTAAAGTATCGCTTCACTTTATTTAGGATGCCCAGTTTTTTGGCCGCGATTTGGGCTTTGTTCTCAATGGAGGAGAGGAAGTTGAGACTGGATGTCAACTCCATGCCTAGGAGCTCGAGCCAATCAGTCACAGAAACAGACGTACCCCGAAAAGTAGGATTTTGATCGAAAATACTCCTTTTTGCGGTAAAAAGACACGCCTGTGTTTTGGTGGCATTAAAGGAGACCAGATTGTCATCACCCCACTGGGAGACAAGGCTTAAGGTCAAATCTGTCCGCTCCACCATAGCCTCTCTCAAGGAAAGAACTTCACTAAACAAAACTAAACTTTGCCTACTTACTAACTTATACTAAATCTCTCTATTTACATAATATGTGCAATTAGGTGTCAAAGTACTTCTCCACATCGCTGTCATCCGGGAACGTGCCCAGAACATGTTCATTGCCACGTTGAATGGCAATGCTGATTCTTTGCGTAAAGAACGAGCCAGCCATCTGGTCACGTACAGTGTCGATGAGTCGGCGAGAGATTTCCATTAAAAGGAGACGTGCACTCGGGCCTAGCGTTTCGTCCCAAAGCGGCTCAAAACTGTAATTACCAGTTAGGTTACAGTATTTGCGCCTCAGCAGCCGCAGGAGCAGCGCCAGTACAGCCCGCGGTACTAGTAACATGAGATGGCGCAAGGGTATCGACACAGGGTGCGTCCAACACCAGAGGCCTACCCACCTTCCACGGCACCAACGTCACGCCATCTGGTCTCTTCCCATCGTCACTTACCAAGCCGCTAGGGTCTATTTCAGCTGGTACACCGGCGGTGATAAGGGCTTGACGAATAACGTAGTTGATCCTGGCGTGCCGTGCTATGCGGCCTGCGCTCTTGCAGCAAGACAGGCCTTGGTGCCCGAGCATGCAAACAGCTTCACCACATTAGCACCGATGTGGAGCAACACAAGGTGCGCCTAAGCGTAGTCAGGTTGCGAGCCGAAACGAAGAGTCATCCATCATAATGGATCCTATGGTGGATGACGGGTGCGCTTGAAGTCACAAACCCAACTCCCACTCCCCCACAGCCAGCAGACGCGCACGCTCAGCAGTACCAGACGATGTATTTCATAAGGTTATTCTGTATCATACTGCAGAGTGGCACATCCCATCGTTTCTGGGAGGACAGGTTATCTGGCAGATCCGTATTAGGACAAGCCATTTTCCAAGCGTTCAATGTATTGGTCAATCATGGTACCTCAAAATTAACCAATGTAACGGTTAGGGGCCAGGCAGGTAAATTAAACTCTCGAAGAATTTATTAAAAAAAAAATATGCATCAATTTTAACAGAAACCCAGCCGGAGACTGCTGTGAGTTCTAAACATCGGGCGTGTGTTAGGTTCAAGACCGCCGAAAGAAAACCACTGACTGCAACATCCCGACAACCGTCGAACATGGAATCTACGGTGGAAAGTGATGATCTAGCATCAATTAGCCATCAAGATGAAGCAGTCTAAACAGCGTGGTACAATTTAAAAGCATGATTTAACATAAAAAAATGAAAACATCTAGTGATGTGAGGTAGATGGGAAAAATAACAATAATGATTTACAGAATTTTACAAAACAATTACGTCCATTGACTTACTACTCACTAATACTACATTGAACAAGGAAAATAATAAATGAAGATTATTTAAGAGTAACCGTCATAACCCGTTACACCTATGTTACGGTCATAAAAAGTTAAAATATGGTGTTTAAATTAACAATCACCGTTGATACACAAACGCAATTTATGTGAAGTGTCCAAAGTAGACATTATTACAAAATTTACAAATAGCGAAATTTTAGCACTCACCCAATCTGGGGTTACACTGAGATTAATTTATTTTATATTGTTCACGGTAACGTGTAGGTAATACAAGAAGTAGTAATAAAATATGTCGTTCAAGGTGACTATAAGAAGGTGGCAGAGGTACAATTAGCACTATGCAGACACTCTGCTGCTGCGCAGTGCCAAGCGACCGCCGGTCGAGACTGCCACGAATCGCAGGAAATCCGCGAGCGTTAGTCGTACCGTATTGAGACGGAAATCAACCACCAACATTCAACAAACCAGTTTCGTGCGCGGCGTTTGCGACTACTGTAAAGAACAATTAAATACTTTTAATTGTTCTTTACAGTCATCATCATCATCATCATATCAGCCGAAAGACGTCCACTGCTGGACATAGGCCTCCCCCAAGCGTCGCCACATTGACCGGTCTCGTAAGTCCCGCAACCAGCGGATCCCCGCAACCTTCACCAGGTCATCGGACCACCTGGTGGGAGGCCTTCCAACGCAACGTCTTCCGGTTCGCGGTCGCCACTCCAGAACCTTTCTGCCCCATCGGCCATCCGTTCTGCGAGTAATGTGCCCTGCCCACTGCCACTTAAGTTTGGCAATTCTTCGGGCTATGTCGGTTACCCTGGTTCTCTTGCGGATCTCTAAATTTCTGATTCGATCACGCAAGGAAACGCCGAGCATAGCCCTCTCCATTGCCCTTTGGGTGACTTTGAGCTTTCTGATGAGGCCCATTGTAAGCGACCACGTCTCAGAGCCATATGTCATCACTGGCAACACACACTGGTCATAGACTTTCGTCTTGAGACACTGTGGTAAATTGGACGAGAAGATACCGCGCAACTTCCCGAACGCTGCCCAGCCGAGTCGGATTCGACGGTTGACCTCTTTCTCGAAGTTGGCCCTACCCAACTGGATCGTTTGTCCCAGGTAGACATAGTCGTCCACAACTTCGAGTGTAGAGTCTCCGACCTTGATAGGAGTGGGTGTAACATGGGCATTCAACATCACCTTGGTTTTGTCCATGTTCATCCTAAGACCCACTCTTTCGGAAGCTCTACTGAGGTCATCGAGCATTGTACTGAGGTCCTCCATGGTCTCAGCCATAACCACTATATCGTCGGCAAACCGAAGGTGAGTGATGTAATCGCCATTAACGTTGATGCCTAGCCCTCTCCAGTCCAGAACCTTAAAGACATCCTCCAGTGCAGCGGTAAACAGCTTCGGAGATATGACGTCTCCCTGTCTCACACGTCGCTGCAGACGGACTGGTTCCGAGGTCTGATCCTGAAGTCGAACTGACATGGTGGCGTTTTTGTACAAACACTTCAACACTTCGATGTACCTGTAGTCAATTTGGCACCGCTGTAGAGACTGTAGTACAGCCCAAGTCTCGATCGAATCGAAGGCTTTCTCGTAGTCCACAAACGCCAAACAGAGAGGCAGGTTGTACTCTTCAGTCTTCTGTATAACCTGCCGCAGCGTATGTATGTGGTCTACGGTGCTAAAGCCTTTACGAAATCCGGCTTGTTCGGGAGGCTGGAAATCGTCAAACCTGCGCGCGAGACGATTCGTGATGACTCTTGAAAACAGCTTGTATACATGGCTAAGAAGTGTGATGGGCCTATAGTTCTTCAGTAGGGCATTGTCACCCTTCTTGAAGAAGAGTACCACCACACCCCTGCACCATGCTTGTGGCGTTTTCCCTTCGAGTATGACGGAACTAAACAGCGTCTGAAGGGCCTTAAGTATTGGTTTTCCACCCGCCTTCAGGAGTTCGGCCGTAATTCCGTCTTCCCCCGGTGCCTTGTTGTTCTTAAGCTGTTTCAGAGCCATCCTAATCTCATACAGGCTGACGTCGGGAATGTCTTCGGTATAGTGTCGGGTCAATCTAGCTCTAGGGTCATTCGCTAGATTCACGACGGGTTTACTGGTTGACGTGTACAACTGCCCATAGAATCTCTCGATCTCCCTCAGAAGCTCCGGTTTGGCGGAAACGATCCTGCCATCATCGGTCTTCAGTTTTGTGAGCTGGCTCTGCCCAATAGACAGATCTCTTGCAAAGACCTTGGAGCCCTTATTCCGCTCAATCGCGTCTTTGATACGCTCGGTATTAAAGCGGCGGAGGTCGCTTTTCAAGGACTTTGAGATCCGTCTATTTAGCTGCCGGTATTTCAACGCATCGTCTGAAGACTGCAGGATCATCTCACGCCTCTCCTCCATGAGCTTGAGAGTTGGATCAGAGAGTCGTTTGTTCCTATCTGTACGGCGGGTCTTGAAAAACTTAGACCCGACCGTATGGACAGCTTCCACGAACCCATCGCTGTAATCGTCCACGGAGCTCCCTAGGCACTCGAAACGATTCTGGAGTTCGAGCTGAAAGTTCTCGGGGTTTTGGACCTGGATATGTGCTGGACGGAGCGTGGACTTCATCAGTCGAGACCTTTCAAGCTTAACATTAATGTTCAATGTGCCTCTTACCATGCGGTGATCGCTGCCGGTTTTCACCGAATTGATCACAGAGACATCATTGAACATTTGCCTCTTGGTTGACATGATGAAGTCGATCTCGTTTTTAGTTGCACCATCGGGGCTTTGCCAGGTCCACTTCCTGTGCTCACGCTTTCTGAAGAAGGAGTTCATCATGTAGAGGCCCTCCTTCTCCATAAAACTGGCCAGTAGGTGACCCCAGTGGTTCCGACGTCCAACTCCAAATTGCCCCACTTGCAGCTCATCCACGTCTCGTTTGCCCAGTTTCGCGTTGAAGTCCCCCATGACAACGGTGAAATGAGTTTTAAAACCATGCATGGCTCTAGATATATCCTCATACATGGTCTCTACCTCGTCGTCGGGGTGTGCCGAGGTCGGGGCGTACACCTGTATGACCTTCAGCGAATATCTTTGGGATATTCTGAGTATAAGGTACGCCACCCTGGTCGACACACTCTCGATCTTCACCACGTTGTTCACAAGGGACTTGTGGACGATAAACCCGACACCACCCTGGGACTGTCGGTCACCCTCTCGGAAATAGAGCAGGTTACCGGATTTGAGGATTATCGAGTCCTCCCCCTCTCTTCGGACTTCAGATAACCCTATAATACTCCATCGCAACCTGCTCAATTCTTCCTCGAGTTCGGCTATCTTCTCATCGGTCCGGAGTGTTCGCGTGTTATATGTTCCCAGGTCCAGTCGTCGGTGTTTATTGGGGTAGCCGGGTCCACTCCGGGGATTCTTCGCACCCCTTGCCACGCCATCGCCTCGGCCGCTACCGTAGCCGAGGGTAGACGGGCTGCCGGGCACTCGAGGCCGTTTTATTTGTGTGCTTCTCATATTCGTTTGGGGGGGGTTTGCCATAATCGCCACGCTTGGCAGGCGGGTTGGCGATCGCAGTTTGTTGTTAAAGTGTCCAGAAAACGCTGCTGCCCATTCTCTGGTGTGTCCCTTAGTCGCCTCTTACGACACCCACGGGAAGATATGGGATGGTGAAATTCTTTACGTCCGTCACCATACGGTACGTTCTTTACAGTATTGCCAGTTAAAAACATCAGCTGCAAGCGTAAATAGGTTTTACTTATTTTTCTACTTTTGCTACCCAGGTTCTGATGTGTTAGCAACTATGTACAACGTTACACCAATGAGGAAGATAAGATGTTCCTGGTTAATTTATCAGTATGGTGGACCGAGGAGAGAAACTCTGATAAACTCTGGTAAATCCAATCCATCCATCCATGCTAGGTCGTGCAATGCCACATTTAGGATAGATGGGGCTCCATGAAGGTAAAACTTAAACTTTAAAACATATATCCATTTATCCATCCAAACTTTCGCATTTATAATATTACTAGCTTCTACCAGCTGCTTCGCTCGCGTGAAAAGTGTATTCTTATCCCAAGGGAACATTATACCGAGCTGAAAAGTGCTTTTCCAGACTATAATCTATCTCTGTGCCAGATCCGTTCTGGCGTGATTGAGCAACAAACATACATCCACACAGCCATATTATAAATGTGAAAGTTTGGATGTATGTGTTCCATCCAAACTTCCACATTTATAATATTAGTAAGATTATGAGACTTTTTCAAAATCCTTCCGCTTGTGATGAAAAGTGGCCTCATGTACGGAGTTAATTAAGAATTTGCCAGACCTTCCCGCGATGTTTTGTTGCATCCTAAGTACCTGAATGAACCGACGAGAAGATTGTCACAAAACCGTATCTCAGATTTTACAAGACATGTCCCACTCTTGACACATAGCGGCTCGGAAGTGACAAATAGCTCTATTTTCTACGTGACTGCAAACTCCATGCAAATGTAGACATTATGTGTTGTAGGTTGTAGGTATCACAAGCTTCATTTCACATCGTCATCGTTTTGTAATGCTAGAGAATCCTGTAGTGATTGTGCTTTGAGACAAAATTTTGCAAATAAGTTCAGAGCATGCAATTTGGCACTATAGGGATCTAGGTGAATATGGGATAATGATGAAATAAATAAAATACAACATTTTATTATCTACTACGAGCTGTCCCGGCGAACTTCGTACCACCTCGAACAAATTTATGGCAAAATAGCAAAAAAATAACAAAATTTTGGGGAAAATGGTGTAACTAACCCGACTTTGTCTTGAATTTCAAAGAATTTTTTAAATCGGTCCAGTAGTTTCGGAGCCTATTCGGTACAAACAAACAAAAAAATCTTTCCTCTTTATAAAATTAGTATTAGTATAGATATAAAGATAAGTAAGTTCTTTTGGAGTCCAATTGATGGCAATAGAATAGAAAAGAAAAATATTTATTTTCTACCAAATAAATAACAATTTAGAAGCAATAGGCTCGCCCCTATTACATTATGGGACTTAAGAGCCCCTACAAGTTTCACGAGCTGAAAACAGAAAACAGCTAATTTTTCAGCGCAAATTTCTTAGTAACTACAAGATATATGAAAATCTTTTAATGCAAATTTTTGCGTCACATAGTTATCTAGTAAATGTACATTGCATATTTTTGATAAACTGCATTTTTTTATAACTGCTCAAATTACATAATTAAAAATAAAATCCTAACACACGATTTTACGAAATCCCGAAACACCAGGTTTTTCAATTGCTTTTTCAGCTTACTGGTGGCGAATAAAAATCTGCAAATAAGGTATATAGTATACTAGTAAGCCATTAATTTTGTTTTTCAAAGATTATTGTATTTTTACTTAAAAAAAAGTATTCACGAACCGAGTAAACTCTTTTACTTGCAAGTCGCTGTTGACACCATCTATATCCGTGGAACGGAACCGAACGCGCTCGATGTTCTTAGAAAAATAATCAGACGAAAAACGCTAGTTACGTCGGCACGGTTTCTTTGTATGGGATGAGGCACTGTATGCTAGTATTATATTATCTGTGCTTTTCACTAAACGTTTTGGGAATACTTTCATTCTGCGTACAGATAAGGAGTGGAAATTCCTGCCGGCGCGGCGTATGTGTTTCCTGATAGCTACAACCTGCGGGTCTTTAAGTCAAGAGTGAATAGGCTACTTCTAGGCAAGCGTACTTCATCGTCGACTACATCATTGCTTACCATCAGGTGAGATAGGTAGTAGTGGTCAAACGCGAGCCTATCAATAATAATAAATTTAAGTAAAAAAGCCGCTTGTAACAATCTATAACTCAGATTTTTATTTATTTTTATATAATATCGTAGACTAAACTGACATTTGCGGGGTTGCCAATTTATCGTAATATAAAAAAGCTAGGCAAAATATGGAGGCGCCGCGATGTTCTATACATGCAATAGCTTATACAAATATGAGTGAAATACGATACAGAATGTAAAACATCGTTTTGTTTCATTCTTTCTAATGTAGTAATCGTATTTGACAAAAGAGACAACAATATTTCAGTTGTTGCTCATTAAGGTAACATTTTGTTATGACGTAGTGACAGTAGTAGGTACGTGCCATATTCGCCATATTATGTGACGGATTTTGTGGTTGTGTTCGTGGTAGTCTTGCTGTAAAATGGTTGTTTACTTTTTGTATTATTAATGTGTGTGTTCCGTGATTATCACAACCATAGCATCGGCAGCCATTTTAAGTGCCATTTGGTTTATGTAGACACGTTTTTTTTGTAGGTTTTTCCAGTCCATACTATTTAATATGTCTATGATCCTGAGTGATCGAAAGTCAATCGAAAATGGAACTGTTGCACGTAAAAATTATTTTTTTGAAGAAAATAATGGCCCTTAATTAATTTAACTCATTTATGTCATTTATGTCTATCGATCGCATTTATTATATTGTTGATTTCATATTTACTACAATAAAATTTTATGTACAGTGTGTATTAACACTTTTATATTTAAATATAATAAATTATATTTATTGTCACCAATTCGTTAAATTAAATTGAGGAGTCATTTCATATCAATTTGATGAATCACTTATGATTGAGCCTTATCTATAACACTATTTATACCAACATTTAAAAGAATAAGGTCATTCGCAGCTGTCAGTTTAGTCAACGAAATTAAAAAGCACAAATTAAAAGTATAGATTGAAGTGAGATCTCATTTTGTTATTAGACGTTTTCTGAAGAAGGTCACGTCTTAATTGATCCACTTTTCATCACACAGAAAGGTCTGTGTTTTTTACTAAACACATAAAGGACAATATACACGAACCATGTCAAATTCAGTTCTTTCTAACTCGGTTCTTATGTGGCAAATCATAATTCAAGCTCCCGGGTCATTTAAATAATGCTGTCCTTGAAGGGATTAATGCCAAAATTTGCATATTTTCATGCATCCGTAATTCCTTGTATAATGTTCAGTTTCGTGCATTTTAAGATTGTAACAGCCAATTAAATATTCTTGGCTATAACAAGGGTTGATTCTTAAGCGTGAAAGGGTGTTTGGCATAAAAATGCTATTTGTTATAATGTTTTATTGGGGTAGGTAAAAAAGCTTCCTGAAATCTGTAGTTCCAATTCTAGTCAGGAGACCCGGCCGATGCCCGCTGCAAACTGTAGCTGGATACTTTTCCCCCATCCACTTAGTATTTACCACCAAGGGAGCATTTTCCCGCATGGTCTATCTTTCCGTGGTCTACTTGGAAGTCCCTGAACCGCCTAAGAACCCAAGTAGGAAGGTGTAAGCTAACCTCACAAAATGGGGCTACCTCGACAGAGCAGCAGCAGGGTGTTCATGTGACGCCGAGTTGCAAACTATGCCCTCTGTGTCCTGTCATGTCCTCTGTGCCCCAAAACATGCGATCAGGGTGTTCAGGTGCGATCAGGGTCGCTGCCATCGACGACGCCGTGGAAGAGGCTAAGTTTTGGGCCAAACAAATTTTGAACGACTGTCGTGCCAGCGATGCGGAGAAAAAGAAAAAGATTAAGGTAGTTTGTATTATGCTAAGTATTGTGAATAATTAATTAAGAAGACGGTGACTCACTCGCTTAAACTTAATCTCATCATCAGCCTTATAATGGTTGCCACTGCTGGGCATCCTCTCTGTAAGAGAGGTAATGGGCCTTAATCCACCATGCAGGACCAGTGCGGGTTGGTAGATGTCACATGTCTTAAAACTTTTGGTTCTAGGACATGCCGGTTTTCACACGATGTTTTCCTTCACCGTTTTAAGAGCAGTGGTAATGAAATATTTTATACAAGGTAAAGCGCCTACCTGGGTTCGAACACACGACCTACGATACGTAAGTCGGAGCCGTTACCACTGGACCATCACTGCTCTTCACCCCATGTTTCGCTGGTAAGTCTTAACCTGTCACTATACTATTTTAAACTTTGGACTCAATTGTGCCACTATCAAATTTTATATGGTGGGATCTTTAGATCTCACTATTATTTATAACCTTATTAAAAAAATACCTGTAACTATTGACTGAAAAATAAACTCATTTTATTGATAATAATGAACACCATAAAATATGTTCAGGACAAACATTCACAAAAACAACTGTACAATGGGCGATCTTATCGTACAGGGCAATCTCTTACAGGTCAACCTATACCTAATATACTAATACATATCAAATATATAATAGAGAAAGGAGAAGAATACAAATCACAGTGACAGGTAATGCTCTTTAACCACTTTCTTAAACGTTGGCAGTGTTTGAGCACGTCTTATTTCAATTGGTAATACATTCCACAACCGAGCCGCTTGAATCGTGAAAGATTTATCAAAAAAGGAAGTGGAATGCATACGAATATTTAATTTTAGATTTTACGATGATCTCAAGGACCTAGAATGGTCGTCACAGAGGAACTGAAAGCGTTCTTTGAGATAAAAAGTAATAAAAGGATTAAGTAGCACGTTATAAAGCAAAGAAAGTATGTGGGCATTCCGGCGCAGGCAAATAGGAAGCCATTTGAGCTTAGTATGAAATTCAGAAACGTGATCATACTTGCACAAGCCAAATATGAATCTGATACAGAGATTTTGAAGTCGCTCAAGCTTGTCCAATTGGTCTTGGGTGAGATCAAGGCATCAGCATAGTCCAGGAAAGGGAGAAGAAGAGATTGTGCTATCACAATTATAGTGGCAATGGGAAGAAAATTACGAAGTCGTCTCAGGCAGCCCACAGATGCAAACAGTTTTCGACTGACTTCCTGCAGTTGTTTGATCCAGGATAGAGTGCTGTCGATATGAATCCCCAAGTTCTTCACAATATGATTTATAGGGATAATGTTATTATTGAAAGAAACCTGGGGAAGTATCAACCAGTCGATCCTAGAGTCAGTCCGGGAACTACCAACAACTATAACTTGAGTCTTCGTTGGAATAATCTTCAGCCCGAACTCAGTGCTTCAATCACCTATTCGAGCCAGGTCTATATTAATTGTCTCAATGGCATCAGTTAACTCTCCAAGAGGGGATGGGGTATAAATTTGGGGTGATCAGCATACAGGAGGTAGAAATAAGAAAGTCCTTGAGTGATAGCATTAATAAAGAGTGCGAAGAGAAGAGGAGATAAAACGCCACCCTGCGGCACACCGGCAGAGGTTTGACACCAAGAAGAGAAAGACTCATCAGTGCAAATACGCTGCCGGCGGCTAAACAGGTAACTATACACAGGTACAGGTATTTATGTTCAAAGATAAATGAAATTCGGCATATTTTGAGTATAGTTGTCGCACAACCACACAACGAATATTTCGTTTGGCCTATTTCAGGCCACACTGGGAATGAAGTAAAACGCTAGGTTTACGTAGTCGCGTATTTTCCTACTTCGGTTTAAACCACGCAAATTAAAGAAATAAACTTCTGGAGAACTTGACGATTGCAGCGAAACAGGGCGTGAAAAGCGTCTCCCGCGCGTGACAATCTACCTAGTCTAATTATTATTGGGACAAGTACACTAAGTTGCAACCACTGCAACTCCTGAAAGTGAAACTGCTTCAGTGCTCGACGAGGCCCGGCGAAAAGATTCAAATGGCTTGGATCTCGCAACGAAATTAATCAGAAAAGGTCATCGGAGGCGTAAAAATAACCAAGTGTTGTTGTTCTCACTTCAAGTAGCTCACTTATCTCTCAGAGTAGGTATATACATGAGCAAAGCTAAGCGAACTATTACGACACGGTTGTTGAGCGATCAGTGTATGTGTTTGAGAGTTTAAATGTTTGTAAACTCATCCATGATTTTAATTAACGCACCCACATTAGAAATTCGTATTGTGAAGTATTAAGTAAAAAGTATTATTTTTTAAACTTTACCAAGTTTAAAAAATAATACTTTTTTAGCTTTGTTTTCAGTGTGGCTTGCGCTTTACGCTTGTAAGCGAAGAGGTCGCGAGCGAAATTAACGTTCAATTTGCAGCCAAGCGTTATGTCCCCACTCTTGCACGCTCCTTAGAGCACTGATGAGCGTAAATTATATGAAAATTAGCATTACATTTTAAATTGTTGAGGGTTTTTAATGTTGGTGAACGACAAAATGGTGGATGATTGTTTAAGTTTTATTTTTACAGCATTTTTTTGAAGTAAAGGTGCTGTTTTACTAATATTTGACACTAGAATTTTTTATTCAACCCGTATATTAAGCAGATTCTTCAAACCTTATTTAATCATATTTACATCTGTCATGTTCGGTAAGTAGGTTCTTATTACCTCCAAATGGGGCTTGTAGGTGACTAATTAGCGCTCTAGGGTAATAATGTAGTTAAATTACTTACCGCCCTAGGGCTTCCTAGGGCGGTAAGTAACTACTACTAATCTACTATTATTTTATTGTACCCCAGTAAAAACACAACAAAAAAGATATTTAAAAGAATAACTTAGGACAATTATTGCTTGGACATGGGGGGTAACCTTCAGATGTTTTCAATACGAGTATTATAGTATACTAGCATCTGCCCACGATTTCGCCCGCATTCAAAGTTAAAAAAAAATACTACAATCGCCACAAAACTTTACAGGATATTGTTATATTGTTGCTAGTATTATATTATCTGTGACAGGATTATCCACTGGATCAATCTATAGATTCTCTGTAAATTTGATTAAAATCGGTGCAACCGTTTAACATACATACATACTTTCTCTTTTATATATATATATAGAAGATGGACGATGGAAGATGGAAGATTAACATGACGAATCTAAGGTTTCTTTACTATTTTCTTCAAGAATTATTATCTTCCTCCAGTTTACGGTAAATTTATATTAGCCACATAATTCGAGAATATGGTTCCTGTAATGGAAACACTTTGAACATACAAGCATTACACATTTTCAGCGTTCGCCAAGATTTCATGACTTTATTAAATATAATATATTTATTTAGGTACACATACATACGTGTGTGTGTACATACATATGTGTGTTTTAATCGATTTATTATTTTTGTTTCCACTATTTCAACAATACAACTGCCATGTTTTCTCTTTACCACCCTTGGTTGGCTGATAGAGAATGCCTAAGGCATTAAGTCCGTGTGTACCTTTGTGCATGAAGTTAAAATAAATAAATAAATAAATACAACTGAATAAAAGTATTTTACATGGCATAACTCTCAACCTGATCATCACAACCCAACAAGGTAGCATTGATGATTGCGTAAGTCGAAGACATGTGACATCCACCAACCTACACTGGGCCCGCGTGGTGGATTACGGCCCATTCCCTCTCTCACAGAGAGGAGGCCTGTTTCCTAGCAGTGAGAACATTAAAAGGCTGTTCATGAAGATTGCAAAACATAACACATAATATCACGTATGTATGCCTCAAAAGCTAGGCTTAGGGGCAACTTTTGTTTTTGTTTACTTGTTAAGCCTTCAAAAGGCGCCTGGACTTTTGAGGAAAGACCAGAGAGTGGGCTTTTTACCTCACTAAAACCACCCCGGTGATCACCATCAGCATTTGGAAGGGGCCCCGTTCCCTGTTAAAAGACCACTCTGGAACCCCCTCTGTGCAACGCCTGTTAGGGAACGTCCCTGGGGAGACTGAGAAGCGTCTCCCCTGAGCCTTGCTGTGCATGGCAGCACGTGGTCATAGTGTATGTGTCAGAGTTGCACCTAGATTGAATTTCGACTTTTGGGCTTCTGTTTACTTGTAACTACTAACACACAAGGGAAACTATAAAACATAAACATAAATTTACAATAATCAAACAGCATATTCCCTTCTTCTTCTCTTCTCTTCTCTTCTGTTGATATAAACACGCGCCGACTAAAGAATCAGGTCGTTTTGTGAACTCACGGCTGGTGACGACAAAGCGTACTGATTCTAATGCCGGCGACGTGCCTCTCTTTTTAGAATTCTTCTCGCTTCTTGGTCTTCTTCAGGGATCCCTATAGTCGATAAAAAAAAACCTCATTAACTTACAATCTACTTACCGAAAAGAAGAGACAGACTATGTTAGTTTTATCCCTATGTTTATTGCTTTTTAGGGTTCCGTACCCAAAGGGTAAAAACGGGACCCTATTACTGAGACTCCGCGATCCGTCTGTATGTCTGTCTGTCTGTCCGTCTGTCACCAGGCTGTATCTCATGAACCGTGATAGCTAGACAGTTGAAATTTTCACAGATGATGTATTTCTGTTGCCACAAATATGTGTAACAACAAATACCAAAAACACAATAAAATAAATATTTATGTGAGGCTCCCATACAATAAACGTGCTTTTTTGCCGTTTTTTGCGATAATGGTACGGAACCCTTCGTGCGCGAGTCCGACTCGCACTTGGCCGGTTTTTTTTATCCAACTGCAGCGATGTCCAAAAAGTGGGTTATGGTTTTTCACCTGTCTGCATTAGTAGGTGTATCCGTTAAAAGCCTAGAAATTGAACTATCGCATTGAAAACAAAATATTAGGCCAAGTTCTTAATAGTTTTTTTAATAACTGTTATATAATAGTTTTTTTTTATTCATATGTGATAATGTGAGTTCGCTTGGTACTAGAGAACAAAGAAACACACCATGTTTTGTATTATGTCATTTAAAAGTCAAGAAATTACCTAGTTGCTAGCTTCCACATAATATGAAGTCATAAAGAACAGTTTCAAGGTAATTTATTTATTTCAAACTGGCTTGAAAGGTTGCCAAGTGTTAATAAACGAAAAATAAAAGCCCAGCTGTTTAGCTCTCATACATAGACAAAGATAATATATGGACTGTGCCAGATGCGAAAAACTTGGCAAGAGCAACAACCTGTAAATATTCAGACCAGATTCAGACGAAGCCTGTAATCTAATGTAGTGAGCCTTATTCGATATTTCATTATTTATCTACTACCGAATCAATCTACTAATACAATCAAATATCTCTATGATTCGAACATTTCGGTAGACGGATGAATCTGGCAAAATATTTCCTAAGGACAAAACAAATAAGGAAAATCCAAAAACTGTTTCCAGCCGTTAATAAACATGGAGTTTCAAGAAAGGGACTGTTGAAGGGTTTCTGAATAATAATATTAATAAAAAATAATAATGACTATGCGTAATAAAAAATTTTTTTTTTTTTTTTTTATTAATATTATTAATTTTATAATTTTTGGATTAACTTTAATGCCAAAAATTTTCAGGTTTTCAGGCTAAAGAAAAGTTTGACAAATAATCAAATTCTATTTTTTAAATTGAAATCTGGAGTATGTCACACTGATGCTTCAAACATATAACTCCATATTGCAATATACAAAGTCTGTCAGAAGCAACGCAAACCTGGGGGACATTACACTAACAATTATGAACCTGAAAATCACTAATAAAATCAAGTGGTCAGCACATTTTGCAAGTTATGTAAACATTGGAAAGAGACTATGCGGCAGTTGATTTTTGGAATAAAATTATATATATATATATATATATAACTATAGTAAAATTTGTTCAGAATAAAGAGTACAATGTATACAGTGTAACCTCTATACAAAATCCACAATATGAGATTTAGAGGCCATGACAGACTAGACAAAAGTGATTGGAATGGGTTATTACTAAACTTCCCTTAAATACGGACGTAGGAAAGGTAATAGTTAAGGGTGAAGGCAACCCCAAGCGAAAGTTTGGAAAGAGACTTCGTTAACAACCCCGCTGAGCTCATAACTCCAGATTGAAGTTCGTTTCGACAAAAAATGTTCAAAAGTTTTGTGAACTGAAAAATTATTTTCGATTTCACAGTCGTAGGTACGATAGATGATTCTACCGGTTAAAGTAAGGATATTTTTAGTTATAGTGAAGATACTTTACCAAACACAATATACATGGATCACGACGCTACAGAGAATTATGAACTAATTTGGTACCATATGATATTAAGGCTCGTAGATATAGATACTGGTTATATTAATAGTAAAAATGATTATATCACAAATTTAGAAGACCTACCTGCGTTATGTATGCTGCAGATCGGGAGAGGCTTATATCTAATGGACTGTAATAGGCTGAGTTGACCTAAATTATAGAATAAAAGTAGATAAAAAGACATCGTAAATGAATGATAAATTGGTCTTTATTTAGCTAGGAAAAAATTATAACTAATAACAGCTTTTAATACTTTAAAATTGTACAATAAAACAGACATTTATAATAAAATACTGGTAAAGCTAAACATTTATTTTAGAGTTGAAAGGAGTAATAAAATTGGGCTACACTTGGCTTGGCTAACTTCCATAATCATATTGAAATAAATGTTACATTTGAGGCAATACAATTTAAAAAGGTTTTTAGTTTTAGACGATAATTTAACCATGTTATGAAATGCTGCAATAACATCTCAAAATACAAAAATTACATCCGTTACGCAAATCCTGGTTTCACGAAATTGTCAATTTTATTTTCTTTTTAACAGAAAAGGAACTTGCATTAAGATGAAATATCTTACCTCGTTATCCAGCCATAGACTAGTAAACTAAGCCACGCGAAGTGTATCCAATTTTGTGTTTCGAAAGAAATTCCATTACACGGGTTTCGAACAAGTTATTTCAGAAATATAAAGGAGATATTACATAAATATCTATCAGTAAGATTTTTTTTTCCGAACCCTTGAAATACTCCATTTTTATTTCCTTTTAAATTATCTTAACAAAGACAGAGAAAGATAACATTTGTCAGCCATTTAAAATGTTTAATGCGTTACGTGACTTTTTTGTATAACTTTAAAGTGATATAATAATATTATTCTTACACTAATTATTCATTATAAATTTTAATTATATTATAATTTAGAATATTTCAGCTTCTTGATTTTACGTGATAAAATTACTATAAAGCGTTAGTTTAAATAATTAATGTTCTTTTAGCGAATATTGTGAATATTTTTGGCGATGTTTGAAATCCCAAGTAGATTTTTATAAGGTACTTTCAGTTACTCCTTTATCACATTCGTTAATAGAACATAAATAATTTTATAATTATTATAATACGTTGAAATTATATTAAATATTATAGTCTATTATATTGTGAGACATAATATCAATTAGGGTTAGATGATTCTAATTTAAAATTAGGAACTGTATGAACCGCGTAGGTTGACAATTAGTGCGTTCACCCTAAATTCATATCATGTCTAGGCACTGTAATATTATTACTTAAACTATTTTATAAAATAAAATTTTACTCTTATTATTTTAACTCAACACATTTTAAACTTTTCCTTTAGAATAAACACTGAGAACATGAAAATAAAAGAGAAAGAATAGGTCTCATATTTTTTCGAGCGTACCAAAAACAATGAGTCTCTTTATGTCTGAAGCATTAGGAAAAGATACCGGATTAGCATATAACCGACAACTGGAGTTTGTTCTGTATTTTTATTTCATTTTTGTATTTTTTTTAACCATCATTAGATGAGCCAAAATTTCACGGCAAATCTATTTCTAAGCGTGTCACTGGGATCCCAGCAACTTCAATTAATTTTTTCTCATCACCAGGTTTGTTTTCTACTACAGCATTATCTTCTCATCCAACTAAATCTCCAACATTAACATTCCTATAATCTGTATCTTGGTAATCCAATCCCGTATAAGCCGAATCCCTATTAGAAACGGTCCAGTGAATGGGGTGCTTCGCGGCTGACCACACGATTACTCTTTCACTGTCCGAAGCTAAATGTGTGGACTACTAGCGAGGAATGAGATAAGTTGGGATAGAGAGACAAGGTTGTTTATTTAACTCTATATATCGCGATGACTAAATTGTCAACAACTCAGGTCCCCAAGATACAGTTTCTACGTAGTTTGGGGACCACTACAAACCGATTGTTTAAATAGTTACGGATAAAACAATTATGTTATAGCTCTAAGATTAACTTTCTAACTATGAACGAGTACAAATAAACTTTTGAGTCAGTCTGTAGTATGTGGTATAAGCCGTCAGCCAAATAGATAGATAGATAAAACATATATTTAGTGCACACAAAAGACACAGCACGACACACAAAATCACAATTAAATTTTCAATTTTCACCAGGTATATAAAAAGAAGGTGCCAGCATACAAAAAAAGAAAAAGGAAAACAAAAAGATACAAGAAATAAAAGTGACATAGTAACGTACCTCAAATAGTAGGTATAACGATTAAAACACAGTGCGGTGTGCGTCTCAGGGTTGCACCTAATGGGAGTCCAGCTCAGCACGTGTTAGGCAAATATACCTGACGCTGATATTCTGCTGGATTCCTGAAATAGCCTTTCAGCTACGTAACTGTATATTGTTAAGTGACAAATATATATTTGCCGTGGTATCCTATGTTATTTGTCAGAAGACTTAGAGTCAGAGAGTGAAATAAAATGGAAGAGTAATTGTAAGGCTTCAAACTATAATCCGGACATGACAGTAAAATAAAAATACAAAAATCAATATAATAAAATCAGAAATACTAGAAACAATTCATGAATTCATTTCAAAATGGCTCCCCATATCAAAAGCGAAAACATGGGCTCTTACTGAATTAACGAAACTCCTGTTACAGTGATACAGGGTATTGGCTTCGCAAAAGTTATCAAAATAGATATTCTATTAAATAAAGATGCTCACAAGGTAAACTGTACTGAATGTTAAATGAGCTTGTTCTCAAAGTGTGATCACGTAGCCTCAGGTACAGTTTAAGCATCCCAATGTGGTTTCTGGGCTGCTATACGGACGCTTAAGTTTATTCTATTTAGGTACGATAGAATAAATCTGATTTAGCCTCGATAAAGTTGCTTATTCGACTTGCATCATGTACCTGTGTTACATTATTTTAGAACTTGATTAATATAACGTGTACTTTTAGCTCAAAAATCGATTTTATTACAATTTTCATTTGCTGTTTTTTGTAGTTTTAAGAGAAATCTGACACAACTGCAAACAGATCAGGCGCTGGAACAAAGACTTGGTCAGTTTCTCAGCAGTCTCAACCAATCAGAACGCTGTATTTGCATAAACTGAGTTTAGTTGAACTAATCGCGATTAGTTTGATTGGTGAAATCGGTATTTACCGTGTTTTTCGAGGCACGGGGGTGACACCCCCGTGCCACACCACCATGAGAACCATGGAAGAGGAAGTGCACCAGTGTTTACGCACACACTTGTGCTATATACTTGTATCTGCCGAGCCGATAGCTAGTCTCCGTTGAAATTGGTTGCCCGCCGGGACCAAAATTGGTCAGAAGGACTATATTATTATTAGTCCCTGGTGACGTCCTTTTCTCACGGATCAAAACATTTCAGCAAGTAAATTATTAATTTGGTATCGTATTCTGAATCTACTTGAAAAGTTTTGTCCAAATTCGTACTCCATATTTACCTCTGGTGTTAATTTATGAACTTATTCTTGTTTGTCCAACAAAGTTTCTGAAAGTTCTTAGGATCTTTTGTATCATTACAGGCATTGTTATTGTGATAAATAACACAACTGGAATATTTAAAGTTGTTTATATTTTCGGATTACTGTTTAATTTTAAATCCTTTGTAATTTGAATTATCATTTAAACGTTGGGGGCGTTGCCCCTGCTGGGGCAAGCTTCTTTGCTCTAAGTGCTCATGACCATGGTGCTTCCATACTTTTGCGTGTTTGTTTATGTTTTATGCTGGTACCTTACTTGGCGTATTTGTATAAATATTTGCTCCAAATCTCTATTACAAAATACACTTTATTTTAATACAGGTGAGATTCGTTTTGCATTGCCAAAATTTCGTAATTATTTTGCCAAATAATCAAGTGTAGTGCCAGCATTAAGTGTCAAGACGCGTGAAGACAAGTGGCATTCTAGCAACGAAAGTGTCGACACAGCGACCGGAAAAACTGCATGCCAAGCGTTATCGAAATCTCACGTGATCGATCTCGTATATTTTACCATTTAGACAAAAGCCTTCGCTGTTCCGTCGACATAGATTTGTATGTAAGCTGCAAGCAGACGTACAAGAATACGCGTCAATGTAGCTACGCTTATGTGGACAGTAGGCCTACGGTGGACTTATATTTTACCCATAAGTTGTTTATTGGACACAATTTCTTTATATTCCCATACTCCAGAAGTTTGCTCCCTTAACTTATAATAGGGACAATTGAGTTATAAACATTTTCTTATAGACCTTGAAACTTCTACCAAAAAGTTTATCAAGAAACTAGCTGTCGCACGCGGCTTCGCTCCCGTCAACTGGCTACCTACCTACCCATCTACCCTACATGCATGATTGTTGCGTAACTTAAACCGTTTACGCAGCGCACGCAACAGAAGCTCTCAAAATGGAATATTTTTGCCCGTTTATGCAACATTTTTCATTTATACTCCGCTCCTAATTGTCGTAGTGTGATGTTATATAGCTTATAACCGATAAATGGACTATCTAACACAAAAAGATTTTTTTAATTCCACACGGAAGTAATTCCTGAGATTAGCGCGTTCAAACAAACATACAAACTCTTCAGCTTTATAATATTAGTATAGATATTCTAGTTACGAGAACCTAGGCTAATTTGTGCTGAGTGAATGTAGAATTAACAATAAAGGGTTATGTAACCTATTCTTACTCTTTTACCTTTTTTATGTCATCGAAAAAATTTGGTTAAATAAAGAAATTTCGTAAAATCAAATAAATACATCAAATCTCCTATTCATCTAAAAATAATACAGTGAATATTATTATTTTGTACATCTATTAGTTACAGCTAGATATAGAAAAGAATTTGATTGTGATTTACTTAATAAAGCGTCAATCGTGAGTGATATTATTCTATTTACATTTAGGTACAACTATCTATTGAAACCATATTTTATATTCTACTCTACAATTTTACAACTGTGAAGATCTAATGAATACAATAGAACAGAATCCTTGGAATGAAAAACCCTAGAACTAAAAGAAAATAAAGAAACAATAATCTAGGAGTATTCAATATATAAAAGAATCTTACACTACAGCTGACAAATTGTATGTAGAATTAAACAAACACTTCACACTATCTATTTCTGATAATCCAATATCTAATTAAAAGTCCTCCAAGTTAAAATTTAATTCAAGGGGTGGAATGGTGTTAGGGAGGAAGATCTGAGTTCTAAACTAATTTTATTTTAAAACAACAAAATCTTTATCACATACAATAACAAAAACAGACTTTGAAATATCTTACCTAAGAAAACATTATCAAGGATAACCTTCAAAACAATGATAGTGAAAAAATGCCAAGAATGAAATAGATTCTTTGAAACAACCCTTTTACTTCATTGAAAACGGAGGACGTGAGTGAGCATATAAGCTTGCTTAATCACTCTCTTAGATTTACTCGGGCACCTATCAATTCTCCGGAGGCCCATAACGCAACGCACCCTAATCGTAATAAAATACGCATTAAAAAACCTTTAAATAATGTAAGTTAGTAGAGTTTAGAGGATGAGTTTAGTATTAAAATACAGTGATGGATTTGGTACGTTAACTTAATTTCAAAGTAAATCATTTGAACGATAGCCAAATAGCATAGCGTTAGCATCTGTAATCGTTATTGCAGTATTCCTCTTATGATATTTATGGAATTGTTAACGCAGCAGAGGATGGCAAAATTTATATAAAGATACAATGAAAAGTAATATTGCTGCACGCAAAAGTTACTTTGTGCTTGTTGATTGTTAACAACTTTATGAACACGGAATACGGCAAGTATCGATCTTAATTTCTTATATCTTCGACATTTTAAGATACAGGCGCCACCATAGGGTTAACTATTAATTTATTAATGATGCAATACCACTTGTTTTATTTATCGAATCCATTTCCTATCTTATCCATTTTTCCACATACTTAGATTATATTAAATTGATATCGGTAAATACAAATAATTAGATTTAGTATTAACGATTTAATATTATTAAAGTATGGTGAAAATGCTTGCCACATTCTCTAAAGCTGTATGATTGAAGTACGTTTTCTAAGAAAAATCTTTGGTCTATTTTATTTTTGGTTCTCCTATAAATACATTATAAGCAAAAGGACCTTCAGTTTTATTGTTTTGTAGTCCACTACATTTGGGACAGATGGCTCCTTCGGGGACAATACCTTCGAAATCTTCGATCCTCAATCAACCGCCTTGATATTTTATATGGTTTCTTTGTTTTCCAATCATACTTTATTTTTAGATAAACAATTTTATTTTTGTTTATTGTAAAACATTTTATTTTTACGATAGGTGCTTTTGTGAGGCTGGTAATATCAACTCCAATATTCGTATGCTTGAATGTCATTTGATAAATATTGAAATTGGTAAGAGTTTTTCGAAAGTATAGTTTCCCAAAGGTTGACTGGTCGTCTTGTGACTTAAGTCTGTATTGCCACTCTGTACATGAACTTTAAATAAATAAATAGTTTACCTGTTCCTAAATTTTATTGGTAGTCCCAGTTATAGTTACAAATTATGAATACCCAATATCGGATCTAACTGCTTTCTTACTGAGTAAAGGTAACGAAAAGACCGAAACAACCAACCATTTTGAAAATTGCTTTTATAGTGTTTTTTATATACCTAAAAGTTTTCCTTCAATTGCACTACGTGAAACACTTTTTTGTTTAAAATGTTTTCTGTTTTTCATAACCAGTGGTTCTATATTTCCGTTGTCGTCTTAATTCGCTGCGGTGGGGAGACTATTTTGCATGTTTATAGCAGAAATGGCAATATCCATACGTACAATAGTTTCCTTTTGTACAGCGTTCTATTGGAACATCTGCTTTTTATAATCATTTGGAATTCAGGGTCTAATTGTATTGGCAAAACTGTTTGCATTTCTTACTGATATTTCTTCCTATCCTTTCAGTTTCATTGAATTGTTTTCAACTTTATAAATGACTACACATTATGCTGTTGTAGCCATTCTTTTTCATACATATTAATTTCGATATTTCTTAAATATTATAATTCCGTCACTGTATTTTAATCTAATCATTTAAATTGTGATTAGGGCCATAGCTGTTGGTGATATAACTTACATACGTTTTGTATTTATTTTATTGTAGTTAAGGACACATGGATGTTTAGATATACGTTTTAATTTTTTCAAGCTATTTTTTTAATACATTTTCGATATAACTTAAGGCAAATACATAGATGGATTATAAAACACAAGTCCAACTTACAGAAAATGTTTTCAGGTGACTCAAAGGTCTTCAATAGAGGAGTAACATAATATTTCTTTTCTATAAATAAATCTAATAGGTGATTGGTCAAGACGATTGATCACACCAAAGAAAAATCTGTAATTTTCATCTTTAAGTACCATTGATGTAGTAACTTCAATTTCATGATCTCGTTTTACTCATTCCAATTCCATCATTACGAAATAATCGAAAGGTAAATAAGCAATATCTAACCTATTTACAAAGAACACAATACTTAATATTATTTGATTAATCCATTTATCAACTAATCAGATCTTTGTGATCAATCGTCTCGCACCAAAAAAGAAACGTTACACTGAAGTAGTAGTAGATAATTTGTAGTAGAAAATATGTCAATCAAAACCTTTGAATAAATCGTAAATTTCTGAATCAAATAAACAGAATTTGAATCAATCAATCGGTCTTAACTTTGGTCTTACAGGTGGTTATTGGAGCGGTCAGCGCGCGGCCAATGCAGTGATCAACACTGCTATGACCGATAGTATTGTGAGGGGCCGTGTTGTGTACGAGCTGTTGCATTCATCTGAGTCGCAGCAGAAGGTCCTGGCACCCCACCATTCTGAAAAACAATAAAAAATATATACAACAAAGCCACAACATGACTCATCTTAAACCACTACAATTGTCCACCTAACCGAGTTTCAGCCATGACGGCCAATTTCAGCGGAGAGCAGTTGACGCGCGTGACATTATAGTGCACAATTGTATGCGCAAACACAGATATACTCTTTATTTCCCCATTATCATAGTGCTCGCTAGCTATCGCGCGGCGGGACGACAAGACGAAGAGGATCTTAACAAGTGACACTATTTCAACGAAAACGATAGCGATTGTTTTAATGACAAAAATGTACAGGATTGCAAATCGAAATGTCACGTGTTGAATCCCTTACATTTTGACCTTGAACAATTCACATCACAGATAGGATGGCACTATGTTTACAGCATCAGATTCGGGTGCAATTGGGCGAAAAGGCTTAGCGTGCGTCCGCAGCACAGGCAGTTAAACCAAGATTTGTGTGGTATATTTACAAAGAATAGAATACGCCTAAAATATTAACATTAGTAACAAGACACGAACAAAGTAAAGAACTTATTGCAGTCGCATAACACGGTGAGTAAAAAGTGAGCGTTCTGAGACGCCCAAATCAAATGATTCATGAAACAAAGACATTGATTGATTCAGAATCAATTGTTCTTATATTTTCCATTCGTGAATTCCCTTTGTCAGCCATGTGATTGACGTACGATTTACAAATAACTCAATCAATGATTAATGTGATTTTAATGAATTAAACATTCATAATAGCGATCCGCGGTTGTGCTGTCAAAATCAGAATTAATTACTTTTGGTATAATGCTACGGGACAATCAATACACTCAGGTCATGGGATTTACAATCGCGGTTCAATTAAATTTAAAAAAACAGAAAAATTCAGGTTCTAGTTTATATCAGGCGAAATAAGAATGTAATTTTTCAATTCATAAGTACATCATACTTTCATAAGTTTGTCTTAGACATCGCGACGCTTCGGTGAAGGAAAAAAATATGAGGAAATCCAGAATTATTTCGTAACACACAATCAATGGTAATGCCTTTCGTCGATATGTCGTTTGTTGACTATACTAGTGTGTCCTGGCAGTTAATAGTGTGTCATGCTCTCTCCCTCTCTGATGGCGGCACATGTGTTGGATCATTCGGTTCCCTTCATGATGATTGAGCTGAGTGGTGCCAATCTATGAGTCATGTTTGTGAACGGGCGCCATCAGTTGGTATTGGTCATAACTTAGCTGCTTCGGCCTGTTTTTACCTGTGTATTGTTATTTTTTAACTGTTTTTTTCACTCCAGACGCTTTTACGTGCACGTCTTTTTACATCGTTCTCACATATATGTATTTTTCCAAAAAAAACATGTAACCAAAAACTTGTAAAACACTTTTTATTTTAAAAGAGTAAGTGTGGAGATTTTTGACCATTCTTCTCCATAACAAGCTACATTTCCGAATGGACGGTAGATTTTTTTTGACGTTCAAAAGTGCCGCTTAATGGCTTAATTGAATAAATAAATTTTAATTTTAAAAGGTACAACGACAGACCTAATGCCTTAGGCATTCTCTATTACTGCTCGTGCCTTTTTTGTGTGAGAAGTATTCCCTTGCAGTGGGACCGCGTTGTAATCTGGGTTTATATACAGAAGAATTTAACACATTAGCTAGTTCAAGTAAGTCGTATCTAGAAACAAATATGCTAATGCGAACCTTATATTCCGTTTTCATAGTCACACGTTGTGTTTGTAGGTGATAAAGTAGCACATAATAAACTATGCTAGTTTGAGTGTTGTAACACTTCAAAATGTAGAGCGAATTCGTTGGTTAGAACTCAGCTACACTTACTATTGTAGGTACGTTTTTCAGACTGTAAGGCTTATTACACTACACCAATCAAATTAGATTCAGGGTACAGTAAAACAATGTGCGTAAAAAGGTAAAGTTACACGAAAATAACGTATGGTGGAATAGTTTCTCTCAAAAAGGTCCGCGATAGCATTATGTATAGTAAAATGGTGTCCTGCTCGTAGCAAGTAACAAAACTGTAACTTTTAGGGTTCCGTACCTCAAAAGGAAAAAATGGAATCCTTATAGGATCACTTTCTCGTCCATCTGTCTGTCAAGACCCTTTATCTCGGGAATGCGTGGAGGTATCGAGTTGAAATTAATATTGTATATTCAAGCTTGCAGCTGCAAGTGAACTGGAAATCAAGCATCTTAATCAACACAATCAAGAGATACAGCCGTTTATGTCGCATATTTTACACTCGCAAGGGAATTAAGATAGTAAAGGTGGGAGGTTATTTAATTAAGATGATTAACTTATAAAAATAAGATTATTAACTTATTTGCAGTAGGTAAACTGACCCCGAATTATATATGGGGACTACAGTTTTCCAACGACAAAGTTAATGTTTTCCCTCAAATCTGTTTATCTTAATGTTTGGTTCCCTCATAGTTTTAGAACTTCAGTAAATCTGCCTAGCCTTTTCTCAACTATATTGGGGTCGGCTTCCAGTCTAACCGGATTCAGCTAAGTACCAGTGTTTTTACATGGAGCGACTGCCTATCTGACCTCCACAACCCAGTAACTGGGTAACACGGTACCTCATTGGCTAGACTGGTGTCAGATCTCAAGCTGCTGACTACTCGTTACCAAAGATCTTCAAATGACAGCCGGGACCAACGGCTTAACGTGCTTTCCGAGGCACGGAGGAAACTCGGTATGTTGAAATTGTCACCCATCCACGGACCGACCTCGTCAAGCGCTGCTTAACCTTGAAGATCGACCCGTGCGGCTGTTATTATTTAGCCACGAGCTCCTTCAGTAATGTTATTTAATTATTTTGGTGAATATAGCTGTTTGTACGGAACCCCCAGTGCGCGAGTCCGACTCGCACTTGGCCCGATTTTTTTTTGTTTTGCATTTCTTTGTTTCAAAAAAGCTCATTATTAATATAGCAGTGTTCACGTTTTAACAAATATTTTATCTCTTGCTAATCCATGGAGATACTCCTCGGTTTTCTAGGTTCTTTCGGAATAGTTGAGATTAAGTCAGAATGACAGTCAGTTGTTTATTAATCTGTGATATTCTGCACAGTTTCCTACTGTTTTGTGATTCATTATCGAAACATATAATTACGTTTGCCTGCATAGTCAGAAAGATAAGGGACGTACACGCAATCCTGCCTATTATATCGCCTATTATGCACATTATCTAACTAGACATATTTTAGTAAAATACCTGTAAAAGTAATAAACTAGAAACTAATGGCAAGTTCGTGGCACGTGTCTCTGGTAGTTTAAACTGCAGGTTATCGATTTTGCTTACTGTCGCATAATAATTATGGTAATGACATGTGGTTAAACTGTTTGCCAATGATACTGATGAGTGTTATAAAAGTCATAGATTCTAGACTAAACAAAATGGTTTAAAGAGCAATTTTGCTCTTAAATATTTAAGGTGACTAACATTTTTATTTAAATAACGCTTTATACAATGTCTTTAATTAAATACGTCTTTGCAAATAAAGCAATATTATTATTATGAGCCCGTTACGTCCCACTGCAGGGCAAAGGCCTTCCTTCCGTCTTTCCATTTTTTCCGGTCTCTTGCTATATCTGGCCAATCCTTCAGATAAACGTCTAATTCGTCACGCCATCTCTTTCTGGGCCTACCGCGTCGCCGGTTCCTGTTATTCGGAATCCAGTGAGTGGTTACTTTTGCCCAATTCTGTTGCGACATGCGCCAGATGTGGCCTGCCCAATTCCACTTTAGTTTGGCGGCTGTTTTGCCTACGTCTGCGATTTGTGTTTTGGAACGAAGTATACTGTTCCGAATGCGATCTATGATTTTGACTCCGAGAATACTTCGTTCCATCGCTCGCTGGCAGACCCTGAGTGCGGACTTTTGACGTTTTGTTAACGACCACGTTTGCGCTCCATAGGCATATATATCGTTTATTTATAACATAAGGCACATTTTACAATAAAAATATCTTAAAAATATAAAAGAAGACAGTTGCTTATTTGCCTGAACTAGGTTGAACCTGTGTTTCAGACTATAAAGTGCTTAAAACTAATAATAATAATAAATTAACAATGACATAGCTTGAATATGAATACTTAAATTAAAGACAAAGCAAAATTATTATTTTGTTACAGCCAGGAGATCTTCTGTCTCTCCGTAAGAGATGCGAAGCAGATGTTCAATAATAGTCTTTTTACAGCTAAAATAATTTAAGTTATAGATGCTTAATTTTCTATTTAATCTATTGTACAGAAATGGTCCTAAGAATGTAAAGAATCTATTTACAAATACATATTTTGAGGATGGATTAGAATCGCAGACAATATCATTTCGTCTCTTATTATTTATGTATTCGGCGTTATAGGAAAGCATGGTGTGTTGTTTTAATACTAAATGCATAATGAAAAGCTGGCGAACAGTCAGCACGTTGCAGGATTTGTAAAGAAGATCAGTAGGGTAGAGAAAAGGGTGGAAATAGGCTACTTTTAAAATTGCTCTCTGAGCCCTTTCAAGAGGCAGTAGATTCGTTTTTGGTGCCCCACCCCATGAGGTGATACAGTAATTGATTACAGATTGACCTAGGGCCAAATAGACTTGTTTGATCAATTTTGAATCTGCAATCGTTCTCAACTTTTTAAAAACATAAATTAATTAGCGCACTCTATTAACAAAGCTATCAATATGAGGTCTAAATGAGAGTGTTTCATCTATAATAACCCCGAGATATTTTATGTTGCCTGTTTTGAGGATAAATGGACAATTACACATGCTGACTGGGTGGGATCCACATTTATGGGCATACAGATGAGAGTTAGCAATGTTAAATTGAGGCTTGCGCATGGAGAAGTGAATATATTTTGTCTTGTCAGCATTTAGTGTTAGTAAATTGTTTTGTAGCCAATTTGTCACAGTATTGAAACCTTGTTGAGCATATTCGTACAATTCATTACTGGTTTTCGCGGTAAAGATTAACGCCGTGTCGTCGGCATATGATATGAGTTTGCCTTGTTTAATATCTAAATTACACAGATCGTTAATGTAAATCAGGAATAGGGTTGGGCCCAGAATGCTTCCCTGAGGAACACCATAACCAGTATTTTTTTGCTCATCGCTAATAATGTCGTCTATTTTAACACATTGAGATCGTTCATCTAAGTAGTCAGCAAAAAGTTTCAGCGGTGTTCCCCTTATTCCTAAAGCCTCTATTTTTTTTAGAAGAATAGGAACGGACACCGTATCAAAGGCTTTGGCTAGATCAAGGAAAACCCCCAGGGTCTGGTTTCCTTTGCCAAGTTCTTCTGCGATATAACCTGTCAGACTATGCACCGCATCGGCTGTGGATAGTTTGGCTCTGAACCCAAATTGCGCAGATGATAATACTTTGTTTTTTTCTAGATAATTAACTAGTCTACTGTTAACAATTTTCTCTAGTATTTTAGATATTGAAGGGAGTAAAGATATTGGTCTATAATTATTTACTAAGTTTTTGTTTCCAGATTTAAAGATAGGGATTACAACTGCTTTTTTCAGACATCTAGGGAAAATACCTTCAGATAAACAAATACGAAATATATGCGTTAAGGGAGGTACTAGGATATGCTTAAAGGTTTTAAGGATCTTATTGCTTATATTATCCCATCCAACTGCACAGTCATCCTTTAGTCCAGATATGATTCGGGTTATTTCATCTTCGTCAGTATCCAGCAATCCAAAAGATTTTAAAGGACATCTATTATTATGGGAAGATGGTAGAACACAGTAATGTTTTGGAATCTGTTCGGCAAGAGTTTTCCCAACATTTGCAAAAAAGTTATTAACGTGGTTGGCTGACAAGAGAGGTGATGGATTAGAAAGCAGCAAGCTCGAATTTGATTCACGCTGTTTCGTCCTACAGGTGACGTTCTTAATATGTTTCCAAAGTTGCTTGCTATTGTTTCCTGCTCTATTTAATTCATTTTTGTCGTAATTAATTTTTAAGTCAAAAATGAATTAAATAGAGCAGGAAACAAGGTGAGGGTAGGAAGGATGCAATATATTGAAATCTTTTTATTTTTATTGTGAGGGCAACCTTAAGACGACGACTAACGCCAACGACCGCAGTTTTTTGTACTTTCCTTATTATTCTATGACTTTAAAAAAAAAGCCTCAGATCAAAATGTAGATATTTAAATTGTCTTTGAGATGGCTTCAATTTCATTAAAATACGCCCAGCGGTATTGGTGCGATTGTCGTGTTTTTGTCCTTAGACGTGACTTTACAGATTGATTACATTGTTATACGAATAAAACTCAAAAATGTCTTAGATCAAATAATTAAGAAGAGGGTCTAATGTAACATTTTTTTTTTCCAAAAAATTACGACTAGCCGTTTAGACGTGATTCTCATTTTAAAATCAGCTACTCAGGGGTATCTGCGCCTTAAATGGCCAAACTTATCTTTATTTGATTTGCATGTGCCAAAATATTCCACCTAACAGGTAAATCTCGAAAACTCCATTTGTTTTCATTTGAAATGATGTCAGGGCAAAGTAATCTACAAAAAAATCTTTGGTCTGTGTAAACAACATAGGACCATAATGAGGTTTTGCACGACACCTTATATTCCCGGGAAAAGTCACATCTGATACACAGACTGAAGAATTTATCTTTTCTCGTAGACCGAGTGTTCTTTACGGGAACAAGAATTTTACCCTTTATAGTTTTGGTTTCCTCACTAAAACAGTTTTATTTATATATTTATTAAAATATTATGCACAAGTACAAAGGCGGACTTAATGCCTTAGGCATTTTTTACCAGTCAATCTTAGGGTGGTGCAGAGATAAAACAAGGCAAGTGCAACTAAATGATAGGATGAAATGAGAAAAAAATATTATACAAAAAATATATATTTATTTATTTTAGCACATGGAAGACTTACAGCTAATAAAAACAGACAAAAAGTAAACCATAGTCAACAGAAAGCCAGTTACAAATCCTCACGTATAGACTTATAATAATAATTTCATATACTACTATTGATATACTACATCACATTGTATATATTTATGTATGTATGTATCTAACATACATACATAAATATAAACAATGTGATGGAGAATCTAAAACCACCTAATCAATTTTGTGATGATTCTGCAAAACTCTTGTACTTTTATTGTTTCTTGTATTGTTTCTTGTATTGTTTCTTCACGTGCCTTCGATTTGAAAGAAAACCGACTTGCCATCCTGATGTTTTGAGGGAGCGCATTCCAAAGGTAGATTGCCTAAAAAAGGACAAGTGGATAAACCCAGAGCTGTGAGAGGGAATTTTGAAACGCTTTAATTCCTAACACAAGCAAGAACTTAATTAAATAATGACAACAAAACAAAACTGATGAAATGCGGTTAAACTATTGTTTTGATATGCTATGTGACTTTGCAAGACAAGTATTCCTGGCTTCTGGCTAACCGTTACGATTGTCAAAGTTCCACAAATGTCAGCCGGGAACAACGCTTACGTGCTTTTCGAGGCACGGTGAAGTTTACGTTTGTAATTTATTGTGCTTCCAGCACTTGGTTGAAATTCACAAAATAAACACCAAATAAATCTTTCCTGCTTTATTCATTGGCCCTCATTTTCCAATTAATATTTTACGCAGCAGGCTTTCAATAATGAATGAAAACAATACGGTTTAATTAAAACATTAACCACTATGTAGACAGTTACGGGCATAACTAAATAATAGTGTGTACTTAAAACCGTATAAATAAATAAATGAATACATTTTCAGTGTGACACCGTAATAAATTTGCGATGGCACAGATAATATAATACTAGAATACATATGCCATACAAAGAAACAGTGCCGATGTAATTGGCGTTTTTCGTGAAGATGATTATTTTTATAAGTTCTTCAATCGCGTTCGGTTCCGTCCCACTACTATAGATGGTGATGGTGTTAGCAGCAGCCAGTGATGGACTTGCAAGTAAAAACAATTTTTTTAATTTAAATACGGTGTCGATTTGTTTTAAAGTATGTTTTGCACGTCTTTACACTTAAATCTATACTAATATTATAAAGAGGAAAGATTTTTTTGTTTGTACCGAATAGGCTCCAAAACTACTGGACCGATTTAAAAAAATCTTTCACCAATAGAAAGCTACATTATTCCACAGTGACATTTTTAATCCCGAAAACGGGTCCTGTGCGGTGGTCCACGGGAGCGAAGCTGCGGGCATAAGCTAGTGATATATTAACCAATAATGTCTCGTAGATATCAATATCAATAGATTAGGTAAAGCAACGGACTGGTCAAGGTGCTGATTCTCGGGGGCCTATGTACCGCAGTGGACGTCTTTGGGCTGAAATTATGTTGATGAATAAATTAAATGGCTAGGATGTTGAGATTAAATATTCAATTCTTGATGGCGAACACCTTTCTAAGTGTTTCTACGAGTTACTCTTAGAACCAAAAGACAAACCAAGTTACTCTTAGAACCAAAGGACAAATTAATAAATAACATTCAAATCACAACAATAAGAACATCCTTGTGCTCTTCTATCTTTATAATGCACTTTCCCTTTAAGTGTTTTGTGTGTGCATAAATAAGAGCACAAAGCGTAAAGGTGCCATACGTATCAATCTAACAACAAGCTCCACGTAAAAGCGGTGTCACACAAACTGCTCGTCACAAATTAAAGGCAGGCAAATATGTTTGACAAACACGGATCGCGAGCGGGAATAAGTGACGAAACGAACAAGACGTGACGTGTTTAGGAAGTTGTAAATAACCAGGAACTAGGGGAGGACAGAAGGTCAACTCAATGGAAATGTCCAAAAGTTGATTGAAAAATCTAACAAATATTGAATTGGATCGAACGGAATCTCGAATCTTGCCATGCTCTGTATGTAGATTAAACCACAAATATCGCGTGTAGTAATTATAATGATAAATAATGAATAAAAAAACCGGCCAAGTGCGAGTCGGAGTCGCGCACGAAGGGTTCCGTACCAATATCGCAAAAAACGGCAAAAAAATCACGTTTGTTGTATGGGAGTTAAATATTTATTTTATTATATTTTTAGTATTTGTTGTTATAACGGCGACAGAAATACATCATCTGTGAAAACACAGTCTAGCTATCACGGTTCATGAGATACAACCTGGTGACAGACGGACCGCGGAGTCTTAGTATAAGGGTCCCGTTTTTACCCTTTGGTTATGAAACCCTAAAATTGACGCAAATTAAGTGATTTAAAAAAAGTATGTTTGTTAAACAAAGTGATAATTTTATTATATTCGGCGACAGTTTCTTATTTCATTGCGATTCGTTAAAGTCCGTTTTGTTTTGAACCGGATTTTTTCTTAACTATTTTGTTTTCGTTTTCTAGTATAACAGGATGTAGCTAAATATCAGTAAGTTCTTGTAAACATGGAGCGGCTTCAGTATATGACATTTACTAATGACTATCATTAAAGTGTTAACTGTGAGCCTTCTGCTTCCATATTTCTGCGACAGCTCCTTCAATTTTATAGCATGCAATTTTATGCGGTAAATTTTCTTGGTGAGGACGAAGATATTTCTTTTTCGTCGGTATTTGAAATTTTTATCCTTAAAGTTAATTTCTTGTCATGTTTTACAGCTTGCATCCATTTCGGTGAGTATCTCCACCATTTACATTTCCTTCGTTTGAGTTTTACAGCTTGGGAACAGTGATGAATATATTAGACACTGAGCAATTTTAAAAAAGAAGATGGAAAAGTTACGCTTTTTCTTTTGCAATTGAAATAAAATTTACTCGGCAGCATAAAATACACGAATTACAGAAAATGGGTATTGTTGCATCATGGTTGCAAGTGTAAGTGCAGTAATAACGCAATAGAGCAGTAATGAGGGCTATCACGTTTGAATTTGCCGCTAGGGGCGCTGGTGTAGAGTGACGTTTAATTCAAAATGTCAAATTTCATAGGTTTTTGGTTTTTAGCGCGAGTTCATTCACTATTGTTGTAATTATTTTCCAAATATAGCAGATTAAGTTAGGTACAGGTTTTACTAACCACTACTTTAATAGAGTTTGATGTTTCGGCAAATTTGATCCTCCTTTTTAATCGAAAAACTGTGCGAAACTGCAGCATACTCGATTTTATACTTAATCGCTTCTTTATTTTTTTATATTTTTTTTTTATATTTAAAAAAACGTTGCCCCACACTAGGAATTTCTCCTGTATCGTGGGTTCGTTTACAAACATATAAACTCACATACACAAACACCCAGAGCCGGAACAACTATTTGTAGATCATACAAATATTTGTTCCGTGCGGGAATCGAACCCGCGACACGCAGCGCAGCAGTCAATCGCTCAACCACTGCGCCAACCGTGCACCCCAAATTCTTCTGCGACATTAGAAATGATGTGAATTCAAACTTTGCTTCCGTGCGCGTAATAACAATGTTTAAAAGCTATATTTATGGACCTTATTCGTCAGTTGCACCGACTACCAACCGGTGAGCTCAAAAACGGAAGCCCTCATTGGCTTGCTAGTTTATCTATAAGAGCTCTTTCAATTTAGACGGTGGATGCGCACAGCCGGTTGATCAACCGTTCGTGCGCAGTACGACAAAACCACCGCTGCGGTACCGCAGCAGTCCCGCACAAAACGTCTAAATTAAAAGAGCCTTAATAGTTGATCATTTTGACAAACGTTTTGAGTGATAAAGGCTTTTATTTGTGCGAGGGCGCAGACAAAGTGACTTTATATCAGCAATATAAAACGATTATCGAAGAGCCGAAAATGTATGGGATTGTAATAAATAGCACGTGTTCAATACTAAACATTTTGGTCTTAGATAACAGTTATAGCTTGACATAGTCATCCTTTCGATTTGATGTTCAACTTTCTAGACAATTTAGGTCCAGTAGGTATTTAGCTACGTTAACAGCAGCGTCAGTAGCGTTCATTAGGTCCTCAAAGGGGCACAACGGTACCGCACTGACGTTAAGTATCAGACGACTATACACCGTGAAATTTAAGTGGTTGTTTTCCCGCGGCAGAACGACTTGCCTTAAGGAGTACTTTCGAAGCATAGAGTTAAAGTAAAAAAATAACGATGTTTTTGTTTTAAAATAATTAAAAAAAAAAACATAAACTCGAAAAAGTGAGTAACAATAGTAACTAGTAGGTACTAGGTACTACGGTGAATAATACGGTGGTGACGCGAGTAGTACCTAGTACCTACAAGTTACTATTGTTACTCACTTTTTCGAGTTGATGAATATTTTTCAAATTATTTTAAAATAAAAACATAATTATTTTTTTACTTTAACTCTATGCTTCGAAAGTACTCCTAAAGGCAAGTCGTTCTGCCGCGGGAAAACAACCACTTAAATTTCACGGTGTATAAAGTTGTATTTGTAGCGTTCTTACATAGGTGTGAAAACGATTGAATGCTTTCCATAAAGGCGACTGCAGTAGCAGACGTTCCTGGCATTGCAGGATGTGGTGGTGATGTGTGTTGTTATTACCTCAAGAAGTGAACAGTAAACTAGTGATTTTCTGCCTATATAAGGATAGACATTCGAGATAAAGTATTCAAAGTCTATACTTAGTCGTACATCAGCCAATATCATCGAAATCACATAATACTGCTAAATACAACCTCTAGAATGACAATAAAACAAAGTGTACTTTTAACAGCCATTTGTAGACCTTTATGGTAATAGGAGATGTCGGAATTGCGGTTTTATTCAGAGCCGCTCAAAGCCAACGACTCTTTATGTAATTTGTTACGTTGGAAGTCGGAATCGCGGTACGATGTTAGATTTACCGGGAAATCTTGGACTCAGAGTGTGGTTGCGGTAGAAGTGTTGACTTTTAGAGGTTCGTTTTTGTTAGTGACCTACCTAATGGCTCGACGCAATTCTTATATCACACCAATAAGCGATTTTTATGAGCGAAATTGCATGTATGTTCACATGGACGCAACTCGATGCATTTCGACCGATTTGCATTTGAAGTTTTCTTCTAAAATACTTGTACGATGTACGTTGCACCATCAGCAGCATGGCTTCTCGCGGCGTGTGAAGCGGCGCGGGCAGAGAGTTAACAGTAGCAGTGCCCGCCACTGAGGCCGCGGCGGGTCTTCTAGCGTGTAGCGTTGCACGCGGCGGCGGTAGCGGTGGCGGACGTGGCGGTGCACGCGGTGGGCATAAAATCGATGAGGTCGTACACCACTGCTGACGGTGGCTCACGTCTTCGTTGTGCGATTGCCAAGCAAAATTGGCAGAAGGTTCCGCACGAGCACCGCATTGGGCGCAGTAGCGGATATCGCCGTATGTTCGTATAAGCGCATGTGACGCCGCGGTGCCATCTGCGGGCAACGCCATATGTTTGAATTTAGTGCGGGCCACACCGCACGATGCGCCGCGTCTCCAGAAACGAGGCCTTTAGATTGACGGTAGTCGTGGTAGGTTTTTATTTTTAGACCAACTAAAACTAGTATAACGACTTTTGTGGCAGAATCGATAAGGTGAAGCTTTATTTGCAGAGGTCGGTTCATCAATCAAATGGGTTACCATCCATATGATACAGACCGTCCTCCATGCCCTAGTTAGTGCGTTGAACCGTTGGTCACGGCTGTCATTTGTAAATCTTCGACAGTCGTGTCCTTACGAGCCAAAACAAGCCAGAAAGATAACCAGTCTTACCAAGGCGTAACGTGTTACCCAGTAACTGGCTAGTGGGGGTCAGATAGGCAGTCGTTTTCAGTAAAATACTGATATAGAGCAGCATCCAGTTTAGCTCTCCAATATAGCTTTAAATTAAAATAAACTAACCATTTGCACGTTTCCCAACGTTAGGCACTCCCCTTTGTTTTACCATTGTACCTCCGACGTCGCCAGCTAATAAAAAAAACCGGCCAAGTGCGAGTTGGACTCGCGCACGAAGGGTTCCGTACCATTATCGCAAAAAAACGACAAAAAAATCACGTTTGTTATATGGGAGCCCCATTAAATATTTATTTTATTCTGTTTTTAGTATTTGATGTCATAGCGGCAATATGAATACATAATCTGTAAACTGTCTAGCTATCACGGTTCATGAGATACAGCCTGGTAAAAGACGAACAGACAGACAGACAGATTGCGGAGTCTTAGTAATAGGGTGCCGTTTTTACCCTTTGGGTGAGGAACCTAAAAACAAAGTGAATGATTTCAGTGTTCAATGGAAACAAGGTACGAGTAAATACTAAATAGATTATTAATGTGTAGGTACAATATAGTAAATTCAACTCTTTATTTTATAGCTTTATCAGCTAGAAATATTATTGAGAGACATACTTAGCATCAGTATTCATGCCTTTACAGAAGCTATTGCACTCATAAATGCCTGAAGCCTTGTCTCTACTAGTTACTCGTAACTGGATGCGTCGAGCCAATTTGAAGTCACAACCGAGACGTTCCCAGTGTGTGTCTAGTTAGTAACTTTATGCTTTGTGCCACAAAACTTAAGGTTATGTTCTGAGCTGAGTGCCTATTTGAGGGTACCATCTGTTCTTATATTGCGATGCGAATTTGTGAGAGAGTGCTTGCACTGGGGTAGTTTTACAGTGACGGGTAGTTACCAATATGAAATTATATTTATTTACACTAGCGCACACTAACAGTGCATTTATTTAAAACTAAAAGGAGCTCAGGGATAATGTAATTTTCTGTCAATAATTCTTCCCCTAACCACTCACTGACCAAATTTTATAATCGCATCAGTAACCCTGGTTCTCTAGCGGATCTCTACATTTCTGATTCGATCGCGCAAGGAAACTCCGAACATAGCTCTCTCCATTGCCCTTTAAGTGACCGTAAGTTTTCTGATGAAGCACATTGTAAGCGACCACGTCTCAGAGCCTTAAGAAGACATAACCCGAAGAGTTGCCAAACTTAAGTGGCAGTGGGCAGGGCACATTGCTCGCAGAACGGATGGCCGATGGGGCCGAAAGGTTCTGGAGTGGCGACCGCAAACCGAAAGACGTTGCGTTGGAAGGCCTCCCACCAGGTGGACAGATGACCTGGTGAAGGTTGCGGGAATCCGCTGGTTGCGAGACGCACGGGACCGGTCAATGTGGCGACGCTTGGGGCAGGCCTATGTCCAGCAGTGGACGTCTTTCGGCTGATATGATGATAACGATGATCAGGAATTCTAGATTACTTCTTCTCGTAGTTAACGGATAGAAGAATTTTATTTTTGTAACATATTGTTTAGATTAAGATAATAAACGATCTAGCCAGGCTCTAGACATTTTTTTTGTGTCTTTCGATGTCAACAATGGCAATGGTTGAAATGCCAAAATGTAAGTGATTGATCACGTGAAATTTCGATAGCGTTTGACAATCCTATATTTTTTTAATTTTTCGCTAGCGCGACGCTTTTGTTTCAAAAATGCCAATTGTCTAAAGCAGTGATGGGCAAAGTACGGCCCGCGGGTCAGGGCTTCTACTCCCTATCTTCTTCGACGAAGTTACGGGCCGTCCAAAAGTATTCCGAAACTTCGGAGTGAACCCTACCACCTAACGATTTCGGGTTATTGAGATTCGAACGGGATCATAGACAATTGTCTTGAACGTTTTTTTTTTCAATTTCGTACGACTTATTGTCGGGCCTACGTTGTCCCCCCATATCCAAGTACTAATGCTGTAACATGGAAATATTGTAAACAAAACAATTTAAAAGAGTAACCATGGAGTTTCTTGCCGGTTCTTCTCCATAGGAAACGACTAACCCGAACCGTGCACCTTTTGTCGACGTTTTATAAGTGCCCATGTAGGCCTATGTAAAATAAAAATATTTGATTTTGATTTTGATTTTGAACGACATGACGTTAGAGTTGCACTATTTTATCGGTTGATTACCGGTTTTCCTAGTTTTGGTTTGAAGCTTACTAAACAAAAAAGGGGCTTTCCGGCCCGCGAAAGCATTTAATCCGGCCCGCCGACGGTCATTCGACACAAATAGTATATGGCCCGCGATAATTAAATTTTGACGGTACCCCATTTGCATATTGTAGATTCTACTTATTAGAATAATAAACGCATAGAGAAAAGAGCCAGCAAGACTAGCCGCGTAGTTCATGATTGTGTTGCGGGTCGCAGGGCGCGGGGCGCAAAGAAGCATGGTGAAGAGAGAGGCTCTCACGCTTACCATGGCAAGGCCGACGAATAAAAGTTAAATTGTAATTTTTAACATTTGTGCAAGTTTGTGTACAGTAGTGTTGTATTTTTTTTATATGATTAAAAGTTTCAACACAAAATGCATTTTTCCTATGATTCTAGCCCTCCTCTGAAATTTCTGAAATTTTCTGGCCCGCCATTAAGGTTACCACTGGTCTAAACCATCTGATAGACGTCGTTGTTAGTGTGTTATTCTACAATGTAGACTTTATAGTAAAATTAACTTCTGCCAGTGGTTTCGACCGCGTGAATGTCGAAAATTATCCCAAGGGCAATAATTCCCGAGTTAAAAAGTTACCATAAGTGCTATTCCAGACTATAATCTATCTCTGTACCAAATTTCATCCAGATCCGTTCAATAAAAACACACACACTCACAAACTTTCGCCTTTATAATATTACTAGCTTCTGCACGCGGCTTCGCCCGCGTTCAAAATAAAAAAAAATGCTTTGATCGCCATCAAACTTTACAGGATTATCCTCTGCGTCAATTTAAAGATTCTCTGAAAATTTCATTAAAATCGGTCCAGCCGTTTCAGCCGGAGTCTATATGGAACATACATACAAACTTTCTCTTTTATATCTAAAGATAGACTAGCTGTTACCCGCAGCTTTACATGGTGAGAAAACTGCAATGTTTTAACTATGCCGCTAATTAAGGGTTAAAAATTTTAGGACGCTGCTATATACTATGTTGTATGTCCTTCCATTTGGTGCTAACACATACACATTCTGGGCCCGAGACATACGCGAACATTAGCAGCTACATGTAGCTGGCTGTGGGTGAAGCATGCCTATACTTCACAAACACTTCTTAGGCTTAACCTTGGATGTTAAGCTTCAGTGGGGCCCACATATAGATAAATTGTCAAAAAAGCTAAACTCCGCAGCATATGCTGTTAGAAAGGTTCGTAGTTTGACTGATATAGAGACAGCCCGTTTATTATACTTTAGCTATTTTCATAGTGTAATGTCAATTTATAAATTAAGCCCGAGACAGTCTCTCAGAGAGAAATTTAAGGAGATTAATGTAATGACTGTGCCTTCTCAGTACATTTATGAAAATCTTTTGTGTGCCCATAAAAATATAAAATTGTTTAAAAAATACAGTGATATCCATAACATAAATACTAGGAACAAACACAAATTTGTAGTACCAACAACAAGGCTCAAGAAAATAGGTGTGAAAATAAGTCTTAATAAATTCAAATCATTCATTAAAGGTAAGTTGTGCCAGTAAGCGTTTTATACCATTAAAGATTACGTTGAGGACAAAAAGGCTTGGGATTGAGCTGCTCCAATTAAAAATTCATTTTGATTTTTTAAATTTTCCACTGAGAATTTTGTTGTTTTTTTTTTTTGGTTTTCTTGCAACGACAAGAATATTTACTTTTTAAAGTATTATATAATTTTATTTTAATTATTGTGAATGTGAAGACTATGTGGACCATTTTTTTTTTGTTTTTATTTTTAATTTATCTTAGTTTTTAATCGTAGTCTGGCAGTTTGAGTAGTTTTGCGGCCTACCCGAATGTCCTTTCTTTGGTATCGTTCGTCGAATCGTTGAGCTCCTTAAATTCTGTGTTGAGCTGCTCGGTTATTGACAAATGCGTGCACTGACTGGACAGGTCCACTCAATCTGGCTAGTTTTTTCCTCAAAAGACCATTTCAGACAACAATCTACATGGTCTTCACATGATCTAACCAAGATTTTTTGTCTGGACTTTAAAAGAGAAAGTGACCTCTGAGTTTGTTTCGGCCTTTCTTCTCAGAGTAGTCAGATAGGAAACGCCGACCTCATCTAGTTTTAAAAATATGATCGACATGTAAAAGTGTTTGTACAAACCAACTTACAGAAATAAAATCATTTATCATTTACAACCCTTTAACTTTGTCAATATAAACACATCAACACGGTCTAGGGATATTTCATACTCAATTAAATAATTCGAAAAGTACTGGCCGCATTGGAATTTTTTATACACCGATTTGTTTGTAATTTATCTCAGACTAATTCCAAATTCAAATTTTTGAAAATTCTTTTGTTTCGGTGGCATAAAAATGTCTTGATGTGTAGGAGAGGGAATTTTCATTTGTGCGAAATTTAGAAAAAAATACGAATTACGTTTAGTTACAGTTCTTTTTTCTTTTTTAAACGAAAGATAAAGTTAAAATTGAGGTATTGTAGCCATGCAACGCCAACATTTGACGAGGGCGGAGATGTTACGAGTTGGGGGAATGCTGGAAGCTGGGTCTGTTCAGCGTAATGTTGCTGAGGCAATAGGGACACACCAAAATGTAATTTCAAGATTGTGGACACGCTATCGTGCCACAGGTGAAGTAGCGGCGAGGTACCGGGGGCCAAGTCGCATCACTACCCCCAGACAAGACCGATTTTTGCAAATTACTGCGCGAGCTCAACCAAATGCAACGGCGACTCAATTGGTCCAAAGGCTGCGAGTGGAACACCAAGTGCTTGTGAGTGACCAAACTGTAAGAAGGCGACTGCATGAAAGCAATCTACGCTCTCGTAGACCACTCCGGGTCCCACCTTTACGGAGAGGCAATCGTGGACGACGATTAGAATGGGTTCGGAACCACGTGGACTGGGGCCGTGAGCAATGGTCCAATGTGCTGTTCACGGATGAATCCAGGTTCGGCTTCCATCCAGATTCACGGAGAACGCGTGTTTGGCGAGTTCCTGGACGATGTAGCCGTCTTCAGAACCCTCAGGAAGTTCACCCATACCAAGGAGGAACAATTATGGTTTGGGCAGGAATTCGTCTTGGAGGACGGACGGATCTCGTTTGGGTGCAGGGCAATATGACGGCAGAACGATACGTCCAACAGGTGCTGGGGCCCGTAATCTTGCCCCACAGAACACAAATGGGGCAAGATTTCCTGCTCATGCACGACAATGCCCGGGCACACACGGCGAGAACGGTAGCAGCTTGGTTACATACACACAATGTTAGGGCCTTAGACTGGCCTGCTCAATCGCCAGATCTAAATACCATTGAGCATGCGTGGGATATGCTGCAAAGAAGAGCTCTGAAGGAAGTTCCTGAAAATCTGGCTACAGAAGATCAACTTTTTGCGCACCTCAGAAGGACATGGGACAATATTCCGCAGCAAGACATTGACAACCTTGTTCTGAGCATGCCGAATCGTTGCCGATGTGTTATGAACATCATGGGCGCTTTCTCAGACTACTAACTTCAAGTTTATAAACACAAATTAAATGATTTTTCTATTTTTTTCAGTTTTTACTCATAAATTAAAAGTTAATTCATATACGGTTTCCGTCTATGCTTCATTTTTTTCCCATAAAATCCTGAAATTTTAATCGAAGTACCTTAACCATTATTAAAAAATGGTAGAATATTAAATAACGTATCTTTTAAATATATACATGTCATATAAATAATTAACACATTGATAGTAATTCGCTTTTTTTTAAATATCCCTAGACCGTGTTGATGTGTGTAGTAATAGCAAAACTAAGTTTGACTGGAAACTGAACTGTTTGGAATTGAAATGATATGTCAGTGGGGGTTATTGGGATTCAACGTATGAACACGCTTTCCCCTTTTCTCATACCTGTTTATATATTCTTCTCGCCTTCGTGTTTTATACAAACAAAGTAGTCTATGTCCTTCCCAAGATCTCAAAATATCTCCATACCAAATTCCATCTAAATCGGTTCATGATAAGAAGTTTCATACAAAACTAACGCCCCATCCCCCATTTCTCCCCCTTCGTGTATAATGAAAAAAAAGTAGTCTTTGTCGTTCCTAACATCTAAAACTATCTCAATACCAAATTTCATGTAAATCGGAACAGCGGGTTAAGCCATAATTAGAAGTTTCATGCAAAACTACCCCACCCCCCATTTCTCCCCTTTCGTGATTTATGAAAAAAAGTAGTCTATGTTCTTTCCCGGGTCTCAAACTATCTCCATAACAACTTTCATCTAAATCGGTTCAGCGGTTTAAGACGACGACTAACGCCAATGGCCTTGAGGGAACAAAACGCGCACTCGATTCACACCCGCGCGACCCTAAATTTAGTAGTTTTTTGTACTTTCCTTATTATTCTATGACTTTAAAAAAAAAAGCTTCAGATCAAAATGTAGATAATTAAATTGTCTTTGAGATGGTGTTGATTTCATTAAAATACGCTCAGCGGTTTTGGTGTGATTGTCGTGTTTTTGTCCGTTTTAGACATAACTTTACAAATTAATTACACTATGTTATACGAATAAAACTGAAAATTTGCTTAGATCAAATTATTAAGAAAATAGTCTAATGTAACATATATTTTTTCCAAAAAATTACGACTAGCCGTTTAGACTTGATTCTCATTTTAAAATCAGCTACTCAAGGGAATCGGCGCCTTAAGCGTAAAAAGGTAACAGACAGACAGACAGACAGAGTTACCTTCGCATTTATAATATTAGTATGGTAGACCGTCACAATCTGAGAAGTCCGTTGACTTTTCTCATTTTACATGCCGCGATAACTTTCTACGTAAGTAAAATCAATTTCATTATCCTAATTAAATACTATGTTACCGATTTACAACGAGTATCATTCGCAAGCATCAAGTTTAATTATTATTCAGTATTTTTATTGCTTATGCTTGTTAAAACGGGCCTTTTATTTTTTGACAACTTTAGTGTGATCACAGTCCCTCTTTCATCTTTCCTAAGAACCCATATTATTATAATTAAACAAGAAATGTTCAACAGCAGAATTTTGCCAGCATGTAGCTATCAATATTACATTCAAAACCATACACAGTATAAGTAGATGCACAAATATTTAGTAACGACAACACGTGTATGCAAAAATAAATTCCAAATGCAATAATAGTTTTAAATAAGGCTCACTTTCTGAATCTCTCCAATACCAGCGGAGAATGGAAATGCAATTTCGTTTGATACTAGAAATCATTGCAGACGTGAGAATGTGGCGATACACTTATATAAATATATATCACGTTTACCTACTTTGAATGCTGTCTTGCACATAGGTATCTATATAAGTGTATGGCGGTACATATGTGCACAGTACAGCATTTAAAGTATGTAAACGTGGTATGTGATCGCACCGCAAGTATTTTTTTGCAGTTTGATATTGCCAAAAATTAATGAATATTCATATTGAAATTGAAATTTAATTTTTACATTTGACATATCATCTATTGCAATCAATAATTGAAATTGTATTTAATTTGAACATTTAATATATTTAATTTTTTATAGCACTAAATAAATACAACAAAAAAAAATTGGAATGAAAAATATTATGAAAGCTATAAAATAGTATGACATTGAAACAAACTAAAAAAGAAAAAAAAATACTATACCTCTAAATACTAACTCTTTTTAAATTATCACCATGTAAAAAAATATTCTTATGTAAAAATGTTAATGACATTATTCTTTAATGCATGAAATAAAAGGCTTTTTATTTTAATTTTTTATTATTTTATTTTATTATTGCCAAAAAACCATGCAGCAATCTATTCTAAAATGAATTATGATGTCTTTTTTTTCCCGTGGCCCACCCAACAGAGCCCGTTATTTTTTCGGTATAAAAGTAACCGCCACTCAGGAATGTAGGTTTCCATAGGTGAAAGAATTTTTTAAATCGGTTAAGTAGTTTTTGAGTTTATCCATTACAAACAAACTTACAAATAATAAATTCCTCTTTATAATATTAGTGCAGATGTAGATTACTTGCAGATTTTAGGGATGGGATCTTAGGCTATTATAAAATGATGCTCATTTGTCAACATCTTAAAAAGTTTGATTTCGAATTTCAATATATTTTCACTACATTTTTTTTCAAGGCCATTACGTACTATCAAAAGGATTGAACTCATTCTTGGGGATAAGTGCAAAAAGAAAATTTGGAAGTGAAAATAAGTGCTAAAGGAATGGAAACGAATAGAAAAGTTCTTTTGTCGAATCGAATCTACGTAAACATTGATATTATCGCAACCTTCTGCTTCCTTTGGTGAAGGTAACATTAAAACTTTTAATATTAAGAGCTTATTAAGGGTACACTAGTCGACGGCACGAACTATTTTGTGCGCGGGGTTAAAATGCATTTTATATCAACAGACAACACGTGCGGAAGATAGATGATAGATGCTTTGATGAGCAGTAGGAAGCTAGTTCGCGCACGAATACACACTTTTGCAATTTTGTAGCGAAATGGATAATGATTTAGGACGAAACCAAGCGTGCGAAATTTTATAAACAGACCTTTGGCAGTCTAGATATCATGCAAAAACGACAAAATCTGTCTGTTCAAAATAAAATTATTTGCATTGTTGAACTACTAATCTATCCCTGTATGGAGGCCGTTTTGCAATTTTCCGTCTTCTTATGGTATTTATTTGCGCCCAAAAATGTGTCAAAATTAGTGTCGAAATGTGGAACTTTCGACACTCATAACTTTCAAATATTTTCTTTTTTTACTGTTTTGCTTCCATACAGGACTAAATAATGATGAGACAAATTGATATCACTTTTTATTTTTAACGTACATCGTCAAACAGTGGAATAATCCCTAGACTACGTTTGTATAGAAGAATTTTAGACTAGTGTAACCTTAAACATCATATTTCAAATTCAACTTGTTCATAATTGATGAATTTGCATTGCAAAGGTCTAAGTTGCTAATCCTCAAATTATAGTCAAAGTTCTCACGTTGATTAAGCGGCTTAAATAGGATCTCCAAATTATCGCTTCATTTGGCACTAAAGTAGCCATAATCCTGTAAAGCTTTAGCAAATTAGACGCGACGAAGATGATGTCAAGAAACTGATGTTTTAAGCAATCCTTTGCATTGCAATATACACCAAGAAACTGCGTACCCGAAGACGTAGCGTTGGATGGCCTCCGTCTAGGACATGGGACCTAGAGCCTAAGTGGACCGATGACCTGGTTTAGACTGCGGGAATCTGCTGGGATCTGGGATCGATGTGGCCACACTTGGGCAGGCCTATGTCCAGCAGATGACGTCTTTCGGCTGAAATAATTATGATTGAATCGGCTGAAACGGGTACCTAGCCAATACTAAACACAGAACATCTAAAGTCCCTACTAGATCGACCTTCATATCTATACGGCATAAACATTGTAAAGATAGTTCACCTTAGCGGGCTGGCCACTGTTTATACTTGGAAATCCTCTCCGTGCAATGGAGAACACGTTGAGTTACGTCTGCCCGAATATTCCCGAATACCTTACGATCTTTGATGAGAATCTCGAACTCTCAATGTTGGTAACCCGAATTTGAAGATAGGATGATTTAAGCATTTATAGGGCTAAATGAAATAACTTTCAGAATCATTCTTTGAAAGTTTTACCGATAAAAAAATAATTTATTAGTAAATCTGTGTTGTAGTTTCCCATAAGAATAAGTAACTTTTAGATGAAACGTTTCTCTAGATTTTGAGGAACGACAGCAAAAAAACTGCTTTAGTAGATGTACCTACCTAGTTAAAGTATTTTTAGAACTTGCATTTCCGGCTAGCTATGCAGGCTTCATTTACGTGGTCTTTTCCAAGGAAACCGTGTATTTTCCAGGATAAAAAGTAACCTATTTTTAACCGACTTTCGAAAAAGGAGGAGGTTCTATGTTCGACTTCTTGTATGTTTTTTTTTTTTTTTTTTTTTTTTTTTTTATGTATGTTCACCGATATTTCCGTCAATTGTGGACCGATTTTGAAAATTCTTTTTTTGTTTGATAGAGTATGTTCCGAAATTGGTCCCATTTTAATTTGGTGAAGATCTGATGAAGAACTTCGAAGATATACAACAGAACTCTTCAATAAATAACGGCAAATCTCTCGGGACTGCTGCAATCGCATGTCTGTTTATTGTTTATACCATTTCATAACATAACATCACGCCAATACGCTCTTAAGGGGTAAGCAGATCTCTCATTTGATCGATTTTGTTCAAGTTTCATGATATTCGGGTAATCTATTTTGGCGTTATAGGAAACTTACTAAACAACTTGCCTATTAGTTAGGTACAACTAAAAAGTGAAAAATAAAAAAACTTTTTTACAAAAAAATACTACCGACTTCCAAATAAGAAAACTACAAAGTGAAAAATAACTTTATTTTTGGAAGTCGGTGTCCATAACGCAAAAAAATGGTACCTACGAAAGACACCGACTTCCAAAAATAAAGTTATTTTTCACTTTGTAGTTTTCTTATTTGGAAGTCGGTAGTATTTTTTTGTAAAAAAGTTTTTTTATATTTATTATGTACATTATTATTTACAAACTAATATTAGAACTAAAATAAGAATAAACATATGTGCAATTACCTTTTTTAATTTGATTTTGGTTTTATTATAATTTAGTTTTATTTTAATTTTAATTTGATTATGATTTAATTATTGACTGATTTAATCTTTATTTACAGCTAAGTTTTAATTTTATTTCTAACTAGCTGTTCCCTGCGGATTCGCTCACGTGGACAACCCCACAAGACCTGTTTTCGGGATAAAAAAAATAGCCTATGTTACTCAGGAATAATGTAGCTTTCTATTGGTGAAATATTTTTTTTAATCGGTACAGTAGGTTTGGAGCCTATTCGGTATAAATAAACAAACAAACAAACAAAAAAATATTTTCTCTTTATAATATTAGTATAGAAGTATAGATTTTAAGTAATACATTTATTTTTTTGAATTCAATTTTAACTTTACTTTAATTTAGTTATGATTATGCTATTATTATTTTGTAATGTATAAATATGGAAGAGAGAGGTCCTCTGGTACAGGTATATCTATACCTTTGGGAACACGGTTGGCGCAGTGGTTGAGCGATTGACTGCTGCGCTGCGTGTCGCGGTTTCGATTCTCGCACGGAACGAAATAATATTTGTATGACCTACAGATAGTTGTTCCGGCTCTGGGTGTTTGTGTATGAGAGTTTATATGTTTGTAAACGCACCCAAGATACAGAAAGAAATTCTTAGTGCGGGGCAACGTTTTTTTTTAAAAAAAAAACATAAAATCACCTCTACAACTTGTATGTAATCTGTATATTGCGAAATTAATTTTAATTGAATTAATAACACTCAGCGATAGATGTTAATGCAGCTTTCCATCAGTGAAAGAATTTTCGTAATCGGATCAGACCATCCAGTTTACCTTTTAAAATGTTTTGAAATTTTTATATTTTTTTATATTTTGAGTCACTATGATTCTTGAATCGTTAGGAATTTGAAGAATTCTAATTTGTGAACGTACCTACACAATTACTAAAGACGGAATGAAAACGAGCTGTAGCAATCAGCCGAAAACACTATAAGGAAACTTATATCCAAGTGACTAATGAGCCTAACGATGAGGACACAATACAAAGCCAACGACAACTCACTAGCGCATTGTCTGCTAGTACCATTGTCCAGACATTTCTTCCTGTCATCTTAGCGATGATAAAGGATGGCCAATTTATCATTTGTTTTAGGAAATGAAACACAATAATTAGTATGAGATACTAGCTTTGCCAGCGGCTTTCAGCGCTTGAAAGTTACGGGAGCATACAACCGAGATAATTATGTCCTAATTTAGGCCATAGTTTACCCATGTTCCAAATTTCATGTAACTCCGTAAAGCCATTTAGACTTGATGAGGTAACCAACGAACGGATAGACTGAGTTACTTAATTTTGATATAAATAATAATAATAATTAGCCTTTTTATTTCTTGTTTTACAATAGTTGGTAGTTATAATATTACAGTAAGCACTAATTTGATTTGTATTATTAAGATTATCTTAGATTATGTTAGTAATATAAGTATATGTTTTAAAATATTTATGAATTAACAGGAACCCCGTTTTGGGTAAAGGCCTCATCCAAAGATGCCCATTTTTGTCGGCCTTGTGCTATGGAGAACCAGTTTATGCCAGCTAATCCTTTCAAATCATCTTCCCAGCGGGGTAAGGGTCTCCCCTTCCCCCTCTTGCCTGGTGGTCCTTTCCACTGGGTAACTCCGGTGATCCACCTACTGTCAGGCATTCTCGCTACATAGCCAGCCCAATGCCATTTCAGTTTTAGAGCAAAGGTCAAAGCGTTTGTAACTTTAGTGATGTCTCTTATCTTTGTGTGTCTTATTTTGTCAATTTTCTTTATGCTTATCATGCTTTGCTCCAAACCTCTTTGACATGTATTGATTTTATTCATAGCTTGTGTAGAGAATTTCTAGGTATGGCTTCCATAAGTTAAGCTTGGTGGTAGACATGAGTTCATAACTTTAGCTTTGAGAGTTATTGGTAAGTTGCTTTTAAATATTTCTCTAAGGCTCCAATATTTATTCCAGGTTTGTTGGACCCTTCTCTCTATTTCTATAATGTTGCTGTTTTTCTCGAAACTTACTCTTTTTCCCAGGTAGATATAATTTGCCACAAATGTTGATATATCAATAAATAATATGGAAGCCTATGCATGCTAAGTTACCATTACAGGATCTCCATTCTCTAGCCCGTCTCGAAACTAAAGCAATGACGTCACCACATCAAACAGTGAAGGCAAACAACAAAGTCAACTTCAGTTGACGTCACTAGCTGTGAAATGAGGCTTTTGGACAATAATTATAAGGGCTTAGGAAATGGCAGTTGCTGACCGGTGACATTAGAAAGATGTCAGGAGATATTGGAATTTGTACGGGATATTTCAATGAATTTTAGATCAGTTTATGTTGTCAAGCGTTGCTAAATCTGGTTTGGTGGATATTGATTGATTGTAAATAAACAGCCAGACTTACACATTTACAACATATACCTATTAAGTAGCTCACAATTCGAATGACTTGTCTTAAGTCTTAAATATCTTATTGATATAGATTTATGGACTTTTCACTTTGCAGTTTTAAGGTAAGTATAGACTAGAGCATTTAATTGTAACAAAACATCACACATTCCCTGTTTTTACCCGACTGCCTAAGGAGGGTAATGTTTTTATCAGTCTATGTATGTAATTGACTTTTTAATTTGGTTTGATTTGTTTTGATTGATTTTGTTATTATGTTTTAATTGATTTTAATGATCACATACTTTTACAAGTTATATTAGTATTCTTTAATCTTAATTTAGTACTGGATTAGCGGAATGAATCAGTGAATTGGGTTGAATTATGAATTGAATTAAATTTTAAGTTTATGAATTGAATTATAAGTCTAGAAATCTAATTGTAATTGTATTTAAAACTACACTTGTCAGGTGTAAACTTTATTCAATGCATGAAATAAAAGGCTTTTTAAATTTTATTTATTTTTTAAATTAGCGTGTTCAAACAAACAAACAAACTCTTCAGCTTTATAATAATAAATTAAACTAGTATTTGCTTGGTGCGCGAGCTGCAAGCAGCTCGCGTGTGGTTGTCCCTACACCTACCCTACACCTACCCTACACCTACCCTACACCTACCCTACACCTACCCTACACCTACCCTACACCTACCCTACACCTACCCTACACCTACCCTACACCTACCCTACACCTACCCTACACCTACCCTACACCTACCCTACACCTACCCTACACCTACCCTACACCTACCCTACACCTACCCTACACCTACCCTACACCTACCCTACACCTACCCTACACCTACCCTACACCTACCCTACACCTACCCTACACCTACCCTACACCTACCCTACACCTACCCTACACCTACCCTACATCTACCCTACACATACCCTACACCTACCCTACACCTACCCTACACCTACCCTACACCTACCCTACACCTACCCTACACCTACCCTACACCTACCCTACACCTACCCTACACCTACCCTACACCTACCCTACACCTACCCTACACCTACCCTACACCTACCCTACACCTACCCTACACCTACCCTACACCTACCCTACACCTACCCTACACCTACCCTACACCTACCCTACACCTACCCTACACCTACCCTACACCTACCCTACACCTACCCTACACCTACCCTACACCTACCCTACACCTACCCTACACCTACCCTACACCTACCCTACACCTACCCTACACCTACCCTACACCTACCCTACACCTACCCTACACCTACCCTACACCTACCCTACACCTACCCTACACCTACCCTACACCTACCCTACACCTACCCTACACCTACCCTACACCTACCCTACACCTACCCTACACCTACCCTACACCTACCCTACACCTACCCTACACCTACCCTACACCTACCCTACACCTACCCTACACCTACCCTACACCTACCCTACACCTACCCTACACCTACCCTACACCTACCCTACACCTACCCTACACCTACCCTACACCTACCCTACACCTACCCTACACCTACCCTACACCTACCCTACACCTACCCTACACCTACCCTACACCTACCCTACACCTACCCTACACCTACCCTACACCTACCCTACACCTACCCTACACCTACCCTACACCTACCCTACACCTACCCTAAACTTTGTTCCAAAAAACATAACCCTAATGTTTGCTTGTCGTCGCCAGGCACTGAGTTTCGCTTCACCCACTCAACCTTCGTTACGCTACGGAGGTCGCCGGCTCGCTTCGCTCGCCACCTCCCCCCTGCGCTGCACTCGGTCTCGTAGGTTCGCTCCACTCGGGATCCCTACGCTGAATCAGTAAAAAAAAAAGATTCGCCAAAACGGGAGGGGGGAGGGGGGAGAAGGGGGGCAAGGGGGTCAACTTTTAAAAATGGTTTGTTTGTGACTATAGCATTGCCCCTTTATATGAATCTGAAAAAAGAAATGTTCCAAGTCTCTCAACTTCCGAGATCCGCTTAAAGGGGGGGAGAAGGGGGGCGAAGGGGCCAACTTTGAAAAATGGTTTTTACTTTTCCGAGCCTCCTCTAAACGAATCCGTAAAAAAAACGAAAAAAAAAGATTCGCCAAAACGGGGGGGGGGAGGGGGGAGAAGGGGGGCAAGGGGGTCAACTATGAAAAATGGTTTGTTTGTGACTATAGCATTGCCCCTTTATATGAACCTGAAAAAAGAAATGTTCCAAATGTTCCAACTTTCGAGATCCGCTTAAAGGGGGGGAGAAGGGGGGCGAGGGGGTCAACTTTGAAAAATGGTTTTTACTTTTGCGAGCCTCCTCTAAACGAATCCGTAAAAAAAACATTCTACGGGTACCTTAGTTTCCGAGATACGATAGAGGGGGGGAGGAGGGGGGAGGAAAAGGGGAGGTTTGGGACTTTTCCCAAACTCGCGAGAGTCACTTGTTTACGAATCTGTCAAAATATACCCACCTCCCCATCCACCATCTGGGAGAACAATTATGTCAGTGAGTGAGTGAGTGGTAATGCAGTTTTATATAATATAACTAGTATTTGCTTGGTGCGCGAGCTGCAAGCAGCTCGCGTGTTGTTGTCCCTACACCTACCCTACACCTACCCTACACCTACCCTACACCTACCCTACACCTACCCTACACCTACCCTACACCTACCCTACACCAACCCTACACCTACCCTACACCTACCCTACACATACCCTACACTTTGTTCCAAAAAACATAACACTAATGTTTGCTTGTCGTCGCCAGGCACTGAGTTTCGCTTCACCCACTCAACCTTCGTTACGCTACGGAGGTCGCCGGCTCGCTTCGCTCGCCACCTCCCCCCTGCGCTGCACTCAGTCTCGTAGGTTCGCTCCATTCGGGATCCCTACGCTGCCTGGTCCACTCCCACCGGACAGGTTTCGACGACTGATATTAGGTAGGGGAGGTTGGGGAGAGGAGGGGTGAAGGGGGGGAGAGTGGGGAGTTTTGAAAAATTATTCCGACTAAAGCATTGCTCCTTTATATGAATCTGAAAAAAAAAAGATTCGCCAAAACGGGGGGGGGAGGGGGGAGAAGGGGGGCAAGGGGGTCAACTTTGAAAACTGGTTCGTTTGTGACTATAGCATTGCCCCTTTATATGAATCTGAAAAAAGAAATGTTCCAAGTCTCTCAACTTCCGAGATCTGCTTAAAGGGGGGGAGAAGGGGGGCGAGGGGGTCAATTTTGAAAAATGGTTTTTACTTTTCCGAGCCTCCTCTAAACGAATCTGTAAAAAAAAACAAAAAAAAAGATTAGCCAAAACGGGGAGGGAGGGGCGAGAAGGGGGGCAAGGGGGTCAACTTTGAAAACTGGTTCGTTTGTGACTATAGCATTGCCCCTTTATATGAATCTGAAAAAAGAAATGTTCCAAGTCTCTCAACTTCCGAAATCTGCTTAAGGGGGGGCGACGGGGGGCAAGGGGGTCAACTTTGAAAAATGGTTTTTACTATTCCGAGCCTCCTCTAAACGAATCCGTAAAAAACAAAAAATACGGGTACCTTAGTTTCCGAGATACGATAGAGGGGGGGAGGAGGGGGGGGGAAAAGGGGAGGTTTGGCACTTTTCCCATACTCACGGGAGTTACTTGTTTACGAATCTGTCAAAATATACCCACCTTCCCCTCCACCATCTGGGAGAACAATTATGTCAATGAGTCAGTCAGTCAGTGGTAATGCAGTTTTATATAATATAATATACATATACTGCATATTTTATTTTAAATGATAGTTTTACATAAATTTGGCAAACATTATTGTAATATATACAAAACAAAAACAAATTATTTATTTTTTATTTATTTATTTATGTATGTAAGAAAGAGTATGTATGTTTGTTCTTATGTGGCGTTATAGAGACCAAACGCGTTGGCCGATTTTGATGATTCTTACTTCAATTGATTCGTCTTAATCTTGCGAGTATCACTATACTCGCAAGATTAAGACGAATCAATTGACCAATTCACCAATTTTCTATTTGAAAATGTTAATGTAGCGAGTGGGCTACATTAACATTTTAAAATATAAAATTGGTGGTTTTGCGTGCCATATGCTGGGGCCCTAATTTTTATTTTCATCGTAACCCATCGTGTGGGGTATCAAAATAAAGGGTTTCAAAAGTAGATTTCAAAAACATATAACACTTATTTGTTTAAATGTACCTAATTCGAAAAAAAACTTAACTAAATGTAAACGCGAATGATTAAAAGCGAACTAAAAAGACGTAAACAAGACGAAAATCATTCTGTGCAGTCGGAGGATACATATGGTTTAGGTCAGCCAGCTCGCGAATATATTTAACTTTGTTTTTTATTTACTCGTACCACACTTCGAACATGATGCTCGATGTTTTGTTACAACCTGATTTTTTAAACCAACGAGCGTTATGGTGTAACATGTTATCGAGCACGGGCGCGGGTGACGACGCAAGGTACAAATAAATGTTACAGGTAAATGAATCGCCGTGAGCATTACGTTGAACGCAGCGTCGAACATTCGCAAAAACGTTACATTAAATCGAAATGCTTCAGGAAACTGAGCATTTGTCCGTATTGTACCATTCGAAAGAACGTTACGTTACATTATAATGCTCACGAAAATGCTCTAGTGTATTCATACCTTTAAAATACGTGTGCCTATGAAAACACACCCTTACTTGGCTTTTACTGAGACCCAAGATAAAGCAGCCGTACCAGATTATTCCTTTTTTGATTTATGAAAGAAACGGCTAAGAAAATAATTAAAAAAAAAACTAAAATTCATAAAAAGAAATCCTTTCCTTTTTTACCAGCCAAATAAAAGATAAAAGCTTACCCTACATTAAAACCTTAAACTCCTTTTAAATAATGGCTGTTTTCATTAAAACGTATCGGCTGTGATCCTGAAATTAATTGTTATTTAATTTCAGGAGCACAGGACGAGCTGGCGGCCCGTAATTAGGTATGTAAATTTAAATTGATTGGATCGCTTTGTTCTGTTAAATGCCCGCTTTGTTACTGATATGTTTTGAGTTGTTACTAATTTTAGGAGCCAAAAGCGTTGTTTGGAAAAGAAACAGCGGATTTTTGAAGCGTGTATATAGCTATAGTTCTCGCCAAACTTCTGGGCCGCCCCGAAGTTGGCTTTCCGTATATGCAAGGCACGAAACGGTGCAGTTTTTGTAAGAGATTTACTACTGGGCGGCCATTGTAGCCTACTTCAGGGCGGCCAAGAAGTTTGGCGAGAACTATAACTTTAGTTAACGCTTGCCTTGTTACTCCCGAAATATATAACATAAAATCATGCTTGTATTTTCCGATTTGAAAATAATAACTATTCATCATCATCTGCCTAGCCTTTTCCCAACTATGTTGGGGTCGGCTTCCAGTCTTACCGGATTCAGCTAAGTACCAGTGTTGTACATGGAGCGACTGCCTATCTGACCTCCACAACCCTGTAACTGGGTAACACGATACGTCTTGGCTAGACTGGTGTCAGATCTCAAGCTTCTGACTACCTGTAACGACTGTCAAAGATCTTCAAATGACAGCCGGGACCAACGGCTTAACGTGCTTTCCGAGGCACGGAGGAATCTCAGTATGTTGAAATGGTCACCCATCCACGGACCAACCTCGTCAAGTGTTGCTTAACCCTAATGATCGACCCGTGCGGCTGCTATTGTTTAGCCACGAGCTCCTCAATAAAAACTAATCCTAAAATAATAACTATTCCTATATAATTATTATAGTACCGAACTTCCGAACTTTGATATAATAATTATTCTCATATATATTTGTACCGAACCTCCGAATTTTGAAACAGTAATTATTCTGATATATTTATTATTGTACCGAACTTCCGAATTTTGAAATAATAATTATTCTCATATATCTTTGTACCGAAACTCCGGAATTTTGAAATTATAATATTATTCTGATATTATATTATTGGTCTAATACTATGTGGTCGCAAGTGCTACTGCGGAGCAAGAACTCCTGGGTTCGATTCCGGATTGAGTAACATGTAATGGTTTTTCAATGGTTTTTCATCTGGAATTTAGAATTTGGTTGGTTGGTGGTTTGTCGATTTCTGCCCGGTATTACTTGGGACTTAAGCATAACTGACGAATGTCATGTTTAGGGTTCCGTACCCAAAGGGTAAAAACGGTACCCTATTACTAAGACTCCACGATCCATCTGTCGGTCTGTCTGTCCATCTGTCAGCAGGCTGTATATCATGAACCGTGATAGCTAGACAGTTGAAATTTTCACAGATGATGTATTTCTGTTGCCGCTATAACAACAAATACTAATGATTTTTTGCCGTTTTTTGCGATAATGGTACGGAACCTTTCGTGCGCGAGTCCGAATCGTACTTGGCCGGTTTTCCCCTCTGCCTAACCTTTGAGAGAGTTAAAGCGTGATGTTATGTTTTACTTAACGGACAGACTCATTTTTTTATCCTTGACGGAAAAAGAGGTGTGTTATAAGTTTGACGTGTGTATCTGTGTGTTTGTGATTGTTAGTTAGTAGTGTATTGATTTCGGTTTTTGTTTGATGAAAATCTGTTCAGCCGTTCAAAATTTATGGACGTTTTACTGCTTGCGTGGGGTGTTTTCGTAAGATATCGTGTCATAATTACGTGTACAATAGATTGTCGATCGAAGCGTATCTACTACAAGATAAATTATGTAGCATGAAATAAAAATGTGTAGGGGTTTTTAGGGTTCCATAGCCAAATGGCAAAAAAACGGAACCCTTATGGATTCGTCATGTCTGTCCGTTCGTATGTCAAAGCCACTTTTTTCCGAAACTATAAGAACTATGCTGTTGAAACTTGGTAAGTAGATGTATTCTGTGAACCGCATTAAGATTTTCACACAAAAATAGAAACAATAACAATAAATTATATTTTAATTTTTTTTTTTCATCAATCCCATACGTGTAGAGCATCTATGGATAGGACTTCAAAAATGATATTGAGGTTTCTAATATTTTTTTTTTCTAAAATGAATAGTTTGCGCGAGAGACACTTCCAAAGTGGTAAAATGTGTGTAAATGTCTGTAACTTCTAAAATAAGAGAATGATAAAACTAAAAATATATGATGTACAATAATTACCATGTAAACTTCTACCAAAAATTGGTTTGAACGAGATCTAGTAAGTAGTTTTTTTTAATACGTCATAAATCGTAAACCGCAATTTACCAAGTACGGAACCCTTCGTGCGCGAGTCCGACTCGCACTTGGCTAGTTTTTAATTAAAATTTTATTTGTTAAAAAAAGATATTGGTAGGAGGGAATGGCACATATAACTAACGGGTTACGCCATTCAAAATTATAAACAAAATATTGTTGTTCTAAAAACTAAAAAAACACGCTTTTATGGTAAATTTAACTAAAAAGTCGCTAATCCTGAAGATCTTGGTAAGGCTAATGAGACAAACTATTTAAACGCGCACGGTAGAATCAACTTTCATTACTTGTAAATTTGAACCAAGTTGAATAAACATATTTGACTTTGACTAAATTATTGCATTGTCATCGGTCCTTGATAAGTGTGCAAAGTTTCAAATCAATCCCACGTTTTGAAGGGGGTGAAAATCACGTTCAAAGATTCCGTTACATTGATACACAGATACATAGATATAAATTGTAGTTCTAAAAACTAAAAAACACGCTTTAATGGTAAGGATAATGGGACAAACTGTTTAAATTATTGCATTGTCATCGGTCCTTGATAAGTGTGCAAAGTTTCAAATCAATCCAACGTTTTGAAGTGGGTGAAAATCATGTTCAAAGATTCCGTTACATTGATACATAGATACATACATACCAAGCTAATAAAAGCGTGTTAATATAGATACATACCAAGCTAATAAAAGCGTGTTAAAAACTGTCGCCCCGGCTGAAACAATGCATTGTCAGGCTATTGGGGTCTCGGCTCTTTATTGGTTTGCCCAACCAACAATATAAATTATGTAGATTATTATAGCATTTTTTGTATAAATTGTGGCCCTCGTTTTGCAGACAGTAGAGAAATATGACCACGGAATGCAAAGTGAGAAATGTGATTTTATTATTCTCTTTGGCAAAATCCTTTAACACCATAAATTAAAATGTTAATTATTCAAACATAAATCATTTGATTCTTAGGAGGCAAACTTTAAAGACGTAATGTGTTTTGGCTATAGGTACGAAAACTCTGTGGATCAGAGTGATACTGGCGTTAAACGTGGCACATCAAATTTTAGAAAAAATTCAAATATATTATTATAGGAAGTAAGATAATATAGTCTTTTATCGATCGTTATAGATCGATGTGTCGTTTTTCCACCCAGACATTTTATATTTCTGTTTCCGCCATTTTTGACAAAATATGGAGTGACAGGGTGGAAAGTCAAATTTGTGTTGATTTCGATTCCTGGCCCATGAAAGCGAGTCTTCAAAAAAGTTTCAATGCAGTTAAAAATATTAAATTTTCCTCTAAGAAAAATTGGTATAGATAGTTCAACTCAACTTTGCGCGCGGCGTCATGTGTGCGTGCGCTACACACTTATTGCTCTTGTGTTGCTCGGAAGACGACTGCCGCGTCACTGCCACACAAATTAAAGCTGTATAGTTACAAACGCACCCACACATGGCCCCGCGCGCAAAGTTGAGCTATCCATGTTCTGAACTATATATATTTAGGTTACTTTCCCTCCAGGACTCTCTTCAGCTTTCCACCCTGTATACCTAGGTAATGAATTCTTAGAAAATAGGTACCTGCTTAAAAAAAACTAGCCAAGTGCGAGTCGGACTCGCGCACGAAGGGTTTCGTACCATTATCGCTAAAAACTGCAAAAAAATATCACGTTTGTTGTATGGAGGCCTACTTAAATATTTATTTTATTCTGTTTTTAGTATTTGTTGTTATAGCGGCAACAGAAATACATCATCTGTGGAAATGTCAACTGTCTAGCTATCACAGCTCATGCGATACAACCTGGTGACAGACAGACAGACGGACCGCGAAATCTTAGTAATAGGGTCCCGTTTTTACCCTTTGGGTACGGAATCCTAAAAATTACGTCCTTATAATACGTTACCTTTTTCACTGCACGTCGGCACGCAGTCTCTCACGGTCGTCAGTTCACTCACATATTTCTGAAACAAAACCATGACGTAAGCAAAACACGTGCGAAGATTTAATTAAGGGAACAGTACAAAGGAAAACATACTTTGTAAGACAAATATTAGGACAGCTTTTCCATTACCCCGTTGTACGTGAGGTGAAATGCAAATTTTTGGGAAGTAAAAATTTCGCTCTAATGTGGCAGTGTTTTCTGTTTTTTACGCCATAAAGGTTTAGAAAATGGCTGTAACCCTCTATTCTTTATAAAAATGTATATTAAGTTAATACTTAGACTATTTTTACAACCTTAGGCAAAGTTTAGGCACAATTTAAGCAAATTTTAATGAATATTATAGGCACAGTAAAAGAAAAAAAAAAGATAAAGTAAGTAGGTATAAAGATTATTTGTACATTGCGATATTCCGCAATGCGTATTGTTTTGTGTGTTTATACCGCGTTTCAGTAAAACAACTACACAACTAGGCCGTCCTACTTCTGCGGCCAAACAATCTCTTTGGCTTCGTCCTTTTGGATCACAGGTAGGTATATCAGGTAGGTAGTCAGAACTACTACACTGTAAAACCAAATAGGATAGTTATTGATTCTATAAAGCAAAAAAATTTACATGTGCATGCTTTTGACCGCTATCTCTCCGATGATGGTAAGCGATGTCAGATGCGACATCGACTATAGAAGTTATTAATTAACACATTTCAGAATCACAATATCAATTACATCTAATCGACACAAAAGCAGTGTTGATTAGAACAATTATTAATTAAAACAATTTTAAAAAACTGCGGTTAAAATAGGTACCTCAAAAACTTCAAGTAAAATTAAATTCAAAAAACAATTATGTCAAAATTTAGGGAATATTTTTGTTGATTTCTAAATTAACATATGGAAGTTGAGAGTATTATTAAAATTCTACTTAATCTGAAAATCTAATAAGATTTTTCATCAAAGCAGGATTTAACGCGTATTTAACTTAAAACACTCAAAAACCGGTCCTAAGACAGATTGAGATTGAAATTAGAATGTGAATCTTCCTTTTATAGCTATACGGGAATTACGACCTGAGGCATAAGAGATATCTAACAAAACGTTTGATAATTATGACAAAAGGCAATGCTGCAATAAAAACGACTGAAACGAAACTGGTGCACCAAAAGAGCACAGTAAACTGCTCCAAACTTCGGAAAATGGAACAAAGTTAAATAGACGCCCAAATTTTCGGTACAACTTGTTTCATTGCATAATGGTGCTCTAAATTTTTACAAATAGTTACTTAGGTGGATGCTTAGGTATTTACATTGTGGAGACCAGTGTGATGGACCGCAAAAGTGGGTCATGGCTTTGCGCCTATTGGCCTGGTTTGTTCTGTCTCCTGCTTGATATGGAGGGAAGTGGAAATTATGTTCGTTTTTCTACTCCTCTGTTATTCTTTTCTGATTAATTTAGTTGCGGGATCCCAAGACAGTGAAATACTTTCCGCGGGACTTCGTCGACCTTCATTGCCTCGGCGCTTTTCTGGTAGGATCTGTTGATTTTGGCTTTCAGGAGGTGCAGTGGTTTGAATAGTGAGGTGGGATTGTAACCAACGATTAAATTCCATTAGTGAGGAAATACAAAAATTGTTTGGCTAGATGTCAGAACAGTTAAAAGGTATATTCTAGCAGCAATGAAGATCGTCAAAAGTGAAAAAAATAAGTTGGGGGCTGACGTGCGCTATCAAAATGACACATGACCAATCTCATAAATTTTGAACTTTAAACAATCGTTTCTGGTAGAATGGTGGCACACATGGCTATCGAAGATATCGCTAACATCATCTCCATAACACACAGATGCTTAGCTAAGCACAGTATTCTCCTATCTTATAAAAAAAGATTATCCGAGTCCCCTTTGACTTCAAAAATTAACTGGAAAATTTTCTTGACTGAGCACGACAATATTGCAGCGAAGTTAAACCTTTTCAAACCTTTCCAAATTGCTATACAAAAACCTATCTTTCTTCCTTAAGGTTACACTAGTCGATCATTCTTCCATACAAACGTAGTCTGGCGATTACTCCACTGTTGGACGATGTACGTTCAAATTAAAAAAATATATTAATTTGTCACATCATTATCTAGTCCTGTATGGAAAAAAAAAAAAACATGAGCGTCGAAAGTTCCACATTTCAACACTAATTTAAACGCATCTTTGAGCTTAAATAAATACCATAAGAAGAAGGAAAATTGCAAAACTGCCTCCATACAGGGATAGATTAGTAATTCAACAATGCAAATAATTTTATTTTGAAAATATGCATTTAGTTGTTTTTTCATGATATCTAGACTCCCAAAGGTCTGTTTATAAAATTTCGCGCGCTCGTTTTCGTCCTAAATCCTCATCCATTTCGATACAAATTTGCAAAAGTGCTAATTTGTACGCGAACTAGCTTCTTACTGCTCATCACAGCATCTATCTCTTTCGCACGTGTTGTTGGATGAGATAGCATGCATTTTAATCTCGCGCACAAAATAGTTCGTGCCGTCGACTAGGGGAACCTTAACACTTTCTTGCACCATCGTAATAAACTACGAGTAACTGGTCCATTTAAAAGGCTTATTAAAACTTGTTACAATTTTCGCCAGTTGAGAAATATTAACAGGCAGTTTCAGCATTTACTAGGTTACTTAATATTCTGCAAAAGAAAACTCAGAAAGCAGGACCACTATAAAGAATTTCCACAGAACGTGCTGAAAAAGCAAATTATACAGTAAATATTGCGATGCTGCTGAAAGCTTTATGTCTTCGCAAACAAAAAGGCCTTAATTTTTTTAAATGGATGGATGAACCTTTTTGGATAAAATTAACATCAGTCACGTTGCTGGCTGCTGTTGATTGTTTATTTTTTTCAAGTGTTTTGTTTTTTTAATGTTTTCTGCTGTTTTGAAGTGCCAGCTGCATATTTGTGAGGCTCCAATGTGTGGCTACTGTATGATTTTCAAGTTTGGTTTTACCTAAAGGTTCGTCTAACATGACGGATTTGGTTTTAGCAGCATTTTTTAACCGACTTCCCAAAAAGGAGGAGGTTTCTCAATTCGACCGTATATAAACAGGGTGGCCAAAAAGTCTTGGTTCAAACGCGAATAGAGGTTAGATGGGGTCATCAGCTGCAAAAAATTGTTTTACGGGAGGTCCTTAAGGTCAACCCCTGCAGAGTTATAATTTACCTGCAGAGTTTATTTTTAAATAGGCCTAACCGAGTTTTATAGTTGGGTTAACTTTGGCCTTGCTACAATGAATTAATGATCGTCCTCGAAAGATATCACGCATAGCCATGTGAACCCCTATTAAATGCGCCAAAACTTGTAACACAGGGTCACTTTTCGGTAGAGTATTTTTTTTACACAGTGGGGTCCGAAGTAAATAAAAAGATGTGATATGAGTTTTTTTTTTCGTCTATCTTAATATTATCTTCAACACACCCAATAGTCAACCATAAATAGCATGTCTAACGCAAGAACATAGCCTTTAACCTTCCTCGATAAATGGACTATCCAACACAAAAAGAATTTTTCAATTCCAATTAGTAGTTCCTGAGATTAGCGCGTTCAAACAAACAAACAAACAAACTCTTCAGCTTTATAATATTAGTATAGATTATTGTCCAAAAAAAGCCTCTAATTTTTTCCATCTGGAATTTAGACCAATGGTTGCCCAGTGGTAACGGCCGCGACTTACAAGTTGTAGGTCGTGGTTTCGAACCCAGGCAGGCGTTTTACTTTGTGTAAATTATTTCATCACCGCTGCTCACAAAACGGTGAAGAAAAACATCGTGAGGAAACTGTCTTAGAACCAAAAATTCGAATACATGTGTCATCCACAAACCCGCACTGGGCCCGCGTGGTGGATTACTGCCCATTCCCTCTCACAGAGAGGAGGCCTGTACGCACAACGGACCAAATGGGAGTCTAAGCGCGGCAAAGAGGGACAATCATCTATCCTAATTCCTAATTTCACAGCTAGTGACGTCAACGTGAAGTCGACTTTGTAGTTTGCCTGCTCTTTTTGATGTGGTGACGTAAAGGCTTTAGTTTCGAGACAAGCTAGAGCAGGGATGGCGAATAGTTACAAGTATAGTTGTTCTATCTCACGAAGAAGGGTTACGTGACTTTTATGACGCCGAAATAAGATTCATTTTGCTACGATTCATCCGTCATCGTGAGATAGAACAACTATAACAAAGTTATCCGTACTATACCTATCTATCTATATACTATACTAATATTATAATTGCGAAAGTAACTCTGTCTATCTGTCTGTTACCTTATCACGCTTAAAAGTTTGGTATGGAGATAGTTTGAGAGCTTGGGTAGGACATACAATAGTTTTTTATCCCAGAAATCATTTGTGGAAGTTTGTATGGTGTGCCAATAATTGTATAGTTTTAATGCGGGTGAAGCTAGTACTAAATACATACTATCCTAATTAATTGTTTGTCACGCTTTCACGTGTTAACGGCTGAACGGATTTGAATGAAACTTGGCAAACGGGTAGACCATGTTGAGGATTAGGATATACTAGGATAAGTATTATTCCGAGACTATATTCCTTTAGGATAATTGCTGACTTTCACGCGGGTGAAGCCGTGGGCAAAAGTTAGTAATCCCGTTTTTATCCTTTGGGTACGGAACCCTAAAAATTTCAAAAATGTATGGGCATGTCAAATGCTATCGAAATGTCACATAATGAATTTTGATCGTCGCCATCGCTGACATCGAATGACACTTGTCTAGAGCAGGGGGGTGACGAGCGGTATCAATTTGATATCGAATAAGGGACAGATGTATCTGACGTGTATACATCTGTCACTTACTCGATATCAAATTGATATCGCTCTAAGAGCTTATGGTTACCCCCCAGATCCCTTAAAATACATATCAAACAAACGAGACATTTAATTTCGCCTGCAAATTTATCCTCCTACTTGCGTCATATTCCTCAGTATTGAGGGTCGTGACCTACCTTCTGCATCACCTTCTCTCAAATGATCTTTCCCTGAATTTCCCTGACAGTTAAAACCGTACATATAACCTTTTAACATCGTTTCCAACCCATTTAACTGACAACGCGGCAACGTCCACGCGTCCTGTAAACAGCCAGTTATTTTAAAGTCCCATAATTTAATTAGTTTCAGAGCTTTAAATTAACGGAACTGTTTCGAGAAGCGACAAGTGCCATATGCACTCTTTGGAGCAAAAAATACATACAGTAGACAGTTAATTATTAAATTGACGGATAAATTTAAAATAAATTGAGCCATTTTGCCCCGGAAGGTTGAGCAGAGCCGTATTTTATTAAATAACGCGAGTGTGTGTGAATGACCCATTTAACAGGCGGTGACCCTTATTTGCCCGACTGCCGAAGGAGGGTAATGCGTTTATCAGTGTATGTATGTTTGTTACTATGTGTCGTTCTAGAGACCAAACGCATTGGCCGATTTTGATGATTCTTACGTCAATCGATTTGTACCTTGCGACTGTCACTGGCTACATAAAAATGGAAAAGACAAAAATGGCGGCTTTTAGGCGCCATATTGTGGGGGCCCAATTTTCTTTTTCTTCCGAACCCATCATTGTGGTATCAAAATAAAGGGTTTTAAGAGGTGATTTTAAAAATATACAACACTGACATGTTTAAATGTACAGAATTCGAAAAAAAAATGTTAACTAAAAAGTTATAAATAAGAAAAGTTAATTCAAAATATCAAAAATCCCGACTGCTTAAGAAGCAAAATAAAAAGACGTAAACAAGAAGAAAAGCATGATATGCAATTATGCAGTCATGCCATGCTGTGGTAGGCTGTGGTAGTTTGTAGCAGATTTAAAAGTGGCTACCGACGCTACCGTCATCTTATTTCCAACTAGCTGTGCCCGCGGCTTCGCTCCCGTCGTCTGCCTGCCTACTCCACATACACAAGAATATACATACTACATACCAATTTTTTTTTTCTAGTGTCATTCTGTCGCGTAAAATCTTAACACCGCGATTCAGAAAATGACTTTAAATGCACAACGCCATCTATCGAATAGCGAGTTCAACTGTCCGAGTAACTGAATTGCGTGAGCTGTGATAATTTTACTTCTTGAACACTTTAAATTCATCTAACTTTTGATAGAGTGAACAGATTGCGATGAAACAAAAACTAAGTAATTCTTCAAGTTACGCACAATTTTTATGTATAAAAGTTATCTACATTGGTTTCGTACATTTCACGTGATGCATGCACAAATAAACAGACAAACAGACAAAAATTCCAAAAATGCTAGAAATGGGTTCTGTTGGTTATCCTTTAACACCCTGGCTATTTTTTTTGGTTTTTTTTTCGATGTACAAAAACTATTTTACTACAGATTTATTATATGTATTGATTATTATATGTATTGATAATGGGCATATTTTCTTCCCCTAGTTATTTCTCTTTTCTCAACAGAGAGTTAGGTAACTCGGACAGATATAGTACCTTTGTATAGTACTATCTGGAACTAGTTTATAAGTTGAATAATAGTTTTAGTTTTATAAAGGTAATTCTAAAATATTTACTTAGCATCTCTTACGGAGAGACAGAAGATCTCCTGGTTATAACGAAATAATATTTGTTGCTGTGTCTTTAATTTAAGTTCTGTGTATACGATTTATACTAATTGTTGATTAATTATTATTATAAGTTTTAAGCACTTTCTAGCCTAAAACACTATCTTCAACCTAGTTCAGGCAAATAAGCAACTGTGTTCTTTTATATTTTAAAGATAATTTATTGTAAAATGTGCCTTAAGTTATAAATAATAGTAGTTTATGCAATGGTCATATAATAGGGGTTATTAAAACACGAACGTGGGTTTATCACATGAGGCGAAGCCAAGTAAAAGTGTGCTATAAAAATTAAAAAGTTGTTTTATGATGCAGTTGTTTGAAAATCGAAGGAAAATGTTGCACTGTAATGGGTTTTTTTTCAATTTTACCTATACACGGATATAAAGTACATGTTTATACAATATATTTTATACCATTCCCCCTCTAAAAAGCTTATTTTATTCACTGAAAACAGTGAATAAAAAGCACTTTTACTCACTGTTTTGGTATTTGAATTTAGAACACACTAATAAACATTCCTCCATCTCAATGCTATACAACCTTGTGAAAAGAATATTCGATTTTCAAACTCCTTCATCGATTTAATTTTGAGTTTGTTTATATTTAGGATTTTAATTTTGATTTTTTAGTCTAAGATGTTTACTGAATACTTATTTGGATTGTAATTCTAATATTAAATGCATTGGTATTTAATTAATTATAATTATGTAACGTAACAGAGGTGGTCTTTGGCCCCTAAAACACAGGTGCCAGTACCTACCTAACACAGCTTCAAAATTTAAACCCTGAGGTTTCACCATAGATATATATATTTCTATGGGTTTCACATTTTTTGTAAATTTTCAAGGTAATAAACCATTTATTATTATTCCTTGTGCTTACCGCTTAAATCTTTCTTTTTCTCGTAGTCATGGTATAAAATATAGTATGCAACTCCTAAATAAATCGGCTTTATATCGAGGGCCATGAATCACTCGCGTCGCTCAGGATTCTAACACTTGAATCACTCGCTATGCTCGTGATTCAATCATCATGAATCACTCCCTACGGTCGTGATTCAGTTGTTAGAATCCTTCACTTGTTCGTGATTCATCTATGGCCCTCGCTTTAAAACCGTCCTTTATTCACTAGTTGCATAATATACTATTGAATTCATATTTGGAACATTTTGTTGTGAGTGTAGATAAACAATATTATTATTATATTATAAATTTTACAATATCTGAATGCAGCTCTTCGTACTTATCAATCTAATGCTGTATTTCAGGTGAAGATGTATACAGTAGTTTGCTATGGTATTTCCAGCAGAGCTATATACGAGTCAATTTATAGCAGAGCTAAATATAGCTGGTAAGATGAACTATGAAGATAAAAAAAAAAACGTACGTAAAAAACTAACTCCGTTCATCCCTTTTTCCAGCAGAGCCAATCCAAGCTACGCTGTAAAAATTAAACGATCCTATAGCTTAATATCACACACATTCATTGCTTAACAGATCTCTGGCGGCCTTTCCTCTTAAAACAAAACCCTGGCCCCCAACCATAGAATCCATTCATAGCTTCTAAATTGTTTGATGTGCTATCAAGAACTAGGACGGACACGGAGGCAGTGTGTCAAGTAACTAGATTGTTTCACGCGACGGATTGACGCTAGAGGCTTAGGTAATTCAATATGGCGACGTGTTGTATAGATTTAATGGGCGACGCTGTGTGTTAGAAGGAATTTGCAGTTAGCTTTGTTACATATTTATTAATATAGTCAGTATATAATGTCTTGCAGTGGTGGCCCAGTGGTATCGGCCACGATTTACAAGTTGTGAGTCGTGTGTTCAAACCCAGGCAGGCGCTTTACATTGTGTAAATTATTTCATCACCACTGCTCGCAAAACGGCGAAGGAAAACATCGTGAGAAAACCGGCATGTCCTAGAACCAACAATTCGAAGACATGTGATATCCACTAACCCGCACTGGGCCCGCGTGGTGGATTACTGCCCGTTCCCTCTCACAGAGAGGAGGCCTGTGTCCCAGCAGTGGGAACATTAATAGGCTGATAATGATGATAATGTCTTGGTAGCCTAGTACCTTAGACTTCGCCTCTCGTGAGGTCTTGGGTTCAAATCCGTGCAAGTCCCAATAAGACTACATTTTATGACAATTCATAAATGTACTTTCTAAGTTTATCTTGGGTATCGCTGACAACGGTGAAGGAAAATATCGTGAGGAAACCTGGACTTATAGTTGGTTTGTTAAAAGTTTGTGATCCTTTGGTGTAATTGCTGCAAGGCGTTCTAGTACGGGGATAAACGAGAACAAAATACAAAAAATACTGGCATGAGACGGCCAACCTACAGAAATCACCTTCTTCTAAGTGCCTGCTACAAATTTAAAGGACACGCAATGGATATACCACGTTTCAATCTTTACATACATTCTTGCAATCCGGTTGCGCGCTCTCAGTAACTCCTAAATGTACACATCTAATTGTGATGCCTGCACACTGTTTTTGCACTAAGAAAAATTGAAACAATTTTCACCTGGGTTACGGCAAGCTACGCTGTAAAATCAAACGATCCTATTGTTTGATACTACATACATCCATCGCTACGCAGTTTAGCACATCTCTAGCAGCCTTGCCTCCTAAAATCAAAGCCTCTCCATCTGCCATAGAATCTATTCCCAGCTTCTAAATAGTTTGTTGCACTAACGAGAACCAGGACGGACACGGAGGCAGTGTGTCATATCATTAGATTGTTTCAGGCGATGAATTGACGACGCAGACTTAGGTAATTTAATATGGCAACGGGCAATACCAATAAAACGGGCATCAAATTGTGTTGTATGTTACAAATAAAGAACTAGCAACGGAAACCACGCTTGCTTTGTGTCAAAGAAAAATTTACTACTATAGTCCTCCAGCAAAAGAGACAACCCACAACGATACAGTGTGGCGCAGTACTAGGAGGGTTGACCCAATATACTGGCATAGTAACCAGGAGTAAGAAGAACAAAGGAGAAGTCTTCCTGATCGAACTTTGATCACAGTGGCCAATCTCAGCGGAAATTACCCATCGAAGCGGGAGATATTACAGTAAACAACTGTGTGCGCAAACACACCACGGGCACCCAACGTGAAGAAAGAAAATTAGGTTCAAATAAATTGCACTAGATGGCGTGAAAAGCTTCGATTTGTTAAAAATTTCTAGAGACGATCATAAAAAATGTATGTTCTTGTTTGATTAACTCCCCTAAGCACAAAATTAAGGAATATTAATTCCTTAATTTTGCCTCTTAATTCACAATTCAAAGATCATTTGAAAAGATCATTTAACATTGATTGCCAAGATGGCGTGGTTTTAAATTTTTGAGGCAGTCACTCGAATTTTGTTTTTTTTTTGTAACACAACAAAAAAGTCGTCGGCGTATAAAAAAAAAGTATTCACGAACCGAGTAAACCCTTTTAGTTGCAAGTCGCTGCTGACACCATCTATATCCGTGGAACGGAAACGAACGCGATCGATGTTCTTAGAAAAGTAATCAGCTTAATCAGACGAAAAACGCTAGTTATGTCGGCATGGTTTCTTTGTATGGGATGATGCTAGCATTATATTATCTGTGCTATTACAAAGGCTTTATGGACTGAGATTCTAGACACAATTGTTTTATTGTGTCTAGAATTGAGAGTGGTTAAATTTGCTTGGCCAACCTAAGACTCCTTTTAATTTAGTTAAGAACTGAAAGGGATCGTGCACTATCTGTTGCTTCGTTATTATTCCTGCGGCGTGATCGTTATTTTAATTTAAGAACTGGGCTACTGATAATGCTGCCATTTATCAAGTTAACGACTATCTCCTAAATCATCCAAGATTATATATATAAATTACTAGCTTCTGGCCGCAGCTTCGCCCGCGTTTAATGTTAAAAAAAATATGTTACGATCGCCACCAAACTTTACAGGATTATCCGTTGGGTCAATCTGAAAATTACATAAAAATCGGTCCAGGCGTTTCGGAGTCTATAAGGAACTTTAATATTTGCTCTTTTATATATATAGATAGATAATTCATTGGCGGATTACTCGTAACTTTCATCATAATCCGAAATTCAATAGACGGTGTCAAGTCAATATTATAACTTGTAAGAATTCAAATGTGTGTAGGTCAACCGTACCTTGCGCAAACAGCTTTGTATTGCTATTGCTATTCTGTAAATAATAATAATAATTTATCTTTATTTCAGACGAAAGTCCATACATTTTTAAAGATATAACGTTAGTAGGGTTGTTAGTAGTACACATAAAAATAAAACATAACAAGGTGTTAGTAATTTGTCAGTAAACAAAATAAGTTAATAATCATCTGCCTAGACTTTTTCCCAACTACATTGGGATCGGCTTCCAGTCTTACCGGATTCAGCTGAGTACCAGTGTTTTACATGGAGCGACTGCCTATCTGACCTCCACAACCCAGTAACTGGCTAACACGGTACCCCTTGGCAAGACTGGTGTCAGATCTCAAGCTTCTGACTACCCGTAACGACTGTCAAAGATCTTCAAATGACAGCCGGGACCAACGGCTTAACGTGCTTTCCGAGGCACGGAGGAAACTCGGTATGTTGAAATGGTCACCCATCCACTGACCGACCTCGTCAAGCGTTGCTTAACCTTGATGATCGACCCATGCGGCTGTTATTATTTAGCCACGAGCTCCTCAAAAATAAGTTAATAATAATTACCGGAAATATATGACCGTGATAACTTAGATCGATTGAGATTGAACAGAGCTGTCAATTCTTAGCATGAATCACAGCTCACTTCACCTCTTCTTCACGTACTCGTTCTTCACGACCAGTTTTGATACAGAGTTGACCGGCTGATACCTTTTACTAATTCGCTAATATTTTTCATTAGCATTATCGTTCCAGCTGTAAGACGCCCACTCGGCCAATCTTGTGTGCCTTGCATCTAGTGGATTCCCACAGCTTCCCAGAGAATGACCTCGTGTCTACATTGTGTATTGTGTACCGGTCCACACACCAAAAGTCATCTGATGAAATTTTCACCACGGCATTAACAGGCTCAAACTGTCCAAATAATAGCTCAATCCGTGCCGATCAAGATAAGAAAAACCCAGTATCAGGAAAAAACACTCCACCGGACAATATAAATGTATTTCCGTTATGGAAGTGAGTATGTTTGTTCGTGCTTTCACGCCTCAGCGCTCGAGCCAATCGATGGATTTGGCACAAGACTAGTTAGTTGGCACACTGAGATGGATATTGGCTTTACTATAGAGTATAGACACTGGCACAGCTGTAGGGATAAGCTGTATGTCAATAAGATGCCAAATGCTACTAGAATTAAGTGCACTGACCAAATGTTTAACAAGGCACCTCATTGTTTATTTTTTAACATTCGCACTACTGAGACAGGTCTCCTCTCTGTGAGATATATCTATACTTAATAATATAATAATAATATTATAAAGAGGTAAAATTTTTAAGTTTGTATGTATGGGGTAATCTCTGGAACTAATGATCCAATTCTAAAAATTTTTTCACTGGTAGAAAGCTACATTATTCCTGAGTGCTATAGGCTATATAACATCACGCTACGACCAATAGGAGCGGAGCATAAATTAAAAATGTTGCAAAAACGGAAAAGAATATTACTTTTTGAGGGCTGCCGTTGCGTGCGCTGCGTAAACGGTTTCAGTTATGCAGTCATGTATGTAGGGTAGGTGTAGGGTAGGTGTAGGGTAGGTGTAGGGTAGGTGTAGGGTAGGTGTAGGGTAGGTGTAGGGTAGGTGTAGGGTAGGTGTAGGGTAGGTGTAGGGTAGGTGTAGGGTAGGTGTAGGGTAGGTGTAGGGTAGGTGTAGGGTAGGTGTAGGGTAGGTGTAGGGTAGGTGTAGGGTAGGTGTAGGGTAGGTGTAGGGTAGGTGTAGGGTAGGTGTAGGGTAGGTGTAGGTTAGGTGTAGGGTAGGTGTAGGGTAGGTGTAGGGTAGGTGTAGGGTAGGTGTAGGGTAGGTGTAGGGTAGGTTTAGGGTAGGTGAAGGGTAGGTGTAGGGTAGGTATAGGGTAGGTGTAGGGTAAGTGTAAGGTAGGTGTAGGGTAGGTGTAGCGTAGGTGTAGGGTATGTGTAGAGTAGGTAGGATAGGGTAGGTACGTAGCCAGTTGACGGGAGCGAAGCCGCGTGGGACAGCTAGTATAGATACAAAAAAAAACTCAGGCATGTCACCCATATTACAAATTTAAAATTAAAATGAATCGGACATCACAATAACACAAAATTAAAATTAATAATAGATATAATCGAATTTAAAATAACCAGACAATACAATAACAAATATTTAAAAATAATCAGATATTAAAATGTAATAAATAATTTAACAACACAACACATTTAAACAGCTTTAGACCGAGAGAGCCAAAACAAATGCACCCCATAAAATTGGCAAGTACCTTTATTTTGTCTCTCTCAGTATATGTACATTATGAAACACCGCCGAAACAAGATCAATTTTACAATTAAGGTTACACTAGTCGACAGCACGAACTATTTTGTGCGCGGGGTTAAAATGCCTGTTATCTCATCCGACAACTTGTGCGAAAGAAATAGATGCTGTGATGAGCTGTAAGAAGCTAGTTCGCGTACGAATTAACACTTTTGAAAGTTTGTAGTGAAATGGATGATGATTTAGGACGAAAACGAGTGCGTGAATTTTTATAAACAGACCTTTGGGAGTCTAGATATCATGAAAAAACGACTAAATGTATATTTTCAAAATTAAATTAATTACAATGTTGAACTACTAATCTATCCCTGTATGGTGACCGTTTTGCAATTTTCCTTCTTCTTTTGGTATTTATTGCCGCCCAAAGATGCGTTAAAATTAGTGCTGAAATATGGAACTTTCGACGCTCATAACTTTCAAATATTTTTCTTTTTAACGTTTTTGTTTCCATACACGGCTAGATAATGATGAGACAAATTGATATATTTTTTTATTTTTTACGTACATTGTCAAACAGTGGAATAATCCCTAGACTACGTTTGTATGGAAGAATTATCGACTAGTGTAACCTTAACTACCCTCACGTAAAACGACGACCTGAGTTTCCTCATGAGCGCAAAAAAGTCTGTAACTTTGTTCTCAGCAAACATGTCAGTCGCACTACACCTCCAGGGCAAGTTGAGCATGGCCCGAAACGCGTATAAAGTTCGTAGTCAACTTATACGACATGCTGGAGTGTCCCAAGTGCCCATACTCCTGCACTTTGGAAGACCTTATGCTCGCCACTGACGCCGCAATCGGGGTGGCCACCTACTGGGCCCAAAAATTATGAAGAGTTTCCCATCGACTCGAAAAGAAGAAGAAGAACTTAAACGACACCGCTCCGACACGGCAAAATAATTTTCTTTGAAATGTGAGCTTCAGGGTGTCCTCCTTATTACCACTCGATAGTTGACGTCTCGCTTACCGCATGCTTACCACGCGCATCAAGCGGGTGGCCCGCGCGCTGAATGCACGCAGACTGCTCGCTTGAAGCACGTTGCTAGGTTATCAAAAAAAGGGAAGGCGATTGCGATCGGTCCGTGTACAGACAGTTGACTGCTAGCTGTAAGCGCGTGGACAGCCGGTCGCCTGCTAGCTGTTGGTGCGTGGACAGCGAAAGTCATCTCCGTTTGAGGCGGTGATGTACGGGAGCGGGGTCGTGTAAACGAGATTCGACCTTAAGAAATTTCTTCAAAAATGGAACACCCATTTGATACGAAACTTTTTTCTTGACTTATTTTGACACCAAAACTGTCAGTATGACAAACTCTCACCCCGTGAATGAGAAATTTTTCATAGTTTTCGATTTCTGAAACATAATTCCTTAATTACTAAAAAGTACCACGAGGACGCTAAAATTGTTTCTTGAGTTAATTAATTAAATTAAATATTTAAGTACCAACAATGATATTAAAAAGTTTTGCAACCTTTTTAAATCCACTAAGATATAATTATACGAAGAATTATAAGAAGAGCAGTGGTGGCCCAGTGGTATCGGCCGCGACTTACAAGTTGTAGGTCGTGGGTTCGAGCCCAGGCAGGCGCTTTACTTTGTGTAAATTATTTCATCACCACTGCTCTCAAAACGGTGAAGGAAAACATCGTGAGGAAACCGGCATGTCCTAGAACCAAAAATTCGATGACATGTGACATCCACCAACCCGCACTGGGCCCGCGTGGTGGATTACGGCCCATTCCCACTCACAGAGAGGAGGCCTGTGTCCCAGCAGTGAGAACATTAATATGCTGATGATATGATGTGATGTGAAGATATAATTAAACCAAAATAAGGTTTATGTACTTAATTCAATGAGAACAAAACAAGCCCATACGTAGCATATTAACAGTTTCAGAAATAGCCTTTACATTAAGGCGCCGATTCCCTTGAGTAGCTGATTTTAAAATGAGAATCACGTCTAAATGGTTAGTCGTAATTTTTTGGAAAAATTATATGTTATATTAGACCATTTTCCTAACAACTTGATCTGAGTAAATATTAAGTTTTATTCGTATAACATAGTGTAATTAATTTGTAAAGTTATGTCTAAAACGGACAAAAACACAACAATCGCACCAAAACCGCTGGGCGTATTTTGATGAAATTGACACCATCTCAAAGACAATTTAATTATCTACATTTTGATCTGAAGATTTTTTTTAAGTCACAGAATAATAAGGAAAGTACAAAAAACTACTAAATTTTGGGTCACGCGGGTGTGAAACGAGTGCGCGTTTTGTTCCCTCAAGGTCGTTGGCGTTAGTCGTCGTCTTAATTGGGAGTGGCCAGAAACTTCTCTCATAATTGAGTTAGGGGATTACACAGTATATTGTGTAGAAACTTATTAACTGGTTACGATAAACTTACAAACAAAAACAACAACTTACAATGAAAAATAATTATTATTTTATCCTTTAGGATCAGCGGGATTTTATTTATTATTATGAATTGAGATCATGATTTTATTTTGCAACAGTCGGTTATTCATTTTAGTTTATTTATATAAATTGGCATTTTAGAGTCGGTGTCTTTGGTAGGTACCAGTTTTTAGGGTTCTGTACCCAAAGGGTAAAAACGGGACCCTATTACTAAGAGTCCGCGATCCGTCTGTCTGTCTGTCTGTCTGTCCGTCTGTCACCAGGCTGTATCTAATGAACCGTGATAGCTAGACAGTTGAAATTTTCACTCTGTTGCCGATATAACAACAAATACTAAAAACAGAATAAAATAAATATTTAAGTGGGGCTCCCACACAACAAACGTGATTTTTTTGCCGTTTTTTGCGATAATGCTACGGAACCCTACGTGCGCGAGTCCGACTCGCACTTGGCCGGTTTTTTGCGTTATGGACACCAACTTCCAAAAATAAAGTTATTATTCACTTTGTAGTTATCTTAATTGGTAGTCGGTTGTATTTTTTTTGTAAAAAGTTTTATTTAATTTTTAGTTGTACCTATCTAATAGGTAGTAAGGTATCTATAATGCCAGAATAGATTACCCGAATATCATGAAACTGAACATAACCGGTGAAATGAGAGTGTACCAAAATGAACTGTACACATCTACGTACCCCTTTAAAGCATACTGGCGTGATGTTATGTTATGATATGGTATAAACAATAAACAGACATGTGATAACAGCAATCCCGAGAGAATTTCCGTTATTTATTTTATAGTTCTGTTGTATATTCTCCAAAGTTCTGTATATATCTGTATGTATATTAGTCATCAGATCTTCACCAAATTAAAATGGGACCAATTTTGGAACATACTCTTGCAAACAAAAAAAGAATTTTCAAAATCGGTCCCTAATTGACGGAGATATCGGTGAACACACACAAAAAAAAAGAAAACAAGCTAAGTGGAACATAGAACCTCCTGCTTTTTACCCGGCTGCAAGGAAAGAGTTATGTTTTTCGCGCGTATCTTGTATGTTTGTATGTATGTAATATTCTTTATTACCTCGTATCTTTCAAACCACTAGAAGGGTTATTATAATTAAGAATGCGGCGAACTAAGCTCGCAAATGCAATTCGAGGCGAGTGAAAAATTCATTCGGAGTATTGCTATCTCAGTTTGCACGCACACGCGGCGCTGTGTGTGTGCGCGGGTAGATACTCGCACACACACGGCTGCGCACAGCGCCGCGATAGATAGCTTCCTAATCGTCCTAACGACTCGAAAGCATTTATAATATTATTATTTAGGTACGTTCATTATTTGCTTTTTTTGTTGACTACTTTGGGGAATCGTTGGTAAATGTACAGACTAGTAATGCGTTTTTACGAAATTTCTTTACAATATCTCAAGTTTAGGATAGCTTAGCTATCGCTTGTCTTTGTACCTATAGAGAGAATCTAACAGATACGTCATGCGTACCCTTCCAAATGGGTACTTTTGTAAAGCAATGTTGAAAGTTTATAATATTGGTGTTCTTGAATAAATAAGTAGGTACATCGTTTACGCAGGCAAAGCGTCTTGAGTCTTGGGGGCAAGCCGGCCGACGCAAACGGCGCCGCCGTTGGCGTTCTTTTGTTAACCGACTTTCGAAAAAGGAGGAGGTTCTATGTTCGACTTCTTGTATGTTTTTTTTTTTTTTTTTTTTTTTGTGTATGTTCACCGATATCTCCGTCAATTGTGGACCGATTTAAAAAAATCTTTTTTTGTTTGAAAGAGTATGTTTCGAAATTGGTCCCATTTTAATTTGGTGAAGATCTCATGAAGAACTTCGAAGATATACAACAGAACTCTTCAATAAATAACGGAAAATCTCTCGGGACTGCTGCAATCGCATGTCTGGTTATTGTTTATACCATTTCATAACATAACATCACGCCAGTACGCTCTTAAAGGCTAAGCAGATCTCTCATTTGATCGGTTTTGTTCAAGTTTCATGATATTCGGGTAATCTATTCTGGCGTTATAGGAAACTTACTAAACAACTTACCTATTAGGTAGGTAAACTAAAAAGTGAAAAATAAAAAATCTTTTTTACAAAAAAATACTACCGACTTCCAAATAAGAAAACTACAAAGTGAAAAATAACTTTATTTTTGGAAGTCGGTGTCCATAACGCAAAGAAATGGTACCTACGAAAGACACCGACTTCCAAAAATAAAGTTATTTTTCACTTTGTAGTTTTCTTATTTGGAAGTCGGTAGTATTTTTTTGTAAAAAAGATTTTCTTATTTATGTAGGTATTCCTTTTAATAAACCTCAAATATGTATTATTATAATAAATAATGAAAGCAAGTAAAATAATACAAGCGTTACTTAGGCAAAGTATTAGTAAAAGACTAATATTCCAATAATTTATGCCTATTTACGCTGTACAGATAAATAACAGTGCTCTGAGCTAAGAATATTAAAAATAAAAACACGGATTTTGAACATTTATTTTGTTATGTTCTTACTTTATAGATCATCATTCATCTGTTTAAAAAACCGGCCAAGTGCGAGTCGGACTCGCGCACGTAGGGTTGCGTACTGTTAAAACGGAAACTCCCGGACTCTTTTTAAAAAAAGATTTATTTTGATATCTAGAATATAGGATAATAATTGGGGAAAATTCGGTACACGTCCCAACTCTTTGGATGCCAAACCCGGACTGGCTAGCAGCTAGTTAGAAACACAAAGTTCTACATGGCGTGATGCTGACTAGGCATCAGTGTCAGCATTTATCTATACAGACTAGGGATGTAACAACCCCCCCAACAAGATGAAACTTATTTTTTTATTTTTTTAACATAAGTTTCAGGGAGATATGCGAAGTCTTGGGGCTGGGATTTGTTCTAATTCCTGAGCCTCGTCTTCTAAATTATCAGGATCTACTTCAGTTTTAGGAGTTGGACATTTACCGAATCTTTTACAAAGTTTGTATGATATAAAAATTAAAAGAAGAATAATTATACAATAGGTAATAATTGGATAATGAGATTCATATTTTATGAATGGGCTAGGTTCATTAATAATTTTGTCAATATCTGACATTAATTGGTGATTTGAAACAGTTACAAGTTTTTCTAGGTGTACATCATTTAACCTTAAAGGTTTCAATTTTGGTTTGATTAAAATAAACTTATCTTTGTTACAACAAGAATCACTAATAAGATTGAAATCGGAGATTATAGGTTTAATAACTGTACTATAATAAGGTTTAGATGAAAATTCTTTGTCTTTACAAAAGGCTTTACATTCTGGTTCTAAACTGATTACACCAGTACCTAATAATTTATACTCTGTTATCTGAGAATTACATTCAAGGGTAAGTTTTGTTGGTTCTGACTTGACAATAGCCATTTATTATTTTTTAATTCTTGCCAAATGTCTATGTTTCCATAAACCAATTTAGTTTCGCATTGTTGAGGTAATTTGTTAACAATTTTACATAACATTTCTGTTTCACAAATAGGCATATCTTGAACTGAGTGTATATCGAGTTTATTACATACATAAATCTGGTTAATGGTTTTAACACAGTTACTTAATTCCTGAAGGCATACATATGTTAATTTATCTTTACTTATAGCTACATGATTACAATGAGGTACAATCATTGCATAGGAGTGAGGCTTGTCCACATCATGTGGGATAGGTACAGATATAGGCTTATGTAATACGTATTCTGACTTACATACTAAGGGAATCTTAATAACAAATACTACTTTACTATTTATAAAATAACACGATAATTGGGCTAAGTCAATTAGCGTGTGGATACTATCTAAACTCAAGCTAATAGGTAGTTCACTATTCTTATTTAAATCTTTAACGCTATGTGTCAATTCTTCATACATTTGTTTAGGGGTTAGGACAGAAGGGTGTATAGAATGACTTTTAGTAAACATTACAGCATTAATAATATCATCAAGTCTAAATGATAAGGTTAATAAACTAGAAAACAATTCGTTATAGATTTCATTCATTTTGGATTCTATATACAAATCTTTAGGTATATGGGTTACATTGTTTAATATGACTGATAAGTTTTCAATAGCATTGCCTAATCGTGCTTCATTGGTTTTAATTGTTTTAAGTGTTTCATTATAATTTTTTAATGCTGTATTAGTCATCAAAATATTATCTTTTAAAAGAGATGAAAGTTTCTTATCATTATTTTCTAAGTGTTGAATTGCAGAATTATACTTAATTGAGTCGTCTTCATCCATGGTGCCAATAACTTGTTTGAAAAAGGAACCGATACCAGCAAACCACGCAGATCTCTTATCTCTATCGGGAATAAGATGAGATATAGCACTATAATCTTTTACAATACCGTCAAGGCGAGATGTTAAAGGTTGTAGGAGGTTATGGCATTTTGAGACGCTTAATTCATTCTGTTGGCAAAGGAATCTAGCAGTCCCTAAGGCAGTCTTAATATTATCTATGTGAGGTTTTATATACGCAATATCGATAGGGACTAATATGTGAAGGTAATTATTAGAGATCTTCAAAGTTCCGACAGGATCAAAATATATTCCAGTACTTTCCTTAATGGGTTCTATAACGTCGGCTGAGATAACGGAGATACATACCAAGGCGTACCTGCAATAATATACTAGGTTATAAAACTAATCTACATAGCTAAGTATAATAACAAAACTAGACTAATCATTAATTTCGGCAAGTTTAACTTCATCATAGTGATGTTTTACATGCCGACGGTTTATCAATAAGGTAAGTGTGTTATTCCCATTTATTTTAATTACTTTATAGGGACCTTTCCAAATGGGTGATAAAGCTTTGCGGAGTCGTAAGTGATTTTTGAGATATACCATATCACCTACTTTATACTTTGCTGGTTTAGTATGCTTATCATAGTAAGCTTTGGAAGTTATTTTTGATTTTAATATATTTTCTACAGCTTTCTCCCTGGAAATCCGTAGACGTTGTTGTAAGATCCTAACGTAATTATTGTAGGTAGATTCTAATGCGGAATCATAAATAGATGAGGGGATAATTGCTTTATGACCGAATACTAGCTCATAAGGGGTAAAATTTGTAGTGCTATGAACCGTCGTATTATAAGTTAACATAGCTGTATAAACATATCTAGGCCAATTAGTTTGATTTTCGTCAATAAAAGATTTAAGATATTCTTTTAAAGTTGAATGACTTCTTTCAAGGGCTCCCTGTGTTTGGGGATGATAAGGGGTAGACCAGAGCTGTTTAATTTTTAAAAAACTACAAGTTTGCTTGAATAGTTCGGCCGTGAAGTTCGTGCCTTGGTCAGTTAAAATTGTTTTTGGAATACCGAATTGGGCAATAAAATGAATTAGACATTCACAGGTTTCTTCTGCGGTTGCATTAGGAATAGGATAAGCAGCTGAGTATTTAGTCAAATCATCTTGCAATGTTAAAATAAATTTTAATTTTGCATTACCAACTTCAGGGAGAGGGCCGACGATATCTAATGCAACGCGTTCAAACGGTTGCGTTGACGTTGAAGTGATCTGCATCGGTGCACGGTTAATTTGACGTAGCGCTTTATTAGATTGGCAGGCTACACATTTACGGACATAATTTTCAATATCACTACGCATATTACGCCAGTAATATTTTTCTTGGATTCTTTTCAACATTCTATTAGAGCCTAAGTGTCCCGAAATAGGGAGATCATGATTTTCACGCATGATTTTAGCGATTTCGCTCATACTCGGATACATTATAATATTTTTATAAATATTAATGGTCATACTTGTGTTATGAAATAGGTACATGATGATATTATATATCTTTATGAGACTGTGGCTGTCAAATGGATTTCTAAAGTCCGTGATACTAAACTCGTTTATATTTTTTGATAAGAAATAATTCTTTAGATTTTTCAGGCTCTTAAAAATATCTTCATAGGTGGTAGTGTCATAATAATATACTTTAATGAATAGAAAATAATAGGTAATATTCTCTTTTTCAGATATTAGGAATGAATATAGAGTTCTTTCTAACGAAAGGAATTCTTTACTTTCGGTCATGTTACCGATAATTTCAGGTACATAACGATTTGACTCGTCTAAGTCAATTGAGGTAGGTATAACAATATGTTTTGATTTTGTTTTTAGGAGGTTCTCGTTATATTCGAGAATTTTAGTATTTAACGTTACTAATCTGTTATTTATAGTTTTCAGGCATTTAGAATAAGTATCGTCATCATCAGTGACTTCACTAGATTGTGGAGTAGGTATATTAAAATCATCAGGGAGTTCCAGATTTTCAGGAAGGACAAAGTCATCAGGTAAGTCTAAACTTTCAGGACTTGATTGTGGCAAGGACTGCGAAGGAGGAACTTCGTCTGGAAGTATTCTTTCAGGGTTAGCGGATACATTTTCTTGACTAGGCATTGGATTGTTATTAGATAGTGTATTATTTGATCGAGTCTCCTCTACGTCCTGTAAAGGATTAATTGGATATCGTGAAAGAGCATCCGCGTTAGTGTTTGTTTTACCTTTTCTATATTGTATTTCGTAATTATACTCTTCTAATTTAAGGCGCCAACGTATTAGTCGGGATCCAGGATCTTTGCAGTTAAAAAGCCAATTTAAGGGTTTGTGGTCTGTCAATATTTTAAATTGACGGCCAAAAAGGTAAGGACGAAATGTTTTTGTTCCAAACACAATAGCAAGACATTCTTTTTCAGTGACGCTATAATTACATTCCGCTTTATTAAGTGTCCTTGACGTGAAGGCAATTGGTTGATCCTTACCAACTATACCTTGGGATAATATAGCTGAAATGGCATAATTGGACGCGTCGCAAGTTAGAATAAAAAGTTTAGTAAAATCAGGGTAAATAAGGACTGGTGCAGTTACCAATTTTTGTTTCAATTGTTCAAATGATAACTGTTGATTATTGGTCCAGTTAAAAGGAATATCCTTTTTTAGAAGGATAGTAAGGGACTTAGCGTATTTTGAGAAATCTGGTATAAATCTTCGATAATATGACGCTAAACCTAAGAACGATTTAATATCTTTAGCGCATTTTGGTACAGGAAAATTAACAACAGCTTTAATTTTATCAGGGTTGGGTCTAACGCCTTCACCGCTTATTACATGGCCTAAGTAGGCAACTTCTTTTCGCAGGAACTCACATTTATCCGGCTGAAGTTTAAGGCGGAATTTTCTCAAGTTTTCAAAGATTAGAATAAGTTTTTCGATATGTGAAGGTAAATCATATGAGTATATAACGATGTCATCTAAGTAGACGAAGCAATGTACACCTTGTAGTCCAGACAGGACAGTGTTCATTGTTCTCTGAAATGTAGCGGGTGCATTTTTTAAACCAAACGGCATCCGTTTGAATTCAAAGTGGCCTTGGGGTACGCTGAACGCGGTTTTTGGGGCATCTTCCGGAGACATTTGGATTTGATGGAAACCGGAAGCTAGGTCTAAAGTTGTAAAGTATTTACTTTGACCTAATTGATCTAGGATTTCGTTGATTTGAGGAATCGGGTAATTTTCGCCAATAGTAATATCGTTAAGTTTTCTATAATCTATCACTATTCTCCACCTCTTTTGCCCAGTGGAGTCATCTTTTTTAGGCACTATCCAAATAGGAGATGACCAGGGGGATTTAGATGGTTTAATTATTTGTTGGTCTAACATTTTAGTTATTTGGGACTTAACCTCTTCTTTATGTATTTCTGGAAACCGGTACGACTTTACATTGATTGGCTGTGAGGAGTTAGTTTTTATCTCGTGTTGGATTACATCTGTACAGGTTAATTGATCTCCTGGTAGATGAAATATATCAGAGTACTGATGACATATTTCACTAAGCTGGTTTAATTCTTCCTGATTTAGGTGAGAAGTTCGCAGGAGTCCGGATAGTTGTTGGGACCTTTCAAGGCTATTAACTAGTCTATTATGTTGAATTATATTGCCTTGTGTGGGGTCAAGTGGACTTAAGGTAAGCATAAGATTTGCATTTAAGTGGACTGGTTTTTCAGATATATTGACAACTGTCAAATTAATTCTATTATTGTCTTTTACTTTAACGAGGCAATTTGAAATAAGAAGGCAATCGGAAATATGTTGGTCTAGTATTATTCCTTCCTTTAATTCAGGGTTTTTCACTGAACACTCTATTATAGTTTCAGTACGGGGTTCAAGGAGATAGGATGGTTCATCAAAGGATAATTTAATGTTTTGGTTGTTTATTTCTAAGGACCCTGTCTCATAATTAATGCGACACTTATGTTGTATGAATAGGTCACTACCTATTACACCATCATAAGGTAGGCTGCTCATATCTTCAAATACTTGGAAAGGATGGACTATATTTAGTTTTTCATTGAACTCTAGTAGTAATTTAAGGCTCCCTATACTTTTCAGGGTTCTGTTTTGAGAATCTATGCCTTTTATCGCAACGACACTGTCTTCTAGTTGTAGAGTACTTGTTATACTTTTCTTTTTCAGTACGCAGAGTGTCGCTCCAGAATCTATAAGGAATGTAAGAGGATTTTTATTCACAAAGGTTTGTAGTTTAATAAAGGGTAAGTATCTTTTCCGTGTGAGGATTTCATATATTTTGAATTCTTTTTCAGGTTTACAACTGGATTGCAGGTTCAGACCTTCCATGTGGGGCTGGTTACCCTGCGGCGTGGTCCTACTATAGGGAAGACCGTGAGTTTGGGGCTGGTTACCCTGTCCGTTGGTCTTATTAAGACCTTCCTTATGGGGCTGGTTACCCTGCGGCGTGGTCTTATTGTAGGGAAGACCGTGAGTTTGGGGCTGGTTACCCTGTCCGTTGGTCTTATTAAGACCTTCCTTATGGGGCTGGTTACCCTGCGGCGTGGTCTTATTGCTAGAGGGATTAAGACCTTCCTTGTGGGGCTGGTTACCCTGCGGCGTGGTCTTATTTCGGGAAAGACCGTGAGTTTGGGGCTGGTTACCCTGTCCGTTGGTCTTAGTTATAGTAGGGGTAGTATCGACTTGATTTAAAGGGGTTTGCCCCGTGCGATACTTAAACGGGACATTTTTTAGTTTAAATTGGGATAGTTGTTGGACTCGTCTACTTCATCCTTACTCTCCTCGTCGCCATGATCAGTGAAGTTTACACGAGCAGACGAAGGTTTAAATGGAGTGAATGGTTGAGGACCATTCGAAAATCTTTTATTGTTAAATTCTCGTAGTCTGCAGTTTTCAAGAATGTGTCCCGTCTTTTTACAATATCTACAGAAAAGAGAGTCGGAAGAAGCATTGGGTTGGTTATTCTGACTTTTAATAAAAACCTTTGCTGATTGAGATGCGCTGTTTGTCTCACTTCTTTTATTAAAGGATTCGGCAGGTTTTTGTCGGTTGAAATTACGATAGGAGAACTGTTGTATTTTTTCTTCTGATATCGCAGAATTAATTGCGTCATTTAAGGTCTTATAGTCCCTACATCTCACAATGTTGGCGATTCTGGGGATCAATCCTAGTACAAACGTATGGAGGGCAAGGTCCTCCATCGCGGCTAATCTGCCTAGGAGTTCGGTCTTTTTAGTATTAGAAACGGTTACTTCTGTAAGAAGTTTTTGTAAACAGGTCTCAACTCTTAATGAAAATTGGCTTACGGGCTCCTGATTTCCTTGCCTACAGTCTTGCAAGTCAGTTAATAGGTGAGCGTAGTGCTTGCGTTCACCAAACTGATTTTTTAGAAACTCTTTAAGCGATGGCCATGTCTCGAAATCTTTAATAGAGCACGCGGTCTCTGCCTTGCCTTCTAACTGGCTAAGTATATATTTGAATACGACGTCCTCTTGTTGAGAGGACGCTAAGGATATTGCGCTATCGCAATTCCTTAAGAAAGCTGTTAATTTGTCTCTATCACCGTTGTACGGCTTAATAAATTTTAGGACAACGTTTAAGGAAATTTCCTCGTCACCTTTTACTTCCTTCATTTCTTTTTTAGAGTCGGCCTTCGACATGTGTGCTATTTAAATTAACAGAGAATGCAAAAATTATACGCCTCTGCTTAACCCTTCGGGAAGTATCGGCGTGATGTTATGTCTAGTATAGATAAAGATAATTTAATTCTGAGAGTTACGTGGGCTGCGGATGTGTAAGTTATGCGCAACAGATAAGGACGACTGGAATTGAATCGAAGCGTATGCCTCTTTACAAGTTACTTTGGATGATTAAAATTAATCTTATGATAGCTTATTTAACCACACGAAATTATAACGCGAAATACGGACACTTAACGCACAACACACACAAATTTCACAGGATAGAGTAATCTGGACTTACAGGAACAGCTCGCAGGACTTCTTCATTCTGGATCAACTGGACTACGTCTACCTTAGACGTATGGATGAGGAACCGACGGTTGCCGTCAGATCGGCGCTGGATACAGTAGATTGGGTGCAGCAAATGCTACCCAACTGCTCAGTACCACTTACTGCGCAGTGGAACTGGGGCGGCAATGTGCAGCTCTGGACCAGGTCGAGTGGAGTCGACCTTCGATGGAATGAGTTCGGGTTGGGGTGCTTATTAGGCGACACAGTATCACTGCATTCCTTGGATCACACACGATTTAAGTTTCCGGCGACGTTATACCGACGTTTTATAAGGACACTGGGGATGTCTCATCCCACCGCTGCCACCAAATGTTAAAACGGAAACTCCCGGACTCTTTTTAAAAAAAGATTTATTTTGATATCTAGAATATAGGATAATAATTGGGGAAAATTCGGTACACGTCCCAACTCTTTGGATGCCAAACCCGGACTGGCTAGCAGCTAGTTAGAAACACAAAGTTCTACATGGCGTGATGCTGACTAGGCATCAGTGTCAGCATTTATCTATACAGACTAGGGATGTAACAGTACCATTATCGTAAAAAATGGCAAAAAAATCACGTTTGTTGTATGGGAGCCCCACATATTTATTTTATTCTGTTTTTAGTATTTGTTGCGGCAACAGAAATACATCATCTGTGAAAATTTCAACTCTCTAGCTAGCACGGTTCATGAGATACAGCCTGGTGACAGACGGACGGACAGACAGACAGACAGACGGATCGCGGAGTCTTAGTAATAGGGTCCCGTTTTTACCCTTTGGGTACGGAACCCTAAAAATATAAATCGAAACGTGATAAAATCGTGTAGGTAGCCATCAGTCATTGGTAACCATAAATGATCGACTGAACGAAATAAAAAAAATACAATAATGATAATCAGAAAACTTAGTGTCAAAGATACACACAAAACTCGCTGATATATAAGATTTTGCTTGTAGGTATAATAATATGTATAAATAGGTAATCTGCAGTAGGTACCATTCATAAGATGATAATCTACCGCAATAAAACGTAAGTAATAGTAGTATTTTAATTTATGTACGCACTGCTTTTTAGTTTATAGGTAAGTACTTACAATTTTATTTTATTTTAGCAAAAATTACAGCTAATACAATAAATACGCAGAAACAAGATGAAAAAACGGCCAATTAAATTTTTTCTCACATATCAAAATTTGCATAAAATACATATCAGCGAGAGTTTAAAATTATAAAGATTTAGATTTTATTATGAAGTCGATTAGCCAGCCAGTTATCAAAGTTTATTGAAACTGCCTCCCCAGGGTAAGGGTCACCGAAGGCCAGAAAAAAAGCCCAGAATAATTAAATAAACTAGAACGACTTTGGATTTTTAATTTTAGTTTTTTGTAATAGGAATTTTACAAAAAACGATCCAAACTGGAGCCGCGGTTGTGCAGGCAAATCCGATCGTATGGTCACCCTACCCTGGGTGAGCCGAACTAACGTACTAACTAACTAACAGTAGGTAAGTAAAAAACCGGCCAAGTGCGAGTCGGACACGCGCACGAAGGGTTCCGTACCATTATCGCAAAAACGGCAAAAAAATCACGTTTGTTGTATGGGAGCCCCACTTAAATATTTATTTTATTATGTTTTTATTATATTTGTTGTTATAGCGGCAACAGAAATACATCATCTCTGAAAATTTCAACTCTCTAGCTATCACGGTTCATGAGATACAGCCTGGTGACAGACGGACAGACAGACAGACAGGCAGACGGATCGCGGAGTCTTAGTAATAGGGTCCCGTTTTTACCCTTTGGGTACGGCACCCTAAAAATGCAGTGTAGGTAAGTCTTAGCGCTGTCCTTGAGATAATTACCTACGCCCGCATTGTCTCATTCATGACATGAATAAAAAACAAAAAAACAAAGCTTCGTAAGTTGGTAGATAGGTAGGTAAATACTAATTTATAAAATATATAGGTACTAAGGTAAAACATATAGGTACTATTTATGTAACTTATTTTATTATGTCATTGGGAAACTGTGAAAAACATCCCAACGTTAGGAGTCCAATGTCCATGTCGGCAACCAAACCAAATCGTAAATAATAACGAAGTCCGTAAACAACGCAGTTCGTAAGAAAATAGATTACTCAATAACAAAGTTCAAATCACAAGGCAAATCTAAATCCAAATTCATAGAATAGGTCAATAGTGTCAGAAATATTACAATAAGTACAATTTAGAAAATAAATAAATACGCACTTACAGCACAGTAAGTAAAGTAATCGACAAACCACAAATAATACAACAAACAGTGAAACATCCCCGAAGCACAGCCGAAGTGCCCCGAACAAACCCCTTACGAACTGTTACACGGCCGACCCCGTAGATCTTTTTAAAAAAAAACTATCTTCTACCAAACCACTTGTTTATTCACAAAAATCCACAATTACACTTTTGATTAAAGTTCTACTTAATAATACACAAACCAAAATAATGACTTTTCTATAATCTCTTGTATCTCTCGAGATAAGTCTAACGAATTTGGGTTTACGCGACGGCTTCCAGAATCTAACTAACTAAATTAATATTAAAAATCCACTAATGTGCGATAACTGCAATTCAGCATTGGCTTTGCAATGAAAACTGAGACTTTAACCAGAGAGTGCAAATGTCGGCTTTATTGCCTTGTAATAAGGGTTGTAACAGCTCCCCCTTTTTGACGGAGCTTTATCTTATAAGATAAGCGAAGTAAAATAGAAAAGATTCGAGATACAGTGAGATTAGTATGTCATTTACAAAACTTACACTAGATATAAATGTACGAGAGTACATATGGCTTATAACATTGTTATTAAACATAGCAAGACATAGTAAATAATAATGGAAACAATTATTCATAGTATTTTAAAAATTTAAATTTCTGTTTGATGGGAATTTGGTCTTATAGGTATTAGCAGTAGATTTATAATTAGTGTTTCGAATTGGTAAAGATTGTATTGACTTATTGTCTTCATCTGATGCTGATGACATTTCAGTCATCTCGATAGAATTAGAGATTTTGGATTTGCGTTTAGAAGTTTTCTGATTATAACATTGGTTAAATATTTGCACGCAGCATCTAGAATTAGTAGCATTTTTGTTCTTAAAATATCTAAAGATCTTATAAGTAACACATACAAATAAACACACAATTAAAATACAAGTAAAAGTAGAGTAATATGGACCATATTTAATAAAATGAGATTCCTTTTCTAAGTTATTTAATTCTTGTTCTAAATTATCCATTTGATGATTTGCATATTTGAGAGAATCTAAGTTGATTTTGCTTAAAGAGATTGGCGACAAATGTGGCAGACTTTTATTAAATATGTCCTTTTTACAGCAGTCATCAGCTGTTATATCAAACTTAATATCTAAAGGCGACTTAGTAATAAAAGAATAAGAACTAGTTGTCATTAACTGAATAGTTTTAGAATAACCAATACAATTTGCTGTTAATTTTACAATTCCAGTACCAATAATTGAATAGTCATTAATGTTATCATCGCATTTGATTGTCAATTTATTTGTACTTGATTGAACATAAATCCATTTATTGTTATTTAACTTTTGCCAAATATCAATTTGTCCATATAAAAGTTTGGCGTTGCATTCTGTAGGTAACGACAGTGTTACTTCAGTTAATATTTTAGATTCACAGTTTGGATTGCTTATACATGAATATATAGTGGTAAGTTCACAGATAGAGAAGTTGTTATTTATTATCTTACATCTAGCAAGTGTGTCCATCATAACATAATGCATCCTGTCATCACTTAAAGCTATATAGGAGTTAGAAGGTTGAATCAATGCGAATGTGCTATGTGAGTCATCATGCGGAGTAGGTAGAGGTATGATTTTATAGGTCATGAACTTATCAGGTGTTATTAAGGGAATTTGTAGTATAAAAATGATCTTATTGTTATAATAATAAGAGCTAAATTCAGAAACATCTATTATGGAGTGAATATTTTGAATGCTTAAAGGAACTGGGAAGTCTAACCTTTTGCTTACTTGACTACTATGTTTCGATAATTCGAGATACAGATTAGAGGGGCTTATAACACTAGGATGTAGTATATTAACCTTAGAAAATAAAATAGAGTTTACTGTAGTATCCAGTAAATTGGAAATACTAAGTAAAGAACCTTCAATTATATTAAGAAGATTATTTAACCTTGAGGTATGTAACAGTAAGTTGTCAGTTTTCGTGATTTGGGAAAATATTTCATTCATCAGATTTATTTGGGTATTCAATTTGTTTTCATTTTGATTAAGTTTGTAAATAGTAGTGTTAAAGTTATTTATGGTAGACTTAATTATGTGAATGTTATCTCTCATTAGGTGATATAATTCTGTGTCGCTCTTTTTACACGACTCAATTGCAGCATCATATTTTCTAGCGTCGTCTGCATCTAATGTGCCAAAAAAGAACTTTAAGATTTCTCCTCCAAATTCTAAAGAGCGTTTTATTTTATTTGTTGATTTATTAGAAATGATATGCGACAGCGATTGTAATTTAATATAATTGGATTGGATTAAAACTTCAATGGGATTAGACATGTCATTGCACATGTTAAAATCTTGTGAATCTTGTGATTGAATTTTGTTACAGAGATTCAGAGTTTCATGTAATAGAGTTTCGATTTTGTTAAGATAAGGTTCTAAGGAGATTAAATCAACGTGAGTGATAATTTTCCAATGATCACTATAAAAGTTAATATTATTAGTAGGTTCAAAATAAATTCCGGGGCTATGGTAGATGGGAATGATGCTCGATTCGGTGGGGCTGTGGCTTGAAATGCCGTGCCAGCATAACGTTCTGAAAGAAAACATAGTATGTGTTAGGATGTTGAAGGTTTTATTTCATTGGTGTGGTATTTTATATTTTTTCGACCTACTTGAAGGGTCACATTATGTTTATTATTTACTTTTGTGATTTTGTATGGGCCTTTCCATATAGGCGATAACGCTTTTCGAAGTCTGTGATGGTGTTTTAGGTACACCATATCGCCAGATTTGTATGTGATTTCACGGGAGTTAGTATCGTAATATTGTTTTGATCTCTCCTTGCTATTTAGAATATTTTGAAAAGCTTTTTCGCGACTAAATCGCATCCTATATTGTAAAGCTCTTATATATTCATTGTATGTTGTATTACCGGAGGTTTCATATAAGGAATTAGGAATGCACGGTTTATAACCGTATAATAGTTCATGAGGAGTGAAATTAGTTGTACAGTGAGGAGTAGTGTTATATGCTAAAATTGCGGTGAATAGATAACAGTGCCAGTCGTTTTGATTCTCATTAACAAAGGATTTGAGGTATTCTTTTAGAGTAGCATGTGAGCGTTCAAGAGCTCCATTAGTTTGTGGGTGATACGGAGTAGTAAATAGGGCCTTGACTTTCAATATGTCTGTTAATTGTTTGAATAATTCAGACGTGAAACAAGTGCCTAAATCTGTTAGAATAGTTTTAGGAAAACCGAAAAGAGACATAAAATGTACGAGGTTTCGAGCTATTTCTTCACTGGTAGCTGTAATCATCGGATAAGCACTGGTAAACTTGGTTAGATCATCTTGTAGAGTTAAAATAAATTTAAAATTTTGGAAACCCGCTTCGGGTAAGGGACCTACGACGTCAAGGGCTAGTCGTTCAAATGGTCTTGTAGATGTAGAAGTTATTTCCATAGGAGCTTTATTTGACTTCCTTAAAGGTTTATTGATCTGACATAGCTTACATTTTTTTACGTATTGTTCAATGTCGCATGCCTTTCCAATAGTAGGCAGCTTTGATACGCGAATACATTCGTTGTGATCCTGGGTGACCAGCGATAACAGAGTCATGATTTTCTTTTAATATCTTAGGAACTTCTACAGGAGTAGGATAAATTAATTGATTTTTATACATATGGATTTTAATGCTGGTATTGTGAAAAATATACGATATCATATTATAAACTTTAGTATAAGCCAGTTTAGAAAATGGGTCACTAAAATCTGGTAATGCGAGATCGGTTATATTTGGGCAATCGATTAGTAGGTTTCTGAGTTTAATTAATAAACTATAGACATCTCTAAAATTGGTTTGTTCATAGTGATGAACTTTGGTAAATAGAAAATAGTAAGATTTATTTTTATCCTGGACGCGACGTATAGTAAGAGGTTCGCGTTCTGAGTTAAGTAAGTCAGCAGAATTATCGAATTGTGATAGTATTTCCTCGCAATAAGGCATAGAATAATCAAAGTCTAAAGAGACAGGGCAGGCTATTGTATTTAACTTGGATAAGTGCAGACCCTGAGTGCATTCTTCAATAATAGTATTTGAAGCAGGGAGCTGATTAGTAAATTGGTTTTTAAAATATTGTTCATAAGTAGAGTTATTTAAATTGTTAACATCGATAGAGTTAATAGGGCAACGGGATAGCGCATCAGCGTTGGAGTTGAGGCGACCTTGTTTGTAGATAATTTCGTAGTCATATTCCTCAAGTTTGAGGCGCCAGCGAATGAGTCTACTGCCGGGATCTTTAACGTTAAACAACCATACAAGGGGTCTGTGATCTGTAATTATTTTGAATTTATTTCCATATAAATATGGTCGAAAAGTTTTAACGGCAAATAAAATAGCTAAAAGTTCCTTTTCCGTAGTCGAATAATTGCCTTCAGGTTTATTTAGTGTACGCGACGCGTATGCGATCGGCTTATCTTTGCCGACGGGACCCTGAGATAGTATTGCGCCAATGGCATAATTACTAGCATCAGTAGTAACGTTAAAAGGTTGTGAAAAATCAGGGTATTGTAGAAGAGGGGCAGTAATTAATTTTTCTTTTAGAAAATTGAATGCATGCTGCTGTTCTGTACCCCAGTGAAAGACAGCATCCTTTTTTAGTAAAGAGGTTAGAGGCTTAGTTAACTTAGAAAAGTTCTCAATGAATCGGCGATAATATCCTATTAGGCCTAGAAATGACTTAATATCTTTAGGATTTTTTGGAATTGGAAATTGCGATACGGCGTTAACTTTTTCAGGGTTTGGAGATACACCTTTATCGGTGATAATATGGCCAAGGTAAGTCACTTCATGTCTAAGAAACTCACACTTGTCCGGTTGGAGTTTCAGATTATATTCACGGAATTTGTTAAATACTAGTCGTAATTTATGCATGTGATCTTGTAAATTTTGACTGTACACGATGCAATCGTCTAAGTAGATATAGCAATGGAGGCCTTGTAAGCCTGATAACACAGTATTCATAAGACGTTGAAATGTGGCAGGGCCGTTTTTCAACCCAAAAGGCATCCTGGTAAATTCATAGTGTCCAGACATGCTTGAATTTGTGCTAACTGTGAAACCTGTTTTAGGCGCATCTTTGGGGCTGGTCTTTATTTGATGAAAACCGCTGGTAAGGTCCAGCGTGCTAAAATATTTAGAATGACCTAATTGGTCCAGGATATCCGTAATAAGAGGCAGCGGGTAAATTTCGGAGACAGTGACGTCATTAAGACGGCGATAGTCAATGACTATTCTCCATTTTTGTTTGCCTGAAGCATCCATCTTTTTCGGTACTACCCAAACTGGAGCACTCCAAGGCGAAATAGAAGGTCTAATGATATCCTGATCTAGCATTTTACGAATTTGGGAGTCGACTTCTTCTTTGTGGCATTCGGGAAAGCGATATGATTTGACATTAATAGGTGGTGCATCACCTGTATTAATAGTGTGTTCTATAGCGTCCGTGAAGGTTAAAGGTTCACCTTCGATATGGAAGATATCTGTGTATTGGGAGCAACATTCTAAGAGAGATTTTTTCTCTTCCTGGTTTAAGTGGGAACAGCGAATGAGGCTTAGAACTTTATCTATGCGATTAGATTTGTTATAGGAAATAGAATTAGTATTGTAACAAGGTATAGAATCTGAACTTTTTCTTTCAAACGGTGTCACGTTTACGTGATAATCTTTTACTTCAATGTCAGTATCTGTAGTATTTAGGATAGTAATATTTGTTTTCTTATTTGATTTGATTGAGACAATGCAATTTGCAACATAAACACCTTCACTTAGAGTATGGTCTAGTACGAGAGCTTCATTGTTATGATAAAGCTCAGGCGAGTAATTAGATACAGTGCATTCGATAACTACTTCGGAACGAGCTGGAATGTTATACGATGGTTGATTGTAAGTGATAGGAATAGAATGATTAAATATAGACATTGACTTAGAAGAATAATCGATATTTGATTTAAAATAATCGCAAAAGTCGCTACCGATAATCCCATCGTAATTATTAAGATTGATGTCATTTTTTGTGACATGAAATTTGTATTTATAAGTATTATCTGATAGTTTAAATCCCAATTGAAAAGTACCTAGAGTTTCAACAGGGTTTTCTGAACTATTAATGCCCTTTAACTTTACAATTTCGGTGGATAGATTTGGAATTTCGAGTAAACAGGAACCTTTGACAATACTGATGGTTGATCCTGTATCGATAAGAAAACATAACCGTTCTATAGCGTGGTTAGTAGATAGGTAAGTATGAGGTAAAGCTACCTTTTTACAAAAATCGTTAATTTCGTATATAGGTTTAGATTTAGAATTTATATTTAAGTTAGGTTTAATTGAGTTATGTTTAGAATTAGTATGAGAACCTTTTGGGACATTATTACATAAGTGACAATTTATTTTCTCGTTAGGAATAGAAGAACTCAGCTCGTTGGCTTGAGATGTGGGTCTAGTGTAACTTTAGTCAGATTTTTGGAAATAGGACTCAGCTGGATTGATTGAAGTGTAGATTTAGTAGGATTGTTAGAGATAGAAGGACTCAGTTTCTTTGCCTGAGGTGTGAAATTTGTAGGACTCAACATTTTTGCCTGAGATGTAAATTTAGTATGATTATTAGAGATAGCAGGACTCAGCATCTTCGACTGAGATGTAGAATTAGTATGATTATTAGAGATAGAAGGACTCAGCATCTTCGACTGAGATGTAGAAATAGTAGAACTCAGCATCTTTGACTGAGATGTGGATTTAGTAGGACTCAGCATCTTTGACTGAGATGTAGATTTAGTATGATAATTAGAGATAGAAGGACTCAGCATCTTCGACTGAGATGTAGAATTAGTAGGAGTCGTGCCATTATAAATTTGCATAGATTTTGACGGACACGGCATCAAAATCCGATTTAGTTTAAATTATCGTGAGATTCAGCGTGGTTATTTTGACCATTGGTTTCACATTCACATGTATGCGTAAATGCATTCGTAGAGCTCTCAGGTGAGTTATGACGGCGCTGTGCTAAGTCCGTATTTTCGCGGCGTTGCATATTGAATTGCCTTTTACGACATTGCTCTATAGTGTGGCCGATATTTTTGCAATATCTGCAAGTTTGCGCATTAGGATTAGCAGTGGAGTTAGCATTACTATTGGTATTAGAATTAGTATAAGGATTGGTATTTTTATTAGAATCCCATTGGGAAATGAAAACCTTATGATATGGTTTTTGGGAATTATAGTTAGGCTTTTTGTTTCTGAAACATTCCGATGAGCTATGGCCTACTTTATTACAAATTGAACATTGTTTGACTGATTTAGGTTTAGATAAATTAAACAACTTTTCCTCATCTACAGCGTATTGAATCGCCTCGTTGAGGGTTGAAGGATTTTTGCACCGAACAATGTTGGATATAGAAGAGCTTAGGCCTAGCATGAATGTATTGAGGGCCAAGTCTTCCATGGCTGCTATACGGCCAGGTAGTTCCTTTTCGTCTTTACAGCTGTGATGAGTGTCCGACTGAATTCGGGTCAATATTGACTCGATTCGTAGAGAGTATTGCGTAACGTCTTCGTTTGGCAGTTGTTTGCAATGCTGTAAGTCCGATAAGAGATGTGTTGCGTGTTTTTTTTCTCCAAAGGTGGACTTGAGGAAGATTTTAAGTTCTGACCATTTTTCAAATGATTTTAGGCTACATGCTACCTGTGCTTTACCTTCCATCTGAGATATTATATACTTACAGAGCACATTCTGTTGATCTTGTGTAGCTAGAGACATTGCATTCTCACAATTTGTGAGAAATGCAGGTAATGTCTCCCTATCCCCATTATATGATTTTACGAATTTAGTTAAGACGGACAAGGTAATTTTGTCGGACATTTTTCCGTTTTCTGATTTAAGAGACATAGGTATTATGATATGTTGGACAACTTTTATAATTTACGAACAGTAGAGTACTTGAAACAGTGTAGGTACAAATATAGCAATAACTTAGAAATACGATTCAGAGGCGCGATTCACTTTGAAATTATAGACGCAAGAAACACTCACAGTAACACGAAGCTTGGCGTTTGCATTATGTTGCAATGGCGTGTTCGAACTGGAATTTTCACACGGTTCGCTGTGGAATTTCTTGGCCAACTGGATGTGGTGAGTTAGACCCTGGAGCTGATGATGATGTCTGGAAGGGCTCACGCTGAAAAGCGGAGACTGACCGTCGTCCAATGTAGTGGCTGGAGCGGGCTCACGCTGGAGAGCGGAGGCTGACCGTCGTCCAATATGTTGTGGCTGGAGCGGGCTCACGCTGAAGAGCGGAGGCTGACCGTCGTCCAATACGTTGTGGCTGGAGCGGGCTCACGCTGAAGAGCGGAGGCTGACCGTCGTCCAAGGTAGTGACGCAGGCTTAGCTCTAGACTAAGTCTTACTGTCGATCAATGAACGGGAGGCTCGGGCTTCGGAATACCAGTGTCTGTCTGACTCAACGTCGTAAGACTTCGTCTCTGGTATCCCACTTCTGACACCAATTTGTTACACGGCCGACCCCGTAGATCTTTTTAAAAAAAAACTATCTTCTACCAAACCACTTGTTTATTCACAAAAATCCACAATTACACTTTTGATTAAAGTTCTACTTAATAATACACAAACCAAAATAATGACTTTTCTATAATCTCTTGTATCTCTCGAGATAAGTCTAACGAATTTGGGTTTACGCGACGGCTTCCAGAATCTAACTAACTAAATTAATATTAAAAATCCACTAATGTGCGATAACTGCAATTCAGCATTGGCTTTGCAATGAAAACTGAGACTTTAACCAGAGAGTGCAAATGTCGGCTTTATTGCCTTGTAATAAGGGTTGTAACATGAGCAGTACGACTACGCACACATTGGCATTTGCTTGACGCGACAGCAATACTAGCTATTGAAAAAGTATGATTAATTTGATGTGTTCCGTAATACCAAAAATGATGAATGAAAACATAATGTTTTTTAAATTACTTTTTCAATTATTTATAACTTGATAATATGAGCTATGTTCCTGCTACGACAATATTATAGATATTGTTTTTTTTAATACAGGAAAATCAATAAGAAAACATGTCATTTACGCTGTAAAAATGTACGAAATGGAATTCGCTCTAACTTCATTTAAGGTAAGTATTTTGAAAAAATAAAGACGTACGAACCTAGATAAATACTGTCTAAATCCGAATATCAGCATAATATGGTGGAAATAAACTCAACTTACAAATGATTTAGGTATTACGTTTGTATGGACAATTCATGCTTCGCCGGGCCCTTAAGGCATCGTTAGATAGGTCTTGGCCGCCCAAGTGTTCTTAGATAAGTGCAGTTAAAAAAAAAGAAACATGGCGGACTTTGGGCGCCATATTGTAGGGGTTGCAATTTTTTTTCTTTGTCACCCATTGAGTGGGGTATCAAAATGAAGGGTTTTTAGAGGTGATTACAAAATATGTAACATTTATATGTAAAAGTGATTCGAAAAAAAAATTACTAAAAATTTGTCTAAAAACATCTGGTTTTGGTCAGCCAGCTCGCGAATATGTATCCTCCGACTGCACAGCAAAATTTTCTTCTTGTTTACATATTTTTAGTTCGCTTTTTAAGCAGTCGGGTTTTTTGATTTTATTAACTATTTTTAAGTCAATTCAAAATGAACTTTGACTATGCGACATTTTGGTAGCGCATAAGCCTCCGTCTGTCTATGGTAAGCTCACAACTAAATTGGGCAATTGTCCTGTGTTCTTGAGACGTAGTCAAGAGAGAGGTGCAATTAATTGCCCATGTAAGCACATGTTAAGAGGCTGTCACTTACAGTCTGCCGATGACATTTGAATTATACTAGGAATACTCGTACGTCCAATAAAATTCAACCAACTATCAGAATAGCATCAAGCAATGATTATGCCATTATTCTTTAGCATTTACCATCGACAACATCTTACTAATCACACTTACATTAAAAAGGCGAAAGTTTGTGAGTGTGTGTGTTTGTATGTTTGTTACTTCTTCACGCTTAAACACCTGGACGGATCTGGATGCAATTTGACACTGAGATAGATTATAGTCTGAAATAGCACATAGGATACTTTTATCCCGGGAATATGTTCCCTCGGGATAATATTCGACATACACGCGGGCGAAGCCGCTGTCAGAAGCTAGTCATATAATACTACTAGACGTGGACCACCCCACAGGACCCAATTTCGGGATTAAAAAATAGCCTATGTCACTCAGGAATAATGTAGCTTTCTATTGGTGAAAGAATTTTTCAAATCGGTCCAGTAGTTTCGGAGCCTATTCGGTACAAACAAACAAACAAAAAAATATTTGCTCTTTATAATATTAGTATAGATAAATATGTGGGGGCGCAGGGCGCATGGTTGGCGCAGTGATTGAGCGATTGATTGCTACGCTGCGTCTCGTAGGTTTGATTACCCCCGGCCGCCGGAACAACAATCTGTAGTTCATACAAATATTTGTTCCGGCTCTCATCTGGGTGTTTTTGTATGTGAGTTTATATGTTTGTAAAGGCACACACATTTAAAATATCTGGTAAAAGCACGATCCTTCAAAATTATGTAGTAGTATTTCACATACTATTTGTCTACATTTCTTCTTCATTTCTCCTTTTCGCAGGTCTGCTGGTAGAATTTTTTTAAGAAATAAGCAGTACCTTTGTACTCTATTGTCTTGATGTATTTTTTTTATGTATTAGACTGAGTGTACATCTATACTTTATTATAATTATTTATTTGTATATATATAATAATATTATAAAGCTGAAGAGTATTTTTGTTTGTTTGTTTGAACGCGCTAATCTCAGGAAGTACGGGTTGGAATTGAAAAATTCTTTTTGTGTTGGATAGTCCATTTATCGAGGAAGATTATAAGCTTTTTAACATCACGCTACGACCAATAGAAGCGGAGCATAAATGAAAAATGTTGCAAAAACGGGCAAAAAGATATCCTTTTTGAGAGCTTCTGATGCGTGCGCTGCGTAAGCGGTTAAGGTTACGCAACATTCATGTATGTAGGGTAGAGTAGGTAGGATAGCGAGTTGACGGGAACGAAGCTGCGTGGGACAGCTAGTCAATAATAAAATAAATTGTTCTAGTCTAAAGACATTCTCTCCAAAATTAGGGGCACTTTACCCTTATCAGACTTTTACCATACGCGCTAAAAGTAAACAATTAACCCAACCTATTTTAATACCCAAGGGATAATTGGACAATGTCCCAAACAGAATAAGGGTAGATGCACAAAATCTAGGCATATCTAAATCAAATTTAACCGCTCTCCATTAGCATATCGGCCTTTAGGCACAGGACATGGTGAGGAGTATACGCGGGTAAAATGGCGGGTGCAATGTATAACAAACTAGCTTCTGCCGGCGGCTTCGGGCGCGTGAAAGACGATTTTTTTTATTTATCCTGAGGATAAAAAGTATTTTATAATAGCACATAAAATACTTTTGACGATAATCTATCTCTGTGATAAATTTCATCCGGATTTGTTCAGCTGTTCTAGCGTGATTGAGTTGAGTTGGTAGTATCTATCTATCTACCCATCGAAACTTTCGCATTTATAAGTTACCAGCGACCCGTCCCGGCTTTGCCCGTGAAAAATTATAAACAAAAAGCCTCGTTTCTTACTCTTTCTATTGGTGAAAATAGCATGAAAATCCGTTCAGTAGTTCCGCGGCGAGGGACTATATTTTATAACTAGCAATTGCCCGCGGCTTCGCTCCTGTGGACCACCCCACAGGACCCGCTTTCGGGATTAAAAAATATCCTATGTCACTCAGGAATAATCACATCACATCATCAGCCTATTAATGTTCCCACTGCTGGGACACATGCCTCCTCTCCGTGAGAGGGAATGGGCCGTAATCCACCACGCGGGCCCAGTACGGGTTGGTCGATGTCACATGTCTTCGAATTTTTGGTTCTAGGACATGCCGGTTTCCTCACGGTGTTTTCCTTCACCGTTTTGAGAGCAGTGGTGATGAAATAATTTACACAAAGTAAAGCCTGGTAAGCCTAGGTTCACACCCACGACCTACAACTTGTAAGTCACAGCCATTACCACTGGGGCATTAAGCCCACTTGGTGGATTACGGCCCATTCCTTCTCAAAGAGAGAAGGCCTGCACGCACAACGGACCAAATGGGAATCTAAGTGCGGCAAAGAGGGACTATCTTTCCTATCCTCTCCATCCCAAGAGACCTCGCTACATATTGTGGCTTCCTAATCCATCGCACCTTCACCCGCCCTAGTCACCACGTGTTCACTCTGTACAAGGAGGTTTGTTTACTAAGCAGTGAAGAGTTCACTTTTCACTCTTTCATCATCAGAATCTTGCTGTCCCATGCTCCTTAAGATCAATGAGAGAATCATCACCTAATCGCGCCCGCTACCGCGCCCGAACTGATCTGGATTAGGCCTAATTTATTCAAAGTGTGCAACAGGGACTCGAACCCGAATCACCGAAGATCAAACCCGTTGATAGTGCTACCAATTAATTGGTATGATGATTACGATCTAATTATCGAATTGGACATTAGAGCTTTAATTGTTTCACAGTACCTGGGCGACCGAGCTCTGCTTGGGTGAAAATAGAGAAAACGACGTTTTCTAAAAATTAAACCTAGCTAGATCGATTTATCGCCCCCGAAACCCCATACAATATTTCATAAAAATCTTTGGAGCCGTTTCCGAGATTCGAGATTGTTGTCGAGATAGCTCGTTTAAAGGTATTGGATGTTTTACAACATTTTGCTAAGAGGCTTTCAGCAATTCAACAATACTGACCGCGCGTGTGCGTACTGTTAGCAATAACAATTTTAGTATCAAAATATCAAGTTAGAAGTCAATCGATGTGACCGAAGGCGATGGTCGAAATGCCAAAATGTACGGGATTGATCACTGTCGGGGTGTGATTAGCAGTGGTGGCCCAGTGCGATCGTATGTTGTAGCCCAGGCAGGCGCTTTACTTTGTGTAAATTATTTCATCACCACTGTTCTCAAAACGGTGACGGAAAACATCTTGATCAAACCGGCATGTCCTGGAACCAAAAATTCGGAGACATGTGAGATCCACCAACCCGCACTAGGCCGTGGCGGATTACGGCACATTGGCCGTAATCCACCACGCGGGCCTAGCACCCCCTCTCACAGAGAGGAGGCCTATGTCCCAGCAGTGGGAACATTAATAGGGTGATGGTGGTGGTGGTGGTGGTGGGGTGAAACCTATAAGCTATGTAATTTATTGATTTATTGGATAACTATTATACCTAATTACTTGAGACAAGGTTTCATATTTTCTGGGAAATCTTGTGAAAGGCAATCAAAAGAGTGCTGTTTAATACAATTAGTTGGACAAGGAACGACCGCAGTGAGGGCGAAACCGACTAACTAGATGATTTGTAACAGGGAAATATTCTATTAAATGCTAGCATAATTGAGCTAAAAGATTTTGCAGGTCCAATTAAAATCTATTAACGTGCTGCAAATCGTCTTTCTGCGATAAGTTTTGAACTTTTATTCGAGCAGAAACTTTTATACGTAATTATTACCCGGCTGCAAGGAAACGGTTATGTTTTTCGCGCGTATCTTGTATGTAACATTCTTTATTACCTCATATGTTTCAAACTTATTGACGGATTTTTATAATTAAGACACCGTTGATAGGTCTTGACCGCCCAAGTGTTCTTAGATAAGTGCCGTTAAAAAAACCGGCCAAGTGCGAGTCGGACTCGTGCACGATGGGTTCCGTACGATTATCGCAAAAAAAACGCATTTGTTGTATGGGAGCCCCACTTAAATATTTATTTTATCCTGTTTTTAGTATTTTATGTTATAGCGGCAACAGAAATACATCATCTGTAAAAATTTCAACTGCCTAGCTATCACGGTTCATGAGATACAGCCTAGTGACAGACGGACAGACAGACAGACAGAAAGACAGACGGATCGCGGAGTCTTAGTAATAGGGTCCCGTTTTTACCCTTTGGGTACGGAACCCTAAAAAAGGAACATGGCAGATTTTGGGCGCCATATTGATGGGGTTGCAATTTTTTTTCTTACAAACCCATCGAGTGGGGTATCAAAACGAAGGGTTTTTAGAGGTGATTACAAAAATATAACTCACTTATATGTTTGAAAGTCATTGTAACAAAATCAAAAACCCGCCTGCTTTAGAAGGGAACTAAAAAGCTGTAAACAAGAAGGGTTTTTAGTTGCCTTCTTAAGCAGGCGGGTTTTTGATTTTGTTTTTTTATTTTTTCTAAAACTACTGGGAATATCACTTTTTTTTAAAAATTATCGTTATCTTAAAAGGGTTTTTAGAAAAACAATCCTGATTATATGAGTACTATTAGTCAGTGAAATTAACCAACGCACTGTTTTAATTTCTTGTTCTTCTTCGTCGTATCGATGATTCCAAAATTATACATATTTTGACCAGAATTCAGCCACGCTAACAGCGTTGTCATTTGCCTCACAAAGGTCTTAATGCCTTATGAGATCCGTTTATAGATTAAATATCACATCAAATCAAATCTGATCAGACAGATGTTAGGTAAATTACAGTTCCATTATGTCCTGCCTAGTCATCATCATCTGCCTAGCCTTTTTTTTCCAACTATATTGGGGTCGGCTTCCAGTCTTACCGGATTCAGCTAAGTACCAGTGTTTTACATGGAGCGACTGCCTATCTGACCTCTACAACCCAGTAACTGGGTAACACGGTACCCCTTGGCAAGACTGGTGTCAGATCTCAAGCTTCTGACTACCCGTAACGACTGTCAAAAATCTTCAAATGACAGCCGGGACCAACGGCTTAACGTGATTTCCGAGGCACGGAGGAAACTCGGTATATTGAAATGGTCACCCATCCACTGATCGACCTCGTCAAGCGTTGCTTAACCTTGATGATCGACCCGTGCGGCTGTTATTATTTAGCCACGAGCTCCTGCCTAGTAGGCATACAATAATTAAGTCAACATGCAACATAATCATAGGTATCACATATAAAGCAAATCTTACAAAATAAGTATTAGGTGCTATAATCTACCTATATAATAATGTCCTTAAATGCATATGGTTTATGTTCAAAGCCAGGTGGGGCTAACGATCTACGCGTATCGGTAATAACACGCGCACAGAATATCATATTAATTTAGCTTTCCCAAATTATCCCAATGTTTGGATCTAATTAGTTTAATTTAAATTGTGATATCTCGGGTTGTGATACGATTGTATTCATACAAAGACGTATGTCCAAACATCATGCTTCTTGCTTTCTTCTGGTTTAGGCTGTGCATTATCGGTCAGAACTTTATTAGATACTAGCTGACCTCCGCAGCTTCGCTCTCTTCAACTGGCTATCTACCTACCTATCACCTACCTATCTACCCACCTAGCAACCCACCTACCTAACCTACCTACCAACCTACTCACATAGCCTATCCTATCCTACATACCTAGGTAGGTATGTAGGATAGGATAGGGTAGGTACCCTACCTTACCCTACATACCTACCCTTTTCTAAATACTCTACTTACCCTACCCTACCTTCCTACCCACCCACCTACCTTACCTACCCTAACCTACCTACCAATTTGTTAAACTATTTATTTGAATAAGAATTAATACTACAATACGAGTGTAACCAACTTTTGTTTCTACCGGCGATCTAATTACATTCAAAATTCAAAATTCAAAAGTCATTTATTCAAACTGGGCTGAGAATCAGCACTTTCCGAACGTCAAATTTACATAAGACAGTCCCCCAAAAACGCCCGCCCTTCACCACTTCCTAGTGCTTTTGCTGGGAAGAAGAAGTGGCGCAACAAACTCCCCAGCAGCAAGAAGATTTTAGAACACAAAAGCTGCTATTGTGACTTAACTATGATAGTGAGATATATTCTCTCGCAGACTTTTTGTAGTTAATAATAAGTACTTTAAACATGTAGTAAATATTTTTTATGTATCATCAATAGTTTTCTCAGCAAGCGCCAAATAATAAATTTTATAGGAAAAATTTTGCTACTTTGGGTTACATTATTTAATTTTGTAAATAGTTTATAGCTTATGTTACTAGGAAATAATGTAGCTTGCCATAAGTGAAAGATTTTTTGAAATCGGTCCAGTAGTTTCAGAGTCTATTCGGTACAAACAAACAAACAAAAAAATCTTTCCTCTTTATAATATTGGTATAGACTGTAGATCGAAAAGACCACGACCAAGTTATTGGCTAAATTTTACACGAAGCAACTGCCTATTTAACCACGATAACCCGAATAAAATAATTGAGTAACACAACAACTCTTACTAAGACACAACAACAAAGTCATTATCATCGTTTAAATGCAAAAACAGATGTAATAAAAAACAAATAAACGGAACAGAAGGCCTGCACTAAACGGCCCCATTTTATTTCCTACTTACTGAGCAGAAATGTCTTGTTTTGAAACAAACGATGCACCTTGTTTATAATAACAGCTGCCTTTTGCAGCGCCCTGTATTTGTTTGATGTCTTTTATTTGCATGGATAAGATGATTGGTACGCTGTCTTCTTAGGTATTAGTATTTTACTGGTGCAGAAGGTTGAGAGATGTTTCATTATGACATTTAAGGTTGTGTTGAACTTGAACGTTTGGTAATTAAAACCTGTGTGTTCGTTCATGTCTAGATAATTGTGTCCTTTCTGTGTATTGAAGTTGTAAGTTATGGAATAGAATTGAGCCTATAGACACATGACATTCTATCAACGAATGCCTCTTACACCCTATTCTATGGCGAAAAAAATTAAAGAAAAACAAACCATAGTTATGGTTTTTACAGTGACCTCTTTGCTGTCACTAAATTCAAAAATAAAAAATATCATGAGAAGATGATTATTTAATACAACAACCAAAAACACACATGCACAAATATGTCAAACATTTATATTATTATTTTCTTAACTGTATTTTACAAGAATATCAATATTTTTAATGTTTTTTTTTTAAATGTGAGGAGCTCGTGGTTAAATAATAACAGCCGCACGGGTCGATCACCAAGGTTAAGCAACGCTTGACGAGGTCAGTCCGTGGATGGGGGACCATTTTCAACATACCGAGTTTGCTCCGTGCCTCGGAAAGCACGTTAAGCCGTTGGTCCCGGCTGTTATTTTGAAGATCTTTGACAGTCGTTACGGGTAGTCAGAAGCTTGAGATCTGACACCAGTCTTGCCAAGGGGTACCGTGTTACCCAGTTACTGGTTTGTGGAGGTCAGATAGGCAGTCGCTCCATGTAAAACACTGGTACTTAGCTGAATCCGGTAAGACTGGAAGCCGACCCCAATATAGTTGGGAAAAGGCTAGGCAGATGATGATCAATATTTTTAATGTATATACAAAAAAAATGGTAATATTAAAACCAAACCCAATAGGCGTCATTAAATAAAAAGCATCTCGAAAGCTTGGCGTTCGGAACTATTATGATAATAAATTAAAGAATGCTACAAAAGTAATCATTTTGCGTTGTAAGGTTTAATTTTTTAAATTAGTCGGCTTATAACCATTTGACGTTTGTTTGTTTACCTTTTATTTTTGCTGCAGCGAATAGGAATAGGTAAATTTAATATCGACTGTCAAAAGCGATTTGCGATTGACCAAGTGACCTTGTGGTAGCGCATTTTATTTCATCGCTGATACAATGTTACTTTGTCAAGAGCCCATGGTCTACTTACTAACACAGTGTTTGGTGTTATGTCGTCGTGCAAAGGAAATTCTTGTTGTAATATTTCAGAACTCCAGAAGAATGATAAATGTTCGTAGCCATACGTTTCGTTTCATTTTTTGTTATTTTGTTGCAATACTGTGTCAGCTTGCTGTCATCGATGTGACAGCTTTAAATTGAGTTGACAGTTGACACTTACTGGTAAAAATGTGATAGACATCGCGAGACGTGACGATTCGGTCTAGATCTGGTTTTGTTTGAAATTGATTGATAACGGTCCAGAATAATTCGGTTGTCACTTATTCCCCTAATATTATATATATCTTCCCACTATAACCCCCAACCACACACGAGATTGAACGAGCCCAGGAGACCATAGCGGGAATCAATGTGAGTAATAGTAGTAAATTGTGTACCATTGTATCACTTTCCACCTGTCTGACAGAAATCGGAATCTCAAAGAACAAACCCCTAGTTTACCGCTGCCGCGTACCGCGGTTTCGCGGGTATAGACCTTGTAGGATCCAAGAGTAGCAGCGTTGTTCATGGGCCCCAGCGTTGCTTCTTGGCTGTGATCCGAAGGCCAGTATTCAACAATAAACTAAGCTTTAAATAGTTTCATGAAGTCCCCTTAATCTATATACTCTTTTAGTCGACTAGACGCCTACTGTAAACACCAAGTTTTTTCTCACAACAGCAGTCTGACTTGCGTGCATATCGCGTCTGTATCGCTACAAACGCGCGTCAACGGCGCTTTTAAAAAACGTGGTGTGTACAGGCCCTAAGAGCTAATTTTCTCAAAGGTCCATTTTCTTTTTTTTCCTAGTTTCGACAAATCTGCCAGTGTCACATTGACATCAAAAATCGTTGTCCCAGGAATAGTTCACATTTTTGACAGATTATCCATAATGCCAAAACTGTCAGTCGTCAATATTATTCCACAGATTAAAAATATCTGCCGGCGCACTTAAGACGTTTATTATCCTCCTTTAAGTTGGTCGTAATTTATAAAGCATTAGCTGGACGATAAAAAAATTAAGGTTCTCCATAAAATTAAGTAAAGTCTATCCTTCCAGCCTAAGTACACATTCAAGAATATTAATATTAATTATAATAGGCACTTATAACTTACTTAATAGCCCATATTGTTAATAGCATTGCTGTTAAATGAAAGCGTGCAATATCATTAAGGTTTATTTTTATCATAAACCCTATCGTGGGCAGCCTTGATAAGTTTCAGGGTTCATAAAAAGATGGTAACGGCAGGCTGACTATATTTTGGCGAGATTTTTCAGGGTTCCGTTGGTGCTGTGAAAGAAAATAAATGAGACAAATTTTTCTGCAGAACTTTGCTGGCAACTTGGCACCTTTTTATTGAAAGGCAGTGGCAAATGAGTTTTTCTGACACCACTTTCCTTTTCTGGTACACCACTTTTCTTTTATGGTACACCACTTTTCTTCTCTGGTACACCACTTTTCTTTTCTGGTACACCGATTTTCTATTCTGGTACACCACTTTTATTTTCTGGTTCACTTTTCTTTGTCACTGTTGATCTCGCATTTCAGGAGTCGCAGAGTGGTTGGGAGTAGTATATCGGGCTTGTCTCAAAAATTATAAAGTTCTAAATGAAGTGTTTTTGCGGTACCTTACTTGAAGTGTTGTTGCCCAACCTGACATGTATTATTTAAAGCCTAACATACTTATATTGAACGATGATATTACGTGTTATAGCTTGTGAGTAGCTTGAATGAAACATCAATTGCTAAAGAAATCAGTTCACAAGATATTTCAAAGATGCTTTAAAACTATTTAAAAATATATAATAAGCCTACCAGTCGCTCCACGTAAAATAATAGTATTCTAATGCGTCTGGTTAGCCTGAAAATTTACATCAATATATTTGTGAAAAGGCAAGGCAGAACGACGGCAGAACGACCTACACAAACCTGCTAAGTTTGGCAAAATCAGAGGCAAAGCATAAATGTACATAGTTTTTTCATTGAATGATAGGCTCGCGTTTGGCGACTGTCTCGCTTGATGGTAAGCGATGATGTGGTCGACGGTGAAGCATGTTTGCCTAGAAGTAACCTATTCACTCTTGACTTAAAGACCAAGGTTGTAGCTATCTGGAAACAAATAATCTGGCAAGTAATGCCACTCCTTAACGGTGCGCACAGTGAAAGTATTAGCAAAACGCTAGAACTTATCAAACTGTAAAACCTAGATAACTAGGTAACCTAATTCTGCAAAGAATATAAGCCCAACCGACGATCACTTACCTTAATTGAATGAACAAAAAGAAACCTAACAATAAGCAAAATAAAGTCAAAAATACTTTCTCCAAGACAAACAAGAAACGGTAAAAGTTAGGGTGAAAACACTAGTTATCGTCCATGACAGAACAAAATGCGGAGCAATAACTTCGCTTTGTCAATACGATCGGGTCATTGGGTCGGCTAAATGGCGCTCGATGATTGGATGTGTCGCGTTATAGTGCCTGTCACCCTAAAGTTAGTTAAAGGATGATAGAATAGCAATTGCGAGTTCTTTTGTTTTGTTTTTCTATTAGGTTATTGTGTGTTGTGAGAAGTTAATAAGAGGAAGATAAATGTTTCAGTTTCGGTAGTGAAGTAATATAGTTAAAGAATCTATAATAATATGGTACTTAGACATAACTAGTGAAGAACTCTCTAACTCATGAGGGTTAGAACTGGGGTTTGAATGAAAAAAGGTTTCAGTCTGTACTTGGGAGTGTGGATCACCGACACTTTGACCCCCAGTCTGTCTGATTTTTTCGTAGATGTAGTGATTACACCGTAGAACACAGGTCATAGCAGTAGTAGTGTTACAAAAACTTAATCCTAGACAGATATGTTATCGGTAGAAAATCTTAACATCGAGATTCAGAAATGGATCTAAATTGGACAACGCCATCTAGTGACGAATATACGAACAAATTTGCATAACAAAAGCGGTGATTTAACCTGATGATTTAATTTGAACTATTATTAATTTTTAACAAATATTTTTATAATCCATAATTATAAAAATTATACGTTTGTTCTTATTAATTTATCAGTCTTACAGTCTACATTCAATGAATGAACCAAAAATCTATTTTGTGTATTTTGAGGTCACCTATGTGACATGTTTACACAGAATGATGTTTTATGTATAATTATGATATGTAAGATTTTTTGTAAATGTGTATGTCGGTCTTTGTAAATGGCGGTCTACCTATCAATAAATAAATAAATTTAATGTAAAGCTCTGCCCTTCACGTGGGACTTAAACGAAACTGGAATAATATAAGCCTCTGCCTTACCCTTCGTGAGATACCTGCAGGTGTGATGATTTAATTGGGTTATTTTAAAGCTCCCGAAGACAGCCCCGACTCGACAAAGCGACAACTATTTACAAATAATATTCTCACTTTCCATAGAAAAATTTCAATTTCACATGAAACGCCAGACCTGCATTTTTCCCAGGATACAGAACCTCATATATCACTAGTTAATTGTAAGTTCAACGGAATAAGATGTTAATTATTACTGCCAGTGGTGGTGCCAGTGGTGGTGGTGGTGGTGGTACATTCAATTTGGACGCTTGAGTGGTCAAGCGTCCAAATTGAATGTGGAAAACGAATGTAGAGAGTTATGTTGCTTAGACTTGAAATTTAATGCCGCGCCATCTAGAATTTTTATTTTTAAACTTTTCTACAGTTACGGTACTTAATGGTTAATTACGGTACGTAATCGACTTTTTTCGAACTACTCCACACATGGCCACTAGAGCAGCACGTACGTTATAGGGTATTATTTTTCAAAGGCCACTAAAGTGGCTCGACGCTTCAGTGGCCTTTGGAAAATAATGGGAGGGTACATAATGACTTAAAAAAAAACACTTTTATTTTGGATCAAACAATTTTACACATTTAAGTAAACCCACCAAACTGCGTAACAGTTTGTCGGCGGGATAAACGCTTGTATTAAATCTTAATTTTATAATATTTTGATCGAAACGTTACTAATAATAAGAACAATTTTCTGATAATTTCATTGCATTGAAAATCACACAAATCCGATTAATAAATCAAATACAAAACAAATTAAATATTAAAATTAAATTAAATCACTCAAATACAATGTCAATACAATAAAATAAAATAAATAATCAACAAAATAAAATAAATAATCAGTAAAAAATCATCATTAAAATCAGATAAGATAAATCATTAAAATCAAATCATTATGTATATATCATCATTCATCACAGTTAGCGGCTATTTCCTTGAGCAGTACATTTTTCAATTTATTCTTTAGGGTTCTCTTAGTCGTATTCGCATTTTCTTTACGCAGCCAATCCAGGTCATTGAAAATTGTAGGGGTCAGATACTTGTTAGTTCTCTTACCATAATAATTTTTAACCGGTGCTCGCACGAACTTACGTTCCCTCACACTCCTGGTATTGTAAGTGTTTTGCACATGTACCTTATATTGGTCGTTATAAAACTGCTCGAGAGCCACCAAGTATCTGACTTTCTCATGTACAGAAAGCACCCTACATTCAACAAATAGCCTTTCATAATTATCTTTACACTCAAGTTTAACCTTACGATTAACCAGATATTTCAAGAAACGAATTTGCATCGATCTTAGGCTGTTTAGATAAGTTTTAAAGGTGCGGCCATACGTTTCTAATCCATAACTGAGCAAGGACTCGGCGAGGGCAAAATAAATAACACGCAGCGTTTTCCTGTTTAAAGGCGCCTTTAGGACATAAAACTTGCTCAAGACTGACCTAAGCTTTGTGGTCTGCGTGAACTTGGCAGATCATTTTCCAGCAGAGCATAAAAAAATGTGAGTTCTAGTCGCATGCAGCATAGTTCTAGAGTTCTTGATACTTTTTGTAAATAGGTCTGGCCTTTTTCCCAGAAAAAAGTCACATGAAAATACGATCTGCTAACTTCCGGTAGCATATCATTTTTTCAAAACTAAAATTTTAAAAGTGATTTAGGTGCACAAAGGTAAGTTCTATAGTTCCTGATACCTTTTAGAAATAGTTCTGCAGAATTACACACATAAAAAAATAACAAACATATTAATCTCATAACAGAAACCAATATAAACTAATATCTTTTTCAAAACTGGCGTTACTTATATAAAACGATACGAAATACAGTTTCGTATACAACTACTAAAGAAATATATGAAGGTATGGCAGAAAAAGCCAGAACTCACACTCAAGTAACAAACATGCATGGTTAAATATCGAGATTTATAAAAATCAAGAAATTTTTATCGTTCGTAATAAAAAAAAAAAGTATATCAGAGATACAGAGGGCCGAGAACTCCTCGGTTTCTATTACAAGTATATAAACGCTTTACAAAAAAGTGATACAAATAGCCAGAACTCTCACTCAAGTATCAGCAGAGCATGGTTAAAGATCGAGATTAATAAAAATCAAGACATTTTTATTGTTCGTAATAAAAAATAAAAAATATATCAGAGGTACTGAGGGCCGAGAACTCCTCGGTTTCTTTTACAAATATATAAGCGCTTTAAAAAAAATATAGAGACAGCCAGAACTCTCACTCAAGTATCAGCAGAGCATGGCTGAAAATCGAGATTAATAAAAATCAAGACATTCTTATTGTTCGTAATAAAAATCTAAAAAAAAAAATATCAGAGGTACTACGGGCCAAGGACTCCTCGGTTTGTAACGTAAATATGAAAGAACTTTATAAAAGAGTGATACAGACAGCGAGAAATCTCACTCAAGTATCAGCAGAGCATGGTAGAAGATTTAGGTTAGCTTAGATCAAGAAAGTTTTCAGTGTTCGTTATAAAAATCCAGAAAAAATATGTCAGAGGTACTGAGGGCGGCGAACTCCTCGGTTTCTATTACAAATATATAAGGGCTTTATAAAAAGTGAAACAGATAGCCAGAACTCTCACTCAAGTATCAGCAGAGCATGGTAGAAGATTTAGGTTAGCTTAGATCAAGAAATTTTTCAGAGTTCGTTATAAAAATTCAAAAAAAATATATCAGAGGTACTGAGGGCCGAGAACTCCTCGGTTTGTACTATAAATATAAAAGCACTTTATAAAAGAGTGATACAAATAGCCAGAACTCTCACTCAAGTATCAGCAGAGCATGGTTGAAGATCGAGATTAACAAAAATCAAGAAAATTTTATCGTTTGCAATAAAAAATCAAAAAAATATATATCAGAGGTACTGAGGGCGGAGAACTCCTCCGATTCTATTACAAATATATAAGAGCTTTATAAAAGAGTGATACAGATACTCAGAACTCTCACTCAAGTATCAGCAGAGCATGGTTGAAGATTTAGGTTAGCTTAGATCAAGAAATTTTTCAGTGTTCGTTATAAAAATCCAAAAAAAAATATATCAGAGGTATTGAGGGCCGAGAACTCCTCGGTTTCTACTTCAACTATATATGCACTTTATAAAAGTTTGCAACAGATAGCCGGAACTCTCACTCAAGTATCAGCATAGCATGGCTGAAGATCGAGATTAATAAAAATCAAGATTTTTTATCGTTCGTAATAAAAAATAAAAAAATAAAATATATCAGAGGTATTGAGGGCCAAGAACTCCTCGGTTTGTACTATAAGTATAAAAGAACTTTATAAAAGAGTGATACAGATAGCCAGAACTCTCACTCAAGTATCAGCAGAGCATGGTTGAATATCTAGGTTAGCTTAGATCAAGAAATTTTTCAGTGTTCGTTATAAAAATCCAAAAAAAAATATCAGATGTATTGAGGGCCGCGAACTCCTCGGTTTCTACTTCAACTATATATGCACTTTATAAAAGTTTGCTACAGATAGCCAGAACTCTCACTCAAGTATCAGCAGAGCATGGTAGAAGATTTAGGTTAGCTTAGATCAAGAATTTTTTCAGTGTTCGTTATAAAAATCCAAAAAAAATATATCAGAGTTACTTAAGGCCAATAACTCCTCGGTTCGTACTATAAGTTTAAAAGCACTTTATAAAAGAGTGATACAGACAGCGAGATCTCTCACTCATGTATCAGCAGAGCATGGTAGAAGATTTGGGTTAGCCTAGATCAAAAAATACTGCTGATACTTGAGTGAGAGTTCTGGCTATCTATATCACTCTATTATGAAGCGCTTACATATTTGTAATAGAAACCGAGAAGTTCTCGGCCCTCAGTACCTCTGATATATATTTTTTTGATTTTTTATTACGAACGATAAAAATTTCTTGATTTTTATTAATCTCGATCTTCAGCCATGCTCTGCTGATACTTGAGTGAGAGTTCTGGTTATCTGTTTCACTATTTTATAAAGAACTTATATACTTGTAATAGAAACCGAGGAGTTCCCTGCCCTCAGTACCTCTGATATATTTTTTTTGGATTTTTATAACGAACACTGAAAAATTTAATGATCTAAGCTAACCTAAATCTTCTACCATGCTCTGCTGATACTTGAGTGAGAGTTCTCGCTGTCTGTATCACTATTATATAAAGCGCTTATATATTTGTAACAGAAACCGAGGCGTTCCCCGCCCTCAGTACCTCTGATATATATTTTTTGGATTTTTATAACGAACACTGAAAAATTTCTTGATCTAAGCTAACCTAAATCTTCTACCATGCTCTGCTGATACTTGAGTGAGAGTTCTGGCTATCTGTATCACTCTTTTATAAAGCACTTATATACTTGTAATAGAAACCGAGGAGTTCTCGGCCCTCAGTACCTCTGAAATATTTATTTTTATTTTTTATTGCGAACGATAAAAAAATCTTGATTTTTATTAATCTCGATCTTCAACCATGCTCTGCTGATACTTGAGTGAGAGTTCTGGCTATCTGTATCACTCTTTTATAAAGTGATTTTATACTTATAGTACAAACCGAGGAGTTCTCGGCCCTCAGTACCTCTGATATATTTTTTTTTTTGATTTTTATAACGAACACTGAAAAATTTCTTGATCTAAGCTAACCTAAATCTTCTACCATGCTCTGCTGATACTTAAGTGAGAGTTCTGGCTTTTTCTGCCATACCTTCATATAGTTCTTTAGTAGTTGTATACGAAACTGTATTTCGTATCGTTTTTTATAAGTAACGCCAGTTTTGAAAAACATATTAGTTTATATCGGTTTCTGTTATGAGTTTAATATGTTTGTTATTTTTTTTGTGTGTAATTCTGCAGAACTATTTCTAAAAGGTATCAGGAACTTACCTTTGTGCACCTCAATCACTTTTAAAATTTTAGTTTTGGAAAAAATGATCTGCTACTGGAAGTTAGCAGATCATATTTTCATGTGACTTTTTTCTAGGAAAAAGGCCAGAACTATTTCCAAAAAGTATCTAGAACTCTAGAACTATGCTGCATGTGACTAGAACTCATATTTTTTTATGCTCTGCTGGAAAATGATCTGCTAAGTTCACCAGCATAGCTTTGTGCACACTGCGCCAACCTGTGTCTTCCAGTTCATGTTGCGGTCCACCCACAAACTCAGATACCTAAATTTATCGAAGTACTCAATACTCTGACAAGTACAAGTGCATGCACTCGTAAGTGTGGCCCACGATACCGATATCACCACTATAGTCATTATTTGCCACGTGGTTATGCGGCGAGTGCACATGCATCAACTTCGTCTTAGTTAGATTAAGTATGATACCGTTATCGTGGGCCCACCGGGTAATATTATTGAAGTCAGCCTGCAAAACAGCCCTAACCTCCTGAATATCCTTAGAGAAGTACATAAGGCACATGTCGTCTGCATACATGTACACACGACACTTTCCTACCACATTACTGACTGTATTCACATGCATGATATAACTAACTGGTCCATACACGGAACCAGTCGGTATGCCCAGATCAACCGCAGCCTCTTTACCTACCACACCGGTTATGCAGGTCTGATAGATATTGCGTTTCGGCACTAATCTAAACCATTTCTTGTTCGCCATGTCCAGGCCGTTCCGCAACCATTAATGGCATACGTGGTCGGCATAGTGCAGGGTATTTAGCTTACAGCTCAATGGACATACGGCAAAGCCTGCTGGTTTCATTTTCACTTTGCGGTTTTTGGAGCCATGTCGGGCACAGTGTTATTAGGGTTTTCACTAGGAATTTTAAAGTGAAAGTCATGCCTGCTGTACTATTTCCAACTCCTGAAAGTTAGAATCAACAGGGGTGGTTTTTTTTTTTTTGTTTGCTTTTCTAACTGACAACATTACCACGAGGTACCATTATGAACTTAATTCTGGTGAAATTACTTAACTAGGAGTTTTTGCAGTAAATGACTTCATTTCCTGGGCTACTATTACAATTAAGGACGTATTTTCTACATATATATATATCGTGTGTAAGCTTATCCATCTCAAGCAAACATATGAACTGTCCTCACTAAGTTAGTTTCTCTGTAACTCAAACTTTTGAACCCGTCAGGACTCAACACGCACTCGACCGAGTTTTTTAGATTCCGCAGTGAAATGTGGATGTATGTAGTAATAGTTATGTCTGTCGGCCAAGTAAACATCATTAATTCAATGATAGATAAAAAAAACTTTTCCAAATAATACTACCGACTTCCAATTAAAAAAAACTACAACGTGAAAAATGTCTTTCTTTTTCGTTCACCGAATTAAAAGGGGACCAATTTCGGAACGTACCCTCCCAAACGAAAAAATCATTTTAAAAATCGCTCCACAATTGAAGGAGAAATCGGTGAAAAAACAAAAAGAACCATAAAGTCGAACATAGAACCTCCTCCTTTTTGGAAGGTTGGTTAAAAAACACAACAAAAGCCTTTTGGGTTAAGAAGCACAAAATGTACAGGAGTTTCTTGTTTAACGAATTTGAGCTCTAAGGCAGGAAGTTACATGGCATGTTAAGAGGTAACCCCTAAAGGGGTTAAGTTGGGGGTAAAAGTCCGAACAGAAGTTCTTTATTTTTGTTGATGAGAATTTACATCGAGTACATGAATTTTCTTTGATGACCGTCCTGCTACGCGCTGTGCTACGACGTAGCATGCAGCTACGAAGGCGTAGACGTCATAGCGCTTATGTTGAAGAATCAATTTTTTTTTTTGGAATAGGCTATGCCACACTTTTTACACATAAAAAATATTATTGTTATTAAACATTTAAACATACAGGCCACTTGTTCAGAATTTCAATAACAACGAAATTGTCAATGTAATAAAACCAGTACCATTTTAAAAGCCGGGAACCACATACCAAAATATATTTAATAAATCCACAAATAAATTGCAATGGACAGCAATACATTTCCAAAGGTCACTTATTCACAATTCAAAAATTATTAATGGCTTTAATAAACATTAATATTCATGGAGTTTCCTAAAATAAATATCAAAATGAGCTGTTTCAGAAAATATTGAATTGTCGCGTAAAAATTTAATATCATCCGCCAGATGTTCTGAATTCATAAAATGGGACAAGAAGCATTTTTAATAAATAAATTAATTACAACCAGTTTACAAAGGTCGGCACTTAATTTGGGCAACCTTTCATTTAAAGTTAAGTGGAAAAACTCTTTGATAAAAACCTTGTTTCTGTCAAAACGACAAAAAAAATATAAAGAAATCAAGAGGCTTTTACGTTAGAACCTAAGTTATTAAAACAACTTTTCCTCTTGGCAATATTTTACAATATATAATTACAAGATTTAAAAACTTAACTGATTTAGCTGCCTACTTATATACCTAGATAAAACTGCAAACCTATTAAAACCGTTTTTGTAAATGATGCACCATAACTTCAAGGCGAAGGCAGCATAAAATTCATTAATACTTATGTCTATTGGTACAAACTTTAAACTAGTTGAGCCAAGATAGAGTTGTCAAAAATATGCTTTCGAGAATCGCTCTTGACGTCCCTGTAAGTAGGTACTAACAAGTGAATCTAATTAAAAAAAACTAAATGAATGAGACTAAAAAACACAAAAAAATAATTTAGATTTCAACGTCAGATATCGCGCCGAGAGCAAAACTCGTTTTTAATTTTCGCTTAGTTTTATTGAAAAGTGGAGTAAAGTAGTACCTAAACACGTATCATAGCGCTATTGAAAACCTGAAAAAAGCAAGCCGATCAAATCTGTATTAATATTATAAAGAGGAAAGATTTGATTGTTTGTTTGTTTGCATTGAATAGTCACCGAAACTACTGAACCGATTTAAAAAATTCTTTCACTGTTGGGAAGCTACACCATCTCCGAGTGACATAGGCAATATTATTATTTTTTTTAAATTAGGGATCCTTACTAAAACGCCAATAATTTGACCCAAGGTGTAAAAAAATTACCTAAAATATTCTTTACAACGCGTGCGCTGCGAAAACTATTGACGATAGAATAAAATAATGTACTACGACTTTGCAGAACACATCATTATTTACAAAAAGTGTCGCGACAGCATATGTTTAACTATTATAGTTATGCTACAATAAGTGTTCTTTTATTTTAAAATTTAATTGAAATGCCGCTATTAATCAAAATAAATTAATTCATATTCAAAACTACTTCAATACTTTTATAATTTATGCATTTATTGGTTTGCGGAAATTCTACCTCTAAAGGGGTAAAAAGGGTTGAAAGATTGTATGAATTTTTTATAGTTTGTTAATAGGACACATGAAAATTTTGATTTACGCTCTTGGTTGATAAAAAGAATTTATGTATTTATTGGTTTTTGGAAATTCTACCCCTAAGGGGATAAAATAGGGGTTGTAACTTTATGTGAAATTTCTTCGGTTTGGAAGGTAAAACATCAGAAATTTTTGGTTTACGCTCTTGGTTAATAAAACAACAATGTATTTTTTTTAATTTCGGACTCCTAAGGGAGTAAAAAATCGTTTTGTGTGGAACTTCTACGCTTTAAAGTGTGACACGTGAAATTAAAGATTTACGCTTTTGATTGATAAAAAGAATTCATGGTTTTTGGAAATTCTGCCACTAAGGAGGTGAAAAGGTGGAAATTTGTTGGGCTTATATTTTTGAAACTTGGCATACATACTAACCTAAGTAAATAGTGAAGGTTTTCATTATATTTTTTTCAAACCTACTCCTAAAAGACGATTACACCCCCTGTGTTAAAGATTTTTGATGAATTTTACTGTACAGGGCTTCTTTTTATAATGTAGGGGAGCACTAAGAAGGGATTTTTGGAAATTAAACCTATAAGGGGGTGAAACTAAAAAGTCACCTGTAGGATAAAACACAGATCACGCGAACGAAGTCGCGGGTGAAGTGCTAGTCTACAATGAATATAAAATGCCCCAGTTTTAAACCAATACAATGCATCGAACACGGAAGCTTTATTATTAAATCGTCCGATAAATGCCCGATACCCGCTATTAATAAGTATCGATGGCAATAAATGGTTGTCGAATAAACGCACAATAGGTGGGTATGGAATAGGGATGTGACAGACGCCCACTTAGCGTAGACGGTTTTTTTTTTTTCGTGACTATTTTGATTATGATAAAGTGAAAAAAATTCTACCAGCGGTAACAATTCTCAAAAAGTCGAAAATATGCCTAGCAGCGGGGGTGACATGGGAGCAAAAACTTGAAACTATATATCACCATATTCAAAAGTCTCCGCTTAGTTTGAGGCTATTTATTATTAGACCTGAGTTAAAATGCCTCTAAAAACTTTTAAGTTCCTTTACAACCTAAGTTAATCCGCCTAGCCTTTTCCTAACAATGCTTGGGTCGACTTCAGTCTAGCTGAATGCAGTGGAATACCAGTATTATTAAAAGACTTCAAAAAGGAGGAGTTTCTCAATTCGACTGTATTTTTTTTATTGTGTTATATCAGAACTTTTTACTAGGTGATCCGGTTTTGATCGATTATTTTATTATTTGAAAGCTGATGCTCTTCTTGTGTTCTCATTTGTATTAATCAAGATCTTTTGATTTATTCTTAATAATGCGTATTTTCATGGTCATATAAGGTGCCAATACTCATCATCGTTATTTCAGCCGAAAGACGTCCACTGCTGGACATAGGCCTCCCCCAAGAGTCGCCACACTGATCGGTCCTGTGCGTTTCGCATCCACCACTCCACCTAGAGGGAGGCCTTCCAACGCTGCGTCTTTCTGCCCATCCCCCCTCCCTCACACAGAGAGGAGGCTTGTGTCCCAGTAGTGGGAACATTAATAGGCTGATGATGATGATGATACAAAGTAGCAAGAGTGGTTGTTAGACTTTCGTGTTTCTGAATAACCGTAACGACTGTCTGAGATCTAAAAATGTCAGCCGGAATGAACGGATTTCGGTTTACCCGCGTATCATCATCATCATCAGCCTATAGCAGTCCACTGCTGGACATAGGCCTCTCCAATTGCACGCCATTTGCTTCGATCTTCGGCAACTCTCATCCAGCTGCTACCAGCCACCCTGCGAAGATCGTCACTCCACCTAGCCTGAGGGCGTCCCACCTTACGTTTACCAGTTCGCGGTCTCCACTCAAGAACACGTCTACTCCAACGGTCATCGGTTCTACGGCTTATATGGCCGGCCCATTGCCACTTCAGCTTGCTTATTCTGTGAGCTATGTCGACAACTTTGGTTTTCTGCCGGATCACCTCGTTTCGGATTCGATCCCTTAGAGAGACTCCGATCATAGCTCTTTCCATAGCTCGCTGAGCGACTTTAAATTGATGCACCAGCCGTATCGTGAGTGTCCACGTCTCGGCCCCGTAGGTCATAACAGGTAGGACGCACTGGTTGAAGACTTTGGTCTTCAAGCTCTGTGGAATACGTGACGAGAAGACTTGACGTAGTTTTCCAAACGCCGCCCAGCCCAGCTGTATCCTTCTATTAGCCTCCTTCTCAAAGTTGTTCTTACCAAACTGCAGAGTTTGCCCGAGGTAAACGTATTCTTGAACAACTTTGAGAGCACCGCCATTGACCACAATCGATCCCGGAGTGATGTGTGTATTGAACATAACCTGGGTTTTGTCCAAGTTCATCCGGAGACCGATGCGTGCAGAAGAACCAGCTAGGCCGTCAGCATCAACTGCAAGTCATGCAGCGACTCTGCCATTATGACGATGTCATCCGCAAATCGCAAGTGTGAGATGTATTTGCCGTTTATATTAATGCCGCGTCCTTCCCAGTCCAGCGTCTTAAACATATCTTCCACCGCGTTGCTAAACAATTTCGGGGAAATAACGTCCCCTTGTCTAACCCCTCGACGCAGCGAGATATGCTTAGTTTGCCGGTCCTGACTTTGGACGGTCATTGTTGCGTTTGCATAAAGACATCTCAGCACTTGGATGTATCGCCAGTCCACTTGGCATCGCTGCATAGATTCCAAAACAGACCAGGTTTCGATAGAGTCAAAAGCCTTCTCATAGTCCACAAAAGCAAAACACAGGGGCCGATTATATTCTTCGGACTTCTGTATGATTTGCCGCAATGTGTGGATGTGGTCTATGGTGCTGTATCCTCCTCGGAACCCGGCCTGTTCCGGTGGTTGAAACTCGTCAAGTCTTCGCGCCAGACGATTTGTGACGACTCTCAAAAACAGCTTATATACATGGCTAAGAAGCGAAATGGGTCTGTAATTCTTCAAAAGGGTCTTGTCACCCTTTTTGAAGAACAGAATGACCACGCCCCTTTGCCACGCTTCTGGAGTTCTCCCAGAGAACAGGACAGAATTGAAAAGCTCCCCAAGCTCTTTCAGTACCGCACGTCCTCCCGCTTTCAGTAACTCTGTAGTAATCCCGTCCTCGCCCGGGGCTTTTCCATTTTTAAGCTGTTTGAGAGCCGCCTCGATTTCGTCTAGGCTTACCTCAGGCAGGTCTTCTGTGAAATGGCGGGTTAAGGTGGCTCTAGAATCCTCATTTTCGGGATTAGGCGGAGATGCATGCGTTGCGTACAATTGGCCGTAGAAGTCTTCAACTTCCGAAAGAATATCCGGCTTTGAAACGACGATATTCCCATTAGATGTAGTCAACTTCGTCAGGTGGCTCCTCCCAAGTGACTGGACAAACACTTTCGACCCCCGGTTTTGCTCAATCGCTTTCTCTATAGAGAGCGTATTGGCTTGTCGGAGGTCGCGTCGTACCATTTTCCTTATATGTTTATTGAGTGCCCGCTGTTCTGACGAAGTGACCGGTGGATTTTCACGTCGCTTCTTCATAAGCTTCAGAGTTTCCTCCGAAAGTTTAGACCTCCTGCCCGTACGCCGCATCTTGCAAAATCTTGCACCTTCTTCCCTGAGGATTTCCACCATTTGGTCGAGCGCCTGGTCAACGCCATTTGCGGTTTCCATTTGCGGAATATCCTAAGTAAAAATTCATAATTCGAGCTTTGGCTCTCGCCTATTTCCTTCTCCAAAATTTAAACAATTTAAAATATGTTACATAAATTATACAAAAAAGATACATGATGTGCTGCCATGTTTTTCTTTATGTCAAATTTGTAAACTAGGCCTCTGTTGACAGCGCAATTTTGACCATTTTTGTGGGTTCTAATGCTTGTAAAGATAAAGTATCACCAAAAATTAAAACAATGGGGTATATATCTATCTTTTTCAGTTTAGGTGTTGAATATCTTTTAAATTGGTCCAATATTGGAGGAGGAAATAGGCGAGAGCTAAACCTCGAATTATGACTTTTTACTAAGTATATTCAGTCGGATGTCTGCGACCGCAATTCCTATTAAGGATCTTCATATGCGGTGATCTCAAAACGGTGAAGGAAAACATCGTGAGGAAATCGGCATGTCCTAGAATCAAAAATTCGAAGACATGTGACATCCACCAACCCGCAGTGGGCCCACGTGGTGGATTACGGCCCGCTCCCTCTCACAGAGAGGAGGCCTGTGTCCCAGCAGTGGGAACATTAATAGGCTGATGATAATGATGATGCTGACTAAGGATATTCAGTCGGATATCTGCGACCGCAATTCCTCTTAAGGATTTTCATGTGCGTTGGTTTTTTAGTTTGAGCCTAGCCACGAGCCTCTCTCGTCACAACCCTAGCATTAAGTGCAATAAATGGGAACCGAATAAACAAATAATTCTCGTAGTTATCGAGAGCAATAAATGCGAATAACAAATGAATGTAGCGAATAGCGAATGAACAATTATCTGAGATTCTATCTACATCGCTCCGGCCCAGTTAATGCGCGGAGTGCATTCCGGTGTCCGCCGCGGTCAATATAGACTTTGTTTTTAAAGCTACAGCAGTTAGATAGCATTTTATATTGGATGTTTGTTTTATAAAGGGTTTGGAAGAGGCACGAAAGAGGATTTTTTGTTGGTGAAACTTTCCTGTACTTTACTGTTATCTCCAATCTCGTATCATCAGCATTCCGTCGACTTGGCCCAATATCTCTAATGAAAAATTAAGATGTGATTCGTAAATTTTTTAATCTGCTTGCTTCGATTAAAAATATAGTGTAAATATAAATATAGTCTTCTTCTTTTCGTGTGAGGTGTGGCAACCTCTGGTGTCAGAGTTAATTAAGCCGGCTCTGGGAAACCCACAGGCCTCTGACTTGGCTATTTCAGACTTACATTAACTATATAAGTCCAGGTTTCCTCACGATGTTTTCCTTCACCGTTGCCTGTGATGTCCAAGTCAAACTTAGAACAACATATGAATTTGAAAAAGTCACATTGGTACTTGCCCAGATTTGAACCCACGACCTTAAGCACAACAGGCGAGGTCTTAGCCACTGGGCCACCACGACATCACATGTTAGATAATCATCAATATAGAGACGAAGTATGAATTATTTAGATTAAAAAAAACACTTGATGTAATAAATCTGAAGAATTCACACACAACGCTTAGTAAATTTGTAAAGCCTAGCCCTAAGTATTTTATAGATTTACAAAATTAGGTCCATGTACGTAATTTCCCTTATCAAAAATTATTATTACGACGCGTAGTAAATAAGTGCTGCACCGTATGGAAAATTTAACCTACATTTATTTTAATTAATATTTTATTAATAAATATTATAATATATATATGTCGCATCAAGGCTGGCCGATAGATGTAAACCATCGGGAAGTCAGGCTGTATTCCCTTAGGTTAAGACATCGTATGTGGGCAGGTCGGTGGGTATAATCGTGCAAATGAAATCACATAAGTTATTCGATACACTGGGTTTATCAAAATAGACACAAGTTACATTCTTGCTTACTATTATTACGGATCGACACTGATTCTACGACGTATTAGCTCTACGGCAGTCAGTACTCAACTGCTCTATTCTGCTGTCCCCACTACGCAAGCGGTAAGAAAAAGCGCGCCAATGCGTAGTTGCTCTTGATTGCCGCTAGGGGCGTGCTTGTGATTTGATTTTACGTACGGACGTAAAGTCAACTCACAAGCACGCCCCTAGCGGCATTGACTGAACCCGACATATATATTAATTTAAACATAAATTTTATTAACATTTGAAACACCTTTTAAACGTAAAATTAATGTTATTAAAAGAAATAGCCTTTACACCACTTTTTCCATGTAATAATTTTCCATACATTTTCAGCTACATTAAAAATAATAAAACCACAGGCGATAGTATAACAAGTATCAGCAACACGAAACGTTAAACATGCATTATTTGCACGCCACTTATATAAAAATAAATATTAATTGGTTATTATTAACTTTAATAATAAACTAGGTAGGTAATTGAAAAAGAAAATCCGTGTTTTATGTAAATAGGTCAGATGTTTATCACATGGAATTAATAGGTAATAGGAGGGTTACCTATTAATTATTACTGTTGCATAATGTGTGAAAATAATTGTTATGCGCATTCTGAAAGTGCGTCATTTTTCTAAGGTAGGATTATTTCCCTCTTCCTTAGGGTATTTTCACATTGAACATCCGTATTACCAGTATCATTTTAACGGATCCGTCGCTACTGGAGGTGATGTTCACACCGCATTTACAATACCGCTTTAACGGATCCGTCGCTACTGGTTCACATCACATTTAGTCAGTGTACCACCAACTTTCAAACAAAAAGGATCGGTATTTTAATACTGTCATGTGTGTGAACCCGATAATACAACTAAAGACTTCAGCGCCGAATAAAAATGCACACGATAAATTGGACCTGTAAAAAGGACCTCGGTGAGAACGAGCACTTACTTCGTTTCTAGAGAAGTTAATTTTGTAAACAGACTAAATAAAAGCAAAAGGCGCAATGGTAAGCAGTCATTAGTTATTCAGAAAACATTGTCGCATTAGAAAGAAGTAAAACGTGTTTATTTGTCATGAAAAAACAAATAAAATTTTAGAAACTATACTTGGCTTGAAACTAGACTAAGGCAGGATCTGTTTAAGTGACGACACTTGGGAGAAGTTTCTGTAGTCTTTAGGCTAAAATAGTGACAATGACGATGACGTAGAACCACTTAAACATTGTTTACTAATACGAGTAGGTGACACTTATCAAAGAGAACTACTAAATGCTAAGTAAAAGATCATGAACTCATCGCGCTGCAATCCTAATAACCTCCACCTTTTAACTAGAAAAAAAGACATTACTGGAACCTCAAACCCAGAAACTTAAGACCTAGACACCGCTACTAATCCAACTAGATATACCAAATAATATACCACCAACCAACCAGCTAATTCACAATTTGTAAACCAGCAAACCTGGATTCAAATAAACTGCAATCTCGCACAGCTAATCCTCAAGCGCCGAATCAAGCGACAGACTAAAGCTTTTTAGCGCCAGCGAAATTTTACTTGCAAATAATTTGCGCTTTAAATAACGTTCTGGATTCGAAATTTCCATTTCTATTGGTAGATGGGTCTTTTCTCTTATTGGAGAAGGTTTTTGAGTGTGTGCTGGCTGCCGATGGTATTTTAGGAGGGAATTGTATGGTAATTTAGTGGTTTGAAAAAAGATAGGTTAACTCCATATGCTGTACAGTGAGACTGAAAGGTGAAAACATCGTGGTGTTCGTATAATCTGGAGCTCAAAATGGGACAACAAAAAATACGTATTGATGCAGTAGTTTGGCGAAGAGATGCCAAATAAGATTACTATTCGATAAAGCTGATCGAAATATATTCGTCATTTTAATTTTAATAAGAATGGACTCGGCGACAAAAATTTGGCAAGATTTGATATGCGACATGGTATGGCACTAAGGGTAAGCGCATACAGAGAGGAATAATCCCCGCGTGGTCTCGGCCATTTTCTTTACGGATCACGTAATGCTCGAGCTTGCGCGCCCGCGTATCTTCGAGGATGCGCAAGCATTTTTTTTATTTTTTTATTTTTTTTTATTTTTTTTATTTAACCATTAATGTACACACACATAATACACAGACAAGAAGAAGGAACAGAAAATAGGTACAAAGGTATGCTTATTTCTAACGAAATCTCTTCCAGCATACCTGCGAGAGGAGAGTTGAAAAAATATATGTAGACAACGTGTGTAGAGGGGAATAAAAAGAAAAAATATATTAAACAATTCACAATAAAGAAGAATACTGTATAGATAATAATATATACTCTTATATACATGCATATTAATAAAATAAATATTACAATAATAAATACTAACTAATATCACAAATACTTAAATAATAATACATAATTATATGCAACTAAGACGGAATGGAAAGATAATGCTCTTTCACTCTCTTTTTAAAAACTGCAAGAGTTTGGCAGTCCCTAATATCAGGCGGTAACGAGTTCCACAACCGCACCGCGTGCACAGTAAAGGAGTAGGAGTAAAAGTCGGTAGTGTGGGAAGGTGTTTCAAGGAGATGCTTGAGATGCGACCTGCAAAGTGCATCGGAAGGACGGGAGTAGGAGAAGCGTTCGCGGAGGTAGGAAGGCGTTTTAGGGTTGTGAAGGACGTAATATAGCAGACACAAAATCCGAGAGTTCCTGCGAAGTCGAATAGGGAGCCACTTGAGCATTTTACGAAAGCCTGAGACATGATCATACTTTTTGAGATTGAAAACAAAACGAATACATATATTTTGTAAACGCTCAAGTTTATTTAAAAGCTCCTCAGTGGCATCCAAATAACAGGCGTCGGCATAGTCGATGATGGGTTGAATAAGAGTTTGGGCAAGGGAAATTTTTGTGTTCAAGGGCAAAAAGCTCTGGAGGCACTTCAGCGAGTGGAAAGTGTAGTGCACCTTGCGACTGACTTCGGCGACATGGGCAGTCCATGATAAATAGGAGTCCATGATCACCCCCAAGTTTTTAGCCGTCCTAGCGAATTCAATTTGAACTCCATTCAAACTGAGAGGAGACAACACCGCAACATCAAGCCTGTTTCGCATATGCCTACCGCCGATAACCATGGCCTGAGACTTCTTAGGGTTGATTTGCAGCCCAAAGGACCACGACCACTCCCCAATCAATCTCAGCTCACTGTTAATGACGGACACAGCGGCTTCCGCATCTTGAATAGAAAAATGATGGTAAAGCTGCAAGTCGTCAGCATAGAGATGGAAGTTACACGAGATGACTCTAGTGACAGAGTTAATAAAAATAGAAAAGAGAAGAGGAGAGAGAACGCCACCCTGTGGCACACCCGCAGTAAGAGAGCACCAATCCGAAGAAGTCTCGTCGAGGTGTACCCGCTGCGAACGGCCTTCAAGATAGGAGTGGAACCAATCAATAGTGGAAGAGGAGAAATTGAAAGATTTGAGGATCCCAAGAAGGATATCGAAGTCAACAGAGTTAAAAGCGCTGCTGAAATCGAGAAGTACAAGTAAAGTAAGAGATTTGTGGTCCATAGCCCGGCGGATATCGTCAGTAACCTTTAAAAGAGCTGTGACAGTACTGTGACCGGGCCGGAAACCAGATTGAAAAGGACTAAGAAGATCATTACTAGAGAGAAACAGAGACAATTGCTGATGGACAATGTGCTCAAGAACTTTGGAAAGATATGGAAGGATGGAAATGGGTCTGAAATCGGTCAGTGTGACCGGGTTAGAGATTTTGGGTAGTGGAATAATATGGGCTAGCTTCCAAGCATCGGGAACAGTGCAAGAAAACAAGGAGAAGTTAAAAATGTGGGTCAAAACGGGAAGTAATGTGGAGAGGATAGGAGAAATCATTCTTGAGCAAAGCCCGTCATTACCAACAGCGGAGGAGGAGATAGCACAAATAGATTTTTTGACATCACTTTCACTCACTGGACTGAAATCGAAAGACGAACACCGCGGCACTGGCAAAACAGAAAGTTTATTTAAGGTAGATAATTTGACGGTAAATAATGTGACGGTAGATAATGTGACGGTAGAGAATTTTTTGTCAGGTTCAAGCATTAACGTGGCATATTAAATAAAAGCTCGATGGAAGAAATAGAACTGGACCAGAGCATTTATAACTATAACATTGATCACTGAAAATATACGTAAAATTATTTGTTTATTTATTAACACCAAAATCAAAATGATAGGAGACAATATCCAATCAAAAATGTTGATACAAACATACAAAAGTAGAACAGAAATTAAAACTACGAATATCAATTTCATTTTCATTTAGAAACTCAGCATTCAAGTTGGCCAGTATTGAAGAGATTGCAATTAATAACAAATAGAACTGGCGACTCGTAGCAACTTTGTGGCAATAATTATGGCAATCAGCCTTTTTGCTGAACACTTTTATATAGCTTAAAGTTGTAATAACATTTCTTTAAATCTCTTTCGTTAGTTTGTGGACTGGAGTTACTGCAGCATTTTAAATTGTGTTGATTGGTATTGAGTTTTCGTTTTGATTTGATTATATTTTTAACCGACTTTCCAAAAAGGAGGAGGTTCTATGTTCGACTTTAGGTTTTTTTTTGTATGTTCGCCAATATCTCCGTCAATTCTGGACTGATTTTGACAATTATTTTTTTGTTTGAATGAGTATGTTTCGAAATTGGTGACATTTTAATTTCGTGAAGATCTGATTTACAACTTCGAAGATATACAACAGAACTCTTCAATAAGTTACGGCAAATCTCTCGGGATTGCTGAAATCGCATGTCTGTTTATTGTTAATTCCATTTCATAACATAACATCACGCCAATACGATCTAAAGGGGTACGCAGATGTGTACAGTTCATCTTGGTATACTCGCATTTCATCGGTTAAGTTTCATGACATTCGGGTAATGTATTCTGGCATTATAGGAAGTACCTTACTAAACAACCTGCCTATTAGGTAGGTACAATCAAAAAGTGAAAAATAAATAAAACTTTTTACAAAAAAATACCTAACGTCTTCCAAATAAAAAAACTACAAAGTAAAAAATTACTTTCTTTTTGGAAGTCGGTGTCCATAACGCAAAAAATTGGCACAGTGTAGTAGTAAAAAGTTTTTTATTGGCGTGTTTTTCTGTACTTTTTGTCGACTCAAATCGCAGTTCACTGCAGGATAAATGTAATAGTACATTACTGCAGAATCCATTAAGTAAGCCTTCCTGGCCAAGTATGAGTTAACCGGTTATATACGAGGCCAGGATGGCTTTCTTACTGGTTGAGACTTGTATAATTATTATTAATTCATTTATTTCAGGCGACAGGGCCCATATAAATTAACTTAAATCTAAACATACATAATAATGGTTTTAGTAACAATACAAACTTATACCTATGTTAGTAGCACAATAACAAAATATACAATTTGATCAACATTTAAAAAATCACATAGATTCAATGATCATTGCTTCAGCATTCCAGCTGAAATACTGGAGCAACGATTCATGTGAACACAGTCCAGCCTATCAGCAATCATGGCTAGAATGCCGTTGGAGCTGGCCCGCACCCTGCGCACCAAGGATGCACATCTTTTACGCATCAGTGTATAAAAGCAATCGACGCACATTTCCGCAAACATCCCTGATGCGCTACAGAAGCGAGGCAGCCCCATCAGCACCCTGAAGGCATTGTTATACTGAACGCGAAGGGCGCTGTACGATTTTTGCGTGAATTGAACCCATAGACTACAGGCGTAAAACGAGGTACAGAAGGCCCTGAACAGAGTCTTCTTAACCCCCGTAGAAGCACGTGAAAACCTGCGGGCAATCATATTCGCTCTGACCGACAGCGCCCTCCTCTCTCTCTTAATGTCGTCATCGTCCCTGAGGCTAGTGGTCAATACGTGCCCAAGGTACTTAAAGGAAAATGATTTATAATGCTTTTCTCAAAAATGAAAGAAAGTTTAACAACAAATTCGTTTAATTAATATTGAAGGTTACATTCATATTAGGGCAAGTACTGATAGATATTGTGATCGATTCCGGTAAATCGCATTTATATTTGTTTGTTGTACGTCTTGATTAACGGACTCAAAAATATATCTATCTCATAAAATGTCATACCAAAAAGAGAGATAGATATATATATTTGGAATATGTGTCTGGCTGGTACTATGTTTTTTTTTCTAAGCAGATCTGAAGTGGATGACCTACTGTCTAGAGATGGGTGTTGTTTGGGATCTTGATAGAAACCACTATATTTCACTGTTAATCGTTTATTATAACACTGCTTACACTTTCATATATTACTAGGATTCTTAATTACTTCTCAACTATATAATATTAATAAAGCTCTAAAGAGACAGAGACGTGTGCGCGCTGTTCATTGTGACAGTAGAAGCCCACAGACAACATCTGTCAAGCTCGTATTTATTTTGACAATGACATTACTAATTTACTAAACATTCTCGGGCCTCCAAAGAAAGGAAAGCCCTCGGTACATATCTAAGTTTGCACAATAATAGATAAAATTATTGGACTTAAATACAACATAAACAGTTATATAATAATATAAAGTAAGTATAGTTAGGGCATATAGCAATAATTATATTATAGCATAGCATCACCTAGGTAGTAGTTTAATTTCTTACCTATCAGATAAGTTACATGGGTAAACAATATTAATTAGGTACCTTCTAGATTGGTTTAGTAAAATTATAAGTTTAGATAAGCAAAAGAAGTTAAAGAATGTAGCATTCTTGAGAACATAGAAATTAAATGAACAACATGGCTAGGTAATCTTAATCTAGGTTAAATCTAAGTCTTAGGAACCATTATATACACACACTTATGTGTATAATATAGAAAGTTACACATAGGTATATGTTAACACAAGTAAAAAATACACAATATTAAGATACTTATTAGTTTTAATATTTGCTTGGTAGCAATATTATTTTATTAACAGGTCTAGTAAATTCTCCTTTACTAGTTTGAATCTTTACAGATCTACATAGGCCATCTGTCTTATTAATGTTTACAGAGGTAATTCGACCTAAAGCCCATGAAGTGGGTGGACAAGCTTCATCTTTAATTAAAACCAAGTCGCCTATACTTAAGTTATCTTGTGGTTGTACCCACTTATTTCTAGTTTGCAATTCGGATAAATAACTAAAATAGAATTGTTTCCAAAATCTTTGTTTAAATTGTATTATTTTTTGGTACACATTCAGTCTAGATTCACTGACATCTAGTACATTAGGTTCAGGTAGGTCAGTTATTGCAGCACCTATAATAAAATGAGCAGGTGTCAGGCAGGTTAAATCATTAGGTAAATCAGTAACAGGACACAATGGTCTGGAATTAAGTATGCCCTCAATCTGAACCAGAATAGTATATAATAACTCATATGTTAATTTAGTGTTAAATAAGTGTCTCTTGAGGAGAGATTTCACAGATTTAATCCCTGCTTCATATATGCCTCCCATGTGGCTTGCAAGAGGACAGGTAAACTTGTATTCTATGTAATTTGCAGTACATAAATCAATAATTTCACTGTAGCTAGTATCATTTTTAAACATTTTATAGAGTGCATGTAACTCAGTTTTGGAACCTTTAAAATTTGTTGCATTGTCTGTATATAAGCAAGTAGGTATTCCTCTCCTAGAAATAAATCTTTTAAGAGCACAAATAAAGGCTTGTGCGGATAAGTCAGTAACTAATTCCAAATGAATAGCTCGAGTAGCTAGGCAAACAAATAGGCATATATAACCCCTAGAGTATTTACAGTTTCGGGTCATAGAACTTCTTACGGCTATAGCACCACTAAAGTCTATCCCTACATGAGTAAATGCACGAGTCAACGTGACTCTGGGACCAGGAAGATCTGACATCTGCTGCCCACAGACCTTGCCTCTATATCTAGTGCATCTAACACAGGAATATATGCATTTCTTTACTTCACCTCTACCATTGATAGGCCAGTATTTCAGTCTTATGTTACAGAGTGTGTTCTGAACACCTGAGTGCAGTAGCTTGAGGTGATAATGCTGTATCAAAATCTGTGTGATGTGATTTTTGCCAGGAAGTATGATAGGATGTGCTTGATTGTATGGAATGTCTGAGTGTTTTATGCGACCACCAACTCTTAGTATGCTGTCTCCATCTAAGAATGGATTCAGTTTCCTTAGTGGGCTGGATGTGAATGTGTAAGACTTTTGTGTATGTGAAGTCTGCATGTTAGTAATGTTTTTTAAAGATTGTAGTTCATACATTTCCTTTGGGAAAGAATGACTTTGTGTGGTGTGAACTATAAAGTTGTGAGCATCTTTTAGTTCAGTAACTGTCAAAAGGGATGTATGTTTGTCATGTTTGTTTTTTATATTATGTACAAATCTAAGTGTGTATGCGACAATTCTGACAAGCTTAGAGAAACTGGAGTGTTCTGTAAATTTATCAAAGAAGAATGAATGATTGATGAGTGAATCTGTGCAGAAATTGACTACTTTGACTTGTAAGGTTTGATTGTGTGTAGTATTTATGTCTACATTAGGTATCTGTACCATTGAAGATGGCCATTGTGATTGATCTTGAGCCAAACATGAAGGGCCTTGCCACCATAGTGTACAAGATTGAAGATCTTTAGGCATGACTCCCCGGGTAATCAGATCAGCTGGGTTTTGTTTTGTGTTTATGTAGTACCAGTCATCACCGCTGGTGATGTCAATGACCTGCATGAGGCGGTGAGTGACATATGTGTCGTGTTTGTGCTTGTATGGAGCTTTGATCCAGTGTAGTACAATAGATGAGTCTGTAAATAAATAAGTTTTCTCAATGTTAATTTTGTTATTTATAGTTTTTATGAACCTTTTTGCTAATTGGGCTAGCAGGAGCGATCCACACAGCTCTAAGCGTGGTATAGATTGTTGTTTTTTGATAGGTGCAACTTTAGACTTAGCTGTAATTATTGTGCAGGTTGTAGGCTTGTTAAGGTAGGTTGCTCTTAGGTACAGGCAAGCACCATAGGCTTTGTGTGAAGCATCACAGAACCCTAATAATTTTATTTGTGTAGGTATATCTGTAAAATAACATCTAGGTATGTGTATAGTTTTCAAACAGTGTAGTTGCTGAACATAGTTCTGCCAGATGACTATAGAGTCCTTTGAGATCAAAGAATCCCAGTCAATACTTTGTTTCCATATGTCTTGCATCAATATCTTAGCTAGAATAGTTGTAGGTGCTAGGATACCTATAGGATCAAATATCTGAGCTATTTGTGAGAGTATGTTCCTTTTAGTACAAGGAGCATCACTGTAGGCAGGTATGCTGACCTGAAGTGTGTCTTGTGTAGGTAGCCATTGTAAACCAAGCGTTTTGACAGAAGATGATGTAAAATTGTATGTTTCTTGTGTAGCTGATGGTACATTGTTAGGTAATGACTGTATGTGTTTTGTGTTTTCTATAGAACTTGTGCCTACATGTGACAGTATGTCAGTGTGGTTAGATGACCACTTGTGCAGTTGAAATCCTGCTTTTCTCAATAAGTCTATAAGCTCAGAACATATTTGTTTACATTGTTCTAGGGTTTGAGATCCATACAGATAGTCATCCATGTACCCAGAGCTTTTAATACAGTCAGCTGCCTGGGGGTGAGTATCTGAGTTTGAGTCAGCTAAATGTATCATTGTGCGACAGGCCAAGTATGGGGCACACTTTGTACCATAGCAGACCCTGTTGATCTCTAAACACTTGAGTGGTTCAGATCTGGCGTCTCTCCATAACACCCTTTGTAAAGATGTCTGTTGTGAATTAATTTTTATTGCTCTAAACATTTTGACTATGTCACAAGAGAAAGCATATTTGTACTGTCTAAATCTGAGGATAATTTCTAAAAGATCATTGTATATGTTTGGACCTTCATACATTATATCATTGAGTGATATACCAGTAGATGTCTTGGCACTAGCATTGAAGACTGTACGTAATTTTGTTGTGATACTGTCAGGCTTTATGACCGCTAGATGTGGCATATAGTAAGCGTGTGTATCGGTTGGTGAGTATTCCTCTATGTAATGAGCATGTCCTAACTGTATGAACTCATGTATGAATGCTTTATACTGTGTGTAGAGATTTGTATCTCTTTGCATTTTAGATTCAAGTTTTAGAAAGCATCTATAAGCTGTGTTGAAAGAATTACCTAGATCCTCTATTCTATCAACCTGTAGTGGTAAGTCCACTGTGTATCTGCCTGAGCTGTCCTGTGTAGTTGTAGACATGTATAACTCTTCGCAATGTTTGTCTTCAGGTGAGAGTAGCTTTTTAGGAAGCAGCTCCTCTTGCTCCCAAAAGGATTGTAGTATGTCATCTGTTGATGTAGAAATAGAAAACAAGCTAACATGCAAGGTGCATTTTGGAGTATATAGGTGAGTATCAGGTAGGTAGGATCCAGAAACGACCCATCCAAATAGTGTTTCAATTAGGAAAGGCAGGCGTGAACCAAGCTCTATGCGCCCAGTTTGAAGTGTAGCATAGAACACTTCAGCGTTAAGCAGTAAGTCTATAGAGCCCGACATGAAGAATGTGGGGTCAGCGAGTGATTGAGCTTGTTTGTCTGGTATATGCCATGTTTGAGTATGTACATGCGTGTGAGGTAGTGGCACTGAAATACTGTCCATTACCAAGAATGTTTGATTGCTTTGATAGGAGTTGTACCGAGATGCAACATTTGTGTTTACACTTACTTGAGTATGCTCTTGGCTATTGCCTACACCAACTATAAGGCACGATTGCTGATTAACCTGTAGTCCCAATTGAGTTGCAAGTCTGTGGGTAGCAACGTTGACTTCACTTCCTGTGTCCAGAAGTGCTCGGGCAATGATCCACCGGCCCGAAGCATGCTGAACTCGTACCAGAGCTGTGGAAAGCAACATTTGATATCTGTTAGTGTTTGTTACTAATACTGTAGAAGGTACAGTGAATGATGTGTTTGAGGATTGAGTCTGAGCTGGCTGTGAAGAATCTGGTTGTATGTGTGCTTGTGTAGCAGCTGTTGTCAGAGTGTTTGCTGTTGCAAGTGTAGAATGTTCCGCCTGTTGGGTTTGTAAAGAATGATATGTATTGCGTGTCTGTTGACTGTGAGTTTGGTTATTTGCCTTTTGGCTGTGAATAGCTGTAATGTGATTAACCTGCGGTTGAGGCCTGTCTTCGTGTATGGATGTGTGATGTTTACCTTTGCATTTCAGGCAGTGATATTTGGAACACTTATGCCTGAATTTGTAGGGCTGTAAACAGTTATAACACAGTGCTTTAGATTTGATCAGTTCAATACGTTTCTGAGTTGTAAGCTCAAGATATGTAGGGCATTTATGCAAAGCATGACTGCTACTGCATAGAATACATGTTTCCCTGATGGTTGTAGATGCTACATGAGAGACTTTGACATTTTGAATTTTATCATTATTAGATTTAGCATCATACATTAACTCGAAGGCTGTTCTGCGTTGGTTTAAGAAATCAAGCAGCTCGCTTAGGGAAGCAATAGAATTTTCTTTGCGGTTGATTTCCCAAGCGGCTCGGAGTGAATTATCCAATTTTTGTGTTATTAGAAAAACCAACAACGCATCCCAGTGCTCAACAGGGAGCTGGATGGATCTTAGGGAATCTAAACTTTGTTGTAGCAGAACCAAGTACTCTTTGAGGTTATTTCGAGCGATAGTACAAAAGCTAGTGATACTTTTTAAGTGAAAATTTACAATTATTGTTTGATTTTCATACCTCTTAGCTAGGATTTTGAGCGCTTTGGGATAGTTCTCCTCAATGATGAGCAGAGAAGCTATGAGGCCCGCAGCTTCCCCCGTCAGCGCCGTCTTCAGGTACTGCAGCTTGTTCACCAAGGGCAGGTCAGTGCTGTCAACGGACGCGAAGAAGATGTTCTTAAACGCAGGCCATTGCCGGATGTCCCCATCGAACTTAGGGAGTTCCAGTAGAGGCAACTTGACACGTGGCTTGGTGTGGTCATAGTGTGTACAGTTAAATTGATCAGCGTGGCGTGAAGGCGATGCCGCCGCCGCGGGTATTGGCGATCTTGCCGTTAAGGCGTTCATCATGCCTGCCTTCAGTCCATAGAATCTGTCCTCGAAGGCGCCCCGCTCCTCTTCGTGGATGTCTTGTCTGTCCGCGGCGTCGTCGATTGATTCTATTTGTAGCTGCAGTTCCTCGAACCGCTGAATCAATTGTTCTAAATCGCCTTGTCGTACTTTGATTTCGTTAATGGAGTATCGATCTGCATCGAAGTTCTGTAGGTATCTTTCAAACCTAGTAAGCTTGCCTTTGATTGCGCTTCTCTTCTGTTTGAGGGTTTGTAGATTGATTTCGAGATTTTCTTCTTCATTTTGAGACATTTTTTCTTTTATAGAATGAAAATATAAATCGCGTGCTCGCTAACGCTTGTTGACCGCGTTGCCGATTCCAAGGACAAGAAGAAAAAAATGGCGTAGCGGAAGTCTGCGGAAGTCGGTAGCTCAAAAATGTTCTGGGCTGCCCAGTGTCCGCTCCGGTCCGCTCGCGAAAAATGTCGGTTGACGGACGTCCTGTATTTGCAGGTTTTTCGAGTTCGCTGATTGGCCGATTAGAGATGCCGTGTACAAATTATGTGGCTGTTGCCTGTTTGCGAATGTAGATGTCGCTGTGCGGTATGGCTCGCTATGTTGGTAGAAATTTTGACTGTCGGTAAAAGCAGTGTCTTGGTTGATTGATTACTTGAATTTATTATTGATTTTCGACTGTTGTCACTGCCCGCTGCTGGTTCGCCGCCCAAACGGCCCGTGTTTGCGTGATGCGTACGAGCGATGTTTGCTTCGTTTTCTCCGCCTCCACACCAAACGACGCGAAGAAAAAAAAATGGCGATCCTTGTATTGACGGCTTTCGAAGGACCAAAATGTTTGGGATCTTGATAGAAACCACTATATTTCACTGTTAATCGTTTATTATAACACTGCTTACACTTTCATATATTACTAGGATTCTTAATTACTTCTAAACTATATAATATTTATAAAGCTCTAAAGAGACAGAGACGTGTGCGCGCTGTTCATTGTGACAGTAGAAGACCACAGACAACATCTGTCAAGCTCGTATTTATTTTGACAATGACATTACTAATTTACTAAACAGGTGTTTTCGGCTTTTTGCACAAACGGTTATGTAACCGATATACAGATTTCATATCTATATCGAAATCCGTTTTCAGATATCGATATCATTTAGTAAAGTTTGCATAAGTTAAAATGTTATTTAGATGAGCAAACTAACAACGAAAGCGAAATAATACTTAGAAAGAGAGGTAGCGCATAATTATGGTTCCTATCGTTTGTGAAGTTTGCGTTTTGTTCGTAGTTCGTACGTTTCCGCATTGTTATGGTTTTAAGTTTTGACTTATTCGTTCTCGCACGCTAGTAAGATTTTTATTAGATACAGTTTTTGTAATATCGGTTATTTTGGTATAGATATCGAAATGATATGATATCTAACACATATCCGATATAAGTTACGTTTTGATATATCGGACCAATCCCTACTACTGTCCAGTAAGTAAATTACATACTTACTTACTGGACAGTAGGAGTTTCCAAATTTAAAATCTTGCTTCTTACTGGACAGTTGTGAATAATTCTACCAATTTACTTTCTGGATACTTTTTAGAGATGATATATGACAACATTACATACCATTTTTGAGAAAATGTACATTTTGACATGTAATTGTGAAGACTGGCAACTTATTATGATTATGGAGCCTTACATAAGATATTTATAATTTAAAGTCTCAGTTGACAGGGGGAAACGGTAGAAGATAACGTCGTGTTGTGCCGACCTCAGTTAACTTTATTAGAAATACTGTATAAATAAGGACAGGAAGATAATTTTATAACAAATATGATAATAGTAGATTATTGCATCGAGCACAAAGTAATTTATTATTGCACCGAGTGCCTGATTTACCGAGTGCTCTAATCTAACAGGCACGAGGGCAATATAAATTACTTTAGGCGAGGTGCATAATCTGCTTTTCTTTCAACTATTACCTATAGGAATAGTAGATAAATCACTTTTTTAAATTTCTTTCATTTTGAAATCAGAGTTAGCAGCAATCATTTTTTAAACTTGGAACAAGTAGGATAGAAATGAATAATACGTACGTAAAAAAAAAAGTATTGATATCGGCTGGCTGAATAGAGCTAATCCATTGAGATTGGCAACTTTTGGTGCGATTAAAAAAAAACAGTGCAATAATGAAATTTCATACATTTTTATTGCTCTAGAGCATTAAAGACTCGCTTTGTACTGAGTTTTTAGTGTGATTGTGATGCAATTAAAGCATAGTTGGAAGAAAAAAATATTATTGATAGTAGAGAAGTCACTATGTACGAGTCTTCACTTCAAAGCAGAATTAATTCGTCAATAAATGCTTTATGTATGCTGGGATCCGGACCTGACCCGATAACCTGATTCCGGAACCAAGCATCCACTAATAGGCACCGGTATTTATATTTTATTATCCCCTTAACCAAACAAAGGCGAACGACCCTTTGTGCCTATTGGCCTTGTTTGCTCTGTCTCCTGCTTAATTTGGAGGGAAGTGGAAATTAGTACTTTTTCCTACCTCTCCGTTATTTTTTTCTGATTAATTTCGTTGCGGGATCCAAGACAGTTAAATTCATTCGCCGGGACTTCGTCGAGGTTCATTGCCTCTGCGCTTTTCTGGTGGTCGCCACTGTTGATTCTGGCTTTCAGGAGTTGCAGTGGTTTGGGAATAGTGCGGTGGGATTGTCCCAAAAAAAAAAGGCGAAGAACCGAGATAAACTTTCAGAAGTAGTCAACCAGTAATAATAGAACCCAAACATTCCTTTGACCCAATAAGACGCCATTGTTATCCCAGACCCTTATGAGGAATACCCTCAGACCCTTATTAACCTAAGACCAATAAAAAACACACAAACGGTCCATGTTTGTATACCAACATCACCCACACACCCTTGTCGTTTACTGCAACCTTCTTTACAGTTCAAATAAATTGTACAAAGGTTAAATACAAGGAGATTTATTTTGTTTTGTTTTGATCTAAAATTAAAAATTATACACGCCTATATTCTCCGAAAAGTTGGGCAGAGTTGAGTGTCCTCCATTAAAATCCTCATCTTGCCAGTTATGTTAAAGGCCCACTTTGAGCGAGCCTACAACCATCAATCGGGCACAAATTCAAACTCCAGGGGCCTTTTTAATAAACGTCACAATCCGACAATTTTGTCACTGTTTACAAATAAGTTGAATTGTCGCGACACGTGCTGTTTAAGGCGCTGATTCCCTTGAGTGGTTGATTTTAAAATGAGAATCACGTCTAAACGGCCAGTCGTAATTTTTTGGAAAAAATATAAATACATGAGTTCATTTTCTTAATAATTTGATCTAAAAAAAATTGTGTTTTATTCGTATAACATAGTGTAATTAATTTGTAAATCAAATCAAATCAAATCATTGTTTATTCGCTCAAACATGAGTATCATACATACATAACAAATTGCCAGCATGAAGAGTTGTTAAAATATAAAGATTATGGAACGTCACGTAAAGCTATGTCTAAATGGACAAAATCACGACAATCACACCAAAACCGCTGAGCTTATTTTAATGAAATTGACACCATCTCAAAGACAATTTTATTATCTACATTTTGATCTAAGGCTTTTTTTTAAGTTATAGAATATTATGGAAAGTACAAAAAACTACAAAATTTTGGGTCGTGCGGGTGTGAAACGAGTGCGCGTTTTGTTCACTCAATGTCGTTGGCGTTAGTCGTCGTCTTAATAAAGATGAAAATGATCTCCAAAAGCGACAAGTAAATACTGTCAAAATTACACACGCGAGACTACTAGAGGCAAAATTTGATGAAACCAGCTCCTATCAAGAAATCTTTCTCCTCAATCAGCATTTCAGTACATAAAATCCGTCTGCCAATCATTGGGATGATGGTAATATCCCTGTAGATTCAGTAAACTGCAGTCTTTTCTCATACTGCAATTTTCACCGTGCACTTCTTTGTACTAAAATTCTCTCCCTGTATATACAGAGAAAACAATTTATTTTTATTGTGACGACGACCCCTCACAGTAATGATAAAGGGAAAAGAACCTCTCAAAGGAATTATTCAAATACGTTGAACAGTTCTGAAACCAACTCGCTTTTGTTTGAAACAATATGTTGTCCTAAATCTAGCGGAAATTTCATTTCCATGTGTTAAATTGTTTGGGTTTAATATTCTTTGCTGCTGTTTCTATAAACCAAAGCCGAAACAAATGCTCATACAGGTTGTTTCAAACATAATGGCTCGTAATATGAGGCGGTTCGATGTGCAGTAGCGAATTCATGACATGTGTAATGTATTTATATTTTTGGGAACGAAACGCTGGTTACACTGTGTATAACTTTAGAGTTCATAATTCCGTTGGTATGCAAATAACACAACACAACATAATACGAGTATTATGTATTATAGTAATCTTAATTAGTTAAGATAATATTATTTGAACTAATTTTAATATTTTTATATAATTTTGTATAGATTATGGTTCACGGATCACAAAGCCAAGGCTGGTGATTGGTCAGCCCCTAAACTCCCTGCTGGAATACCCCCTCAGGGAAGTTAAATATTCACGATTGACGCGTTTTGAGTTGCTCCAACAAATGATCCAAAGTTTCTGGCATCGTTGGTCTTTATTTGAATATTTTGCAGCAGCGCGTTAAGTGGACTGACAAAACTGACTCTCCCAAAGTCGGAAACCTTGTACTCGTTAAAGAATCTAATTTGTTGCCTTTGTATTGGCATTGTAGATTTATTTTATGGGTCTGACGGAGTTCCCAGAGTTGCAAAGATCTTCGTCAGAGATTCGGTTTTGAAGCGAGCAGTGGCAAGTTTATCACGATTGCCCATTTATTAGCGGACATAACTCCTTATTTCCGAGACGGGGGATGTTCAGAACGAGAACGTTTGGTTCCTCTTGTTGTTATTTTGTTGTAACACTGTCAGCTCGCTGTCATTGAGATTGACAGCTTTGGTGGTGTTGACAGTTGACACAGAAAGTGTTTGACCGGGCTAGACGTGACGATTTGGCTTTGGGCTGGTCTTGTTTGAAAACTAATAAATAACCAGCCAATCGTTCACCGGAATTGTGTCTCCATCTGCGTGTGGTATTGTGCTCCGCCTGTGCATTGGTTTTTTGTATATTTCGCGCGCAGACCCCCGCCCCGACCACACGGGATGGACCACGAACCAGTATCTCTAAAGAACAAAACCCCTAGCTTTCCGCTGCTGCGCATCGCAGTTTCGCGGGTATAGACCAGATATGATCCAAAAGTCGCAGCACTGCTATGGGCCCCAGTGTTCGCCTCTTGGCGTTGTGATCCGAAGGCCTGTACTAAACAGTAGTTATAGATATGAAGTAACTTAGGATAAGCGCATTTATCGCATTGGGTTTAACCCCATAAACATGTAGGTATGTGATAAGGTTGAAATAAATAAATAATAACGATAGCGGCAAATGCTTGTTATTTGCAAGAATCACTCTAGCTACAATCGTGTTGTCAGTTTAAAAGTCCCAAAAGTGAAACCAAACATTAGAAATAAATTTGGTTCCCAGACTGGCATATGTATTATGTGCTATAAGAATACTTTGACTGAAAAATATTTCAGACAGAATGAAGAATCCCAAAATATATAACACAAAATAACTGTAGTTAGCAACAAAAAGCGTCAACATTGCTGCAAGTAATATACATAAATGTAAATAAATTAGCAACAAAATTATCATATAGCAAATTACAGGATTTGAAACAAACATAACAAAGTTATCAGTAAAGCCTGCTGTGCTCAAAGAGGGTGAAGACAAAACTTGGCAATATCCCAACAATGTTAAGGCCTTGGTATGAATATTTATTTTACAGTCCTTAAACTCTTACAAGGTTTTGGTAATCTCATAACACCATACTGGGTTAAGTGTGATATATGTATAGACAGAGAATTAAAAACAAAGCTAAAAGAACTTTAAAAAAATAATTTAAACCTTAGGTTAATAGTAATGGGTCGCGGATAAATATGAAACAGAGTTACCGCGGCTCTGGCACAAGCAACTGAAGAAACACGGGTGGGTTTTAGTCAGTAAAATTCTGACACGCCCTCTCGCTTCACTCAAAGCGGGAGAAATCATTGGACGAATAAGAAAGAAAAAAAAAATGCAGAATAAAATAGCCTGTGTTCCTGGAATTGATGCGAGGGTCAAGCAAAAGATTAATGGAATTTTATTACATGAGGATATTTTTGTAAACCACCAGTATTTAGCTGCATCCGTTGACACAGGAAGCTGACCCCAATATAAAGGGTTTTTCAATTGGCGCGGGAAGATTTTGGTGGCCATTTTGTTTTGGTGACATCTATCAAATCTTTTGGTTATCATTCAGTTAGCCAAATCATCATGGCAAGTTACACGATTGAACAGCACGTTCAAATGATAAAACTTCTGCATGAGTAATTTGAGGGTAAGATTATCTCTCGCAGGGGTGATATGAATTGGTCACCAAGGTCATGCGATTTGACCCCGACTTTTCCTTGTGGGGTTTCTTGAAGTCTCTGCAAATAAACCTCAATAAACCGATTCACTATTGGTGAACACACACGCACACACGGGCCATCGCTCAAATTCAGCCGGATCTATGCATTAGAGTCATTGAAAACTGGACCACTCTGATTCGTGACACTGTAAATAGCCGAGGCGGCATTTGAACGATGTCATATTCCACACTGAATGGCACAAGTGGGCCTTTCAAATATAAAAGGAATTTTGTTAATACTTCTAAATAATACTCTACTTCTTAATAGGTTACTTCTAGGCAAGCGTGCTTCACCGTCGACCACATCATCGCTTACCATCAGGCGAGATAGTGGTCAAACGCGAGCCTATCGATAAATAAAAAAAAGCTTGTTTTATTTCATTTCAACATCTACCCGCCCTTATTGAAAACCCTTTAGTTGGGAAAAGGCTAGGCAGATAGATTTGATTCTTAGTATCAGCCTGAGGTCAATTTTTTTAGCCGTTGGAATTCACCTGCTATTCGAAAAAATATGACATCCACCAACCCGTACTGGACCCGCGTGGTCGATTACGACCCACTCCCTCTCACAGAGAAATTGTTGTATATTATGTCCCAGCAGTGGGTATATTAAAGGCTTATTTGATAATATTATGTTATTAAAGATTTTGTATTATACCGACACCTCTTTCTACCCTTTGCGTTATACAAGCGTAATAATAACATATTCCTCTTTAAATAAAACCCGCATGTTTGCACAGAAAAACAAACATGAATCATTCTGTGTGTTTCACCCATTTTGCAATAGTAAGAGCCATTTAATAGTAGCCATTTCATTAAAATGAAACAGGTCAATAAGAGCTCATGAAACTAAAACAAATGAATGCACACCGGTGGTATCCACAGAGCATAGAACACCGGCGACTAGAGAAGTCATTGTTAAAAATATTCATGGCCGCGCCGTGTAGGTGCGCGACATAAACTTCGGTGCAGCCATGGCCAGAATTGTCACGGACCGTTAATAGGAAACATGCATAAACATAATTATTGTTATCGTACCAGTTTTTCTTTGTTGTGCTTAATGTATCTAAAGAAAGGTGTCGTGAAGAAGGTGGCGTGAAGATGTCAAACTCTCACACTTATATTATTATAAAGGCGAAAGTTTGTAAGTTTGTGTGTGTGTGTGTTTGTATGTTTGTTATTTCTTCACGCCAGAACGGCCGAACAGATCCGCATGAAATTTGGCACAAAGATTATAGTCTGGAATAGCACATAGGATCCTTTTTATCCCGGGAATATGTTCTCTTGGGTTAATTTCCGACTTTCACGCGTGCGATGCCGCTGACAGAAGCCAGTACTAAAATAAAAATCAGTGAGAACTTTGATGTCAGAGTCTAAGACGGCCTGTACGGCCTTTTTTATCAACTTTGAAGCTTTATAACCTTATTGCTGATGAAGATTTTTTATTAATTGTATTTCTTTACTAGAGCTTATAATAAGTATTTAGTTTAGCAAATAAAAAAGTTACATGATATGCCCTATTAAAAAAAAACGGTAGTAAACGATAACACTCACTGCCGCCCGCCATTGATATGGTGGTCAAATAAAGAAATAAACCTCAAGCAAGCGCGATTGATGGAACAGACAACACTACAAGTCAGAACGACTTGGCGCAGGAAAGTGAGGAGACCCAATCCCAACTAATGGGGCCAGGGAAGGAAGAAGAGAAGGTAGCACTCTGGGCTTATCTGGATATTTTTAACAGTGCCATCTCTAGCAGTGGCCGCTTTGGCATCTCTTTGATCTGTGGGTACAGACAACAGATGAATCGCTTTATTAATTTAAACTCGTTCATTTGTCTTTTATAAGTGGTTTAATTTTTATGGTTCCATGGTCAACAAGAAACCCTTATACATAGTTTCGCCATGTCCGTCTGTCCGTCCGTCAACAGCTTAGCTCAGAGTCTCTTAGTACTAGAAAGCTATAATTTGGCACGGGTATACATTTTAATTAAGGGAGCAGTGGTGGCCCAGTGGTATCGGCCGCGACTTACAAGTTGTAGGTCGTAGGTTCGAGCCCAGGCAGGCGCTTTACTTTGTGTAAATTTTTTCATCACCACTGCTCTCAAAACGGTGAAGGAAAACATCATGAGGAAACCGGCATGTCCTAGAACCAAAAATTCGAAGACATGTGACATCCGCCAACCCGTACTGGGCCCGCGTGGTGGATTACGGCCCATTCCCTCTCACAGAGATGAGGCCTGTATTCCAGCAGTGGGAACATTAATAGGCTGATGATGTGATGATACATTTTAATCACGCCGGCAAAGTGGTAAAATAAAATAATAACAAAATTAAAAAACATGGTACCTCTTGGTATTTTTTACCCATGGTATTTTTATTACATATTTGTCTCACTAATCTGAATTCCGTTAATTACAATCTTAATATTTTAGGGTATGCCCTCCTGCAAATTATGAAGGTGACAGCCGGAGGACTTAAAAAAAACCGAAGTTAATTTAAATAAAAGTTTAATTACTTGAAAATTACAATTAAATCTTAAATCTAGACTTGGACGATGCTAGTCTCAAAGTGCCTAAATTAATTATTATAAAAATACATTTTTAGAATGATTGCGAAACGCATGTGCGACATCAGCTGATTGGAAGTAGGTGATCGGCGGCGACACGAGGCGTCGAGTCAGCAGAGCCCCGGTGTTGCAATTTTATATGGAAACATCTGTTGTACGTAATTAGCTATCATGTCGCTATTCAGCCGATTTGGTGTAGGCAGGGCACGTAACACCTCCCCCCTCAGAACAGCAACTATTTGAGTAATTTCAGCGAGAATGTTGCTGGTGCATTTTTCTTGATTGTAGGAGATTCTGCATCTTCGTATTGAGGATTTTCAGCGCTTTCATCTGGTGATTGTGGCTTTCTGAGCTTTGTGCAAACGTTATACCGACGTATGGTGAGAGTAACGATCAATACAGTTGCACCGAATATTACGACATATAGTGGGATAGTCGTATGGTAAATCGATTGTTCCAGGTTTGCGTGCTCGATTTGTACTGGTTGCTGCATTAAAATTTTATCTTCGATTTCATGTAGACTTTTCAGGTGCAGTGAATTTAACTTGAGATGTGGGATAGATTCATTGGCAATGACCAGGTTCATAGGTATTTCGGTGATTTTCAGCTGTTGTCCTTTGATGTGGTCATTCGTGTTGATGATAGTAAACTGCTCAGTGCGTAGTAAGCATTTTTGCGGAATGGTGGCGAGATAACTTCCGCGTAGAGAGATGAATTCTTGACGTTCGCATTGTAGCTCAGTTCGGGTTGGTTGTGGGAAGGTGAGTGTGTAGCGTCTGTCGTCCAATTGCTCCATGGCTTCTTTGGTCAGCGTGAGTTTAGTGGGCTGGCATGACTTCTGTAGAGATTGATTGAAAATGAGCCCTTGGATGCAGTCTAGATGTCCTCTCGTCGGTTGATGGTTGACTTCCTCTTCGCAGAGATGAATCCGGTTGAACTTCGGGCATTCAGCCTCTATGTACTTGAAAACTTTCCCATTGGTTGCAATGAAAGGGTAAGGAGGAATAAAGGTGTACATATATTTATTGGGAACTATTGCTAATTTATATATTTCGAAATTATCAGGGGAGATTATTGGGACTTTAAATATGATAACTATTCTTTTGCCCGTATAATAATAACCAGGTTTTATAACTGTGTAGTATTCTCTTAAATCTGCCTCTAGCAATTGATCTGAACCGTATATAGATCTTAATCGTCTAGTCATGTTACCTAAAGTATCTATGCTTAAAGTACTATGGTGAGTGCTCGATGCACGTATGAAAGCTAAGGTATCTTCTATCCTAGTTATCTCTAGAAATAAATCATCTGTATTATCGCTAATTATGGTTAACAACTGAGCAAACTTTGCGTATCTTATAAGGTCGTTTTTTAACAGAAGCTTTCCCGTCTAAAAGTAATGTTAAGGTACTATTGATTCTTTCTTGATTGCTTACAAATTTAGAAAGTATCTCACTGTATCTGGTCATCCAGACTTTATTAAGACTTATATGCTCGTTTACCTCCGATAATATCTTGTCATCATTATTTTCCAGAAGTTTAATGGCATTATTGTAATTTTGGGCATCCGATTGATCTAAGTTACCAGTTATGCTTTTTACAACGGATCCTAAACCGTCTATGAGACCTCTTTTGCTGCGACCGGGTTCTAATGACTTTACTTTCAAGTTTTATCTCGAGCGCCAGTGTTGTGTGGATGATCATTGCCAGTAGTATCCTGTAACAATTTTGAGGTGTTAGGGATACGCTTGAGTCGGGACTTTGCTACGGGACCTTTCTTTTTGGATGTGTATATGTGAATCGGAAGGTCGGCTAGCACGGTGTCATGAGTATAACGCGGTGCTAATTTTTGTCGACTAGCTACTGGGTTACTAATGAAGACTCGCTGTTCTGGTTGGTATTCTATTTCGGGCTCTCTATCCTTATTCCTACTTTGTATGATTTTCGTTCGGTCAGTAAGCGTGAAGTCATTAATGAGGTCATATACAGTTTTCATTTGGTCACGGTGAGTTAAGATGTACTGTTGCATGAGATGTTCGGTCATGTTAATGTCAAGTGGGTCTCTTGGATCAAAATGTCCCCTAATTATGTCATGCGGTCTACACTTTGTAAAACTGTGGATTGTGCTATTATAAGCTAATATAGCATAAGTCATAAGGTTGACCACAGGTTCATCTTTCTGACGTAGTCGTAGGATACGTAGATGTTCTAGTAATGTAGAGTGAAATCGTTCTACAATTCCGTTATCATTAGGAGAGTGAGCTAGTGTTCTATGGTGGTTAATGTTATGTAATCTAGTAAATTCAGAAAATAATTGATTTGTAAATTCAGTACCATTATCGGTCACGATAGTGAGTGGAAGACCGTGATGTGTACAATAGTTTAAAACGGCCTGAAGTACGCTTATTGCCGTGCCATCTCTTAAATAGTATGCCTGTCCGTATTTTGAGAAAACGTCTACTACTGTAAGATATTTTTCATTTTGGGCTGTAAAGAGGTCCATATGTACTAATTCAAAAGGTTTGGTAGCTGGGGGTACTAGATTTAGTTGAGGTCTAATTGGGTTCCTATCATATTTGGTTTGTCCGCAAATTGTACACTCATTAATATATTTGGCTATCTCGTCCTTCATCTTAGGCCAGTAATACTTCCGGGAAAGTGCAAGATAACATTCGTTTATCCCTCTGTGGTTGGTTTTGCCTTCGTGATAGTTTTTTATGATCTGTTGCTGCCTTAAATATTCTTTGACATCTTCTAGTTCAGTTTTTGTTAGGACTAGGTTCATAGCTGAGCTTTTAAAGTTATTTTGGATAATGGGGATGATTGAATACATGCCTAAGGGTGGAATTATCTTTAGAGCAGTTTTAACCTTGGGTTTGACATATCCTTTAATGGCGTTTACTACGTCTTGTTCTAGGTTAGACTCTGAGACCTGAATATGTGTGCGAGTATGTGTGTCGAAAGGTTTAGTGGTTGACGTTCGTTTAATGTAAGGGGCGGTACTGACTATAGTTATACATATTTGTCGGTGAAATTTATTCAAAGGTTCGTCGGTGATTGGAACTTCTAAAATAGGGTTTTCCGTGCTAGTATGGGCAGTGGCTGTCGTAGAACCTGTTCGTGAAGGTGGACGCTCTGAAGGGTTGGCTAACATTGACTCTGTCTCCTCATTATTAATTTCTACTCGGGATAATGCGTCTGCGTTAGTGTTATACTTTCCTTTTTTGTAGACTATAGTGTAATCGTATTCACTTAATTTAAGTCTCCACCTAGTCAATCTTTGGTTGGGCTCCTTAAGGTTCATTATCCACTGTAACGGCTTGTGGTCGGTGATTATTTTGAATTTACGACCGAATAGATAGGGTCTAAAATACTTTGTAGCCCAAACTATGGCTAAAAGCTCTTTTTCTATAGTGCTGTAATTGGTTTCACTATCATTCAAAGTTCTCGAAGCGTAACAGATAGGTTTATCTGACCCGATGGTACCTTGCGAGAGTACGGCGCCTATAGCTACATTTGAAGCGTCTGTTGTTAATATAAACTCCCTAGTGAAGTCGGGGTACTGTAAGATGGGGTCATTTGTCAGTAAGCTCTTACATTTGTTAAAACAGTCAATGTATTCAGAGTCGAAAGTTATTTTATTAGTCTTTTTAAGGCATTTTGTCATAGGCTTGGTGATGCGAGCAAAGTCTGGGATAAATTTCCTGTAATAACCTAATAGTCCTAGGAACTGTTTTATTTCCTTAGGTGTTTTAGGTAAAGGGTATTTTTCTATCGCTGCTATTTTATCAGGGTTAGGCTTAACACCTTCGCCACTGATTATATGTCCTAAAAACGCGGTTTCTAATTTTAAAAACTCGGACTTGTCCATCTGGATTTTGAAGTTAGATGCCTGCAATCTTTTAAATACTTTCTCTAGATTAATCATGTGCTCTTGCAACGATGTACTAAATATGATTACGTCATCAAGGTAGACCAGACAGATCTCATTTTGTAAGCCTCTGAGCACATTGTCCATTACTCTTTGAAAAGTAGATGGAGAATTTTTCAATCCCATGGGCATACGCAAGAATTCAAAGTGCCCATGCTCTACATTGAAAGCTGTCTTCGGAATATCGTCTGGTTCCATTTGGCATTGGTAAAATCCTGATGCAAGGTCTAACGTGCTAAAATACTGGCATTTACCAAGCTTGTCAAGTATGTCATTGATGTTTGGAATCGGGTATTTGTCGTCTATAGTCTTGTCATTCAGTTTGCGAAAGTCTACTACTATGCGCCACTTTTGTTTGCCTGATGCATCTGCTTTCTTAGGAACTACCCAAATAGGCGAGCTCCAGGCTGATTCAGAAGGTCGTATAATACCTTGGTCCAGCATCTTAACTATCTGGTCTCTAACTTCTTGTCGGTGCACAAAAGGGTAGCGGTAGCTTTTAGTATATACGGGCAGTTCGTCGGTCGTTCTAATACGATGTTTAATTTTATTCGTAAAGGTTAAGGGATCTCCCTCAACATAAAATACGTCAGCAAAACGGGCACATAATGTCTCTAAGTTAGTTTTTTCCTCAATATTTAAATGATCTGTACGCAATCGACTTAAAACCTCTCTAACGCGGATAGGGTCTTGTTCGGTGCTAATGCACTCAGTATTGAATATCTCGGCTTGTAAAGGCCGGTCCAATGTAATAGTTAAATCATATTCTGTCGGGTTTTCAATTTCTACAATTCCAGTACAATTAGTAACGCGAGTAATGCACTCGTGAATAATGCAATTACAATGAATTTGCTGAGCTATCGAAACGTCACCGTCGGGACTATAAATAGGAATATTCACTAGTTTTGATGAGTTAGCGGGAATCGTTTCTTGATAATTTGATCTTTTAAATTGATAAAATCGTATAGGGATGGTTGTAAAGTCTGTAATTAAATAGTTATTTTTTAGATCAATCTGTGCTCCGTCAAGTAAATCTAAACCTAATAGACCGTCAAAGTAATTATGAAACCTATAGATAAAAATTTTTACATTCGTGGGATTATTAAATTCAGCAAAGTTCGGAATCGTAATAGAATGTTCGTGCGTACTAGTTACACGAGCGTTTATTACTTCGAAGGGATCAAAGTTTAAAGGGATATGTGAAAAATATTGTTCGACTGCCTCGGGACTAATAAAAGACTGATTAGCTCCGGTATCTACTAATAATCTAAGTGGTGGGTCTGATATCTGTATGTAACGTAATTCCCTTTTAGATTGGAGATTTAATTCTATTTTAATCCTTTTCGATCCTGTTCCTTGCGAAAATCCTGATCTGCTTTAGAAGTAGCGGAGGGCTCTGCCTCTAAGCATTTTACGTAATTCAATTGATCCGGTACATTTGATTGATTTTCGGGATCGGTCTGCTGGTAGTCATAAAAGTCACAAGGGTCACAGAGATAGTAATAGTCAGGTTGTTCGTAGTAATAGTCGTGGTAATTGTAAGTGTCATAGTAATCAGTAATTTCGTTAAAATTCATTTCGCGCGCTTTGAAGTAGTTACTAGGTGGTGGGTTCCCTAACCTACGCCAATCGTGTACTGGCAACCCTAGTGGTCTCGGTACAAAATGACTAACACCGCTCATTGGTTTCGGACCGGTGTACTGCGTTTGGGGGTTCCTATTTGGAAATTTAAATGCGTCACTTTGAGGGTTGTAGTTCGGCGGGGGCGCACGAAACATCTGCTGAGTACGGCTAAGCATATTAGGGGCCCGTTGAGGTACCTGATTATGCTGGAAGGTTGGCCTCCACTGCTGCTGCTGCGGAGGCATAGGCATAGGCTTATGCCAGCTGGGGCCTGGGCTAGGGTAGCTAAAAACTTTTGGTGTGGTCATAGGGACCGCGGGTGGCATTCTTTGGGTTAAATGCGTTTGCTGTGAAGTCGGGTTACGACGCTCAGGGATACTCTCATTACGTTGCTGTAGATACATGACATTTAATTCCTGTTGTACAAATTCCAGAGCCTTTTCAATAGTTTCGGGTCTCATACATCTGATACGGGACCCTAAAGGTTCCTTAAGACCTCTAACATAGGATTGTAGAGTTAGTTTTTTATAAAGATCGCGTTTTGCTTCAATAGTAGTTGCTACATTTTCGTGTAATGTGACATAAGTCATTATGGTGCTAAAAAGGGTCTGGCATTTGTCAAAATACTCCTGCGGAGTGCTACTTCCTTGCGTCAGTAAAGACATGTCATTATAAAGGGCGGTCTCATCCCTTTGGTCGGAAAAATTATTAATTAATGCGTCACGGATCCCTTGCCAATTTTCTGGTATGCCATTGGAATTAATAGTTGAAGCTGCTGGTCCGGTGATCTTATTCAGGATGCCGTTTAAGAGACATAAGTTAGTTAACTCATGACTCGGGCCATTTCCAACATATTTTATTACGAGCTGATCACATATTTTAATAAAACGTGTTAGAACATTCGGATTGCCATCGAAATTTGGAACTGCGCGCAAAGCGTTGTAGATAGTATCGGGGTCCAGTGCCATATTGTTACTATCAAATAATAACCCTAAACTTAAGTTATCAGAATCTATAAACCTATTTGAATCTACTTCCTTACTCCTACTTATCTGTCTGGAGGAGACAGATTTTTTCCTAGTTTCCCTTGGGTGAAAAATTTTGATTAAATATTATAATATATGGGTAAAAGGAAGGACAAGGAAGCAACACTATAAGAAGTTTTCAAGGACTTACATATACATGGTTTTATCGTTGTATCGATGCCTGGATACGTCCTCAGCTGCGTCTTCTTATGTTCGGATATTCGACGAGGTACTTGGAAATACCGACAGCGACTATCGGGGCCAGCAGATTATCAATTTTGGAAATCTATACCGCGCCGCGCACTGCCTCGAATATCCTACCGACTGCGCCAATTATGAAGGTGACAGCCGGAGGACTTAAAAAAAACCGAAGTTAATTTAAATAAAAGTTTAATTACTTGAAAATTACAATTAAATCTTAAATCTAGACTTGGACGATGCTAGTCTCAAAGTGCCTAAATTAATTATTATAAAAATACATTTTTAGAATGATTGCGAAACGCATGTGCGACATCAGCTGATTGGAAGTAGGTGATCGGCGGCGACACGAGGCGTCGAGTCAGCAGAGCCCCGGTGTTGCAATTTTATATGGAAACATCTGTTGTACGTAATTAGCTATCACGTCGCTATTCAGCCGATTTGGTGTAGGCAGGGCACGTAACATGCAACACAACAAACACACAAAACACACATCGCTATAAAAACATAAAACTTACCCAGTGACAATTAATCTTTTATATAATATTTTATTGGAAGTGTGGGATGGATTTGTTATTGTTATTATTTTTGGATGTCAAACATACCAGTCTCGTGATTATGAACAAAGTCCAAATTTAATACTTAGTGGGGTGTTTTTATTTATAAATAAAAATGAATGATTTTAATGAAATTATAAATCATCTGGATTCATATGGGTCAAATGAAGTTTATAACTGCTCGCCACACAGATGCATTCAAGTTTTAAGTAGCCACAAAGAAGGAATTAAAATCCTACACTTTAATATACGTAGTATTAATAAAAAATTTAATAACGTCCTAGTCTTGTTATCCAAATTACAAATGAGGTGTGATGTAATAATTTTTTCGGAGTGTTGGTTAAGTAAAACTTCATCTATTCCCCAAATTCAAGGATTTTCGGCTTATTCTACAAGTAACATTATTAACCAGAATGATGGCTTAGTGATCTATTTACGCTCGGAGCTGAAACATAATGTCATAGAGCCTCTAATTATGGAAGCAAACTGCCTTGTCAGTAAATTAAATTCTGAAACAGTCATTGTAGCATTATATCGACCACCATCCTTTAGACATACAGATTCCTTTTTGGATAGCCTAAATAACATCTTAACCTCAGTATCTACGTATAAAAATGTAATTCTAGTGGGAGATATTAACATAAATATAAGCCCAAATAATAATGATCCCCATTACAATGACTATATGAACTTAACTGCATCGCATGGACTGCTACCGGCATACACATCTCCCACTAGGGAAAACAATTGTCTGGATCATACGATGATAAAAGTTAAAAGTTCAGTGGTCTCCTATATTTTGGATACACACATTACCGATCACGCACCTATATTAGTATGTCTAAAAACTAATCAGAGCTCATCTAAAAGATCCAGATTAGCTGCAAGAATCGACCATCCTAGAGTAGTCTCAGAAATATCCAACACGGATTTTAGTCCTGTCTTATTGTCCAAAGATCCGAATGAAGCTACTGATCTTCTTATAAAAACCATTACCTCAATTGTACAAACAAATACTAAAAACAGACTTGTGCCCTCAAAAATGGTAACAATAAAGCCCTGGATCACTCAGGGGCTACTGAAATGCATTCGGAACAGGGACAATATGCACAGAAAACATAAAAAATCACCAGAAAATTACACCTTGAAAATCACATACCTCCGTTATCGTAACTTTTGTAATAAGTTATTAAACCGACTTAAAACTAATTATGAGAAGAATGAGTTTACTAAAGCTAAAAATAATCCTAAGGCAACCTGGAAAGTTATAAATGACGTTATTAATAAGCAGACTTCTAAACCTCCGCCCACAGACCTCTTGAACTTGTCTGGACTTGATGAAAAGTCCTCAATAAATAAAGTTAATAAATTCTTCGCAAACGTTGGCAAAAATCTTGCAGAAAGACATTTAAATAGTAGCACGTGCAATAAACATCTTCCATTCCTCAGGGATGATGCACAGACGAATTCTTTTGCGCTTCTTAGCCCGGATTTTGATGAAGTTGAAAGAATCATAGTTAGTTTGCGTACTGATTCTGCCGCGGGATGGGATGGCATTCCAACTAGAATTATAAAAGCGAGTCGCCAATTCCTTGTACCCGCTATCGCACACATATGTGACCTGTGTTTCTCCAATGGAGTTTTTCCAAGGTCCCTAAAGAAAGCAATAGTGCATCCTATTTATAAGGGTGGAAACAGAGACAGTGTAAATAATTACAGACCTATATCTGTCCTTCCAGCGCTTTCAAAAATTTTGGAAAAGGTTCTAAACAGTCGTATCGTCAACTTTATGGATGCACATGGCATTTTGTCAAATAACCAATACGGTTTTCGCAGAAAGAAATCCTGTGAGGACGCTGTTGCTGCCTTTGTTGATAGTGCTGTGAATATTCTAGATGAAAGGTCTAAGTGTCTGGGTATTTTCTTAGACTTATCTAAGGCATTTGACACTGTCTCTGTCCCTATTCTTTTGTCTAAATTAGAGAGGATAGGAGTGAGGGGTCCAGCACTGGCTATCTTTAAGAGCTACCTATCTGAGAGGACACAGTGTGTCAAGATAGGCGCATACGTCAGTGACGAACACTCACTATCTTTCGGAGTCCCCCAAGGCTCAATTTTGGGGCCTACCCTCTTTCTTATATATGTTAACAGCCTATGTAATATATCCATTCCATACTCCAACATATATACCTACGCAGACGATACCGCTTTGCTCGTGCATGGGCTGAACTAGAGAGAAGTTCAAGAGAGAGCGGAGTTTGCAATGGGTATCGTGATGTCTTGGTTAGGAGCCAATATTCTTACTCTTAATATTGACAAAACGAAGTACATCCCGTTTTCAATAAAATCCTGTACCCAGCCGGATGACGAATTTATTATCAGGGCCCACACTTGCAATGAGCGAGTGGATCAATGTCTCTGCCCTCCTCTAGTCAGAACAACACATATCAGGTATCTTGGTATCATAATAGATAACCTGATGTCCTGGAAGGAACAAAGTGATAGAACGGCTGGCAGAGTGAGAAAGCTCATAGCGATTTTCAAAAGTCTGCGCCATAGTGCAGACATAAGTACACTTCGGATGGTCTACTTCTCACTCTGTCAGTCAGTACTCACTTTTGGTATTACGTCGGGGTGCTCCAAAGAGCTATTTTATCAGGCTGGAAAGGGCGCAGCGAGCTGTCCTTAAAGTTATGACTTTTAAACCTTTCCGGTATGGTACCATAGCATTGTATCAAGACTGCAAAGTCATGACTGTGAGACAGCTGTTTGTGCTAAACACCATCTTGCGCAGGCATGGTTCTCTGGAGTGCAATACTGGTCATCTGGCAAAAAGAAGATGTAAATATGTTTGTCCCATGGTAAGCTACAGAACTAAACTGGCCGAAAGACATTTTCGAGTATTAGGCAGTCGAATTTATAATGCAGTTAACAAGCAATGCGATATTTATGGTCTAAATAATTTCAACTGCAAAAAGAAGATTACTTAATGGCTTGCTATTCGTACATACGAGGAAATAGAAAAGTTACTGGGAAGGCTGTTCTAATTTCTAATTGTTACTGATTTTTAGACCAATCACCGCACAAACATATGGCGCAACTACGCCACATACACACGACACTTACACACAATGCATACACACGACACTTACACACATCACATACACTCAACACATACAGAAGACATATTATACTGTTTACTCTTATTTTTATTTATTTATTAATCTTTAAGTTTAGTTTAACTGTTTTTGTTTTTCTTTTTTCTATTAACTTTGTTTTGTTTATGCTCAACAATGGATACTTTGCAAATGTAACTCCGTACTGGTTTGTGTAAGGTGCATAAATAGATTAATAGAGAGAGCCATGGCACCCATAACACAAGTTTAATCTTAGCTTGGGTGTCAGTGGTACAATCAGAGTTTATGCAATTAAAAATAAACCTTACTTACTTACCTAAACCTTACTTACTTTGTTATACTTAATAGTACTTATCTAAGTTTTGTTCTTACTGTGTATTAGTGCAAGTGTACCTACCTTATAAACTTAGTGAGTGTAAATTAAAAGCTTAGAAACTATGTAAGTACTTTTGTTATAAATAACCATGTTTTAATGTTTACTACTGGTGTACTGTATCTAAGATGGAAAATAAAAATATTATTATTATTTCCTTTATTTAACAGTTTTCTTATTATTTACATTTTTAAATATTTTTATAAAATAAATTAAAAAACAAAAACATTTAAAAATATAAAAAATAGAGGCCCACCGGTATCGGGAACAGGGTCCAAGCTACCGGCGGTCAGGGCTCCAGAGAGAGGAACCTCCTAACTATACGAGCCGTGTCCAGCAGTACTGCTTTCTGGATCAGGCCCTTGACCCAGCTGCCTAACGAGAGCCTTCTAAGATGTTGGTCGAGGCTCGTGGCTATTAAGCCATTGGCTGACACGACTATCGGTACAATGATCGCTGTGTCCACATCCCACATGTCGACAACCTCGCGAGCCAAGTCAAGATACTTGATTTGTTTATCTTTCTCGGCTTTCACGAGGTTCCCGTCATGCGGGACAGTTATGTCAACAATCATTGCACGCCTCTCGATTCGGTCCACCACCACTATATCAGGCTATATTATTATTATTTCCTTTATTTAACAGTTTTCTTATTATTTACATTTTTAAATATTTTTATAAAATAAATTAAAAAACAAAAACATTTAAAAATATAAAAAATAGAGGCCCACCGGTATCGGGAACAGGGTCCAAGCTACCGGCGGTCAGGGCTCCAGAGAGAGGAACCTCCTAACTATACGAGCCGTGTCCAGCAGTACTGCTTTCTGGATCAGGCCCTTGACCCAGCTGCCTAACGAGAGCCTTCTAAGATGTTGGTCGAGGCTCGTGGCTATTAAGCCATTGGCTGACACGACTATCGGTACAATGATCGCTGTGTCCACATCCCACATGTCGACAACCTCGCGAGCCAAGTCAAGATACTTGATTTGTTTATCTTTCTCGGCTTTCACGAGGTTCCCGTCATGCGGGACAGTTATGTCAACAATTATTGCACGCCTCTCGATTCGGTCCACCACCACTATATCAGGCTTGTTAGCGATAATAGTCCTGTCAGTGATGATGGACCGATCCCAGTACAATGTGATATTGCCATTTTCGAGAACGCGCACCTTGTTTCCGCCTGAAAGAAGGCTATTGAATACCTTTTTCAGGCGGCCAAAGAAGCGTTCCCTCAACGATTGCTTCATGTCAGTAGTGCTGATACCTAACGCTTCCGACATACCCAAATACTTATAGGTTTCGTTTGGAGAGAGGGATCTCAGGTTTATGGAATCCGCGAGTTGAATTCCTACGGATTCCACAATCTCCCCTCGCTTTACATGCATGACCGCACATTTTTCCACACCAAACTCCATCCTGATGGCGTTACTAAAAGTTTCAGTTACTTTCAGTAGCTCCATCAGCTGAAGATTGCTGGGGGCAAAGAGCTTCAGATCATCCATGTAAAGGAGATGAGATATAACCTGACCACCTCTCTTCAACCGATAGCCTAGCCCTGAATTCTCCAGCAGCATGCTTAGAGGATTCAGGGCTAGGCAAAACCAAAGTGGACTCAAACTATCGCCCTGGAATATACCTCGCTCGATCCTTACAGGTTCGCTATTCCTCTGGATATTTCGACATCCTGGATAGCGAAGGACTGTGCTCCATTGCCCCATACACGACATCAGGAAGGTGCGTAGAGTTGTATCTATTTTATACAATTCTAGCACCCTCATGAGCCATGTATGAGGCACCGAGTCATAGGCCTTCTTATAATCTATCCAACATGTCGACAGATCCTTTCGGGAACGCCGAACCTGTTGGCTAATGGCCATATCAATAAGGAGTAGCTCCTTAGTACCGCGAGACCCGTTCCTACATCCATTTTGAGAGACCGACATGATCGAATTATCGTCGACGTGTTTATTAATTTGAACTCTCAAAATGGATGTAAGAACCTTATAGACCGTTGGTAAACATGTAATAGGTCTATAATTTTTGGGTTCCGCGGTGCTACCAGATTTGTGGAGCAGGTGGGTTATTCCTGTTGTAAGGAACCTGGGTAGCGAACCAGACTCCAAGGCTACCTGGTACTGAGATGCCAAACGAGCGTGCGACCTTTGTAGCCACTTTATCCAGAAGTTGTGCAGCCCGTCCGGCCCTGGAGATTTCCAGTTCGGCAACGGGCGGACTGCACGGGCTATATCTTGGGGGCTGATCGTGATAGCCCCCATTTCTTGTATTGGATCGCATGCTCGTTCGACCTCCCGAGTCCATTCACCTTCGGTGTGACTGACAGGCACCGACCAGATGCTACGCCAGAATGAACACATAGCGTCATCATCCGGCAGGCGCGTATCAGTCACACCTTGGTCGGGTCGCTCCCAAGCCCGATAAACCCACCTTTCATTACTTTGGAATGTACGATTCTGGGTGTATCGCTCCACTCTCCGCCTATACCTACGAATACGGTTTGCCCATGCAAACACTTTTTGCTTCAGGAAGTCGATGCGCTTTGTGACACGGGATATATAGTCTTGGGGGCTGACATCAGTCCCCGAAAACGCCCGTCTCACAAAGCGCATCACTCTTGGCCGATTATTGCCCTCCCTGAAACAAATTAGTTTGCCGATGAGTGCTCTGGCCCCACCAATACGACGTTCGATCCTGCACTGCCAAGCTGGTACGGCTGGTTTCGGTCGTGTAGCTCTGTCATTTACAAATTTGACGTGGGCTACACGACATGCCGCTACAGCCGCGCAGTACATGATCGAATGTGTATCAGTGAGGTCTTCGCAGTTATCAAAATAGTTTGACAACTGCGAATCCAGAACAGCCACCAGTGCCCTATTTTTGATATGCATGGGCAAACGAGGTAATCGTGGCCTAAGTTCGGGCGGCATGTAGCGATAATCCCGAATAGCACACTCCAAAGCACTCCTCAATTCCTCATTGCACTGGTTACTTACGTTTGTAACCCTGTCACTACTATCCTCGTCAGCGTGGTTGGACTGTGGTTGCACCACGGCCTGCGACGATGGGGCAGTGACACGGATACAATTTCCGTTCGGAGGCGATCAAGCACAGTATCATCCAACATACGATTACGCTGGATGACCCGTACCTGATCCGAAAGTCGTTGGGCCGAAACGTTGACAGCCGGCTCAAGCACCTGAAACAAAGAGAGCATCCGGACACGGTACGCGGTCAGATTGTTTCCTCCCTCTGTAGCCCCATAGTATGCGCGCATGACATTTTCGTTAATGGATTGTGTCCATCTCATGCGCTGCACACTTCCGCCGGGTGCTGGGACCCTATCAGAGACCGGTAAGCCTCGAGGTCCTAAGCGGTCCGGCGGCCGGCGTCCTCCCCGTCGACGCGTAGGTGGTGGTGTCGTCGGCGGCGAGAAGTACTCGTCGCTCGAGCTCGACGCAACTGCCACGGCCGGTGACACAGCACTCACGGTGGGGGTGGGGCTGGGTTCCGGCGACGGCGAGGCGGAGCTGGGCGACGAGGCCGGAGGTGGTGGGCGTGCTTTTCGTGCTGCAGCTCTTGTCAACATGTCGATTTACATTTTTTTTCTCTTGGTGTTTTTTTTTCTTCTCTTATTATTATTATTATTACCTCCAGTACACGTAAAGTGGGGCAGTCTTTTTTTCTCGTCTATCCCATGGTGTCAGATCGTTGATCGGTTATCGTTGTATAGGCTATTCAAAAATAATACGGGTCGGTGAAAACCATTGTTCGATTCAGGGATCCGTTTGAGTAAAATTAAGCTTTAAATTACATTTTTGTAAATTGTTTGAGTCAAGTGTCTCCCCCTGCCATCTAAATGGTTGCTTTTGGATAGATATGTAAAAAAATCTCGGCAATAGTATATAAGACGAAATTAAAAGGGTAATTATCACAGCTAACTAGGCTTTACAAGTTTACGAGTAATAATCGACCAACTTATAAAATGTACTTGGAAAAGTAAATATTTTTCTTTTCGTTAGAGCATGCTTTCATTATTGATGATCATTACAGTATTTTCATTAGAACACACGGTATGTCGCCATAACCACGTCCAAGTAACGCCATACCGTGTGTCCTAAATTGCGCTTTATTTCCATGCATTTTGTATAAAATTTGAATGGAATAAGAAGCCGCCCGTGTCATGTCCGCGCCCGACGCCATTTCTATGTGGCCTGCGCCTATGGCTTTTTTATGACCTAGTTACATATGCACATTTTCCTTTAAACGTCAGCTATAATATTATTCTTTTGATAATCGCTTCTTGGCGTTTCTACAAAGTTTTAATTAAATAGATCTGTTAAGGTTACACTAGTCAAAAATTCTTCCATACAAACGTAGTTTGGGGATTATTCCACTGTTTGACGATGTACGTTCAAAATAAAAAGTGATATCAATTTGTCTCATCATTATCTAGCCCTGTATGGAAGCAAAAAGGTAAAAATAGAAAATATTTGAAAGTTATGAGCGTAGAAAGTTCCACATTTCGACACTAATTTTAACGCATTTTTGGGCGCAAATAAATACCATAAGAAGACGGAAAATTGCAAAACGGCCTCCATATAGGGATAGATTAGTAGTTCAACAATGCAAATAATTTTATTTTGAACAGATAGATTCAGTAGTTTTTTCATGATATCTAGACAGCCAAAGGTCTGTTTATAAAATTTCGCGCGCTCGATTTCGTCCTAAATCATTATCCATTTCGCTACAAATTTGCAAAAGTGTGTATTCGTACGCAAACTAGCTTCCTACTGCTCATCACAGCATCTATATCTTCCACACGTGTTTTCGGTTGATATAAAATGCATTTTAACCCCGCGCACAAAATAGTTCGTGCCGTCGACTAGTGTACCCTTAATTCATAGCTTTGAAGTAACCTTTACCATCATCAATCAATTATTTATTGTTATTATTTATTTATTTTATTTTATTAAAAATACAGAGTAGACTTATAAGCTACGCACACTCCCGCAAAACTGCACATACAGTTTGACTGCAGGATCAATCATACTCGCTTACTTAGGTAGGTACATAATTACGCAAGTGCTTAAAATTAGAATAGTAGGTAAGTAATTAGGTACTAAATGCAAACAATTAAGGTAGTGCGTAAGTAATTTACGCTTGAATAATTTCTTATTTGGTTCTTTGGCAATGTCGGCGGGCCAACTGTTGAGTAGGTATGGAACCCGTCCCGTAATAATTATTGACTCTAGGAACAACAAATTTACCCGCAGTCATTGACCTAGTATTATAGCTATTAACGACTTTAACTAACGAAGACTTATGATCTCGATTGCAATGGTTAATAACTGCAAGAAGGTATTTATGTTTCAGACTTAACGGGAGAATTTTACAAACTTAAAACAATTTACTGTAGTAATTTTTAAACTTATTCATAATTTTCTTATCCACAAGTAGTTTTAAAAATCTTTCAACACACTTGTGAAGAAAATTAAAAATAAAAATTTTTCAACAGTAAAAACAAGTTGTGAATTTTTTTTCACAATGGCGGGCAAAATTAATCAGTTTTCCTATGCGCGCGCATTTAACAATGGCGATCGGCCATAGACTAAAAGAATGAATGAGGTTTCTTTTTTTTTGGCTTTTCGTGGATAGTGTTTTAGCTACGTACAGAATAGGGAATTTAAATTTTTCTTAATTACAGAGCAAATAAAATTTATATTTGAGTGAAAGTTTTATTTATTAAGCACGTACAAGTTGAAATTATCTATTTAAATACGAAGTTGCATGAAATGAGCAAGCATATTGAGCACGATCTTTTTTGTATCGAAACTTTTTAAAGAACAAAGCAACTCAACCAATAAATTAAAAAAAAAAACTCTATAAATCACTTGTGAATAATAGCAATGAAAAAGTCACAGTTTGATAACAGGTATCATTATGTGCCTAATTGCGGTGAAATTAGAGCCACTTTATGAGCAAGTGTGTTGAAAAAAATCTTAGTTGAATGTTTTCTAATTTATCAATGTATGATTTAAATGTAAGTCCATAGCAATCGAGTGCATAACTCAAAATCGAATCTACCAAAGCACTATATAAAAGTCTTAACGTACTAATAGGAACTTTGAAACTTAAATGATAAAATTTACCTAAAATTATTCTAAGTTTATTACAGATGAAATTTATATGTTTAGCCCAGGAGAAGTGCTCATCAACTTTTACCCCCAAGTATGTCACACAGTTAACTCTTTTTATTGATTTACAATTACAATTAGCAACATTATTATAGAAGCAAGTATTGGAATGGGCAAATAATGAGAAAGACACATCATTCAGAGGCAAATAAGGCGAATGTATAATTAATAGTTTAGTTTTGTCCGAGTTTATTACTATGCCGTTATCGTGAGACCATTTGACGATAGCGTCCACATCTAGCTGAACGAGGCGACACGTCTCAGCCAAGTCAGAGCCAGCACGCAAAACAAAAACAAAACATTCTAAAAATTTATCTTTGAAGCAAATACCAGTTTCCTACGTGCAAAAAGGTGAGTTAGATTTCTAGAGCATAATACATTTTGGTACCAAACCTAGTTTGTAGTTTTCTCATCCATATGAAAACATTTATCGTGTCTTTCCTATTCAAAAGAGCGTTTCAAGTGTAAACCATTGCTGCAATAGTAACTCTTCAATATTTCACATCTTATCGTCTCGAGCATTTATTTTCACTTAAGGGTACACTAGTCGACGGCACGAACTATTTTGTTCGCGGGGTTAAAATGCCTGCTATCTCATCCAACAACTCGTGCGAAAGACATAGATGCTGTGATGAGCAGTAAGTTAGTCTAGTTCACGTACGAATTAGCACTTTTGCAAGTTTGTAGCGAAATGGATGATGATTTAGGACGAAAACGAGCGCGCGAAATTGTATAAACAGACCTTTGGGAGTCTAGATATTATGAAAAAACGACTAAATGTATATTTTCAAAATAAAATTATTTGCATTGTTGAACTACTAATCTATCCCTGTATGGTGGCCGTTTTTCAATTTTCCGTCTTCTTATGGCATTTATTTGCGCCTAAAAATGCGTTAAAATAAGTGTCGAAATGTGGAACTTTGACGCTCATAACTTTCAAATATTTTCTATTTTTACTTTTTTGCTTCCATGCAGGGCTAGATAATGACGAGACAAATTGATATCACTTTTTATTTTGCACGTACATTGTCAAACAGTGGAATAATCCCTAGACTACGTTTGTATGGAAGAATTTTCTACTAGTGTACCCTTAAGGCGCTGGGGGCAAATCGAATCTGAAATTGTTGCGAATTTTCGTATCCGTTTTTCTTCATAACCGTTGCAGTTGAGAATAGGAAATGTTAAGGAATGTTGTGGTTCAGAAAATATTCTTTGCTGCGGTTTTTTAGTTCTCCAAATCAGACCTCGTTTCTTTTTACGGATTTGTTTTTTGGATGTTTCATTTTGTTATTGATAAAAAGCGTCTATTTTTTTTATAAAAAATAACTACATATTTTTATAAACAAAATAGACGTCTTTTAAGTCATTTTACGATGTGAAAGCTCTGAAATTCACCCTGAAAAGGATTTCCCCACCAGTTTTCAGCACCTTAAAGAAAATTCTGGCAACGCGATGCTGGCAAGATTGCGCTGCAGGTACAAAATAACATTGTGTTGCTGTAAACCGAACGACTTATCACGGAGAAAATGTCTCAATGAACAAATTCCTTTACTTAAGTTGAACATTTATTTAAAGAAAATGAGACATGTCCTTGGCGTTTGTGTTTTGTTTTTTCCTGTTGGAATTTTTTAAATGTATCTTGGATTCTGTGTTATTTATTGATGGGGAAGTAAAAGGAAACAATAGCGGGTACTGTGAAAGGATCAGTTGTAGCAGTAGGTAGGGTATAAAGGTCCAACTTTGAAAATTTGCTTGGGCAGGGAGTCTAGGACTATTACGCAACATTGCAACTCTAATAAAAATACTAGGAGAGTATTTAGTTTTATACTACTATTTTTGATCCGTAGTATAAAATTGACGTCTGAAAGAAGTTTTTCCATGAAAAAACTAACGAAAATTCAGGATTTACATTTGCGTATTGGTCAAAACTTTTATACCTGAAACTGTTTATTGAAACTGCTTGAAAAGTACCTAGGTACTAGGTATAAAATTTGCTCGATTCTGTCCTTATAGGTTTAGAATTTATTGGGTAATTTTAAACTCTTAAATAAATCGGTTGCCAGTGTTAGTGTGTGTTACCAGTGATTACCTATGCGACCGAGACGTGTTCGCTCACAATGGGCCTCATCAGGTAGCTTAAAGTCACCCAAAGGGCAATGGAGGGGGCTATGCTCGGAGTTTCCTTGCGTGACCGCATCAGAAATGACGATATCCGCAGGGGAATCAGGGTTACCGGCATATCCCGAAGAATTGCGAAACTTAAGTGGCAGTGGGCAGGGCACAACGGATGGCCGATAGCACGACTGCGTACCGGAAGTCGATGCGTTGGAAGGTCTCCCGTAGGTGGACCGATGACCTGGTTAAGGTCGCGGGAATCCACTGGAAGCGAGAAGCACGGGATCGGTCAATTTGGCGTCGCCTAGGTAAGGCCTATGTCCAGCAGTGGACGTCTTTCGGCTTTTATAATGATGATAATGAGCTAATGCATTACAAGAATTGCGTTACAAGAGTGGACTTTGTGACGCTTAACAAAATTATGATGTACCAAACTCAACCTTCATTTTAAAATCTCTGTTCAATGTTAACACACATGATGGGGTGGGGCGAACATTTTTGTTCTTTACTTCATGCCCCTTAAAGGCCGCATTAATCAATTTAATGTGACGTCACATAGCTTATACGACAAGACGCTTCTAACGATACCTCATTTGTCAAATTATAATAACTAGTTTAGAAATTATGAGGGCACATACCAGTAAATAACATAACACTCCCTTTTGCTTCGCCGTAGTCGGGTAATAAATCGGTTGCAAACCATGACATAATCTCACGCCGCATAGGTTATTTACACCAACATTTCACTGCCATTCCCATGCCATTCTAAAAAAGCTTAGTCTATTGCCATTAGGCATTATGGCGATTCCATTAGCCGGACACAAATCCAGACTGCGGACATTCTGGTCACATCATCATCATTTCATTCGAAAGACGTCCACTGCTGGACATAGACCTCCCTCAGGCGTCGCCACATTGACCGATCCCGTGGTCACATAACGTACAAAATAAAACAAACAAAACACCAAGGTTGTCTTTCATAATGTGATAGTGCATCGCAGTATTGTTCTCCTACTACGAGATGTATTGCAATCATGAATCCGTTGTGAAAAAGTGATAGTGCTATTGGTCCTGTATAGCTCCGTCTTTCTCTCACAACGGTATTTTGATGGCTACGGCATGGAAGGGGGCTTGTTCTTATCTTTGTGCGCTCTGCTGCAAAGTTCCTGTACAAAAGGCTAAGCTGCTTAGCTGGTTTAGACTCACCACACTGTGCAGATGGTATTGTGTTAGGAGAGAATTTATGTTAAAGAATGTTATTTTGAAGGAAGCATTAGGGCAATACTTAAGTTGCGTTGCTTTGTCGCGATAAAGCAAATTAAATTGACGTTGAACTAAACATAGTTGCATTTAGGTATAATTGCCTTACATATTATTATTATTTCGTTTATTCAATTTTGTACATATGTTGTATCTACGTTGAGCAGTGGTGGCCCAGTGGTATCGGCCGCGACTTACAAGTTGTAGGTCATGAGTTCGAGCCCAGGCAGGCGCTTTACTTTGTGTAAATTATTTCATCACCACTGCTCTCAAAACGGTGAAGGAAAACATCGTGAGGAAACCGGCATGTCCTAGAACCAAAAATTCGAAGACATGTGACATCCACCAACCCGCACTGGGCCCGCGTGGTGGATTACGGCCCATTCCACTCTCCTGCCTGTTCCCCAGCAGTGGGAACATTAATAGGCTGATGATGTTATATCTACATTTTTAAATATTTCTCTATAAAAAGAAATCATAAAATTATTATTTCATTATTATTATTATATAGATTTTGCGGGCATTTTGCCGAAATACGAAGTAGTTTACGATACTTAGTAATATTGGTGCCTTCCATGAAAGATAAATGAGTGAAGCGGCTTAATACTTTCAGATAGCATCTCAACTGCTTAAGAAGCGAACTAAAAAGACGTAAAGAAAAAGAAAATAATTCTGTGCAGTCGGAGGATATATAATATTCGCGAGCTGGCTAACCAATACCAATATATTTTTATTTTCCAATTTTAAAGTAGCCAGTGACATTCGCAAGGTTAAGGACACATCGAAATACATACAATCGAACGCGAAATACGTACGTATGCGGCCAGCCTAAACGAATCGATTGACGTAAGAACAATCAAAATTGGCCAACGCGTTTGGTCTCTAGAACGCCTAATAGGAACAAACATACATACATACATAGACTGATAAACACATTACCCTCCTTCGGTAGTCGGGAAAAAAACAAGCATACGCACAATTGGTCGTCATTATATTAATTTAGAAAACGGATTTGAAATGGGATGGTAACAGACGGTTGAATCCCCAGATACTGTAAACATGGCACATTGAAGAGATTTACATAGTTCGTAAGAGTCCGGTGTAGTAAAACCCTCCATCTCTAGAGTTATCCCTGAGCGCATCCTTATGGATACCCATGAGGAATATCCTTCCTTACCTAAAATAAGGTTGGGATAAGGAAACATCGACTTTGTCAAACGCAATGACTATCTGTCCTCAATGTGCTGTGATTTTTATATACTTATCTATCTCAAATATATGAGATAGATAAGTATATAAAAATCAAAGACAAATATATTTATTTCAATTAGGCCAGTAAGCGGCACTTTTGAACGTCATACATATATGAATTAAAATTTACAAGTAGTAAAAGTTGATTCTACCGTGCATTCGGAAAATTAGCTTGTTATGGAGAAGAATGCACAAGAAACTCCATACTTACTCTTTTTAAAAAATAGGTGATTTACAATATTTACATAAGTACATACATTAATAAATTCATATATGTGAGGACAATGCTCCCAAAAATAGCACTGCACACTATACTACGTACAGGTTTAAAGTAATAAAAGCATTAACAGATAAATTGATTAAATTGATAATAAATAGGAACATGGTTCTCACATACTTACAAATATTGAAAACATAGGTAAAATATCTAATTCAACAACAACAGAACAGTGTGTGAGTCAATTTGTATAGTATATATCATGTATATAGAATTTCAACCGGGAGGATGGGTTTCAACTGTCGAGAGCTTGGAATCCAGTCGTTCTACTGTGTAAAACCCGAAAAAGTGCCGAAAAAAAAGTTCGCGATCGGACACAGTGAGTTTCGTGTGTCGGGAACAGAATCGAGTTGTGAGTCACAATGGTAGCGGTACTGAGTGCAAAAAACGAACAAGAAAGAGGCTAGACCGTTTTGTCTCCTCATAAACACCCACAATGACTTTCAGTTTATCCGTGATCATGGTGCTTGCAACAGCACCGAAATATTGGGAACTCGCAACAAGCAGTAAACATGGTAAATATCCCGCTTTTAATGTTAATGTTAGTGACGATGACAGTTTAAAAACTTATATGATATATAGAATACATTTATTGTAAAGTGAGGTTGAATATGGTGTAACAATTATTAGTGGTGGTATCACTAAAAGCGTCCTTGATATCTGAAATGGTCTTATCCGAAATGCTGTTTGTTCTCATTCGCAGAAAAAGTCTTTGACATGGTTTTGATCAAACCTTATCAAAGACCATTTCGGCGAAGGCTGTAATAAAAAACCGGCCAAGTGCGAGTCGGACTCGCGCACGAAGGGTTCCGTTTTATTATCGCAAAAACTGCAAAAACATCACGTTTGTTGTATGGGAGCCCCACTTAAACATTTATTTATTCTTGTTTTAGTATTTGTTGTTATAGCGGCAACAGAAATACATCATCTGTGAAAATTTTAACTGTCTAGTTATCACGGTTCATGAGATACAGCCTGGTGACAGACGGACAGACAGACAGACAGACAGACGGATCGTGGAGTCTTAGTAATATGGTCCCGTTTTTACCGTTCGGGTACGGAACCCTAAAAAAGTGACAAAATTGTCGGATTGTCACGTTTATTAAATAGGCCCCTGGTGTTTGAATTTGTGCCCGATTGATGGTTGTAGGCTTGCTCAGCATGGGTCTTTAACTGTCTAGCTATCTCGGTTTGTGAGATACAGCCTGGTGACAGACGGACCGCGGGGTCTTAGTAATAGGGTCCCGTTTTTACCCTTTGGGTACGGAATCCTAAAAACCGTATTAACACACCTAATTCTATTTGCGATCTGAGCCAAAAAAAAAGAAAACTAAATCTATCCAAAGAGAACTGCTATAATCCCCGAGTCTTTCCAAAACAATTGGAACCACGGAACAGCCTTTCGCAACAAATCGTTCTCACTAAAACCCGACGATTGTCATTCTAGCGACGCGCGCCTTATCGCGAAGAATACAGAGCATGGAACGCCGTGTTGGCAACGAATGAAGTCGCTATCGTCATATTCTAGCCCTTAGTTAAAAGAGTAAGTATGGAGTTTCTTGTGCATTCTTCTCCATAACAAGCTACTTTCCGAATGCACGGTAGAATCAACTTTTATAATTTGTAAATTTTAATGTACCTAACGTTCAAAAGTGCCGCTTGGTGGCCTACTTGAAATAAAATATCTTTGTCTTTGTCTTTGTCTTATTCATATTTATTTGGGGTCAGCGCATTATGTCTTCTTCTTTCATACATTTTATTTGACAAACTCACCACAATATTCCACTGCAACTCCTGAAAGCCAGATTCAGCAACGGCGACCACTAAAAAAGCTTAATTTGACAGTTGAATTGTTAGGGCTTCATTGATCTAGATCAATGAAGCCCTAACAATTCAACTGTCTTTGATCTCGCAACGAAATTAATCATAACAGCGGAGGAGTAATAAAAACATATTCACTTCTCTCTTTATCAAACAGGAGACAGAACAGAGCTTAGCCAATACGCTGAAAGACCGGCAAGCTTAATACGTATCTTGCAAGAGAAAAAGGATAGCGATTTTTGCGCAATTTCAATTCACAGGTTTAAGAATTTTTGGTGTTTTTTTTTAATAAGTGCATTTGACAAGAAGCGATCGATTAGCAAACGATTGTGTAGGACCTACTATATCTACACTGTAGGTAATGCCGACTTGTACATTAATGGCGCTTGTAGATTGCTGTTTTTTACGTAATAAGCCTGCCGTTTACAATAGGGATAAGCACATCTCCATTTGCCGTCATCTCAATAGTTATCTCCTATCTAGCTACACCAACTTTCATAAAATCCATCCATCGTTTTTAGGGTTCCGTGCCCAAAGGGTAAAAACGGGACCCTATTACTAAGACTCCACGATCCGTCTGTCTGTCTGTCCGTCTGTCACCAGGCTGTATCTCATGAACCGTGATAGCTAGACAAATGAAATTTTCACAGATAATGTATTTCTGGTGCCACTATAATAACAAATACTATAAATAGAATAAAATAAATATTTAAGTAGAGCTCCCATGCCGTTTTTTGCGATAGTGGTACGGAACCCTTCGTGCGCGAGTCAGTTTTTTAGTTCTTCTTCTAGCCTTATAACCATACACATAACTGAAAACTTTCCATACTATCCGGGTTTCATACATAATATAGTCATAATAAATTGACACGGGTCGTCAATTTTTATGAGCAAACGGTGACATTCACTGACCTTGGTTTGTATGTTTTTTTTTGACAATGCTGTATCTACAGTGCCTGCTGAGGTAACTCGGTGCTCTGTGGCAAGAGACGTTTGAGTTCACAACGTAAGTCCCAAAAATATTTTACTGTCGCAGATTTGTTCTCGAAAAATAAATACACTCTCTGTAAGATGTAGGGTCCCTGAAATTGCGTTTAGGCTTATATGAAGTGTGAAGTTTCAGTGATAAGGGAGGTTTTGGTGTGTTTATTTATATACTTCACAAGCTTCTGCCAGCGGCTTTGCCTGCGTGAAAGTCGGAACGGCGACTTTCGTCTGCCGGGATAAAAAACCGGCCAAGTGCGAGTCGGACTCGCGCACGAAGGGTTCCGTACCATTATCGCAAAAAACGGCAAAATATCACGTTTGTTGTAATTATTTTACTCTGTTTTTAGTATTTGTTGTTATAGCGGCAACAGAAATGCATCATCTGTGAAAATTTCAACTTTCTAGCTATCACGGTTCAAAGTCAATGTCAAATATATTTATTTCAATTAGGCCAGTAAGCGGCACTTTTGATCGTCATACATATATGAATTAAAATTTACAAGTAGTAAAAGTTGATTCTACCGTGCATTCGGCAAAGTAGCTTGTTATGGAGAAGAATGCACAAGAAACTCTATACTTACTCTTTTTAAAAAGTAGGTGATTTACAATATTTACATAAGTACATAGATTAATAAATTCATATATGTGAGGACGATGCTCCCAAAAATAGCACTACACACTATACTACGTACAGGTATAAAGTAATAAAAGCATTAACAGATACATTGATTAAATTGATAATAAATAGGAACATGGTTCTCACATACTTACAAATATTGAAAACATAGGTAAAATACTTAATTCAACAACAACGGAACGTGTGTGAGTCAATTTGTTAAAAATAATAATAAGAAAATTAATACAATAACTATGAATATAAATTAACAAATTTGATTTTGTCTACACTAAAGCTTGCCCTATGGAGCAGGACCAGCATGTTTCCAAGCATTCTTATCTTGAATATAATCATCTAGTTTGTAATATGCTTGTTTACAAAGTGTTCTCTAACTAAAGTTTTAAATTTACTTTTATTTAGCTTTAATATATCACCAGGTGCCCCATGCAAGATGAGTGTACTTTAGCTAGTCTATAAGATGGTTGATCTATATAACTTATCTTTATTTCTCGTATTACAATTGTGTCTATCACTGACTTTACTAAAGAGATATTCATGAGATACAACCTGGTGACAGACAGGCACACAGACAGACAGGTGGACCGCGGAGTCCTAGTAATAGGGTCCCGTTTTTACCTTTCGGTACGGAACCCTAGAAATAAGTTGATCCAAATTGTATTCAAATCTGTTTAACCGTCGAGAAGTGATAGATTAATAAACATATAGACATTCATTGCAAGCAAAGCACATGTGCGCACGTTCTTTGAAGTTACGCAATTAGGTGATATTGTGTTGTGTCTGTGTCAAATGTATTTTATGCTTCATTCTTTGATAGTTTTCTTGAAACTAATGTAAATTCATTAGTTTCAAGGAAACTAGTCCTTATTTTATTTGCTTCCACAACTATATATTTAAACTAGTATTTGCTTGGTGCGCGAGCTGCAAGCAGCTCGCGTGTTGTTGTCCCTACACCTACCCTACTCCTACCCTACACCTACCCTACTCCTACCCTACACCTACCCTACTCCTACCCTACACCTACCCTACACCTACCCTACACCTACCCTACACCTACCCTACACCTACCCTACACCTACCCTACACCTACCCTACACCTACCCTACACGTACCCTACACGTACCCTACACGTACCCTACACGTAGCCTACACGTACCCTACACGTATCCTACACGTACCCTACACGTACCCTACACGTACCCTACACGTACCGTACACGTACCCTACACGTACCCTACACGTACCCTACACGTACCCTACACGTACCCTACACGTACCCTACACCTACCCTACTCCTACCCTACACCTACCCTACACCTACCCTACACCTACCCTACACCTACCCTACACCTACCCTACACCTACCCTACACCTACCCTACACCTACCCTACACCTACCCTACACCTACCCTTCACCTACCCTACACCTACCCTACACCTACCCTACACCTACCCTACACCTACCCTACACCTACCCTACACCTACCCTACACCTACCCTACACCTACCCTACACCTACCCTACACCTACCCTACACCTACCCTACACCTACCCTACACCTACCCTACACCTACCCTACACCTACCCTACACCTACCCTACACCTACCCTACACCTACCCTACACCTACCCTACACCTACCCTACACCTACCCTACACCTACCCTACACCTACCCTACACCTACCCTACACCTACCCTACACCTACCCTACACCTACCCTACACCTACCCTACACCTACCCTACACCTACCCTACACCTACCCTACACCTACCCTACACCTACCCTACACCTACCCTACACCTACCCTACACCTACCCTACACCTACCCTACACCTACCCTACACCTACCCTACACCTACCCTACACCTACCCTACACCTACCCTACACCTACCCTACACCTACCCTACACCTACACTACACCTACCCTAAACTTTGTTCCAAAAAACATAACCCTAATGTTTGATTGTCGTCGCCAGGCACTGAGTTTCGCTTCACCCACTCAACCTTCGTTACGCTACGGAGGTCGCCGGCTCGCTTCGCTCGCCACCTCCCCCCTGCGCTGCACTCGGTCGCGTAGGTTCGCTCCACTCGGGATCCCTACGCTGAATCCGTAAAAGAAAAAAAAAAAAAAATTCGCCAAAACGGGGGGGGAGGGGGGAGAAGGGGGGCAAGGGGGTCAACTTTGAAAACTGGTTCGTTTGTGACTATAGCATTGCCCCTTTATATGAATCTGAAAAAAGAAATGTTCCAAGTCTCTCAACTTCCGAGATCCGCTTAAAGGGGGGGAGAATGGGGGCGAGGGGGTCATCTTTGAAAAATGATTTTTACTTTTCCGAGCCTCCTCTAAACGAATCCGAAAAAAAAACAAAAAAAAAAGATTCGCCAAAACGGGGGGGGAGGGGGGAGAAGGGGGGCAAGGGGGTCAACTTTGGAAAATGGTTTGTTTGTGACTATAGCATTGCCCCTTTATATGAATCTGAAAAAAGAAATGTTCCAAGTCTCTTACCTTCCGAGATCCGCTTAAAGGGGGGGAGATGGGGGGCGAGGGGGTCAACTTTGAAAAATGCTTTTTACTTTTCCGAGCCTCCTCTAAACGAATCCGTAAAAAAAACATTCTACGGGTACCATAGTTTCCGAGATACGATAGAGGGGGGGAGGAGGGGGGAGGAAAAGGGGAGGTTTGGGACTTTTCCCATACTCACGGGAGTCACTTGTTTACGAATCTGTCAAAATATACCCACCTCCCCATCCACCATCTGGGAGAACAATTATGTCAATGAGTGAGTCAGTCAGTGAGTCAGTGGTAATGCAGTTTTATATAGTATAATTAAAAATAATAATAAGAAAATTAATACAATAACTATGAATATAAATTAACAAATTTGATTTTGTCTACACTAAAGCTTGCCCTATGGAGCAGGACCAGCATGTTTCCAAGCATTCTTATCTTGAATATAATCATCTAGTTTGTAATATGCTTGTTTACAAAGTGTTCTCTAACTAAAGTTTTAAATTTACTTTTATTTAGCTTTAATATATCACCAGGTGCCCCATGCAAGATGAGTGTACTTTAGCTAGTCTATAAGATGGTTGATCTATATAACTTATCTTTATTTCTCGTATTACAATTGTGTCTATCACTGACTTTACTAAAGAGATATTCATGAGATACAACCTGGTGACAGACAGGCACACAGACAGACAGGTGGACCGCGGAGTCCTAGTAATAGGGTCCCGTTTTTACCTTTCGGTACGGAACCCTAGAAATAAGTTGATCCAAATTGTATTCAAATCTGTTTAACCGTCGAGAAGTGATAGATTAATAAACATATAGACATTCATTGCAAGCAAAGCACATGTGCGCACGTTCTTTGAAGTTACGCAATTAGGTGATATTGTGTTGTGTCTGTGTCAAATGTATTTTATGCTTCATTCTTTGATAGTTTTCTTGAAACTAATGTAAATTCATTAGTTTCAAGGAAACTAGTCCTTATTTTATTTGCTTCCACAACTATATATTTAAATGTCACCATTTATGAATTCTTAGAACCTCTTTGATCGTCCAAGTATTTTCTCAACGTGTTTGTTTCTGTGGTCTAAGTAATTGTTTATATGCCCATTACTTTGATACGGTCTGTTCCTAGCAATTTAAATATTAAATGGTAAAAACAATTGAAAATAAAAAAAAACTTATAATATACGTTTGTACAATTGTTATATTATTGGAATATTGCCAATAATTTATTTTTCTGGTCTAAAATATGGCAACGTAATGCATTATTTTTTCACCGATTAGGTGTTTTAGACAGAAATGGTCCACCTGTCACCTTAGTAGGTTAGTCCCGCTCTGCTCTAATCCCGCTATGCTCGAAAAATACCTACTAAAAAGTGCCGCTATGCACGAAATCACATTCGCGGGCAGTGATGAAGAAAAGTGTTACAGGGTAATATTTTATTTAACCATTTAAAAAGTAATTTAAGAAAACCTAATAAGTAAACTCCATTACATTCGCGAAAAAAAATTATTCAACGTTTCGTTCGATCATACTAACGCACACTCGCCTTACCGCCACTCAACACGTAGCGTCATTAATTTTAAAAACCAATTGTCCATCCATTCCATAGATTTGTGAATAACGAAACGTCTTTCCGTAAAAGAGAAACTTAACCTAAAAGTATTTCGAACTTAGATTTCGTTTTTAGTTTCATTTCAATATTTTTCAGCTTCCTGCTCAATTTAATTGAATACAAACACTTTTTTCCAACTGTACCTTCCATTGTTTACATAGAATCGAAGAATTTCGTGCATAGCGGCACTTTTTAGTAGATATTTTTCGAGTCGAGCATAGCGGGACTAGAGCATAGCGGAACTAACCGAGTTTTCTTACAGTGGCAAACTGTGACATTACTTATAATATCAAAATCTCTATCTCTTGAAATGCTTTATGGTTGTTTGATCTAACATCTATCATAGTTGTTATTCGAACGAACTCAAGTAGAACTTACAACTTGAAAGTTCTTGGTAGTAATGTTTTAAAATGACACTTGAAATTACAGACACGAAAATGTTTTCAAAACAATTTATACAACCTTTCGAACAACAATTCGGTGCAAGTGATTCAACTCTGCCATAATATTGTGAAATACATTTGTGTCAAATTTCTTTTTAGTAGACTGACGTTTCTTAAAACTTGATTATCGGGCTGTTAACGTAATCGACGAATAATCATCAGTTATCTGCTGTGATTGGCTGTTGAAAATGTATTCAACCAATCACAGCAGATAACGCGTGCTTGACAATTTGTCACATTAAGTCAGCGATAATTTAGCGTTGTTAAACCCGCAGGCTTATGACGTATCCTGCAAGAGCAAAACGATAGCGATTATTGCGCAATAATTGCTCTTCAATACAGAAGTTTTAGAGTTTTTGGCGTTGTTTTTAGTAATAAGTGCATTTAACAAACAGCGAGCGAGTAGCAAACGATTGTGTAGAATCTACCATACCTACACTGTAGGTTTCGACTTTTATGACATAAAACGTTTGATTGCGCAATGATTGCTGATTGCTGTTTCTTACTTAATATGCCTGTCAGTCTATCTCTAACAATGTGTCAATCTTTAAGCCTCATATCCAATAGGCAACATTTGACGCGTGATATGCACAACATGTTGCTCATCGTGTTGAACGGCAACGAGGCACTTTTGTTTAGAAACGTTGCCTATCCATGCAACATCGAGCGTTATTATACAACGTTACCGAACACATGAGCGACACGTGTTGCGCGTCAAATGTTCCCTAGTAGATACTAGGCATGGCTCCATCCACGCTGTGTCGTGTCAATTTTCGATAGTTGAAAGAAGTATGATTTATACATGTGTTGGTTCTTAGTTTTCCGTACCCAAAAGGTAAAAAATACGACCCAGACTAAGACTCCACTGTCCGTCTGTCTGTCTGTTACCAGGCTGTCTCTCATGAACCGTGATAGCTAGACAGTTGAAATTTTCAAAGATGATGTATTAATTAATATATAAAATAATATTGATAAAATCAGAATAAAATAAATATTTAAGGGCTCCCATACAACAAAAGTGATTTTTTGCCATATTTTGCAGTAATTCTTATTCTTTATTGTACACAAAACATAAAAACATACAAATACCATTTGTATGTTTTTATGTTTATGTACGTTTCAGTTTATGTACAAAGGCGAGCAGTAATGGTACGGAACCCTTCGTGCGCGAGTCCGACTCGCAAATGGCCTTTTTTTTATCGGCTGCAGCCGTGTGATGGCCTGTGAAGTCAAAAGAAAAATTGATGATAACAACAATTGCCCGGATCTCCTCAAAGTTAGAGTGAACAGGCTCCTTTTGGGTAAGCTCACTTCATCGTCGACTCTGTCTCTGTCACCTCTAGTCTGACCTAGACGAGTCAAGAGCAAACTAACCTCAAAAAAATTGTCCACCTTTAATCGTATAGTGAAATAATTTTACGTAAACTTCAATTCGCACTGAAACTGAATAAACGATGCTGGTGACAATACACACACTCTAGACGAGTGTCATTCATCATTCATCATTTCAGCCAAAAGACGTCCCCCAGGCGTCGCCACATTGACCGATCCCGTGCGACTCGCATCCAGCGCCTTCCCGCAACCTTAACCAGGTCATCGGTCCACCAAGTGGGAGGCCTTCCAACGTATCGTCTTCCGGTTCGCGGTCGCCATTCCAGAACTTTTCGGCCCCATCGGCCATCCGTTCTGCGAGCAATGTGCCCTGTCCACTGCCAATTAAGTTTGGCAATTCTTCGGCCTATGTCAGTAACCTTGGTTCTCCTGCGGATATCCTTATTTCGGACGTGATCACGCTAGGAAACTCCGAGCATAGCCCTCTTTATTGCCCTTTGAGTGACTTTAAGCTTTCTGATAAGGCCAATTGTGAGCAACCACGTCGTGCCATAGGTGATCACTGGCAACACACACTGGTCATAGACTTTTGTCTTGAGACACTTCGGTAAATTCGACGAGAAGATACCACGCAACTGCCCGAACCCCGCACAGCCGAGTCGGATTCGTTGACCTCTTTCTCGAAGTTAGAACTACCCAACTAGACCGTGTGTCCCAGGTATGTAGGTTTTAGTAGGATCCATCACCACGAAAATGAAATCCTTCCCCTTCGTGTTTTAGTATCCTTTAAAACAGCATACAAGGCAGGATACATTATTTTGTAAGTGTGTTCTCGTGTAATCGCAGTATTTCTTAAAGCGGCACTTTCAAAGACAACGTTCGAACAACAAATGGGCGCCGACACGTTGTGACACTTGTCATGTTATTGTCGGTGTTACTTTAAGACATTATCGCGAGATGTCACGATAAACAAAACAGTTAAAATGCTCTGTGGTGAACGATCGGAAAATGCCTGTGGTTGGGAAAAGTGTGCTCGGCACTCGTGTAAAATCTTTCACAAACATGTTATACCTTCACGCCTGTATCCCCGAAGGGTAATGGGAAAATCTTTCACTGTCTGTATTAAAATATTTTGGGTAGTAACAAAAAAAAACAAACCGACTTGCAAAACAAAACACTAAGCGAAAAGTAGTGTTTTGCTTTGGAGGTCGGTTTAACATTTTTAGTAAAAAGTTTTTAATTAGTTTTTTATTTGAGGAGCTCGTGGCTAAATAATAACAGCCGCACGGGTCGATCATCAAGTTTAAGCAACGCTTGACGAAATCGGTCAGTGGATGGGTGACCATTTCAACATACCGAGTTTCCTCCGTGCCTCGGAAAGCACGTTAAGCCGTTGGTCCCGGCTGTCATTTGAAGATCTTTGACAGTCGTTACGGGTAGTCAGAAGCTTGAGATCTGACACCAGTCTTGCCAAGGGGTACCGTGTTACCCAGGTACAGGGTTGTGGAGGTCAGAAAGGCAGTCGCTCCATGTAAAACACTGATACTTAGCTGAATCTGGTAAGACTGGAAGCCGACCCCAATATAGTTGAGAAAAAGGCTAGGCAGATGATGAGTAAAAAGTTTTTAATATTTGTCTTTTTAGTTTTGGAAGTTCATATTGCCATGAAAATCATTTATAGCCAGTGTACATCGCATGACAATTCCACTAAGCCCAAACACGACTAGGAAACATTGTTTTATTACGGAGTTCAAGTGTCTACATTGTGGTTTCATCATCGGATCAGTTTGATGGTACGATTTTCATCAGTCCCATTTATTTATATGTATTTGCTTCATCATAGTCGCTTAACTATTCAAGATATCTTATACCCATGACATACAGAAAGAGTTCCAGTGGCCATCTGTAGTCTTCTTCATCAGTTCCACTTTACCAAATGATACATTTCGAGAGAAAATGCTTGCCATGTTGATGAACACACCAAAATCGCTGTATGATTTCCTATAATATTTGAGAAGCTTCTTTGATTTTCATTGGATCCCATTATCAGATCCTGACCTGACGCACACACTGAACAAAACAAGAATTTTCTTAATCAGTCCAGGCGTCTTTGAGTAATCGGGTAACTTACGTTAAAAAGATAAAGATTCTGACGAATTGAGAACTTCCTCCCGGTTAAAAATTACATTTTTATTTCATGTCATCGTAGGATCAATACGGGTAAACCGCATTTGAGACTGAACAGACTTCAGAACATTGCAAGCCAGAAGTATTTCAAAATATTTGTGAGTTTGAAATAGATTTCATATATTAGAAAAAGTAATATATTGTTTAGTGTATGAGTAAGTCAGGTGGTTTGTTGTAGGCACAAGTTAGTCAGGTGGGAGTACTCCAATTACCCGCAGTGCGATTGAGGACCTACGTCCTGAACAATGCCTTATCTCTTATCTTGCTCTCTGTGCAGCAACACCTGCTCTCTGGAAGACCTTTGACCCTTTTTAGGGTTCCGTACCCAAAGGTTAAAACGGGACCCTATTACTAAGACTCCGCGATCCGTCTGTCTGTCTGTCTGTTTGTCACCAGGCTGTATCTCATGAACCGTGATAGCTAGACAGCTGAAATTTTCACAGATGATGTATTTCTGGTGCCGCTATAACAACAAATACTAAAAACAGACTAAAATAAATATTAAGGTGGGGCTCCCATACAACAAACGTGATCTTTTTGCCGTTTTTTGCGATAATGGTGCGGAACACTTCGTGCGCGAGTACGACTCGCACTTGGCCGGTTTTTTTTTTTTCTGGTTGATTTCTGGTCCAAATATACTTATTTTTTTTAATTAAAATCATCGAAACGACGAAGAAATAAATTAAAATACTAATCTCTTTTCTGCATTATCATCCAATACAACAAATAATGCCATGTATTTCTCTATATATATACTTAACGCGCAACATAAAATGTTTGGGACGATAAATTGTTATTATAAAGCGCGCCTCCAATTCGGGACACCGCATAAAAGTGGACATAACTGCGCCGTAACACTCGTGTGGGCATAAAATAAAAAAAGAACGGTTGTGGGCTTGTTACACGCCATGGTTTACGAGGCATAGAACATTAAATAGGATGTACAAGGGATATTTTTCACGCGTGGAAAAAAGTAGAGTGTTCTTTTGCAACTTTCCAAGAGGAACTTTCACTGTTTTGTTTATAGCTGATACAAAAATTCAGCGATTTTATTTACTATTATAAGTCAACAGAGATTTCGATTAACGTTTAAAGCATCATAATTATGAAATGACTATAAACACATATATAAAGAATATGTTCTACAGTTTTACAGAGCATAACCGGAAGTATCAGAGACAAAGAGATTTTTTTATAAATAACACAATAATTTAAGGTCAAATTGAATAAAATAAAAAAAAACCAAGTGCTTGTCAACTCGCGCACGCAGGGTTCCGTACCATTAAAATAAATAAATAAAATAAATAAATAAATAGTTTATTTTATAGAAATACAGATTTAACATGTTTTAAATTGTTAAAACAATTTACGTGAGCTTTGGTAGTAAAACAATGCAATACAATCTGAGAACTGAAATCTGAACACAATATGGAAAAACCCTGCCTCTCAAACTAGGAAACCTGTATCTTGAGAGACAGTGATTCAGCTTAAAAAGTGGTTTTATTAGTATAATAGTAGACTGTGTCGATCTACTGAATAATTGTGAATATAAAGCTAAGTTAAGTTAAGTAATAGTATATATTAAAACGTGATGAGTGTGTGTTTGTGTGTGTGTATGCGTGTGTGGGTGAGTGTGTGTGTTTGGGTGTGTTGTGTGGAATTGTGGATATGTAGGTAGTTAGGAGACGTAGTTAAGTAAGGATTCTGTTTGTCGATAGTCAACCATTAACGCTAATAAATCACGTTTTTCGTATGGAAGCCCCACTTAAATATTAATTGTATTCTGTTTTTATTTGTTGTTATAGCGACAACAGAAATACATCATCTGTGAAAATTTCAACTGTCTAGCTATCACGGTTCATGAGATACAGCCTGGTGACAGACGGACAGACAGACAGACAGACGGATCGCGGAGTCTTAGTAATAGGGTCCCGTTTTTACCCTTTGGGCACGGAACCCTAAAAATACGTATATCCATGTTATTAATTAAATTTTATTAAGAGCTTAAAACTTTTAAATACTTGAAGAACCCTTTAATTTTCAAATCAAAATCACTCCAAAAATACGTTTAATCCATGCGCCCTTTACGAACTCCCCTTTTCACTCACCATACGAAAAGATAAGCGGATTTAATCAAAAACCCCGTATTTCAAAATGGGAATAATAGCTTGGCCAACAGGTTTACGGGATCTGGATTTACAGCTTTAGTCATTTGACTTTTACACCTTTTTCCGTTAAATGTAAACCCGACTTTTCGGGATTCCGATAAGCTTTTTTGCACAACACTGACAATCACAGGGTATCAGACGGCATTAACTCTTCTGTTCGCAGTGTGTATTTAAATGAACTGCATTTTAAATGGAAAATGTAAAACGTTTAGTCTCAACTCACTCGCCGGTAAAAAGCGTATACGTCAGTTTGACATTATGTATAACAATAACGTATACGTCATCGTCAGTTTGACATATGTCGCAGAGCTATCTTTTATGAAGTATAGTGGTAGACACGCTTCGATCGACAATCTAAAACTAAAGGAAAGTAAATTTAAAACTTTAGTTATAAGCATACTTTGTAAACAAGCATATTAAAACTAGATGATTATATTCAAGATAAGAATGCTTGGAAACATGCTGGTCCTGCTCCATAGGGTAATCCTTAGTGTAGACAAAATCAAACTGGTTAATTTGTATTATATTTATAATTATAGTAACGCTTTATTTTTATCATATTATTTAAAAAAAAATGACTCGCACACTGTTCCATTGTTGTTGAATTAGGTAATTTACCTATGTATGCAATATTTGTAAGTATGTGAGAACCATGTTCCTATTTATCAAGTGAAGGATTTTACCTGTTAGTGCTTGCAATGCAATACTTTATACATTTATGTAGTGTAGTAGTGCTAGGTGCATCGTCCTCACGTATATGAATTTATTAATGTATGTACTTTAATATTGTAAAACATATTCTTTTTTAAAGTGTTAGTATGGAGTTTCTTGTTCATTCTTCTCCATAACAAGCTACTTTTCCGAATGCACGGTAGAATCAATTTTTATTACTTGTAAATTAACGTTCAAAAGGGGTACACTAGTCGTCGGCAAGAACTATTTTGTGCGCGGGGTTAAAATGCATTTAACATATACCGACAACACGTGCGGAAGCGATAGATGCTGTGATGAGCAGTAGGAAGCTAGTTCGCGTAAGAATACACACTTTTGCATATTTTAGCGAAATGTTTAATGATTTAGGACGAAACCGAGCGCGCGAAATTTTATAAACAGACCTTTGGCAGTCTAGATATCATGAAAAAAAGACTAAATCTATCTGTTCAAAATAAAATTATTTGCATTGTTGAACTACTAATCTATCCCTGTATGGAGGTCGTTTTGCAATTTTCCGTCTTCTTATGGTATTTATTTGCGCCAAAAAATGCATTAAAATTAGTGTCGAAATGTGGAACTTTCGACGCTCATAACTTTCAAATGTTTACTTTTTTTACTTTTTTGCTTCCATACAGGGCTAGATAATGATGAAACAAATTGTTATCATTTTTTATTTCGAACGTACATCGTCAAACAGTGGAATAATACCTAGACTACGTTTTTATGGAAGAATTATCGACTAGTGTAACCTTAATGGCCTAATTAAAATAAATACATTTGAATTTGACTTTGAATCTATTGAACACAATTATATCTTGCGAAAATACCCCGATTCAAAGAGTAAAATGCCCATAACTTTTGAACGGCTAAATCAATTTTCATTAAATATAGCTAAGGACACTCTCGAGAAAGTCATCTTTCAATAAACTAAATTAAAATGAGTTCATCCGTTTAGGAGCTATGATGCCGCACACAGATACACACGTGAAACAAATGACAGTCCTCTTTTTCCGTCGGGAGTTAAAAACTAAGCAAGTAAACAAAAAAAAATGCTACACTGTTTAATTTAGATCAAATTCTTTCACCCCTAAATTCAAAGAATCAGGGCTTCAGCAGTAGATATATTTAAAATAACAAGAGCTATGTATTTCTAGGTACATGTAGGTATAAAGGTCGAGACGAAGGGTTTGTTTACGTACATTAATCCCAAATGCCAGTCTGTGTGATGAGCGCTTGTATTTGGTCAACCAAAGCTAAAAGGATAGACTTCGGGGAATGACAAGGGTCACAGAATAGTAAGGGACCGGATTTTCGTAATATCTAAGTGTGGAATTCTATCAATTGGTACTTACGTACGTACTAAATTTTCAAAGCATTGTCATGTTGCAGTCTGCCTAGCCTTTTCTCAACTATGTTGGGGCGGCTTCCAGTCTAACAGGATTCAGCTGAGAACACGTTGTTACCCAACTACGGCAAAGCCAAAAGGAAGGGTTATGATTTTAGCAGTCTATGTATGTATGTTTGTATTTACGTATGTGTCTATATTCATCCAATTTTGATGAATAAGATGTCCATCGATTCGTTATTACGGCCTACCCGGGCCATAATAATCGATTGACATCTACTAACACATAGGATAAAAAAACCATCGTCGGGTTACAATTTTTGTTAAACTTTTTGCATGTTTATAGAGTCTGTGCGAAAGAGAACCGTCATAAGATTTGAGGGCGCAGCTGTGTTTAATTACCGTATTTGTTATGTTGACAACACTGTTACGTCATTATAGTGCGACTGTAACATCTTGATATTTTGAAACTATGTTAGAAATATTATTATAATGTTTTCAGTGTGTTTTTTTGTAATATTATTATAGTTTTATAAAAAAATATAATGTTAGTTCCATTTTACGCTACGACGCGGTTCTCTTTCCGCACAGAATCTACGTGTATTCAGTGACTATTGTTGGAATTTAATGAAAATTTTTTTTTGTGTAATTGTGTATTTGATATGAAAATACACGTGGGTGAGTACCCCTTTAGAAGCATTTTGACCTAACTACGGCGAAGCATAAGGGAGGGTTATGTTTTTGACCGTATGCTACTTTGCAGAATTTATTGTAGGTGGCATACGACCACGGTTATCCTCTGAACACAACTATGAATATGTATGAAATACAATAAATACATGAAATATTAATTACATGTAATTTGTTTATTTAGTACCCGATACATATCGAATAGTGTGTACCTACATAACAATTTCAGATGAGAATATTTTCTTCTTCCATACTTTTTAGAGCGTGATTTTTCTGTAGCCGGTTTTAGATTTTTTTAACTTTTGTTTTATTATTTACATTACTATGCCCGCTGAAACACTATCCACACAAGGTTTAAGTGGATTGTAGTCAAAATACTACAACACTATGCAGATTAAACTTTTCCCAACAATGTTAAGGGCTTCAATTCTAACCGGATCCAACTGAAAACCAGTATTTTACCAGCAGCCTAATTGCGTAAGTGAATTCTCCAAAGCAAACAAGTCGATTCTTTCCCAAAAACGAGTTTACGTATTGCATGTTACACTCTGAAACGGAAAGGTTATGCTCCTTTCCATTACCAATATTTTGACGTAGAATTTATTGTAAAGAATGAACGAAAGCGGAAGAATCGAGATAAAACTTCACTATTGGTATTGTGTAATGTTCGAGTTTGATGAAACATAACGCAGTAGATGAATTTCAACTCAAAGGAGGATGTTGTACTTTTTCCAAATTAGTTTCGCAATACCGAAAAAGTTGAAAGAAATGATTCTGATTCTTTGAAGGCATCGACTCGTTTGCTTTGGAGAATTCACTTACGCAATTAGGTTGCAGGCTTGACTGCTGAGGCTGTATGGTCGATGGCTTATGCCCATCTAACCTCTGTCCTTTAAAGAATGATCAAAATATAAGTAGCAAACTCAAAAGCTGTACCTAAACAAGAAAAATCATGCTGTAGGTACTTATTCGCGAGCTGGCTGACCTCCCGACGGCACAGCATGATTTTTCTTGATTACAGCTTTTGAGTTCACTTTTATGCAGTCGGGGTTTTGATTTTTAAATTAACTTTTTTTATTTACAACTTTTTACGAATTACTTTTAAACATATAAGTGGTATATATTTTTGTAATCACCTCTTAAAACCCTTCATTTGGTACCTCATTCGACGGGTTTGGAAGGAAAAAATAATCGGGACCCGTACAGTATGGCGCCCAAATTACGCCTTCTTTGTTTTTTTTAACTTCGCCCATTTAAGAACATTTGTGCTGTCAAGACGTATCTAACGATGTATTAATTATATAAATCCGTCTAGCGGTTTGAAAGATATGAGGTAATAAAGAATATTACATACATACAAACAAATCATCATCTGCCTAGCCTTTTCCCAACTATAGGGGTCGGCTTCCAGTCTTACCGGATTCAGCTAAGTACCAGTGTTTTACATGGAGCGACTGCCTATCTGACCTCCACAACCCAGTAACTGGGTAAACACGGTACCCCTTGGCAAGACTGGTGTCAGATCTCAAGCTTCTGACTACCCGTAACGACTGTCAAAGATCTTCAAATAACAGCCGGGTATAAATAAATACATACAAACAAATATCTATACATATTACATACATACAAGATAACCTTTCCTTACAGTCGGGTAAAGATAAAACACCGAAATTATTGGAAGAAACTAAAATAGACTACGAAATAGACATTCCCAGAAGTAACAAAATACATCAAAAACAAAAAGAGAACAAATACTTTTTGGAAGAACTGTACAAATATTAGATGTAGATACTGAATAAATATACCGTTTTGTTGATATCTCATAGAAAAATCTCCCTTGTGACACATAAAAAACTGTTATTTTCCTAAATTGATGTTTTATTATCGTAATAATGTTTTCTAATACAGATGTCTATCAATAATACATATAAAAATACAACCTACCGCTCGTATTAACGACAATATTTCTGGAACATCTTATCTCAAGTTTTAGGACATCGAAATGAGGGTGAAGAAATAAGTAAAACCAGTATCAATTTAAACCATCTTATATCAAACAGTACTGAATACTGTTCGGAAACGAAACATAAACTTCAGCAAAGGATATGGGCGTTTTCGGACGACTCCAATAAATTCGTCGGTCAGATCGGCTAGCAGACATTTTTAGTGAGTCAAAATACCGAAGAACTGTACCTAGTGGTTGAATGACAGTGGGTGAGACAAGCTTAGCCATATTGAATACTAGCTTCTGCCAGCGGCTTCGCCAGCGTGAAAGTCGAAAATTATCATAATATAAATATGCCCGGGATAAAAAGGATGCTATGTGCTATTCCAGACTATAATCTATCTGAGTGCCAAATTTCATACAGATCCGTCCAGCCGTTTGAGCGTGAAGAAGTAACAAACATACAAACACACACACACTCTCACAAACTTTCGCCTTTGTAATATAACTAGCTTCTGCCAACGGCTTTGTCCGCGTGAATGTTGAAAATTATCCCGAGGGAACATATTCCCGAGATTAAAACTATTGTATGTGCCATTCCAGACTATAATCTATCTGAGTGCCAAATTTCATCCAGATCCGTCCAGCCGTTTGAGCGTGAAGAAGTTACAAATATACAAACACACACACTCACTCACAAACATTCGCCTTAACAATATTAGTGTGATTTTGTTTCGTCGAGCTTATTATAATACCAATTGAAAAGAAACGTTTCAATAAGTGAAAATATTTAAGGTGCAGCTTGTGTTGTAATATAAGTAATCTATTAAAAAAAATTGGACCAGTAATGCCACATCAATGGAACCTTTTGCAAACATAAATAATTTCAACTCTTTACAGTATTAGACTTTTTTATGTGTTCACCAAGAGTGGGAAGTCCTCATTGGACGCCCAAGCTGCCAGCGAGATATGATACGAGCCAGTACGGGCAGTGTCGGGTCACTCAGGTGCGTTATTTTTTTTTCTACCTACTAAAACACCACTCCTTCCTTACATTGAATCCTTTTTTTACGCGGCTGCAAGGTAAGGGTTGTATGTTTGTATGTATGTATGTTTGTATGTATGTAATATTCTTTATTACCTCATATCTTTCAAAGTACTTGGCGGATTTTTATAATTAGGACATCGTTAGATAGGTTTTGACCGCCCAAGTGTTCTTAGCTAAGTGCCGTTAAAAAAAAAGGAACATGGCGGATTTTGGACGCCATATTTGGGGGTTGCAATTTTTTTTTATTCCATACCCATCGAGTGGGGTATCAAAATGAAGGGATTTTAGCGGAGATTACAAAAATATAAACTACTTATATGTTTAAATGTCATTCGAAAAAAAAATTATACCTAAAAAGTTGTAAATAAAAAAGTTAATTTAAAAATTAAAAAACCGCCTGCTTTAAAAGCGAACAAAAAAGCTGTAAACAAGAAAAAATCATGCTGTGCAGTCGGAGGATCAGGGGGTCAGCCAGTTTACGAATATGTTTATGTGTGTTTTAAACATGGTTTGCTGTGGGCAACTCCACGTGCAAGTGGCTGTTACACCTAAGCTAGAATACAGTAATTGTGCTCGTACATTAAACACATTTGATTGATGCTTAGATCTACGAGAGAGTATGTGTTAGTTTAAAAATTTCCAAATAAAAACTCTACTAAGTGAAAAATAACTACAATTTCGAAAGTCGGTGTGCCTGTGTTCGTTCCTTCGGTTTCTAATACCGACTTCCAAAAAAGAAGTTATTTTTTACTTTGCAGTGTTTTTATTTGGAAGTCGGTTGTATTTTTTTAAAGGTTAATATTTTCACTTTTAGTTGTGGTACATAATGGATAAGTTCTATTAATAGTAAGGTACCTATAAAGCCAGAATAGATTACCCAAATAACATGAAACTTGAACAAAACCGGTGGAATGAGAGTGTACCAGGGTGAACTGTACACATCTGCGTACCCCTTTAAAGCATACCAGCGTGATTTTATGTTATGAAATGGTGTAAATAATAAGCAGACATGTGATTGCAGCTGTCTCGAGAGATTTTCCGTCGTTTATTGAAGAATTCTGTTGTATATCACCGAAGTTCTTCATCAGCTTTTGATCAAAATTTAATTGACACATGAAAAGCACTGGTTTTCAATTAAAAAAAGAACCATCAAAATCGGTTCACCTAGTAAAAAGTTCTGAGGAAACACACATGAAAAAAACCGGCCAAGTGCGAGTCGGACTCGCGCACGAAGGGTTCCGTACCATTATCGCAAAAAACGGCAAAAAAATCACATTTGTTGTATGGGCGCCCCACTTAAATATTTATTATATTCTGTTTTTAGTTGTTATGGCGGCAACAGAAATACATCATCTGTGAAAATTTCAACTGTCTAGCTATCACGGTTCATGAGATACAGCGTGGTGACAGACAGACAGACAGACGGACCGCGGAGTCTTAGTAATAGGGTCCCGTTTTTACCCTTTGGGTTACGGAACCCTAAAAAATCATTCAAATTGAGAACCGCCTCCTTTTTGAAGTCGGTTAATAAATAAGATCAGATTAAATTCAACCTAACCAATCCTACTTAACACAAGACTGATACAAAACGTGGTGAAGTTCCCGAAACTTCGCAGGTACTGAAAGCAGCGGGAGTGGAACCGATCCGATAGTGGAACTTAGTGAGACGTTCATTGAGACAGTCGTGTTATCTTAATAACCTTATCTCAGAGAACGCTTAGTAAGGGGCCACGGACTGCGGAGATTGAGCGGTAAATTAGACGTCCGCATATATTTGGATGTTCTTGATTTTGTTTTTGGAGTGATTATATGTGTTAATTATACTGACTGCACAAAAAAAGAGATTAAATTCAGATGATCTTTATTTGTTTTTGTAGTGATGTTGTATTATTTTTACAGGACTGGACAAAAAACAGACTTACAAACGGTTTGAATTGATTTTATTAGGCTGAAGTAGAGTTTGCTAAATACTCAACATCAAATTCTTAATTCAATTACCCTCCTTCGAGGTAAATATCAGGAGTTATGTTTTTGGATAAAGTAACATTGAAGACCAGAGGCACTAGAAAAGCGACATTCTAACATCGAAAGCGTTGAAAAAGGCAAAATTGCATGGGATTGACAAACGATGTCGAAAAATCACCAGTGTGCTTAGTGCGAGTTTGTTAACGTACTCACTCGTGATAACGTTAACGATCTCTTATGTCAAAATGTAAACAAAAAAAGAGGTTTTGCCTTGCCGTCACCAGACGGCTCTTATCCAGTTTCAATACAAATTGACGTTAACGTTAACGCGATTGAGCGTGAGTAAAAACTCGCACTAAGGCCTCTGATCAATGATTTTGACATTTCGACTATTGCCTTCGCTGACATCTAATGCCACTTGTCTAAAACCTCAGTTTAAAAAATGTTACTGTCGTGATAGCCAAGAGGTACCTTTAGATACCATAAATAAAAACAAGAACTGAAGATGTCATTGTACGAAATTATCTTTCAGATAAGTCAAGGGCAAAAAGCTTTTGATAATGAGATGAAGATGACTGCAAAAAGTTGAGTTGTGTGTCCACTAAGCATATTGTTAAACTACGCCAAAATTTCGTTTTATTGTATTTATTTCGTCAATAAAACCGTCACTATTTAGAATGTAGCAGTAGCAAAACAAAATTTTATGGACGGATTTTGTATCAGGAAATTATGAAAATAAATTTGATAATGCATTATAGCAAGATTCAATAAGGCAAGACAAGGGGCCTTATACGATGTCGTGTTAAAACTATCATAGTGGGACAGTGAAAAAAGGACAGAGCTATTTGTCTTGTATAGCTCCATCCTGCTCCTGTTTCTATGATCCTATCTAACAACTAATGTCAAAAATCTTATATTAAAGATGATGTGATTCATATGTCTTTATTACATTATCATAAAAATATATACAAGGTGGGCCAATGGAAATCATCCAATGTTGTTTGGCTCTCTTTTTTGTTCTAAATGAAATACTTCGATTCTGTTTTTTGATTATGTTTATTTGAACCTTTAGAATTTTATCAAGTCAAGAAGATTATATTGGCCAAATGGGCGCCGTCACAATTGATTTCCATACGGGCTCGTTTTATGGCATATAAACGATTTTGGCTACATCGCTCGTTTTAAAATCTCGACTTTTTATGCTCGACACGAAATGTACTAATTCCTATTTTGATACTTGTCATGTTATACCGTGTGCGACATAATGAAAAGTATCAAACTGTCAACGCTTTGACGGCAATTCCCAGTATTACTAAGGTTGAAAAAGGGCAAAAACCTTGTCATTGTAAGGAAGACTAATTTTCCTAATGGTAAATCACAGGTTAAATCACATCCTCCATCTTACTTTTTTAAATCTGTGTCATCGCAAGCGATTCAAGATGCCAACTTTCAAAATCTCACATCAAAATTTTACAACTCGTTGATTCTATAATGTTGTACTTGTACCTGTAACTTTATTCTGATTGGTTTTTCGGTAAGTACGATGACATCCGCTAGATGGCGCTTCAATTTGACTCTGAAAATGTGTGGATAAAATAGATCTAGAGAGAGCTAGCATGAAATTGCGGATGATTGTTCAATTTGTTCAGATCATAAGATCGAGATTATCAGTTCATCGTATGAGCCTTTGATTACTCATTGTAAATATCACCGAATATACGTGACTGGGTTGTGCTTCAATCTGAGATTTACTGGTTGCCCAAGTGAACCCCTACATCATGGAACCTATACCAAGAAACGAAGAAGATATAATATCGTTACGCCACGCTAACGCCGTCATATATCTAACAGTTTGCAAAAATGAAATGATTTATTTATACTCCATAACATTCTTGCGACGTACTTATTCAAAACACACAACCTTATTTAAATCTACCCTCAAAAAAATCACACTACATTTAAATTTCGCGTCTCATTTGCCCGCTATCCATGGGACCTTAAGCTTTGGGAAGCTCCAAAATCCGGGCAAAGCTGATGTCATCTCGCAAAACGTTTGCGAACGTCCGGATAAACGTCTTGCCGTTTTGCCGGATATTGGATGCGCCGTCTATCGGCCGGGTGGTGTAACTAAGATTTGAGGGAATTGTTGTTCTTGATTAAGGTATTAATATGGGTTTGGATGCAAGAGGGTCGAAGTTAGATAGAATATTTTTATATAAGGACACGATGTTGAAAAAACAAAGGGAAATCTTTCCTTTGATAAAAACAAAGCGAAGACAAAGTGATCGGGCAAATTGGCTATTATTTGAAGAAATTATTCTTATTTGATTGATACACGATTTTCCCTGTTTTATTTGTTTATCGTTGGAATTTTCTGTTTTTATGTTTACCTGTCTTTTGTATTTAGCACCCGTACCCAATACGCTATTTCGTTAAGTAGACAAAAATAAGTAAGGAGCTTTCGTACCTGTATCTTTTATTGACTAATTTCGCATTTGACTCCGGCCATACCAATGCCATCATCATCAAACCAAAATCTATGTAACCTATTTCATGTTTCAAACATACTTCATTTTCACTTCTGACAAGATAGACTTCACTATTCCGATATTACTACACTATTACAATGTAACGTCAAACACATACACCGTAATGAAAACCTAAGCAAACAATTGCGAAAATTGAAGCCAAAATTATAGTTTACACAACCTGGCAATGAAAACGAGATACACATAATTTTCCAAACACATAAATCTCATAAATATGGGGCACAGCCACAGCAGACTAGCGACTAATCGTGGATCCCCAAAGACTTTCTTTCTTTTTTTTTTTTTCTTTTTTATAAAAAAATTCAAAACAGCAATCGAATATATGTTATATTTTAATATTTGCATGCCAATTTACGGCGATGTGTCGTTGTGCTAACAATGTACGTATCTACCATTTTTCTATCGTATTTAATTCAAATAAATGAGTTTGAATTGAACTCGCAAATAAATATTCGCAAATAAAAGTAATCGCAAATAAATATTCTATTAACAAGATGCAAGTTTCAATTGAAACAACATAAATTATTTAAATATTGGCCGAGAGACATCCACTGCTGGCCAAAGGCCACAGCAACTTTGATGCTGCCGCAAAATCGCCGAATGCCACTTCTAATAGTTGCTAGTCTGCTCTAGTACTTATACTCACATAGCGCATATAAACCTTGAAGCTTGAAGTTATTCGCATTTTAGAGTGTTTCTCGCGAGTTTCACTCACAAAGGAAGAGGCGTTGAGAGGTTGATTAAAGGCATTTAATTTATACCGGGATCATAATTGCCTGTACTGTGTTTTAATAATGCTTTTTATTTTTTGGAGATTTGTGTGTTTTTAAAACGTGTTTTGAGTTTTAATATAAGCTGAACCTCCTTGAGTCCATATTATAATTTATGTTTCTGTAGCAAAAACTTGTTGTTGCTGTTGTTGTTGAGTTGTTGTTGTCATATCGAAAGATTTAAAAATTTTATACTAAGATTTTGTCGCAGCGAATTTCTCACTTATTTTATGGGGCTATACTTACAGTTTGTGGAGAACATTATTACGGTTCTAACTAATTATCTAATTGAGTTAATTCAGGTACTTTTAATCACAATCACGTTTATTTTGACACTTTTGTGAATGTTTCAAACATTTGAAGTAGTGCATGGACGTATATTTTACCTGACTGCCAAAGGAGGGTAATGTGTTTATCAGTATATGTATGTATTTTATGTTTGTTCCTATGTGGCTTTCTAGAGACCAAACGCGTCGGCCGATTTTGATAATTTTAACCTTGCAAGTGTTACTGGATACAATAAAATTGAAAACATATTGTTTGGAACGAAACGTTTAGTTCCTTTTTAATATTTTGTTGCAATACTGTGTCAGCTCGCTGCCATCGATTTGACAGCTTTTGATTGAGTTGACAGAGACTTGCAAAAATGTGATTGATAACAGGTGACGTAAAACTTAGGTCCTCATTAAATTTTGTTGAAATGGGTTTATAGCAGGCCAATCTTTGTTCGAAATTACGTCCGCCACCCGCGAGTGGTACGGGGAATCACCCGTGCATTTGTATATATTTTGCGCGCAGCCGGAGATTCGGTCCAGAACACGTCGTTTATCCCTAATATTATATATATATCTTCTCACTATAACCCCAAACCGCACACGGTATTGATCGAGCCCAGGAGATCACCGCGGGAATCAATGTGAGTAATAGTAGTAATTTGTGTACCTTTGTATCACTTTTTTTTTAAACTTTGCTCCACACTAGGAATTTCTACCTGTATCGTGGGTGCGTTTACAAACTCACATACACAACACCCAGAGCCGGAACAACTATCTGTAGTTCATACAAATATTTGTTCCGTGCGGGAATCGAACTCGCGACACGCAGCGCAGCAGTCAATTGCTCAACCACTGCGCTAACCACCTATCTGACAGGAATCGGTATCTCAAAGAAAAATCCCTAGTTTACCGCTGCTGCGTATCGCAGTTTTGCGGGAATAGAACTTGTAGGATCCATGAGTCGCAGCATTACCTTGGGCCTGTTGGCTATGATCCGAAGGCCTGTATTCAGCACATATAGTGCTCAAGTTTCTGCAATAAGATTTATTGACATTGCAGAGATGGCAAGTAATCTTGAGATCTTTCTCAATCGCTCAACCACTGCGCCAACCACCTGTCTGACAGGAATCGGTATCTCAAAGAACAAATCCCTAGTTTACCGCTGCTGAGTATCGCAGTTTTGCGGGTATAGACCTTGTAGGATCCATGAGTCGCAGCTTTGCCTTGGGCCCCAATGTTGCCTGTTGGCTATGATCCGAAGGCCTGTATTCAGTACATATAGTGCTCAAGTTTCTGCAATAAGATTTATTGACCTTGCAGAGATGGCAAGTAATCTTGAGATCTTTCTCATCGTTGTTGGCCAGGTTCATTCAATCGATAATACTAAGTTACTGTTGTTTCTCTACTATATTATTTGTACTGTAAGTAATGATAATATTCGACAATACATTAGATACTGCAACGATTGAGTTTGCATTGAGTCCAAATCTTAAGTTTGTACTGGCATGAAATATTTACTTCTGGTGAATGAATTAATCATATTCGAATACTTTGAGAAATTTTGTTTTTAACAGACATTCCTGCAATGAACTTCAGAGGCAACGCTTATCCATCTATCCAAAAATTTTATTTTTTGGTCTTGAGACTATTGATACACCACACACACATTTGAGACCATTGGTGTAAGAGGAACCCAGCTGAAACTCTTTAAAAGTTATTTGGAGGACCGTACCCAATGCGTAAAGATTGGCAATGCTATTAGCACTGATAAAAAACAGGTAATTTGGTGTTCCCCAAGGAAGTGTTTTAGGGCCCACTCTGTTTTTGATATACATAAACGACCTTTGTAATCTAAAGCTAGAACACGACATAATTGTATGTTACGCTGACGGCACTGCTCTACTTTTTTCGGCAGACTCAGATAATGAAGTGTATGCTCATTGTTGTACGGACCGGGTGTCCCAATATCAAAATAGCTAATAAAACAAAATACCTAGGTATCATTATAGATGCAATCCTTTCATTTAAGCAGCATATAGAAGCTTTAAATAATAGAATTCTTAAGCTAATATTCGTGTTCATAAAGCTACGATATATTGCAGACCCACTACTAATTAGGCAAGTTTACTTTGCTCTATGTCAATCAATTTTGACTTACTGCATTACCTCATGGTGTGGGGTGGGTAAAACTTTGTTATTACCCATCGAGAGAGCGATCCTCAAGGTGTCTACTTTCCGCCCGTTCCTATTTCCAACTAACCTCCTCTGTAAACCTTGTGAAGTACTAACAGTTCGACAATTATTCATAATGAGCATCGTATTAAAACAACACGCAATGCATCCCTTATCTTAATGCATATACTATAAAAAGACGGAAAGATGTAGTTTGCCTTCAAAAAAGTACAAAACATGCATTCACAGACAAATTTTATGTGTTCCTCGGACCACTACTCTACAATAAACTAAACGTAACAACAAATATTTATTCCCTAAATTATTGTAACAGTAAGAAAATTTGAAAGAAACTCTACAATGTATGTCCTACGAAGACACAGAGAAGTTATTTAATGTATTATGATATTTTAGTATCCAAAATGTTAGAAAATAAGAATGTTACTATATTATTTACACCCTTAAAAATTTACCTAAGACTGTCTTATATTTGATTTACATTGATTATGTAGAAAAAAATATGTAACTGCCGCCTGGCCTGAAACACAGGATTACCTAGTTCAGGCACATAAGACGTGTGAACTTGACATAGATTTAAGCAAAAATTTTACTTATTGTTTTAACTAAATTTTGATTTTAAATAAACTGTATTTTTTACTATTATTATATTATTACATTCAATAGTATAGTTTTCCCCTGCTTAGCTCCTTATAGTACCTAGTATGTATCAAGTGACTATAATAAAAAATAACAAGTTTAAAAGTACTCACAATACAATATTTAGCGTTGCTCGGGCACTCTTCAAGCCTAACAGCAGTTCTGTTGCTACAAGGCGTAATGGAGCCCACGCCGTCGCTGTACTGGCCACACTTCCAGCACTTGATAGCGCTGCCAGCGGCTGCGAGGGACAGCAAGAAGTAAACGGTTGCTAGCCGCGTTGTACTCGCCATTATCTGGAAAAGAAGACAACAATGCTAGTTGAGTTATGTTGTCATTGTTGAATCTCACATCATCATCATCAGCCTTTGAATGATCCCACTGCTGGAACACAGGCCTTCTCTCATAGAGGAAGTGGGCTTTAATCTACCACGCGGGCCCAGTGCGGATTGGTAGATGTCACATGTCTTTGAATTTTTGGTTCTAGGACATGCCGGTTTCATCACGATGTTTTCCTTCACCGTTTTGAGAGCAGTGGTGATGAAATAAATTACACAAAGTATAGCGCCTGCTCGGGTTCAAACCAACGACCTACAATTTGTAAGTTGGGACCAGACAGAGTAACTTTCGCATTTATCAATATTTTCAAGTTTTTGCTCTACAAAGCTTTTACTAAGTTTATAAAATAATGAATTAGCATAGCACCTAGCCTCTAATTAAATAATTTGGAGGCTTGTAACCACTGGGCCACCACTGCTCACGAATCTGAATCTCACATATTCATAATTAAATTCTCGCAACGCATGTCTCAGCAGACCATGGCCCACCTTTCGGGCTGTACCGCATGCCCTGTCACCTGTACCTTTGAGGACCTTATTGCTACGTCAAAGAATAATATTGCCGAAGCTGATTGCTGGGCCAAATATAATATTTTAAAACGAGAAAATAAAAAGAAAAGAAGATTAAGAAGTCCTTGAAGGCACATCTAAAAGACCCTCCAAAATATGGGGTTTTGTATAAAGTTACAGGCAACATATACAGTGCGTTTTCAACTTGCAACTTTGAACCTGTGTGACTCTTCCAACAAAACACGATGGGGAAGCTGCGAGGCGCGTGTCACTACGTCTGCTTGTACATACAAAGCAAGAGGTCGCGCATCCCTCGCACACATTTCTCGAGACACTTGTTTATGTACAAGACATCCCTCGCTTCATATACTAACACATCGCTGGTGGAAACGCACCCTAATCGTGGCATAAGAGGCATTCTTGAAATCGTCCAAATATAGGAGTATGGGTATTTAGGCCCATCTATAATCGTGACAATCTATGCAGTACGATGACGTTTCTCATTATACATGCCGCGATATTTTTATACGTAAGAAATTAAAAATCTAATTCATAATCCTAATTAAATACTATGTTACCCAGGATATACTATAACTACGAGTATCATTCGTAAGCATCAAGTTTAATTATTATTAGGCATTTTATAGCTGTCAAATCCGACTTCTTAGATTGTCACAACTATAGCTGTAGAAATGATAGATGGTTGTGACTGATTCGAAACACTAGATCGCACTATATCTACAAGAACAATGTATGAAGCTCAAATCTTGCAATAATAAAACTTTTTTACAAAAAAATACAACCGACTTCCAAAAAAATCAATACAAAGTGAATAACTTCAATTTCGGAATTCGGTGTTCCTGTTTTCGTTTCTTCGTTTTTTGACACCGCCTAATAACCTAACCTTTGTCATATCGATTTTGCGATAATTTTCGTACCAGAAATTGGGCCTAAATAGCTAAGTATTTTTAAGTGCAAGTACTTGCAATAAAACAATTAAAACATAAAGCTATCTAAAGAAAATACTACCGACTTCAAAAAAAAATACTGCAAAGTAAGTAACTATATTAATATAATTGTTAAATAAGATATTAATAATTTGAAGTTACTTTTCACTTTGTTGTGTTTTTTTGGAAGTCAGATATATTTTTATGTAAAAGATTTTTTTTTTTCACTTTTTAGTGGTACATAATGGACAAGTTCTACAGTAAGCCTACAGTGATGCCAATATAGATTACCCGAATAACATGTAATTTGAACATAACCAGTGGAATGAGTGTACCAGGATGAACTGTACACATCTGCGTACCCGTTTAAAGCATACTGGCGTGATGGTATGTTATGAAATGGTGTAAACAATAAACAGACATGCGATTGCAGCAATCCCGAGAGATTTACCGACATTTATTGAAGAGTTCTGTTGTATATCTCCAAAGTTCTTCAAACTTCTTTCGAACAAAAAAAATGAATTTTGCAAATCCGTTTATACGACGAAAATACATTAAAAAGAAATATTTACATAAACATCCGAATTTAGAACCTGCACCTTTTTGAGAAGTCGGTTAAAAATAATTAGACCAGTTCTTAAAAGATTCTCATTGCCATCTTCACTATTCCGATACAGGCTCTAAAACAAAAGACGATCAAAATTTGATGAATCATTGCCGCTGGTATCAATTAAGTCTGTGTTTGCTACAAACACTGTCTGGTATGATTGATTAGCTCTAACCCTAGCCTATATCTAGTTCGTATGAATTCAGACCAAGAGTGTATCAATTTCCTACAGGACAATGGATATTCGTCTTTACATATTACGCAAGTAAATTGTCTTTGGCCTCTCACCCACAGATATAACGGTTTTTTTAACAAAAAAAAAATCGTTTTAAATACGAGGCTTTTGGCTAATTTGTACCTATAGTGAATGCCACTCTTTATTTTGTATTGTGCGTTTAGTTTGTGCAGAATAAACAATTTTTCTTTCTTTTCTTTCTTTTTCTTTCTTTCTTGTAGATTGTCGAGTTCCCACTCAAAATAACAAATTATTAGAAAATTTAGCACAATATAGTAATAGATCAATTCATCTTTGCGCGCGGCGCTATGTATGGGTAAGCATGTGTGGGTGGTTGTTTTTACTAGGACAACGACTATCACTGCCACACGAATACATACCTTAACTCATCTAATAATAATATAATAAATACCTTTAACCTAGCAATTCTTGTATATATTTACATATAATTTGAATCTCGGAAACGGCTTCAACGATTTTCATGAAATTTAGTATGCGAGGGGTTTCAGGGGCGATAAATCGATCTAGCCAGGTTTAATTTTTACATTGGTGACAGGTTCCCATGCCCTCTCGCTCCGTACCATGGTAAAAACCAGAGCCGGACGCGAGAGGTCGCCACCGCTGATCGCCTCCACGAGGACACGGCGGTGCTCCGCCCAAGTGGGGCAGACCTCCACCGTATGCTCACCGTGACACCCGGGCGTTTCCTCCCGCCATAATATCAATTTGCCTAGCCTTTTCCCAACTATGTTTGGTTCGGCTTCCAGGTAAACCAGATGCAGTACTTTACATGGAGTGACTGCCTATCTTACCAGCTCCATGACCCATTATCTGGGTAATACGGTATCCCTAGACAAGACTGTTCTCAGATTGTCTGGCTTTTGTCTACCCGTAAGAAGTCTCGGTACGGTTGGCATAGATGATCCTCGATCCACAAACCAACTTCGGCAAGTTTAACCTTCAAGATCGACCCTTGCGGCTATTAATATATGAACGATAACCATACAGCCATTGTTTGTCGGTTTTTAAGCAGTCACTATGAGGCTGTTCTTAATCTTATTCTTTACTAGCTTCTGCCAGCGGCTTCGCGTGAATGTCGAAAAGTATGCCAAAGGAACATAGTCCCGGGATAAAAATAAAACATGTACAATGAGACTACAATCTATCTCTATGCCAAATTTCATCCAAATCCGTCCAGTCGTTTGAGCGTGAAGAAGTTACAAACATACAAATACACACACACACTCACAAACTTTATAATACACATTAGTTTGATTGTACACAAAAACTTAAAGACACAAATACAATAGGGTAGCTTATAATTGTACAAAGGCGAGTTTAACCCATAATTGGATTCTGTTACAGCAAACCTCAGTTGCATTAAAAAAATATTAAGGTTGTCACACAGGAATTACGTCAGCATATTCTTAACAAAAATTCTAAAAGATGTTTCCTTTCCGACAGTAATATATCGGCACCAAATCTAACCAAAACAATTAGGGAGTCTAGGGAGTCTCCATAAGCACGAAGGCAGTTCGGCCGTTTCAGGCTTCGTTACGGGCGTTTCCTACTCAGGATCACATATGGAGGTTGATTCGTTCGGGGCCCGAAATAAGAATTAATGACAATACTATTTGACAGGTGTCCTTACTCGATGTGTGTGCGAATGTGTTTTACCCGTCCGATAAATTGAACTTGACACTTGTTTGAACGGATCTACGAATACGGATAACTTTCGGACGGGCCTGTTACTTCGTTGACGGAGTTAGGGAGTAAGGGGGCTAAAAGGGGGAAACGGCACAAATCCGTTCGAAACAAAACACGATTCATGACTTGTGCCGTCATACAGATAAGACTTAAGTCACAACGGATACAAGGATTACCACAGATAGAAGATCATACGGGTAGGCTTAACCCCGCGATATTATACACCATAGTGAATTATTATGAGATGTCTTACGCCCTAAGCTACGTATTAAAGCAATATTTGTTTAGTAACAAGCTATTCAAAGGATTAATGCCTTTGTTCCGTCATATGAAAGCCGCCTTGCTGAAACTAACATGAATGATTTAAATTATAATGATGTTGTTTTGCATATGTGAGGAGGTCGTGACTAAATAATAACAGAAGCTCGGGTGGAGCTTCAAGGGTGGATAATTTATAGATCTTTGATAGTCGTTACGGATATTCAGAAGCCAGTAAATCTACCACCATTCTTCGTGTTTCTCTGTTATTGGGTTATGGAGGCCATGTAAAATACTGGTACAGTAGTCACAGCGGATCTTTATGTCTCTGAAGTTGGCTGCTATACACTGCACAGTTGCTATTTTTGTGTAAATGTTGAAGTAGAAGATAGCATTGTATAACTGCCTCCTTTCACTCGCTTACGTTTGTCACATCGTCTTACTCTGTACAGTATACTCGATGACAAACTGTTTCTTGCGCAATGGTTCGCAGAGCCTAACTTCAGGGACACAGATATCCGCTGTGACTACTGTACTCGCAGCTGCATCTGGTTTAACTGGTAGCTACGTCAATACGGCTGGGAAAAGGCTAGTCAGATTGATTGTATGTTATGTAGGAATGTAATCATGAGGCCTTGACATACTGTGTCATCTGCTAAGCCACACTAGGTCCGCGTGGTGGATTACAGGGGGGTGACCATTAGCTCTTAGAGTATGTTTGTTATTTGTGTATGTATGTTATTTTGAGTGTGTGTAAGGGACAGATGTATATGACTTGTATACGTCACTACGTCACTTCGTCACGTCTTGTATCTGTCACTTACGCGATCTCAAAATAACCTTAATTTAAGAGGTTATGGTCACCCCCCTGTTCTCTCCCGCCACAAACAGGAGTCCTGTGTCCCAGAAGTGAGATCTTTATGGGCTGATTTTAACGCTATAAGCGAATGGCATTTCAAATTTTTGAACTAGTTCGAAACGCCATAATCGCAGGAATCACAGAAAAAAATTATTTTAGGTAGTCTTTACAATATCTTTTTTTTTAATTAAAAAGTGACTCCGTACGAATTATACAAGTAACGCGATTGGGTGTTTTATTTCTCTATCAAACCAAACGTTTGTTATATCGCTTTTGCGATAATTTTCGTACCAGAAATTGGGCCTATATAACTAATAAGTATTTTAAGTGCAAGTGAAGTACTTGCAATAAAACAATTAAAAACAAAAAGCTATCTAAAAAAATACAACCGACTTCCAAAAAAACACTGCAAAGTTAAAAGTAACTTAAATTTCGGAAATCGGTGTTCCTGTTTTCGTTTTTTGACACCGCCATCAATTTTTTTAATTTTTCAGTATATTTTTGTAAAAAAAGTTTTTTTATTTTTCACTTTTTAGTAGTACATAATGGACAAGTTCTATAGTAAGGTAGGTAGCTATAATGCCCAAAGTGATGCCAGAATATATTACACGAATAACATGTAACTTGAACATAACCAGTGAAATGAGAATTCTCATGTACCAGGGTGATCTGCGTACCCGTTTAGAGCATACTGGCGTGATAGTATGTTATGAAATGGTGTGAACAACAAACAGACATGCGATTACAGCAACCCCGGCAGTTTTGCCGTCATTTATTTAAGAGTTCTGATGTATATCTCCGAAGTTCTTCATCAGATCTTTACCTAATTTGAATGGGACCATTTTGGAATAAACTTCTTTCGAAAAAAAAATATCAAATTATATATGACGGAGTTATGGCCGAACATATATAAATTTTTATATATGTATATTTAAACATCTGAACTGAGAATCTCCTCTTTTTTGGGAAGTCGGTTAAAAACATCACAATCTGCAACACATGCAGTCAAAACCACGACCATTGTTCAAAATCATCATCATCATCAACATCCTTTTGAATGTGCCCGCTGCTGGGACACAGGCCTCCTCTCTGTGAGAGGGAATGGGCCGTAAACCACCACGCGTGCTCAGTGCGGGTTGGTGGATGTCACATGTCTTTGAATTTTTGGTTCTAGTACATGCCGGTTTCCTCACGATGTTTTCCTTCACCGTCTTGAGAGCAGTGGCGATGAAAATTACACAAAGTAAAGCCCCCAAATGTCTTTGTTCAAAATAATCTGATAAAAAATTGGACAAAAAATCATTGAAGTCTCAACAATGTAACCAACTTTAAAAATCATACTAACTGGCTGGTATTAGCATCCTCGATGAAACAAAGACTGGCCTCAATTTCCCATCCATTTAAATTCTCAGACTTTGTGTTACAAAGCGGCAGTAGATAGAGATGAAAATGTACTTGAATAAGTTGTCAATGGAAATAAGATTTGTATGAAGTTCGGGAAGTTTGTAATAAATAAGCAACTGTTTATCTAACTTCTCTCACTAATATTATAAATGTGAAAATTTGGATGGATCTGTTTGTGGATGCATGTTTGTTACTTACTCACGCCAGAACGCCTGAACGGAAAATCTGGATGAAATTTGGCATAGCTATATAGATAATAGATTATAGTCTGGCATTCTTTTTTTGTCCCGGTATAATGTTCCCTTGGGTTGATAAAACACTTTTCATGCGGGCGAAGCCGCTGGCTGAAGCTAGTTTATTTATATTATACTTTATCTTACACCAGTGAGCAGTGGTGGCCCAGTGGTATCGACTTACAAGTTGTAGGTCGTGGGTTCGAGCCCAGGCAGGCGCATTACTTTGTGTAAAATATTTCATCACCACTGCTCTCAAAAACGGTGAAGGAAAACATCGTGAGGAAACCGGCATGTCCTAGAACTAAAAATTCGAAGACATGTGACATCAACCAATCCGCACTGGGCCCGCGTGGTGGATAACGGCCCATTCCCTCTCACAGAGAGAAGGCCTGTGTCCTAGCAGTGGGGACATTAATAGGCTGATGATGTGATGTGATGTGATTGTACACCAAGATTAAACAAACATACAACAGGCGGGGACTGTTTTATATGTGACCTATTCTAGACTATACAATGTAAATTTTCCAACAAGAAATCATGTAACCAAATACTTGTAAAACACTTTTTATTTTAAAAGAGTAAGTGTGGAGTTTCTTGTCCATTCTTCTCCATAGCAAGCTACATTTTCGAATGGACGGTAGAATCAATTATTATAACTTATAAATTATTATTTTTTGACGTTCAAAAGTGCCGCTTAATGGCTTAATTGAATAAAGAAATTTCGATTTTGATTTTGATTTTGAAACTACGTAGTAATGTTATCATTAATCACTAAAATCCGGCCAAGTGCGATACGGACTCGTGCACGAAGAGTTCCGTACCATTATCGCAAAAACGGCAAAAGAACACGTTTGTTGTATGGGAGCCCCACTTAAATATTTATTCTATGCTGTTTTTAGTATTTACTGTTATAGCGGCAACAGAAATACAATATCATCTGTGAAAAATTCAACTGTCTAGCTATCACGGTTCATGAGATACAGCCTGGTGTCAGACGGACAGACAGACGACAGACAGACGGATCGCGGAGTCTTAGTAATAGGATCCCGTTTTTAAAAACTGATCACAGGGAACGTATTTTTTGTTTAGAACTAAAACAGTGCAGAAATGTTATATGAAATCTCATGGTTGCACAGTTTTTCATTAATGCACTGTTTTTATTTTTTTATATTTATTTACCACAGAGGTTTAATGTCTCCCATTAAGTTCAATACACAATGTATGCATTAAATCAAAAACATATAGGCTGAAAATTAAAATCGGCTGAATAAAACAGAGTTGGTGAAAAAAAACAGATGGCGCGCATTATGTACCATTATAGTATAGTACAGTACAAAACTTTGATACTTCATATACGTCATCACATATTTATCAATAAGAATTAAAAATATGGAAATAGACGGCGATAGCGATATAAATTCAACTCCAGAAAGTATAAAAACTGCTGTAAATAAAAAAATTAATAACATTTTGTCGCAAAAGTCGCTGGATAATTTTGTTTTTATCACGGTAGGTAGGTAGATTGGTACTTGAAAAAAAAGCAGAATACACTCCGGCTAAAATGAGTAATTAATGCACTCGTGTTTATTTAGTGCCCTCGCATGCACATAACACTCAAGTATTAAAACCTCACTTTGCGCTCGATGCAACAATCTACTATTATTGTTATTCTTATATTCTTCTTTGGTCATATCTGTATTCCCAGTTGCGAATGCAGTTGGCGCTTCCTTATTAATAATGTTACTTACTCAAGAAGATAATTAAATACCGTATGTACCTAAATAACTGCCTCAATAAGGTCCCATAAGACCGCATAACACAATCAACCGAACGAAACGGTCAGAACAGGCGAAATATTACAAAGATATGAACAGAGCATTTCCTATTGATCTATAATAATGTATCGTTAGATATAGGTTGTCCGGTCCATAACTCATGAATCGGAAACAGGACCGGTTGACATTATCAGTATTGAAATGGCGGTTGTATATCTGGACAATACTGCATTGGTAAATACGGGATTGGGTATGATTTTGATGTTTACTGGCCTAATTCGCTAGCAGAGTTTATTGGCATAGAAATATGAACTACTTAACATTGTGAAGTGGTCAAATTAGTTTTAGCCCAGTAGAAATCGTCATTAAAGTAGGCTAAAATCTCAAAACTTGATGTTGTTCTGCATATTTGGTATGTTGTATGGTACAGTACATCATCATCTTCCTGCCCTTGTGCCTGATGTTACTTGGGGTCTGCAACACGTTTTCTTCTTCCATACCGTTCTTTCCCCTGTCATGCTATTACTGACTCCCTTTTCTTTCATATCAGTCCTCACACAGTCCATCCATCTTTTCTTTGGCCTTCCTCTCTCTCTCCGTCCATCCACATTTATATGCATAACTCTTTTAGTAAAATATATATATATAATATAATACAGTGAACAGTAAGACTACATAAAACTTTGCGATTTTAATGCCAATACAAAAGGGCTATTTGTTAGTTTATTGATCCTTAGCATATCCTCAATATTTTTGTTTATATGTTTGTATAATTTAAAAAAATAAATTCACTGACAGTAAGCTACACAATCGCCGAGTATCGCAGGCTACTATTTCCGATAAAATACAAGTTTGATCTGGGAAAACTGAACTGAAACGAAGCCGCGGGAAAAAGCTACTTGTTAAATTAATGAAGAATTAAGATACCAATCTTACACCTTCATTAATAACGAAAAAAAGCTAAAACAAGAACCGCTAGTAGCTAATAGGTAGCCTAATAAAGAAGACTAAGATAATCGTAACAACAACGGCGAATAAATAAACAAATTATAACTGCATCTGAAGAAGGATCTCCAAAACTTAGAGGACTAGGTCAAAGTGAAGTGAATAATTTATAACACAAGAATACATGATCTGAAATATGAATTTAATACTAAACCAATTTCTCAAGCCTCAAAGGTCTCAATAGATTTGAACTTGGGTGGAAACTGGGAAGTTTGAATATGAATAAATTGGACTATGCCTCGGTTGAAAGCTTTATATTTATTTCAGGATGACTTACCAGTCAATGCATAAGTATAAATAAGTTCCAACATTTATATATTTATAAATCATTCCTTCTTAAGGGCCTACATCCGCTTTAGTGCCGTAAAACGGTAACTTTCTAAAGCATACTCCTTAGGTTAAAAGGTTTGAAAAATATATATAGTTATTATTGTTTCATGTGTATTATTTTTAACACATGGTTTTTTCGTATAAAAAATAGTTTCGCTTTAAAAAAATAATTAACAACGCGCTAGTTTTTCGCTACTTTTGGATACTCCCCCAAAACAACTTAGATGTTTAAAAATATTTTTACACAGAAAAAATGATGGATGGAATTTCTTCGTAACTAACATAGCATATGTAAATAACATTTTGCAAACAAAACTGTTCAAAAGGAGGTTCATATTGATATTTTGGCATCGAGCGGGCGCACGGCCAGTACTGCGTTAACATTGGGGCGTATATAGCGCCTTAATAATATGTTTGCAAAAATCATCAAGATTTTCTAGAGGTATTTATATACTATCGAGAAGGTGATCTGCTGAGTGTAAAAAAGCTTGTGTAAAATAATCAATTAATTATGTTTTTATTTCGATAGATTCGATGGACATTTAAATAGGACTTTCCAGTATTTAATCATCGCAGATGGGTTCACAAACGAAGCATGAAAGTAATTTTACTTAATTAAGGGCTGATTTTTAGGGTTCTGTAGTCAACAATGAACTTAGCTCAGATAATCTTAGTACTAGGTCATGGTTATACTTATAAATATAAATTTTAGGGTACCTCGCTGTACACGTGGGGATGTTATTTTTCTTATCTATCCCATGGTGTAGGGTATCATTGGATTGGCCATTCAAAAATATTACGGGTCTGTCAAAACCATTTTTCGATCCAGGCATCCGTTTGCATAAAATTAAGCTTTAAGTTGCTGTTGTTAGAGTCAAATGTCCTTCCCCCTGCCAGTTAAATGGTTGCTTTTGGATATGTGAAAAAATCCACGGCAGATGTATAAATAACGAAACTAAAAGGAAAACTATCACAGCTATGTAGGCTTTACAAGTTTACGGTATACAAGTTTTTTAGGGCACATAACACGCTATTCAGACAGCAGGTGGACATTTAGAACAACACAATGAAAGGGGTCAACATGGAAAAGGAAGGTAGGCAGGCAGAAGAGAAAGCGGGCTGATCATGGTAGATGAAATACCAGGGAAGGACTGGCAGACTGTTGCCAAAGACAGAAACGCATGGAAGAAGTAAGAGGAGGCCTTCACCCAAAGGGAGCGCCATATCCATAAAACTAACCCGTACTAACATCTATATAATAAGTAAAACTACTAACAAACAACTACTAACAACATTAATGTAATATATATTAATAATGTATGGAAATAAAAAGCGTTTCTTATTTTATTTAAACAGTTATCTACGATGATAGCCGCGGGACTCCGCTGAATGCGAAAAGCACAGAAACCGTATACGTGGCGACGGTTGGGGGAGGCCTGTGTCCAACAATGGACGTCCTTAGGCTGAAGTAATGATGATGTTAGTTATTTACTAATGTTGATAATTTTTTGCAGCGTTATTAAATAAAACCCATTTACTTCCCAATATCACCAATCTATAACAGTCAGTTATTTATACAGCCAGTTCAATCCAATCAAAGGCCTAACTCAAATCCGAAAATCCGTTCATTAAAAAAGCCAGACAATATTTCTTAGTTCACCTCGACATTTTACGGGTATTTTTAATTATTACAGCGGGTCGGCTATCGTGGAGTAGTGTCGAGCACCTTCTAACAATGCCGAGCTTCACAATGATCTCTACAACACAAATGTTCCACACAGCACATTCTTCTGTTATTTGTTGTTTTGCCTTTCTGCTTTCTTATGTCTGGATTAGCGTCTTGAGTAAGTGTTTTGGCTAGAATGTAGGTTTTGGTTTGATAAATGAGAGTGGGAGTTTTAAGGATTTACAAACTAGGAAGTTTCGCTGTATATGTCAAGTTAAATTGTCTACAAAGAGTAAAAGTGTAAGCTGCACAGCCTTCCCTTTTCTTTGGATCATTAATGAAGATTTTTTTTTGTCCTAAGAAAATTATTCATGACTAGGTAGACACCTCACCCATTGATACCTATTTATTAAACTATCTCAAACATAGGCCTAATAATTATTTAAAGATTTCTATGGTAACGCAAGTGCAAATAAAAAAGGAAAAATAGCTCAGTCACTAAAATGAAATCCATTGTAATTACCTGAACAATTATGTGACACACTCTTTTCCTTCTCTCCAAAACAAACCCGTTTCTTTGCGAACAAAATAATACTTTATTATTCCATACTGACACTAATACTCATATTAAATTGCTATCTAAAGAAAACATCCCGCCGCACTATACATTAACTAGATTAAATTCAAGAAAACAACTTATTATTGTAATGAATAATTTATGTCTGTGTCTATAGGTTACTGGGACATTACTCACATTATCATTAACATTGGGACACTTTTGTTTATCCATGCTTCTGTAGTTACTATAGGTACAAAAGTACACCGTAATAAATTCAAGCCTTGACTCATTTGAAAATTGTTTGCTAGTGTCAATCAATTAAGTTATCAAATTAATTAAAGCCCATAGACAAAAGCTGTCAAACTCCTGAACTAAAGTGGTGCTAAGTCCGAACTCGTCAATGCTTTGTTTCACTTGGCAGACACTGTTATCTTAAGACCCGATCGTTCATGACTTGAAGATAAGCCAGAGAATAAATTGCATAAAATTAAAAAGGAACATAAAAATTTCGTTCAAGTTTGACAATTAATCAAGTAGATAAACGATTGGGATTAAATTGCTTTGACGTTTATTGTTTGGAAGGAAGCCATTTAATCTTAAAGTCCGATGTTGATCTAGATTACTCGTAAAGACTAAATATTTAAGAGGGTAAAGTTGTAGTTAATTAAATAATTGTCTCTAATTATTTAATTAACTACAACTTTACCCTCTTAAATATTTAGCCTTACTGCTATAGCAACAACAACTCATCATATCATCAAAACAAACAATTGATTTGATTGAACAAATATAATTAATAGAGAAAATAAAAGAATGTCCATCGGTGTTGGTAACCAATGTCAACACCCGTATTAATAACTGCCCATTGATAAATTCCAGTGACAAAGCCTACTGGCAGCTGCTCAATACTGAAAGCAATCACTTTGCGAACCGTTTGGCTGGCTTAAAAAACGGCAGACAATCACAAAGAAGATTCAACTTAACCTCTGACACGTAAGGTCCATATTTGGATGCCATCCAAACTGGCATGATGCCAAAATCGAGTAATGAAAGCGATAGGCGGGCGTGCAAAATTTTAATGCGTTGTCGAAACTTCATGAGCACCCTCTTCTGTGGTCTATTACTATGATTTGTATTCAAACTATTGTTTTAATAAATCCATCTAGTATGCTTGATAACGCGATTTCAGCGCCAGAATGTGCAATTGACTCTTCATCAATCTCCTTTAGCTAAAAAAACTTATAAAAGATTATAATAGTCCAACGACGTTTTTAAAAAAACTCCTAAAAAAATATTGATAGATTCACATTTTTCTTTTCAGTAAACTGTCGAATATCTATTTTGCAGAAGATAGAAACTAAAATGATTAAAGGCTTTCATATATTGCTTTATAACAAAGATTTATTAATTTTGAGATACAAAATTGATCCAAAATGATTAAACGCTTTTAAAAATTGCTAAGTAACAAAGCTTTTTAATTTAATGAAAAAAAAACCTTTTTTGTTTTATCAATTGAATCAACAGATTCCAGATACATTCCTTAATCAAATTTAAATATTATAATTGGATCTTGTACGAGATTAATACCGAGAGCCCGAAGCGTTTTGGGAATAAACTGAACAAAAATAAAACCAACATTCTAATAGGAATAATCTTGAAAGAGATATTTATAAAGATAATAATGGAAAAGGAAACAAAACTAATATTGTATTTAATTTGGGATGAGCTATTGAAGAAATTGTAGACCGTAATGTGCTTTGATACAAAGCTGGATTTAATTTTTAATTGACGATGGCAACAAAATAGACAACAAGCAACAACGTATACTTTAGTTAAATTGTTTGCAAAAGTAATTTGATTTCACCTAAGAACATAAACTCATGTTTTTTGAGGCAGAATTTACATAATTCTATCTGCCTCGATCCTTACATTATCCTTTTTCATCGTTTCCATATCTATCATGCAAGCACCACGCCAGTAACAAACTGACCTTTCTCAAGTACCTATCAACATTTTATTTTTTCTTACTACATCTTCGTTTAAACAACAACGTTATCTTAAAACAACAATCCCATTCACACCACACATACTTTGCAAGGAACTCAAGCAATAGAGGATACTCGTAAATGACCACACAAGCACCCTAATACAATTTGGCTTTATAGCAACCGAGTTCCCCAAACTCCTGTCTTCCATTACCACCCCCATTTATTCACGTTTCAATTATGTTTATTTCTAATTTAATTAAAAGTTTACCTATTAAAAGCAACGATGCTCATGTTTATGCAAAATCGCTATACCAGGGCATCAGGGGTGCACGACAACTTTGGAAAATTTAATAACGCTGGACACCAGTGGCCAATTTAGGCTAAATAGTTAGAAAGTTGGTGAAATTAGATTAGGAACGGCTGAAACTGTGGACTATCTGGCAATCGTTGCAAGTTATAATCAGCATGCAATTGGGGATAGAGAGGCTGAGTCAATAGGGAACTATCCGCAAAGCTGAGCTCAGATGGCGCCACAGGAATCAGAGTAAACAAACCAAACTGTCAAGCCGGCCGGCTTTTTAGGATCATATGACCGGTTTTATTTCTGAAAAACAAAACACTGATGTATTCTTGACCAACAGTTAGTATTATTATTATTTGGTTTTTGAACGCTAATTATTCTTAAAAACAGTAAATAAAGTTCGGTAACCACAAACAGTAGTAGTCGTCATGTTGTTAATTTATTTACTCCACTCCGTCAAGCGCCATCTGTCGGGAGCAATTGGTAGTAATGTTCCATATTGAGTTTTGAGGAGAATTAATATTTATCATTTTGCAGGGAGATAAAATAGAGATGGATTGGAAGAACATAACGTGTTGCGCTGACCCCAAATGGGACAAGGGCAGAAACTTGATGTTGACTTTTAGAAAGATTAGGGGTTCTTATCACCCCCCCGGTGGGTTCCCGCTTTGTCGAGGCGGGGGGGCTCAGTAACCGTGGCTTGGTCACCCACGGTGAAGCGAAGAGGAACCCGAGGAGGGGCCGCTCGTCAGGGCTTTTGCCGATTAAGCCGACGACGTAGCGGCCAGCTAGTGGGTTGCGGTGCCGCTTGGTAACAGGCGACATCGCAACTGAGGCGGGCCGCGATGTCTTATGGAGATTTCCAGGTCCCATACGATATCGCGGCTGAGGGTTGGGGGCCGCGGCGGGAGAGGAGTGCCGGTATTGCGGTGCGCCGCTCTCCCTACCTTCCGCGGCCTAGACGGGGTCGCCACCGTCTGATGGCGGACGCGGTGGGGCCGCAGGGGAAGAGGAGTGTCGGTATAGCGTTAGCCGCTCTCCCTATCCCCTGCGGCCGCAAAATGGTAGGTGGCGGGGCCATTGACCTCGACCCGTCACAGTGGGACCAAGGGTGCCATACACGGGGTCGTCTGGCACCCATGTGCTGATTTGGTCCCTGGGGTGGTCACGGCGTGCAGTGTGTGCTTGCGCGCCGGTGATGGGGAGTACTCCCCCGAGGAGGGTCCGGTGATCAGTAAAAGCGTTTGACGAAATACTAGAATGAAAGGCATTGATTACGTGACATTTCGAAAGAGCTTATCTATCCCATATCTAATTTTACTTTTTGACAAGCGCTAACGCTGGTAGGATGATTGGATTTAGACACGTGGCAAACGATGTCAGTGAAGGCGATTGACGAAATTCCAAAATGTAAGGGATTGATTGTGATGTTTCGATAATCGTCAATCCCATACAATTTTGCCTTTTTGACAATCGCTATCGCCACGCTTTCAATGATAGAATGTCACTTGTCAAAGTCAAATTCAAACATATTTGTTTCAACTGGGCCATTAAGCGGCACTTTTGAGCGTCAACAATTAAAATTTACAAGTAGGTAATAACAATTGATCCTACCATCCATTCGAAAAAGTAGCTTGATATAAATATGGAGAAGAACGGACAAGAAACTCCCATATCTAGGGCCTTAGGGCCTCTTGTGCCTAAGTAAGTCATTTATTTCAAACAGATAAGTGCTGCTGGCTGAATACAAAAACTGGCCAAGTGCGAGTCGGAATCGCGCACGAAGGTTTCCCTACCATTATCTCAAAAAACGGCAAAAAAATCACGTGTATGGGAGCCCTACTGAAATATTTATTTTATTCTGTTTTTAGTAATTGTTGTTATGCGGGCAACAGAAATACATCATCTGTGAAAATTTCAACTGTCTAGCTATCACGGTTCACGAGATACAGCCTGGTGACGACGGACAGACAGACAGACAGACAGACAGACAGACAGACAGACAGACAGACAGACAGACGGACAGACAAACAAACGGACCGCGGAGTCTTAGTAAGGTCCCGTTTTCACCCTTTGGGTACGGAACCCTAAAAAGAAGAATACCGCAAGAGGTACTGACAGAAAAGTTTTGCCTTTTTAATCAAATTAAACTTATATTAATGATGAATATATCCTAAACTAGTATTTGCTTGGTGCGCGAGCTGCAAGCAGCTCGCGTGTTGTTGTCCCTACACCCGCGTGTTGTTGTCCCTACACCTACCCTACACCTACCCTACACCTACCCTACACCTACCCTACACCTACCCTACACCTACCCTACACCTACCCTACACCTACCCTACACCTACCCTACACCTACCCTACACCTACCCTACACCTACCCTACACCTACCCTACACTTTGTTCCAAAAAACATAACCCTAATGTTTGCTTGTCGTCGCCAGGCACTGAGTTTCGATTCACCCATTCGCTCCACTCGGGATCCACTCGGGGAGGTTGGGGATAGGAGGGGTGAAGAGAGGGGTGAAGGGGGGGAGAGTGGGGAGTTTTGAAAAATGATTCCGGCTATAACATTGCCCCTTTATATGAATATGAAAAAAGAAATGTTCCAAGTCTCTCAACTTCCGAGATCCGCTTAAAGGGGGGGAGAAGGGGGGCGAGGGGGTCAACTTTGAAAAATGGTTTTTACTTTTCCGAGCCTCCTCTAAACGAATCCGTAAAAAAACAGAATACCGGTACCTTAGTTTCCGAGATACGATAGAGGGGGGGAGGAGGGGGGAGGAAAAGGGGAGGTTTGGGACTTTTCCCATACTCGCGAGAGTGACTTGTTTACGAATCTGTCAAAATATACCCACCTCCCCCTTCACCATCTGGGAGAACAATTATGTCAATCAGTCAGTGAGTGGTAATGCAGTTTTATATAATATAATGAATATATTGAATAACCTGTTGTTGTTACCCTACACGTGGTCCCTGGGTGGTGCTAATCAGGTGACACTAACTGGTGGTAGGCTTCGGCCGAAGGCTTGTGACCACCCACCGGGCAAAGACGTACCGCCAAGCGGCCTAGCCGTGTTCCGAAACGATGCTCGGTGCCACTAGAGGAGTTGGGTCGAGATAGTTGTTCCACTGCATGCTGACCAGTCTGACTCGCGCTGTTTCGTTTCTGTTTTTGTTTTTAGGAGAAGGCAAACTTGTTTGCCTCCCTTTTTGCGGATTCTCGCATCTGAATTCTGATGGCGCGCAGCCTCTTCCCTCTCCTGATGGATGTGTGACGAGTATGTCAAACATCCGCATCCATCAAAAGGACGTCCGTAGGGTTCTGCGTAGCCTCGATGTGAACAAAGCTAGTGGCCCCGACGGGATACCAGCAATTGTACTTAAAACCTGTGCGCCTGAATTGTCTCCGATCTTGACACGCCTATATCGCCTTTCGATAGAGACTGGAAAAGTGCCGAAGAAGCAAGCCAACGTACTGCCCGTGCCCAAGAAGGGCAGTCGAGCTGACCCGGCCAACTACAGACCCATATCTGTAACGTCCATCCTCTGTAAGAGTATGGAACGTGTACTTAACGGTAAGCTCCTGGCATACCTAGAAGCGAACGACATCCTCAGTGACCGCCAATACGGCTTCCGCCGAAATCGATCTACTGGGGATCTTCTAGCGTATGCCATTCACATCTGGAGTGAGGCCATCGAGAGACACGGGGAAGCGCTAGCCGTCTCCCTCGACATCTCGAAGGCTTTCGACAGGGTCTGGCACGAAAGCCTCATTGGTAAGCTTCCTTCCTTCCTCCCTCAGGGGTCAGTGCTCTCGGCAACATTATTCTTGCTGCACGTTAATGATTAGCTAAAACCCGGCACCTTTGGGTACGCAGACGACAGCACTGTTGCTGAGAGATACGTGTCCAGCGCACGGGCTACTGGGCCTCAGATTCGGTCTCTCCGGGAGGCCATGGTTGAACGCTTGAACCTGTCCTTGAAGGCGGTCTCCGAATGGGGTGATGCCAATTTGGTCAGTTTCAATGCTGCGAAGACCCAGGCGTGTCTTTTTTCCGCTAAAAAGAGCCAATTCCACACGGCTCCTACTTTCCGTGGTGTAACTGTGCCGATAACGGACCATCTCGAACTTCTCGGTGTAACGTTGACATCAACCCTCAACTTCGGTCCATTCATTGAGGCGAAAGCTCAGCTAGCTGCAAAAAAGTTGGGGGTTCTTGCTAGGGTGAGTCGGTACTTCACGCCTGAACAGCTGCTCAACTTGTATAAAGCGCAAGTTCGGTCATGCATGGAGTACTGCTCTCACCTCTGGGATGGATCTGCCAAATACCAGCTCGATGCACTTGAGTCGATCGACAGACGGGCCAAAAGGCTTATTGGCAACGATGCACTGGTCGCCTCAAAGCTCCAGAGCCTCGAATGTCGACGCCGAGTTGCCAGCCTGTCGGTTTTTTATCGGTTACATTTCGGGGAGTGTGCGACGGAACTGTACAATTTGATTCCGCCTAGCCCTTTCCATCATCGGACTACAAGACGTACGGCCATGCGCCATCGGTACATGGTGGACATCCCTCCCATACGCACAAAGCGTTTTGCTAATACTTTCATTGTGCGTACAGCTAAGGAGTGGAATTCCCTTCCGGGGTCTTTGTTCCCTGATACCTACAACCTAGGGGTCTTTAAGTCAAGAGTGAATAGGTTTCTTCTAGGCAAGCGTGCTTCACCGTAGACCACGTCATCGCTTAACATCAGGCGAGATAGTGGTCAAACGCGAGCCTATAGATTATAAAAAAAAAAAAAAAAGAATAATAAAAAACCAAAGTAGATAAATATGAATTGTTTGTGTGAAAGATGAAGATGATCGTTGAAAGAGTTACTTAAATGAAAAAAATAACTAAGGAATAAAATAACTAAAATAAGGGCTCGGAAATAATGGCGAACAGTAACTGTATCTTGAGTAGAAGAAGAAGTATGATATTCTATTCCAAGTTTATTAACTCTTAAACAACAACAAATCTAATCTCGGTTGTCCTCACCCGTTATGGCGTACCTAAAGTACTAACAAACACACCATCCACGTTTATAGCACCATTAAGAATTATGTATTTCTATGTAAAACGAACTAACTTCCAACTGTTAATGACGTGTTAGTTTTAAGGCCGGTCCCGAAACTTGTGACTAAGAACAAAGTTCTGAACATGCTTCTAAATTGAATAACGTTACGTGCGAAGCTACTATGTGACGTCATCACTGGCTTGGAAGATATTAAGGCTTTGATAGTACCATACTTGTTAGTGGTAAGCTCCTTGTACAAAGGTCATACCGGGAAATGCTGGCGCCATAGGAGCTTAGTTCTGCGTCATCCAACTATCCTACAAATATCATTAATGTTTATACTCTGGAATAGTATCCACTAATAAAGTGATCAGTCCTCTCACGAGCCCACTCGCATAGGCAGGTAGGACTCCGGGGTCACGGGCGGCCAGATTGGGGACTCTGTCCGCCCACCATGTGACTCCGGGATAGTCTTAGTAAGGTAAAAATCGCACACTCCCTGGTCTTTTCCCCAAAGGTCCAGGCGAAAGAAAACAAAATCTTGTACCGCAACGTTTGAGTTAGCAATAGTTGGCATGGTTTCCAAACCTTAAGATCATACTGGCACGAAATGTTTCTGTTTTTAAAGGGAATCTCATAATTCGAAAAGATTTGAAATGTTTTAAAACGCATTGATTTTGTTTAGGACGGCATTCTTGTCACCTCCTGAGGCAGTATAAACGATTTTGATATCTGCGAGTCCTATAAGTCTTTTAATATATTTGTATTTCTTTGTCCATTGAGGACATTTACGAAGGTTGCATTGGATTCAATCAAGTCACTATTTTGTCGTATTCATTGTCAAATTAGAACATAGTTTTTGTAACTATTACATTCACTCATTATATTGATATACGCGAACACTATTAACGTATTTGCAAACTTCTACAAATGACATGAAATACGGCTTTAAATAAATTTATTCGACCGATAGCTAATTTGGTTCCGGTTACATTTCTGCATAAAATTACTATCCACTATTTCGATGTTTTGGTTTTCCAATAATTATGTAAAATCAGAGCAATGTACTAGAACCAAACATTCGAAGAAATGTGACATCCACCTAACCGCAATGGGCCCACGTGGTGGATTACGGCCTATTCCCTCTCACAGAGAGGAGGTTTGTGTCCCAGCAGTGAGCACATGATGATGAGGGAAATATATTGTTTACCACCTTTGACACAAATTGCCTGTAAATAGGAATCTCCGCTTAGGCTGAAACTATCTATCACATTGACAAATAGACTGATTTTAAGGACTAGAAATAGACTACAACAAATGAAAAAAGATCTAAAGTATGTATATGGGATTGGCATTCGCTACCAAAATGACACATGGGCAATCCAAAAGTTATGAACTTTAACAATCATTTTTGCTGATAGAATGTGACTTGTCTAGCTAAATGTATGATGTGCCAGTGACATTAAACCTAACGTTAACAATTAATAGCGATGACTGTACAACGTAAAACTATTTTTTTTTTTTATGAAAGTTAAATTATGATAATTATTGTACTATCGCATAAGCTCGCACACTCACTCATACTTACACTCACAGTCACACACACTCTTTCTAAAACATACACACATTCTTAAACACCCACACACACATAACTCCAGGCAAATACACTAGAGACATACACTACACTTTCATTTAATGCTTTTTTATTTTTATTACTTTTATTTTGTTTCTCATGAACTTGCCCTAATGGATTATTGTGTATAATGCGTGTCCTATTTTCTTTAAGCACATCACTTTGAAGGTACACTGGCTTCTACGATACAGGTATATAAACCTAGTTTAGAAGGGGTTTTCACTCTGGAACAGTAGCTTAAGCAATTTTATGATCATAATAATGTTATGCATTTATGGAGAAATAAAGATTTATTATTTGGCTACACGAATCACATTTCAATACTGATGTAATCGGTTGCATTACGCACAAGCAAATCCTCTAATGTATCTTGATTGAAATAATGATTTGATCAGCCGTATAATAATTATAGGCTGAACTAGTATTATGTGCGAGTATTGTCTGACTTGAAACTAATTTACGAACATGTGCGGAAGTAATCCTAGTGAGTGACGTGTGTCATATCGCCACGACAATATTCGTAACATAACATCACGCCTAAAGGGATAGGCAGAGGCTCTCATCAAGCAATAGACAAAAATTAACAAAATTTTATAATTTTCCGTTTTAAATACGAGGTTTTTGGCTATTTGTACCTTTAGTGAATGCCACTCTTTATTTTGTATTGTGCGTTTAGTTTGTGCAGAATATTTTTTTTTCTTTCTTTTCTTTTTGTATTGGTACTCCCACACTGCTGTTAAAAATGTTTACATACATTAGTAAACATTTTCTATACAAACATTTGATCACAATGTTAAGAAAATGTTTGCATGTTAGGTAATGTTACTCAACGCAAAATTGTTAGTTAGCAAATTGTAACAAGCGCTTGCATCCAGTTAGAGCGCTTTTTCTTAAAGTACGTAAGCGGCGTCACAGATAGAGAGTCTACTACGAACAAAGCGCCATTTTGCAAGCACACATTGACATTACGATTTTACAGGGATTGTCGGGCAGTATTGGACAGAGCTCAGTCGCAGCTTTCACAAGTGCTAGCGCGAGCGTTTGTCACGTCATGCAGGCTTTTGGAAGAAGTTCAAAATATATAATATTTTTCAATGCCTTGCAAAAGTTTTCCCCATAATGTATTTAAAGAAAATGCGAATTTTCTACACATTGAAATACAATAATCGTGCATTTAAACAAGGTCGCAATCGTTGAATTCTATTTCTAATCTTCCAGAGTTCTTTTATTTATTCAAACAGATACATTTTTTACTAAAATAATAAAACTACAATTTCTTGTTTTAAAAATAGTAACGAATTTATTAAATAATTTGTATTTTGAGGTATAAACGGCCTCACTCATTATTTACAGGGAAACCTAAACGAAAATCACAAGTCCTACGGAACACACGGTACGCGGGTCCGATTCGTACTTGGCTGGTTTTTAGCTCTTTTTCGCCAAACATGGCGCCTATTTCAAATTTATGTTTTTGTCGAGCTTGGTGCCTTTTCACATTTTTATGTTTTTGGTGGGCTCATTATTTTACCATTGTTATCTCTCCAATCTTCATCGTATGTGGCGTCGTGATCTTTAATGGATAGTTGGTGCTTAAAAGTTAAACTTCACCTACTCCTTTTTTTTTTAATTCTGAAATAATATATAAGCACCCTAGTGAATCTGTCATGTTTAGGTAACAATTTTCGAGGATGAAGGGAGTGGTCCTTCTGTATACTTTCTATTTTGTGCCATCAGTGTAGGATTACTCAAAACATCCAATAATGCCCAACAGTATGTAACAATTCCTAACATTATTTTGTTGTATTAGTGTTATTTTAAGGAGCATTTTCTTTCAACGCAATAAATAATATTAGTAGATATAGATGTATATATTATGAACGTAATTATTTTATGTATATATTATTATTATATATTTAATTAGTATCTTACTGTAAAACAGTACACTGGATTACTGCCCTCAATTATTATGGTTTGCTGGAAGAAAACTCCATTTTGGAAGTTAAGCTCGCCTTTTTACATAAAAATTGATTTCACTTTGTATTAATGTATTGTTTTGGTGTACAATAAAGAATTATGAATGTAAATGTATCACCATTGTACATAAAGTTTAAATAAATAAATAAATTAAGAATCAAAATGTTTGTAAACATTTTTAACAGCAGTGTGGGTTCACTATATCTATAGTACACTCACATTTCGACGAATTCATCATTTTTCATTTTTCATTTTCACTAGGAGGTGACGTAGACACCGTTTTAGCAGATTTCAAATTCCTGAAAGAGCAGTTTAAATCCATCGGCCTAGACCTCAACCACTCCAAATGTGAAATTTTTCTTAGTGACAATACCGACAGACAACCGACCCTACAGAAATTCTATACAATAGCCCCAGAGATCAAAATTTTAGATAAAAGTTCACTGCACCTCCTAGGTTCCCCAATTTTGGAAGACAGTTTTTCTTCATTCATTGATGGCAAAATTAACCATTTTAATGATATTTCGGATAGACTCTCCAAAATTAACCTTCATTCGGCTTTTACTCTTATTCGGTATTGTTGTTTTGGACCAAATTTTATGTATTTTCTCCGCTCTTCCCCTTTATGGAAGCAGCCACATCTCTTGGAAAAAATTGACGAAATTATTCGATGCACTCTGACATCCATCTTAAATGTGGCTTTGGATGATCGAGCCTGGATGCAAGCTACACTACCCATTCGCTTTGGCGGGCTCGGCATCCGCAAAATTTCTAGTATAAGCCTACCGGCGTTCCTGTCTTCGGTCCACAGCACTGAAACGTTAACCACAAAAATTTTATCCCTTTCTCTGGTTGACTTTGAAGTGCCTTGCTCGACCGACGCAGTGTGCGCCTGGAAAGTGGCTTGCCCGAATACGGCGTTGCCCGAGAACCCATCTTCCCAGAGACAGTGGGATGAGCCGCTCTGCAGATTGGTACGGAATAAACTTTTAAATACGTCCACCAATACTGCTGAGCGTGCCCGCCTGCTGGCTGTGGGAGAGTGGGAGTCGGGCCTCTGGCTACAGGCACTACCGTCACTCAACATAGGTACTATGTTGAGTGACAACACCTTCCGGATCGCTACATGTCTGCGTTTGGGTGCTCCTAGCGGAGCTCCACATCGTTGTCAATGTGGTGAAGCAGTCGACCGCCTCGGTCACCATGGCCTATCCTGCAGTAGGAGCGCTGGCCGGATAGCACGGCACGCCAGCATTAATGACATCATACGTCGGGCTCTTGTCACCGCCGGGGTGCCAGCTGTTTTAGAACCCAATGGCTTGGCACGCGACGATGGGAAGAGACCAGACGGGATGACCATAATGCCTTGGAAGGTGGGTAGGCCTTTGGTGTGGGATGCAACATGTGTCGATACCCTTGCGCCATCCCATCTTCTTAGCACGGCGGGCTGTGCTGGGGCGGCTGCTGCTGGTGCAGAAAACCTCAAACGGCGCAAATATAACAACCTTATTGGAAGTTATATGTTTGAGCCGTTTGGGGTTGAAACTTTAGGTCCATGGGGTCCGAGTGCGCATCGACTTTTTCGAGAAATTAGCACAAAGCTCGTCGACTCTTCACGTGACCAGAGGGCTGGCCTTTTCTTCGGCCAGAGAATCAGCATTGCCATCCAACGTGGCAATGCTGCCAGCGTTCTGGGCACTTTTCCCCTTGACATCGATGTGGACGAATTTTTTGATGCACAATGAGCTCTTTTCCGTCTCCCTTTTCTATTTGTATATAGGTTTGTTTTTTTTTTAGAATAATCAATTGTATATATGTTAATTAAATATTCATCATTTGATTAATAATGGCTTGCCATCAACCGGTCACAAATCTAGACACTGGGCTTGACAAGCACAATCAGCCCATAGTTATTCGACGAGTGGGATATGGGGGCCTGCTCTCTGAAAGATTGTTTGGACCGAGCATCGGTGTCCAGTATGGATCGGTGAGAGCAGTGGTGACCCAGCGGTAACGATCCCGACTAAAGTGTCGTAGGACGTGGGTTCGAACCATGGCGGGCACTTTACTTTGAGTAAATTATTTCATCACCATGCTCTAAACCTGGCCTCCGTGGCGGATTAAGGCCAATTCCCTCTCTTACAAAGAGGAGGCCTGTGTCCCAGCAGTGGTAACATTAAAAAGGCTGATGATGATGATAATGATGAAGGATCGGTGAATGACAAAAATACCTAAATCATTATATTAATTTGTCGAAGTGAATTAATCTTGAAAAATTCATCATTTCGTGTAATTATTTGGAGAATTGTTTGGCGACCATCCGTTCATCTGTTGAGGCGTGGTTGATTAACTATATAACAACTTAATATACAGACATTCACAAGAAATAATATTAATAGAACTAATATGATTGACTAGGAAGTACAGGATGATTGGTAAGGGCTATAGAGTTATATCATTACGGTTTCCGTATATCCAGTATTGTGTCTAAAAATAAACTCTTCTACAAATCAAATCGTAATGGGACATGCGACAAAAATAAAGACATTTATTTGCGTCAAGATTCACGACGATTCTTGGTACGCTGTTTACAATTTACATCTAAATAAAAATACCTTTTAAGACATGATTACCTGTCACGCTTGATGTAGATTACAGCCATCGAATATTCTGGAATCACTTAAACCATAAATACAGCCGCTGGAGCGCTTGATATCAAGCGAGCGACAGCTTGTCAATCTGCATTTGCCACACAAAATATTAAATCCGAGATATTGCAGTACAGGAGTCAGGAAATTAAATTTCGAGCTGTCTTAGAGTCGCAGTTTCGCGATGGGGTGCAGACTGTACTGGTGGTTATTAAGTTATAAACATAATTATGATAGGTCTGTCCATATGAATAGAAACTTAATGAAGTGTTATAGAACTGTCTCCTATTGCAGTACCGATGTTCTGAGGGAGACAAAGTTTAGAGACAGGTCAACAAAAAGATTTGTAAGTAATAATATCAAAGAAAAGGAAGTAAATAATATTGTGACGGTTTGTAGGGGAAAATAGAAGAAGAAAACGTATTACATGGGACAAGGAAAGGTAGATGTTATCTATACTATACACTATAATATTATAAAGAGGAAAGATTTTTTTGTTTGTTTGTTGTCCGTGGATGGGTGACCATTACAACATACCGAGTTTCCTCCGTGCCTCGGAAAGCACGTTAAGCCGTTGGTCCCGGCTGTCATTTGAAGATCTTTGACAGTCGTTACGAGTAGTCAGAAGCTTGAGATCTGACACCAGTCTTGCCAAGGGGTACCGTGTTACCACCCAGTTACTGGGTTGTGGAGGTCAGGTAGGCAGTCGCTCCATGTAAAACACTGGTACTCAGCTGAATCCAACATCCAACATAGTTGGGAAAAGGCTAGGCAGATTGATTGTTTGTTTGTTTGTTTGTACCGAATAGGCACCGAAACTACTGGACCAATTTGAAAAATTCTTTCACCAATAGAAAGCTGCATTATTCCTGAGTGACATAGGCTTTTTTTTATCCCGAAAAAGGTTCCTGTGGGGTGGTCCACGGGAGCGAAGCCGCGGGCAACAGCTAGTATTTTTTTTTTTTAAATATCGTGGCAGTATTTATTAACTCCAACAGAACTAGTGTAATTGAAATAACTGAAAACCTGAAAAGGGGACATTGTACAATATCATTATTATGCATATTGCACCACTTTTACTTTGAGGTCTACCCTGAAATTGCGAAAAACTATCTAAGTTAAGTCTGGGAGTAGTGGTGGCCCAGTGGTATCGGCCGTGACTTACATGTTGTAGGTCATGGGTTCGAACCCAGGCTGGCACTTAACGTTGTGTAAATTATTTCATCACCATTGCTCTCAAAACGGTGAAGGAAAACATCGTGAGAAAACCGGCATGTCCTAGAACCAAACATTCGAAGACACCCACCAACCCGCACTGGGCCAGCTTGGTGGATAACGGCCCATTCCCTCTCACAGAGAGGAGGCCTGTGTCCCAGCAGTGGGAACATTAAAAGGCTGATGAAGGTCTTAGTAAAACAATGAAATCGAAACATATAAAAGACACCTAATATCGAATGGTTAGATAAGAACTTCTTTGAGACAACCCTCCAGTAAATACGTAGGTTTTCTTTTAAAAGATTTGTGTGCCAAACAAAGCCTTTTTTTTCACGTTAAAAGAACCGTTTACCAAATAAACATTCAGGCTGATATATTTTTCAGAGAATGTTATATCTTATCTCTACCTTTACCCACTTGCATTTTTTATGACAAAGGAAATATCAAACATAAAATATTTGCAAATAGAAGATGGAATAATTGTACAGTAAGTAAATATCGACCTACACACAAAGGCTTTTACTTAATTGACTGTATTATTATCAAGTCACAATATTATGGAGAATCAAGTTAGGTATATAAAGACCCTGCCGGAGTATTTGTTTCCTGATAGCTACAATCTAGGGGTCTTTAAGTCACGAGTGAATAGGTTACTTATAGGCAAGCGTGCTTTGCCGTCGACCACATCATCGCTTACCATCAGGCGAGATGGTGGTCAAACGCGAGCCTATCAATAAATAAAAAAGGAACGTCCATCTTGCACGTTCTCTTTCATAGAAATAAGAAATCTACTTTTTATAACTTGACACTTCGGCATTTCGGCAATCCTTATCGTCGTCTCAAGACTGGTTGTGACTAGTTAAGGTTCCGAGAATATTCTCCTTGCGAGAACTTTGCTGTTAAGTTCTCGAGAATATTCTCTTGGAAGGGAGTTTACGAGAATTTAAAATTTGGTTGACTATGTATTGATTTATTTTTAGGGTAATAGTTTTGAGTGCATTTCAACGTTTTACGAAGTTGACGTTAAAATAATCTACTCCACAGCTTAAATTCTCAGTAAATTCGAGCGAGAACATCTCCGAGAATATTTCCGAGAAAATTCTCATAAATTCTCTTAAATTTCATATGGTGTGTTAAATTAGGTTTTCTCTTAATTCTTAATTATTTATTGTACACCAAGATAATTCATTTATAACTTAGGATTTCGGTATTAAAACAAACTTTATGAGTTACAAATAATCAGCTTTTCAAGCAGCAATTCCTCTTTGGGTTCGATGATCTTCTCGTTGGTCCGGAGTGTACGCGTACTGTATGTGGCCAGGTCCAGTGCTGCATTTATATTCAGACAATTCTTCGAACAGTCGTTGTACTGAAATACTGTGTCTATCTGCCAAGTTAAGTACAAACTCCCATTCGTCTATGTTTTCAGTTAATGTCATTGTTGGGCTCGCAACTAATATTTCTTAATTTAAAATATATTAGCAATTGCCACTTTGACACCTTATAAAGTAACATTTTTAAAAGAAAAGTATAAAATAACAATAACAGAAGTTAACTTTAGACCTTGAAATGAAATATATTGTATTAAAATTGAGCAACTTTACTTCCAATTTTAAATTCTCGTAAATTCTTCGTCGAAAAGAACATTGCAGAATATTGCAGAATATTCTCGATCGGAGAATATTCTCTTAAATTCTCCGTGAGGGAATATTCTCTCGACCCATCACTAGTTGTGACACAGCCAGAGGTAGGCATATGTCCAGCATTATACTGTGAAAGACTGAATTTATTGATAATTGTAAAGATCTCTAACATAATAATTTTTAATATCCTAGTTACCTGAAAATATCCAATACAAAACTTCTTTGTCCGTGACATTACCCAATACGATGACAAACAATGAGAATTTCAAGTTCCGTATCATTCGTATTGATTTCCTAGCAAAAACAATTGGATATTGCTTCCTCATACAATGTCTCTCTGATCTGTCTTACTTGATTTATGCTCCTTTTTACCGCAGAGAGGGAAGGGCTTATATGAACGTAAAATTTATTTGCTCAAACCCATATCCGATTTTCAATATAGATTGTTATTAATAATAGCTGTGTCTCCTTGGAGTTTAATGAAAAAAGGTTAATTGAAGGCACCAATTTTAAATTAGTTACTATTTTATCTTAATGGTAGGCTGATTTTTCAAAACAGTAAGGATTGGATAACTTTTTTTTTGCACTTCTCGACATTATTCCGAGCCTCCTTAATAATTTCTGGGTCCAATGATTTTCAGCCATTTCTTTTTTATTCACATTTCAAACATCGTTTATATAGCTAAACGCTTAGGGTTACGGCTTACACGTCCGTGTCCATGATCCTTGTCCATGATTTGAGTTCTGAGTTCAAAATGTTCTAAATTTTGATAGATTATGACAGATAGAGTTTGGTTGTAGTGTAAGCTTCCCTACAAGAAGTACTACGGCTCCTTCGGAACAGAATTTTCACGGACACGGATCGGATGCAGTGCGTAACTGCCCTTAGAATGTCTGCTCATACGCTCCAGTGATAGGTGTTGCCAGTGATGACATATGGCTCTGAGACGTGGTCGCTTACAATGGGCCTCATCAGAAAGTTACCCAAAGGGCAATGGAGAGGGCTATGCTCGGAGTTTCCTTGCGTGATCGAATCAGAAATTTAGAGATCCGCAAGAGAACCAGGGTTACCGACATAGACCGAAGAATTGCCAAACTTAAGTGGCAGTGGGCAGGGCACATTGCTCGCAGAACGGATGGCCGATGGGGCAGAAAGGTTCTGGCGACCACGAACCGGAAGACGTTGCGTTGGAAGGCCTCCCACCAGGTGGACCGATGACCACGTGAAGGTTGCGGGGATACGCTGGTTGCGGGACGCACGAAACCGGTCAATGTGGCGACGCTTGGGGGAGGCCTATGTCCAGCAGTGGACGTCTTTCGGCTGATATGATGATGATGATGATGACGCTCCAGTGAACGGTCCATTTACCGTTCACTAGAGCGTCATCATCAGAAAACTTGACTTCGGCTTCAACCTTCCGTCGGTCTTCAGCCTCGAGTCGCATCGCATTCATGTGATTTTTAACAGAGAATGTTAAAGAATATGGTCTGCACGCTATTTGAACTACTATGCTGGTTTTAACGATTTTTTATACCGATTCATCTCTATAAATAATGCGGTGTTACCTAGTATCACTTTAATTTGTTTAGGATTGTATTTTTGTACTATGACTCTGACTACTTGTTAATGCTACACGTCTGACCTTTCAAGTTAAGGTTTTTTTATTATTTATTTAATGGTATTATAATACAGAGGTGTTAGATAATTCTAAACTCGCCAAACTTTTACGTTTGATGGCGAGAGGCGCTCTTTTACATCACAATGCACCACCTTACTTACAAATCTACTACTTATATAATATACTGTTATGGTTTAATCTTAAGTACATATTTAGTTCTGTTTGCTATCCAATATAATGTTTTTTTGACTTTGTCTTAATTGTTCCTTTACTAATTTTTACAAGTCTCTTAATAAATCTATTTTTAACCGACTTTCGAAAAAGGAGGAGGTTCTATGTTCGATATCTTGTGTTTTTTTTTTATGTATGTTCACCGATATCTCCGTCAATTGTGGACCGATTTTGAAATTTTTTTTTTTTGTTTGAAAAAATATGTTCCGAAATTGGTCCCATTTTGATTTGGTGGAGATCTGATGAAGAACTTCGAAGATATACAACAGAACTCTTCAATAAATAACGGCAAATCTCTCGGGACTGCTGCAATCGCATGTCTGTTTATTGTTTATACCATTTCATAACATAACATCACGCCAGTACGGTCTTAAGGGGTAAGCAGATCTCTCTTTTGATCGGTTTTGTTCAAGTTTCATGATATTCGGGTAATCTATTCTGGCGTTATAGGAAACTTACTAAACAACTTGCCTTTTAGGTAGGTACAACTAAAAAGTGAAAAATAAAAAACTTTTTACAAAGAAATACCACCGACTTCCAAATAAGAAAACTACAAAGTGAAAAATAACTTTATTTTTGGAAGTCGGTGTCCATAACGCAAAAAAAATGGTACAGACCTTCGAAAGACTTTTTTTTTAAACACTTTTAACATAATAATTTGTTATCTGTGCTTGACACAGTTTACAGTTAGGTTTAGGTTCTAATACTATCTACAACAAATACCAGTACCACCCCATGTGTGTGTAGCGTAAATAATCAAGAAAGACAACAATTATTTTCTTATGAAATTTTAATCAAAGAAAATGTGTTCATATGATGACAATAGAAGCTCACATACAACACATGTGTCGCCACTTATTAATATAGAAATCAATAGAGACTGCCGTTGGTGCTGAATAAGCCTCTAGCTATATTAATATTTTCTTGTGTTTCACTTAGGACTAAGTCGCCTGACGAAAATTGAAGTGACAAGCGGAAAACAAGCTTACAAGTTTGTCAAGTAATGTACCTTAGATCTAGAATTATTTTTATTTTGTTAATTGTTGAGTTAGTGCCTGTATAGTATTTTTGTGCTTTACCTATTATTATCATTTCAGCAAAAATACGTCTACGGCTAGACTCCTCGACTCCTCGACCAAGCGTTGCAACATCGACCAGCCCTGTTCGTCGCTCATCCAGCGGACTCCTGCGACTCTCACCTCACCAGCCCTCTCATTGTGTAAGTTCAAAGAGTAGGGTATGGATTGTTTTCCTTGCATTCATTGCTTCATTTCTGTTCAAAAATCCGTCTACTCGACAGATTAAAAAAAGGCAATGAATATTATTGAGTTAAAAAAACCGGCCAAGTGCGAGTCGAACTCGCGCAATAAGGGTTCCGTACCATTATCGCAAAAACGGCAAAAAAATCACTTTGCTGAATGGGAGCCCCACTTAAATATTTATTTTATTCTGTTGTTAGTATTCGTTGTCTTAGCGGCAACAGAAATACATCATCAGTGAAAATGTCAACTGCCTAGCTATCACGGTTCATGAGATACAGCCTGGTGACAGACGGACAGACATATAGACAGACAGACGGACCGCGGAGTCTTAGTAGTAGGTTCCCGTTTTTACCCTTTGGGTACGGAACCCTAAAAAATTAAGGGAAGGTGTGTGCTTTGTTTATTTGTTAACCCTCGCGCTGGAACGTTTTACAGCAATTACACCAATGGAGCACAAAATTACAAATACCAACTATATGTCCAGGTTTTCTCACGATGTTTTTCTTCGCCGTTGTCAGCGGTGTCCAAGATAAACTTTGCTTTGCTTTGTGCCGTTAAAACAGGCATTCGTCCCCCTCGTGTAACTCCTGCCCCTTACGGACTCATCAGCTATCCATCCTGCGAGAAATATGTCCTGCTCACCTTCGGGCTATATCGGTTACCCCGATTCTCCTGAGGCTATGACAGACAAACTTGTAAACCCTGAATTGTATGTTTATTTGTTTTGGCACATATATCGCATAAATACTAAATCCTAGTTCTGGCAAACATTTTGTGTTAACGCGCTGCCAACGTGTATATTTGGTGTAATATGCGAACCATAAGCCATCAAAATGATTCAGACTCTACGTGTCACGTTTAAGCGTCAATAACGGGTTAGATATTAGATCCCAGCTTTGCCAAAACGTTCGCTTATATTATTGTTTCGGTTAACGGTTAACCCTGTCAATTCTAGCAACTATTAGAAAAGCCTCCAAAATGGTTTTCGCTTTTCATAAAATGTTAAGAATCTGACTTGGTAAGGGAAGAGGGGAAATAACATATACTTTTTCCTAAATTACACCCAATGCTGAGTCGAGACTTCCCATATTATACATTATATACCCATCCCACTTTTCTCGCCTTTTTGCTGTATTTTAACAGAATCTGTGCCCCGAGTAGTTGAATGTTTACGTTTCATTGCTTTAGCTAAATTTATTCAAATATTATTTTTCGTTTCGCGATTCAAATGACATCCCTGAAGGTTTGTTTACTAAATTCACGCGATTTGAGATTTTTACCCAATGTTTTGGGTCGATTTATTTTGGATAAACCTTTGTAAATGTTGACTGTACTACAGACTTTTATTAGCGTGTCTAATGAAATGGCTATTTTTTCATAATGACTTTTTTGGGGTTTTGTAATAAAAGTAAATGTAATTATTTAGTAGCATTAGTGTGTTCAGTATATTTGAATCCTGGGTTATAATTAATTAAATGTGAGGTATTTATAAAGTTCAAATCAAAGCTACGTATTTTCTATTTATACAAATAGAATATGTATATATAGTTGCAGTATACACTGCAACTATTATAACGATTTACAAACAAATTATTTTATAAACATCTCAAAAAAGTTTACAGCTAAACAGGCTCCCGTTTAGCTGACCTAACGAACCGAAATATAATAACAAACTACAATAGACAAAGTTGCCTGACCATGACGAATTGACTTAAAAATCATCATGCTTTGTAATGGATCACCTACTAATCAACCCAAAAACCCATGTTCACCTACTAAAAACCATGTGTGTTTTTATTTCCCTGGGTAAAATCTCAAGAAATAAAATAAAAATAAATAAAATAATAATCTTTTTATTTCAGACAAAGTCCATGGGATTAGTAACAATTTACTTAAAAAACTAGTGTTAGTAGGTACAGATATAAAAATACAATTCAGCATGAATACAAACAAAATAAAACATGGTCGCCAATATTTATTTGCATGTAAAAATATTTAGACCACTATTAAAAATACAATTAAATTTTATTTTCACACAGATAATTTGGCTCTACAGAATAATATAAAATTACCAGATTTCTAGAAGCCAGTGAAAAATATGTACAGACACTAAACCGACATGAAATTCAGATATCTTCCGAGCTATTCAAATCATTTGTATCTTGTTTAACAGCTGTAGATGGTCACACTAATGTTCAGTTTGCTCCAACAGCATAATATCCCCGTCATCGTGAACACACATTTGTATTCAAAATGATACTCATCCTGTATTTTATAAGGCATTTGTAACAATCTGTCTCAGAATTGAGAACGAAGTAATGCCTCCATTTGTGGTTCTTAAAAGATTTTGTGAAGAGTACGTTTATTTGAATAAAATAGGCTTATTGTTTAACATAAAGAACGCTTAATACTGTAGAATTTGAGTAAAGAGTACTTACAAAATATTTAAAAAAATCTTAGTCAAATATTATTTGAAACAAACCCTTTTGAAAAGAAAAAGGCGCAAATCAAATCTTTTTATTTAGGTTATACAGACAGATGTTAGGTAAATAACAGTTCCATTGTCTTGCCTAGTATGCATACAATAATTATGTCAACATGCAAAAAAAAACATAGGTATCACATATAAAGCAAATCTTATAAAATACTAGCTGTTGCCAGCGGCTTCGCTCCCGTGGACCACCCCACAGGACCCGGGATTAAAAAATAGCTTATGTCACTCAGGAATAATTTAGCATTCTATTGGGGAAAGAATTTTTCAAATCGGTCCAGTAGTTTCGGAGCCTATTCGGTACAAACAAACAAAAAAATCTTTCCTCTTTAGTATAGAAGGATTAGGTGCATGGTTCAAATTTTTAAGAAAATCTTGGAGCGTGTAGTAATTTTTGTCAATTAAAAAATTACGTAATTTATATTTGAATAGTGGCAGATCCTTGGTGTTTAAAATTTCCACAGGTATTTTAGATGCCATTCCGAAAAGACGTTTGCTCAGAAGAGCAGTTCTATGTGTCATAGTAGATATTTTAAGTATAAATCTTTTAATGTTAGTTCACCGAATAGATTTTTATTTATTTTTCAAATACCGCAACTTTATAGACGTAAAGCTGATGGAAAGGTCAAAATAAAATAATTTAAACTTTTTAAAATATGGTTCGCATGATTCAGGAACAAAGATACCAAAAATTGCGTGAACTCATCTTTTTTGCGCTTTAAACACTGATTCTTTATTTGTGGCGTTGCCCCAGAATATAATAGCGTATTTTAGGGTTGATGGTACGTAGGCATGATAGGCAGTTAATAGAGCTAATTGATCGACAACTTTAGATAATTTGTATAGAGTATCATTTTATTTCACACCACAAATTGAATGAGATTAAAATTCAAAATTGAGCCATTTTAAAATAAACACTAACCAATGTGGTACATACCACATCTTTTCAGTAGTTGGAAACTATGGGATTAAATTATTTTACAAAATTTAATTTTGATAGCAGAGAATTTGATAGAGCTGTAAAAGTATCTATAAAAGTGCTATGAGTGTATCTAATTTAGTTGAGTGGGAAGGAATCCTTAATTTTGACATTTAAAGAGAAATTACCACTTGGTCTCATTTATCATTTTGTTCTAATGGTAATTTTCTATTTAATATGATAGACTATTAGGCAATTAATCTTGTTGTATTACTAAATGTCTGTGTGCGGTTCGAATTCAAATTTAGTTCTATCCAAATTAAAAAAATAATAAATGTTCTGAATTCGGACAAACGAAGTTCGAATCTGGTAAGCAATTCCTACTAGAAGTAGTACTGCGGCTATTTCGGACAGACACAGGTACACAGAAAGAAAGAAAGAAAGAAAAAATATTCACTTGTGATCCGCGCAGGACATCGTGTCTCCTGCGCGGGTCACAAATAAATATTTTTTCTCACTCTGACTGACAGGACAGTTTATATTTTTTTTCAACTCAAATTCTCAGTTTCCTAAATCAACCAAACCCTATCTAAACTAGCAACACACAATTTTAAATTTCACCAGCACAATCCCATCGAAACATTTCAGATTTAGAACACCAAAAACAAAATCCAATCAATTTCAATTCTAGAATTCGCTTCAGTCGATCACTCTAAACCGTCAGCGTTTCTCGTCAGCCAGAATTTGCGGGAAAAGCGGGAAACTTTGTCCAGCAAAACGGGCAATACTAATGAACTTGCGCGGTTTTTACTACTTTTTTTTCAGCAAGCGAACGCTCTTAATTGGCCGGTCAGTCTCGATTTTTTTTGTTTGGAATAGTTATACAAGATTTCCATTTGAATTGAAAAGTTTTATCGTTTATATTGTGATACTGTTTCGTGATTTTCAATCGGTAATGGAAATAAAACAATTTTCAGAAGAAAAGCTTTATGATAAAATTTTGATGCTATACTATTTTGAAAATACAGTTGAGTTCTTACCCTGAAGGTTGGTGAGTTTAAGATTGGGCTTAATACATACAGTGCAAACATTTTCTTAATGTCCCTCGGCAAACTTCGTGTTTCGTCAGTCATCGGCTTTTTATCAGTTTCTCATGCACTTGGTGCAGACCGGACGCTCTCAATCAACTTGGAAGTTTAATTATTAAGTTGTTAATACTCTTTTAACATACTGTAATTTATTTTAAAAATGAGAGGAAAGCTGCTATTTTTACAGCTCTTTATATTTCACACGGCATTTAAAACAAAACAACAACATAATAATACGTAGTTCTGAATTTAAATTATTATACACGATAAATCTAATAATTGATGGATATGGAAATTAGGGGAGCAGTGGTGGCCCAGTGGTAACGGCCGCGACTTACAAGTTGTTGGTCGTGGGTTCGAACACAGGCAGGCGCTTTACTTTGTATAAATTATTTCATCAACACTGCTCTCAAAAACGGTGAAGGAAAACATCGTGAGGAAACCAGGGATATCCTAGAACCCAAAAATTCGAAGACATGTGACATCCACCAACCCACACTGGGCCCGCGTGGTGGATTACGACCCATACCCTCTCACAGAGAGAAGGCCTGTGTCCCAGCAGTGAAAACATTAATAGACTGATGTTGTGATGTGATGGAAATTAGCCTTCGTTTGTATTCGGAAATGCGATGATTGCCGAGGGACATTTAGAAGTTGCACTGTACATACTTTTACCTATTTATTATACATTCTACTGGCCAAACCTCGGACTGTGTTGTCGACACAAATAAATATAGAATCAATCCCAGTGAAGCCAAAAAAATGCTCTCAAGCAGTATAGCACTCGACTAAAAAATATAGTAAAACTTACACGGAAGTCTCAGAACAATTATCTTATATCTAATGCAGAAAACAAATCAAAGGTGACATGGGGGATAATCAAAGAAAACAAAAGTTAACTACCAAAAGAAAATATTAAACGAATAATAGTAAACAATCAAACCATATCTGACCCTCAAATGATTGCTGAAGAATTTAATAACTACTTTGATAATATAATCAAACCAATAAATATATTTAAGCAATCCAATATTATTTTATCATGTGACAATAATCTAATTAAAGATTCTGTAATAAACTCGACATCTCATAATAACAGTAATAGTGATTTAAATAATAATGATAATTTGACATCGATAGCTCACAATACTAGTAAAAATAATTTAAATAATAACAATAATTTGACGTTGACATCTCACAATAACAGTAATAATAATCGACGACGTAAATATCGTCTTGCGACAGGTTCAAAATTGGTTCACAGCTAAAAATCTAGTTTTAAATGCTAAAAAGACTAAGTGCGTAAAATTCGCCTTGCCGAATGTTAAAAGTACTGATTGTGACATTATATTAAACAAGGAGAAGCTAGAATTCGTCGATAAAACGGTTTTCCTGAGGATCACGCTAGACTCGAAGTTGCAATGGGGTCCTCATTTAATATCACTTGCAGCTGTTAGGAAAATACGTCAGTTCACTGATAGATACCGCGAGACTAGTCTATTTTAGTTATTTTCATAGTATAATGTCTTACGGTATATATATGGGGAAGGGCTGCAGACATTGAGTCAATTTTTATTCTGCAAAAACGAGCCATCAGAGCGATATACAATCTTCGCCGGCGCGATTCTCTATGGGAACTGTTTAAGGACATTAACATCATGACGGTACCTTGTCAATATATTTATGAAAACATCATGTAAGTATGTTACTAATAATTTACATCTTTTAAGTAAAAACGGCGACAGAAATAATTATGTTACTAGAAATAGGAACCAATTAATTCAACCAGTTTTCAGGCTGGCTAAAGTAGCATCATCTTTTATGGGGTACTGTATAAAATGTTACAATAAAATACCTCCCCACATTCTAGAACTAAATGAGACGAAATTTAAAACTTGTATAAAACGCACACTATGCAGGCAAGCATATTATCTTCTTCTTCTTCTTCATCATGTCGATGATTCCATTTTCAAATTTTAATTTAGATGTTGTGCTTCGACCAGAACTCAGCCACGTCCACAGCCCTAGCGTTGACCTCGCACAGGCCGCTGCGTAAAATTTTAAGGTCTATGGATAGATATATGACTTGGCAAACACAAATTGATACAGTATGCGATGAGGAGCTCGTGGCTAAATAATAACAGCCGCACGGGTCGATCATCAAGGTTAAGCAACGCTTGACGAGGACGGTCCGTGGATGGGTGACCATTTCAACATACCGAGTTTCCTCCGTGCCTCGGAAAGCACGTTAAGCCGTTGGTCCCGGCTGTTATTTGAAGATCTTTGGCAGTCGTTACGGGTAGTCAGAAGCTTGAGATCTGACACCAGTCTTGCCAAGGGGTACCGTGTTACCCAGTTACCGGGTTGTGGAGGTCAGATAGGCAGTCGCTCCATGTAAAACACTGGTACTTAGCTGAATCCGGTAAGACTGGAAGCCGACCCCAATATAGTTGGAAAAAGGCTAGGAAGATGATGTGTCCATTCCTAAGACTATTTGAATCAGTTACCAACTCTCAATATGTAATTGATCAATATTGTTTACTTCTACAATCCTGATTTTCTCTTCGCTTAAGTCAAATGCCAGTAAGATTTTTCCTTGAAACAGTAAGCAACATTCGTACTCGTATGTGACAAAAGTCGTGATAATATCTAACCAAATCTCTCAACACAAACCACGCAATCAATATATTTCAATAAATCCCCATTATTCCCAACTTAACCCAAACTTAGGCACTATTCCGATCATTTTCCGGTGTCACCCCCGTTTCCCAGGCCTTCTCTCCAAGGGGCACTTAAGCGTATGACACGCCTCTACGAGCGATTCCGTGACATCTGCCCCGAGCCTTAGAGTGACCGCTTTCTGGGGTTAAGAGGAACGCCCATGTGGTTATAGAAATACGTAGGTTCGAGTAAAGTCAGATTCTAAAGGTAAGTGATCTATATACAATTTTAACTATGTATAGTAACATCATGTCTGTTCATTAAAAGTGGCACCAAGATTCCTTTATTTATTCTCAACTAAACCCAAATTTTAAGGGCTATTCCGTAATTTTGCCGGCCCTTCTGTAAAGCAATCCCGTGTCGTCTGGCCGGAGCCATAAATTGACCGCTTTTTGAGGTTAAGTGGAACACTCACGTAGTTATACAAGGTGGTATGGTATTTATGTGGGGCAAAGTCAGATGACAACATTGGGCCCACGGTTGGCGCAGTGGTTGAGCGATTGACTGCTGCGCTGCGTGTCGCGGGTTCGATTCCCGCACGGTTCAAATATTTGTATGACCTACAGATAGTTTTTCCGGCTCTGGGTGTTTGTGTATGTGAGTTTACATGTTTGTAATTGCACCTACGATACAGGAAGAAATTCCTTGTGTGGGGCAAAGTTTTTTTCTAGAGAGAAAAAATAAAAATAAATATATTTGGCAGCTGAAAATCAGTGTCAAGCAGTAGTATCTAGAACTTCCATCTAAAATTATGCTGCGCAGAGGCCCTTTAAGTAGACGTACCAAATTATTGTAAATACCTTTTTTTTTTGTATTTACCGATGCCAATTATCTAATTTTCTTTCTTTCTTGTATATTTATTTACCTCTAGAGCAACTTGGTATTGTTTCTAAAAAGGCGACTGCCAATTACTGGCTGATTATATTATTATTACTCGGCATAACAATTTCTTGTACGAAGATCTGGAAATTAGGTATTATATTTGAACGTTGAAACGGGTGCTTAAAGCCTCTCTACTAGTCTTAACTCCACGTTGCTTTAATTAAATACTTTGTTTGCCTGAACCCTTAGTAACTGATCCAATTTTCGGCTACCTGTAACGTGTCCAAAAAAGAAGCAATTAACAAAGACTTAATTTTACTTCATTCACAGCCTCGCTTGTTTTAATTTGCTGAAAAATGGAAATTGAATTAACCAAAATAATTAAATCAACAGGGAAACATGTTGAAAAAGTAATTAAGCAACTTTTGTCTTTTTACAAACAACTCCTGTTTTTGTTAGGTACACGTGGTTTCAAAATTTCGTGGTTCTGGGCTAAAAATAATTGAAACATTCTGCCCTGAACTTTTAATTCTGCTTTTTGTGCTGGACTTTGTAACGTGAACGCGCCTCGTGTGCCCATGTGGGCAGGTTTAGAGCTTAAGACAATAATAGTATTTTAGTTCAATTACTTTTACATTTTCTTTTCTTATTCGAAGGCAATGCATCGATTGTCCTGTAGGTAGCTAAGTCTGTAAATAATACTATCATCTCTCGGCATGTAAAGGCATGAGACTAAATGAGTGATGAATTGAAATTTAGAGGAGGGATGAAGACGGCGAGAAAAGTTGAAGAAAATATTTAGGAATTATATGAAAGAAAAGGGGTGAAGTATAGTATAGTGACACCAGACGGGAAAATGGAAGAAAAAAATGAGTGAACCGTGCTTCCTGTTCGTCAAGAACAGGAAGATGAACTCTAAAAATTATACTATAGTCAATATTTATTTGTTTATGATAATAGTTAGAAGGAAATTCGAGAGCGATAAATGTAGATGAACAATAGTGCTATACAGTACAAAAAGTCACCGTGATGACTTGGTGAATTGATCTAGAAGTGCGAAGCTGCAAATCGCTAGTATGGAATAGAATAGAATAACATTTATTTTCATAAATACATGGTATAAAAGATGGTACAAAATAAAATACAGAGCATACATGTTTTTGCTTAACATGATAAGCGTGCAAATTTTTCAGGCATACAATATAGTATTTTTTTTTGTTAACAAACTCTTTTACATTATAAAACTATTAGCGGACAGCCAGTCACACAATTTACTTTTAAATAATCTTGTATTTAGAATGTTTAGGTCGTTCGGTATCTTATTAAATATTTCTACACACATAATATACAAACAGCTTTTATTAAATTTAGGATTGAATGGATTGGAAGTACCGCTCACTTCGGCTCGCATCATATAAGTAATCATGGTGGGATGTCTACAGAATTGACCGACTGAACTTCAATCCTCTACATAACTTTATTCTCAGATAAAGACTAAAATATGATAAAGTAACAACCCAAAACTCCTATATTTTAACTGTCAATTAGATATAATAATCCCTACAGCAAAAGAAATCTTAAAACCAGAATATTTCAAGAATAGGACCCCTCATTCTTATACATGATGGCCATTTAAAGTCACAATGAAGTCGAGACACCGAGATAGACCCCTAATTGGGTCCATCAGAGCCGTTGTCCTACTTTGTATCGTGTCAATTATCATAAGCCCCGAAGTGACTGAGTTTTTTTTATGTTAAGCTAGAAGTGGAACTGTATTACGAAAATGGATGTTAGCTAGTTCAAGGATTGCAGATTTTGGGACTTGTATTGTAATCAGAGATTTTTTGGCAAAATAAATGAAACATCAAAACGGGCAATGTATAATTATTTTTCTTTTGTTAACTAAGATCATTTTTACAAACATTTGTTGAATGTATTAACACACCAACAGAAACTAAGCGGTATGTCAGACGCGACAACTCGGTGCCACAACATACTTTTAAATGGACAGTAAGTACCCAGGGCTCGTCATTAACCGACTTCCCAAAAAGGAAGAGGTTCTATGTTCGACATTATGTATGTTTTGTGTATGTTCACCGATATCTCCGTCAATTGTGGACCGATTTCAAAAATTCTTTTTTTTTTTGTAAGAATATGTTCCGAAATCGGTCCCATTTTAATTTGGTGAAGGACTGACGAAGAAATTCGAAGATATACAACAGAACTCTTCAATAAACAACGGCAAATCTCTCGGGATTGCTGCAATTGCATGTCTGTTTGTTGTTTATACCATTTCATAACATAACATCACGTCAGTACGCTCTTAAGGGGTACGCAGATCTCTCATTTCACCGGTTATGTTCAAGTTTCATGATATTTGGATAATATATTCTGGCGTTATACGAGTAGTTAACTTACTAAACAACTTGCCTATTAGGTAGGTACAACTAAAAAGTGAAAAATAAAAAAACTTTTTCAAAACAATACTACCGACTTCCAAATTAAACTACAAAGTGAAAAATAACTTTATTTTTGGAAGTCGGTGCCCATAACGCAATAAATTGGTACCTACGAAAGACAACGACTTCCAAAAATAAAGTTATTTTTCACTTTGTAGTTTTATTTGGAAGTCGGTAGTATTTTTTTGAAAAAGTATTTTTTTTATTTTTCACTTTTTTTTTAAATACTCTTTCTAGATCGCATTGCAATACAGAAAGTATCTTTTCAGAACTCTTGAGCAGTTCTTTGCATTTATTGTATTACAGATTTGCAGAGGTAAGTCATTCATATAACATTGGAGCATGCATTTCCACGTCCGTGCTCCATTTAGATTAATTTTAGGTACGGTAAATGTGAGTAAGTAAGTTAAACTACACAACAACTTTAGCCTTTCGTATTTAAAATATTACTTAAATTATGGTAATTCTCGCTTCTAACACTTACACGTACCTTGTCAAAGACATTTACAATTTGACAGTGCTTAAATAAACCCGTGTCATTATCATGGAATTCATGTTTTATTCTTTTGGGTAAAATCATTCTTTAAAATGCGTAACTGTAACTTGTAAATGTCTTCGACGTAAAAATTAGAATGATTCAAAACGTATCATGGTTTTGTCATAAGATCCTCTAAAGACTTTGTGCGATCCTCTATTTTTTTGGTATTTTCTTAAACTTTAAAAAGGTCTCAATTAGAACATGCCATTCCTATCTGGAAACCGGTTTACCTTAAATATAACATTAAATTAGCATTAGTGCAGATAAAGTGTCAACGAACAATGAACTATAAAAATTATCATTCGAGGATTCCCTACACATAGTTATTACAGCGATATAATATTTTAAGTTTAGAGTCTCGGCGCTTACTTTTGGTGGCCATGATGTTGTATGGTTTGTGTATTGAAATCACAAATAAGTTGCGCAATACAGTGCCCCGAAATGTTATCAAAAGGGCGGCCCACGTGCCCTATTCAATGTGGATTCATGTAGGACCAACAATGGGGCATGGGTGCCTCTTCATCAGCTTGTGGAAACCTATAACACACATTTCATGGATATAGATATCTTCTACCTTTATGGTTATAAAAAAATATCTGGCCATAAATATTTTTTCTCAAACATGCTTGGAAGTTTGAGCATTATTTTGACGACCTTCTTCGAGATGAATCGCAATTGGTGTACTGGCCATATACATGCGAGCAGCGGCCGGCAAAAGTTGTACGAAAATCCATATCTGTCGTATTTAGCGGCCAAATAAATTACATAGTAAACTCAAATCTGTCGCATTTTGTATTTGACAAAATGAGTTCTAGGTGCTACTTAGTTTTAATTTCCGCGCATTATTTGAGAAAAGCACTATACAAGCCTTGGCCACAAATAGGCATTGATGGACTTAGGTATGTGTGCCTTGGCTTCGCCTCGGCCCACATTAAAACGTTCGTCCATCAATGCCTCTTTTGCTGGCCGCTGCAGTAATGTACTGATTCTTCATAGTCTAAAATAAATTAACGCGATGAACAATACTCTTTTCTATTTATTCATATAGTAATCCGTGGACAATGGTGTGGGATATATATATAAGTTTGTTAATTTAGTATTCTACTCGTAGGTATATTTTTTTTGGTGTACCTTTAGTACCCGACTTCCACATTTGATAATTTTTTTTAATTCCCATGAATTATGGGGCACAAAACCAGACCCGACTGCTACTGATAAATTTCAAGTAGAAAACACACAAGGAAAGATTAGATTAGAACAAAAAAGCATTTACTGTTTTTTTTTATGTAATAAGGCAAATCAAATCAAGACTAGAATTCCGAGTAACCACCCGAAACCTACGAGGGCAGCAGTACATAACACACAATGCCGCAAAAATGCATGAAAGTAACAGAATTAAAATTTAGTCACAATTTATTTTAGAATTCGTGACGCATTTTCCCAACTGAAATTAAGCTACGCCAAATGCATCCGGACGTGGGTTGTGTACTAAAATTATAGTAGCATATTTTTCCGTAAAACATTTTAACATTTTAATATTTCAGATAGATTTTACATCCCTTCCTGTCATTAATTGGGAGATTAGAAAAAGGTGCCACATGAATTTTCGGTAGCGCTGGTTAATTCCATACATTTTGATACTGCATTCGAAAAGGCAACACCTTTGTTTATAGAATGACACTGATTTTTTATTGTTTTTTTTTTACCGTGATTTTTTCGAGTGAAGTTCAGCGGCTGTTAAAATTATTAGCAAATTGTTTCCTAGTGGATATTGTGATATAAAATTGGTGTAGTTTTGTGTCTCAACTATCTACGCAACTGGACAATATGTGAAATCATTGACAGAAGCAATCTCGAGATAGTGGAGCTGAGAATTTTATTGCAGTATTAACTACCTCTGCTCGGCTTACTGGGCAGCCTGACTCGATACAATTGGCTGCCAAATACTCAAAAAACATAAGAATCTGTTACATCCGCATTCTAATGCATACTAAAGAATGTTAAAACCCATCTATATCCGACCGAAAGACTTGTAGGTATCTATGGTCATGCATAATAATAATAAAAAATATATAGAATGGCACTTTGTCTTTATTTTTTTTTATTTTTGATAGGTTCGCTTTTTACTCTTGAGTCTAGGTCAGAGGTGACAGAGACAGAGTTGACGATTGAGCTTACCCAGAAGAAGCTTGTTTACTCTAACTTTGAAGAGATTCAGGTTGAATGCGTTTGGAAACACAGACGCAGGTAGTGAGTTCCATTCATTCGCTGTGCGCATTATGAAGGATGTTTGGAAGCGCTTGGTGCGAATTGGTGGAATGGCAACAAGGTAAGGATGGTAACTTGCAGTGCGTCTAGATGTCTAGTCTCTGGTGTACTTAAACCCCTGCCTACACCTTAATAAATAAGCGTGATATTACACAAATAGGAAAAAAGACATACATCCCTGTCGCCTTATTATTCCTCTGCAGGTGTTAGCTCGAGTCGCAAGTCAGTCGTGGAAACGGATTACCTTACCATGACAAGTGAGAAATGTAGTTCTGCCGTGTGTGCCAACCGATCGTTCAATTTAAAAGTAGCTACTGGGTATTTGCATTGGAAGGTTTTCCTATTTTTGAGCTGGAAATGTCAGGTTTTTGACTTCATGAATCTTGCAGTCATGTTATTTGGCAGTTTGTTAAGTATTAAGTATTATTACAGGTTCGGGTCGTTTCCAAAAAAAATAAAATCTCTTCGTATGACCACTACTAGATGACATAAAAAGTGTCTTCGTTTGTATCAGTTAAGATGAGCAACGTCATATTTTTTCTGCTAGAATAATCACTAAAATATTATGTGTCAGCAATATTGTGTGGTGACTTAGGTATGTCCTTAATTCTAGCGAACCTAGCTTCTTTCTTATGAAGTGCCCATGACCTCATTTTAGGCTTTATTTGAATTAGAATATATTGAATGCGAAAATAAATCAAAAGCTAAATATTGTTTTTTAACCTCCGACGAAAAAAGAGGCGTGTTCTAAGTTTGACGTGTGTTGCTGTGTATCTGTGTGTCTATCTGTGGCATCATAGCGCCTAAACGGATGAACCGATTTTGATTTAGTTTTTTTTGTTTGAAAGGTTTCTATTTCGAGTGTTCTTAGCTATGTTTGAATAAAATCGGTTTAGCCGTTGAAAAGTTATTCGCATTATACTCTTTGAATCTGGATTTTACTACTAGCTACTAGGTATATTATATGTAGTTTAAAAAGCATAAAATTAAAATTGAAATCGTGGCTTTTTTAAATTTGTTATTTTATCTTGTTCACTGAGACGTGAATTTGAAATAGATATCAGCCATAGGGAATGTTTTAGTCAGTAATGGCCCATCACCTACCATCAACAAGAAAAAACCTTCTTCAATCATTTGATTATGCTAGTGACTTATAGTTATGACAAAGACCAAAATACAAAAAAGGTCCAATGAACAGCCATAACATTTGACACTATCTACCAAAACAAGCATAAACCATAATCTCAGACACCCCAAGCAGCTTAAACGCTACATATAAAACAAAAAAGTGTCCCTTAAGGACCCCTGATTGGATCCCTGTTGGTGTCCCGAATTTATTCGTCAATTATGATTATTTATGCTCTCTTTTAGCATATAAGCGACTGTTGGAGTTTTTTGGCAGTCGTTTTGGTAAACAATGGGAAGGGAGACAGATTTGGAAGTTCTACGATTGAGTTGAACATGGTACAGACATGGGTAGAAAATACTGTTTTGTTTATACGTGGTTGAATGAACTCTTTCTTTTTAAATGTAAAAAGTAAATTGAAGAACATAAGAATGATAATAAAGGTAATGGTAGATACGCAAATGACTTCTTTAAGGGTTAGCTAAAGTCTGTTTTTTAGTCTGTCTCCACCCGTACGCAAAATACGGGTTTGGTCGTGGGGTTGCGGAAAACAGCCCGTTTTAACCTAACCTAACCTAAGTCTGTTTGGACGGTGTCGCGAAGTGTCCAACAGTTTTCGACACAAGTGAGACCAAGCGAGCTAAAGATACCAAGAGCCACAAGTCCAAAATATTTAAATACTAGCTGTGCCCGTGGCTTCGCTCCCGTCATCTGTCTGCCAACCCTACCCTACTTACCTTCCTGCCTATCCTACTTACCTATCTACCAATTTTTTTCTATAGTCATCATTCTTTCGCGGAGAATCTTAACACCGCCATTCAGAAAATGACTTCAAATGCACAACGCCATCTATCGAATATCGAGTTCAACTGTCCGAGTATCTGTTTTGCGTGTGTTGTGATAATTTTTCTTGAACACTTTAAATTTATCTAACTTTTGATAGAGACTGGTTGCGATGAAACAAAAACTAAGTAATTCTTCAACTTACGCACAATTTTTATGTATAAAAGTTATCTACATTGGTTTCGTACATTTCACGTGATGCGTGCACAAATAAACAGATAAACAGACAAACAGAAAAAAAACAAAAATGCTGGAAATAGGTTCTGTTGGTTATCCTTTAACACCCTGGCTATTTTTTTGGAAAAATTTTCGATGTACAAAAATTACTTTTCTACAGTTTTATTATATGTAATAATTAATTAATTAATTGATGAGAGTGACCACGTGATTTTTCCGTGACAATACCATACATTGTGGTAATTTCGACAATCGTTATTGCTATTCATTCGCTGATAAAATACCATTTTAAGTCCTCATATAGTAGATATTATGATGACAGAATGAAGAAAGAAAATAAAGTTGAACAGCCGGACATTAAGTCAGTTTTCAACAGAATGTTGCATTGATTGTTGCTCCTGAACCTGCCCTTTCACCTTTCTTCATGCAAAACTCAAAAAGAAAAGTAAAGGTCCCACCGCGAGGCAGCGTTGCACTTAAAATATTAAACGCCGTAATCTCGACCCCTCCATTACCAAATCTCGAGTGAATTGCAAAATTTTCAACAGTCAACGTGAAATAAATGTTTCCTCAAACTCTGTGAAAGTTTTACAACTTTACGTCAACAGGATTGACGCATTACATTTTTGATGTCAACACTCACTGTCACTGGCATAAAATAAATATTTTGTTTAGGGTGACATAAGGTGCGAGGCGTTCGATGCAAAGTTGTCATGTTATACCTAATGGGTGTGTTCGGAGGCCTGCTTGTTACATTTCCTGTGTGTTACTGTCAAAATATAATGTGTTTATTTTACCGGTGTACTATAAATACTCTGCTGTCTAATCCTTCGGGGAATATAGGCGTGATTTTATCGTTAGGGTTCCGTACCCATAGGGTAAAAACGGGACCCTATTACTAAGCCTCCACGATCCGTCTGTCTGTCTGTATGTCTGTCCGTCTGTCACCAGGCTGTATCCCATGAACCATGATAGCTAGACAGTTAAAATTTTCACAGATGATGTATTTGCCGCTAAAACAACAAATACTAAAACGAGAAAAATAATGTTTGGGGCTCCCATACAACAAACGTGTTTTTTTTGCTGTTTTTGCGATAATGGTACGGAACTCTTCGTGCGCGAGTCCGACTCGCACTTGGCCAGGTTTTTTTTTATTTTACTAGTGTGAGTGCTACACAGACTGTATGATAAAAATAAATATCTTTATTCCCCAAATCAATGAATTAACCATGGACAAATAAAAAAAAAACATATGTAGGAATAAGGGAAATATAATAAGAGTATTCGCTTATAACATCTTATCATACATGAGCATATATAGCCGATGAACCACACGACTGAAAACCTGGCTGAGTCCATAGGAACAAATTTATTTTCTACTTTTGTTTCAGTATGCTGCAAAAATAACAGAAGAAATACCGAAATTCTAAATAAAACAGATGGATTTAAAAAATGAAGTATTTCAGCGTAAACTTTTTATTCAAAAGCCATTAAAGCATTTCAGCTCCGTCTAAAATTTCAACATTTCAAGGTATTTTTACGTGGCCAACAGAATATTTTTATGACTCCTATAAAATTCTAATTTATTCTGTTTACCCAACGACTGTAAAAACAATGACTCGTTTGCTAACACTGTAAAAATATGAAATTGTTTTTTGAAATTTTGCCGACATTTTATTTATTTAATGAATTTTATGCAAATCTGGGCGAGGGGCACCTCTTTTGACTATTCTGTCAGAGGCATTTACAGTGGTTGTACTTCGTTATTTTATTCCCTGTCTGTTAGAAAGCAAAAGTAAGCAGATTTACAAATTATAAATGTATCAAATAACCCATGTCACTCAGGAATAATGTAGCTTTCTATTGGTGAAATAATTTTTTAAATCGGTTCAGTAGTTTCGGAGCCTATTCGGTACAAACAAACAAACAAAAAAATCTTTCCTCTTTATAATATTGGTATAGATATTTTGGGGAACATGCGGAGAGCTTTTAGTATCCCGACTACCTGAAACCTGAAAGGCTGCTGACTTGTGTCCATTATTGGGTAATAGGTTGGCGTTAACCTAAAAGTTGCTGAAATCGGATATTCTGTCTGACGATGTTCACTAAAAGTGCTCTAAATAATTCACAGAATGTGTAACCTCTTCAACAGATAGTTGTCCATTATGCACCAAGGGGATAAAGTAGTGTTCAAACGTCACGGGCGGCATATTTGAATCCTGAGTGTAACGAGGGACTCTAGAGTTGTTATGTAGAGTCCTGAGTAAAGCGACGGGTTCAAGCTGCCCAAGGTGAAGACAAGCTTTATCCTAGAGGAGCATACTCTACTTTTCACACCTGCGAGACAACAAAAAGCTGCTGTATGTATTGATTTGTATATTATGTTTGATGCTTGTTTTAGATCTGAGCATTGAATAAATGCACCATAGGATGCTTGAATTTCGAGTTTCTGCTAAATGTTGGAAATAAAACACAATGTTGACTCCTACTTTTGTTGTTCTCCATTGAACAAAATCCTCATAGGCGTATTCGTAGCTGTGTTTTGATTTTTTCGGTAGTAGATTTATTAATAATTTCTAAAGCGCCTGTTTTGATAAACTCTGGAGTAGAAATCACTATCGCTCGACATTTTTTATCAACACGAATATTGCATTCATCACTTTACTCCCTTGGGAATAACATACAACTTTAACTCCCTTGGGAGGTAATGCTTTAATTTACGTTGATATTGCATGTTGTAATTGGAAATTGTCGAGAAGGTGGTGTATATAAATTTAAAAAGCCCCTGACACATTTTTATTTCATGCTACATAATTTATCTGCTACAACCTATTGAACACGTAATCATGGCACGATATCTTGCGAAAACACCCTGATTCAAACAGTAAATCGCCCAAAACTTTAGAAGGGCTGAACCGATTTTCATCAATCATAGTTAAAAACACTTTTGATAAAGTGAACTTTAAAAAAAATACGATCAAATCAAATCGGTTCATCCATTTAGGAGCTATGTTGCCATAGACAAATACACAAACACACAGACACATCATCATCATTATCATTATTTCAGCCGAAAGACGTCCACTGCTGGACATAGGCCTCCCCCAGGCGTCGCCACATTGACCGATCCCGTGCGTTTCGCATCCAGCGCAATCCCGCAAACTTAACCAGGTCATCGTGTGTGGTGGCCGTGGGAGGCCATCCAAAGCATCGTCTTGCAGTTCGCGATCGCCCTTCCAGAACTTATTGGCCCCATCGGCCATCCGTTCTGCGAGCAATGTGCCTGCCCACTATCACTTATGTATCGCAATTCTTGGAGCTATGTCGGTAAATTCGGTTCTCCTGCCGATATCCTCATTTCTGATGCGATCACGCAAGATAACTTCGATCATAGGCCTCTCCATTGCCCTTGCACAGATACACACGTCAAACTTATAACACCCCTCTTATTTTGTCGGGGGATAAAAAGGCAAAATTCTGTGGGACTGACAAGTGATATCGAAAAATCACCCTTCTTACAGAGAGGAGGCCTGTGCCCCAGCAGTGGGAACATTAATAGGCTGATGATGATGATGATATAGAGTTGTCAATACACTTTTAACTTAATGTAATGTATTTTAAAAATTGGAGGACAGCTGCTTAAGGAAAATAGGCAAATAGTTTTATAGCTTTATATAGTTCACACGGATATCAAAACAAAACAACAATAAAGTACTTAGTTCTGAATTCAAATTATTATACACAATAAATTTAATAATTGATGGACATGGAAATTAACATTCGTTTGTTTTCGGAAATGCGATGATTGCCGAGGGACATTAAGACAATAGTAGTGCTGTACATATTTTACGCTTAAATAACACATGCATGTTAATTATCTTCCTCCCAATCTCCAATCTCCATGTTTCTAGTCCCGAATCATTACACGAACGGATACGGCGCCCATAATCCATGGATTACTTACGGAGTAATTACTTTTAATATCTCTCGCGAACATTAGCGTGTCTGCCTCCTAATAACCCTTTTCCGCTAAATTGACTTTTACGAGACGCGACGTAACATACAACGACTTTTCGAGCCTACTTATTTTCCAGTATAAGTTGAGCTCGCATCATAAGCTGTTAAAATTCTCTTTTTAAATTTATGACAATTTTACAAAAACAAATATCAGCTTTACTACTGCGGATTTATGCTATCTTGCATAATCCAACTACTAGGAAAAGGTCCCCCAAACTTGAGGTTTAATGTAGACCAGTGGTGGTTTGTTTTGTCCAACTCATCACACCTTAGACGATTAAAATCTTATGTTCGAAACAATTAAGTTAATTTCAGAATGACAAATAATTTAGAAATGGACATAAAAATATTGAATTTGTAGCGTGAACTGAACTTTATGAGCGAGTTTTAAAGCTTTTCCAAAAACATTTTATTTTGTTTACCACTTTGGAAACTAAATTGCAAACACAGTTTAGGTTCGCTGAAGTCCTTTTCAGACACTTATTTGTCAGTCAATATTTTATTAGACCAAACTGTTTTGAACGTCAAAAAGTCGGTATTATGAGAGGTCAACTTATACGGGAAGAGTAAGCCTGATGCGTCGCCAAGCGTACTGTAACAGATGTTAAGAATCACATGCGATCGTGAGTGTCAAACGGAGTGGATTACTATAAAGACGATATCTCCGTCTCTTATATAAGTACTTTAGGCCCTTTTTACTACCCGTTTGAGACGAAAGGAGGGTAGTGTGTTAACGCGAGGTTAAGTACTTATGTATGTTTTTTGATAGAGCCTAAACGGCGCGATCGATTTGGACAAATTACATATTCAAAGAATTGAAAGGATCACTCATAAAGCATTACGTCAGTTGCCGCAAAGGGTCAGTTAGATAGAGATAATTATGTGTGTGAATGTATTTTTTTATTGTCTCTAGGCTTGCGCTTGACCACTATCTCACCTGATGGGAAGCGATGATGTGGTCGACGGCGAAGCACGCTTGCCTAGAAAAGACCCACTTCACTCTTGACTTAAAGACCCCTAAATTGTAGCTATCGGGAAACACAGATTCGGGCAAGGAATTGCACTCCTTAGCTGTACTCATAATAAAAGTATCTCCAAAACGTTTTGTGCGTATGGGTGGGATGTCCACCATGTACCGATGACGCATCGCCGTACGTCTGGTTGTCCGATGATGGAACGGGCTGGCGGTTTCATAAGATCTGAAACTTATTAAGCTCTTAATAAAGTTGGTAAAGACCGAAATGATAGCTCACAAGTCGTATGCCCAGTGGTGTTTCCAGTAGGCAATAATAATTAGCTACTCCAACTTTCATTCCTATTTTAACCCCTTTTCAAAAATCTTTTTGTATTGGTCAATTTTGTTGTACATATTTCTTTTGCGTAAAATGTTATGACCTAACCTGGGTCTAAGTTAGGCCTTGTTTTTTACGCAAGACCACTTTACACTGTGTTGCTAGATTCCTAAAAAAAAAAACTGGCCAAGTGCAAGTCGGACTCGCGCAGGAAGGGTTCCGTACCACTATCGCAAAAAGCGGCAAAAATACACGTTTTTTGTAGTGGGGCTTCCACTTAAAGATTTATTTAATTCTGCTTTTAGTATTTGTTGTTATAGCGGCAACAGAAATGCATCATCTGTAAAAATTTCAACTGTCCAGCTATCACGGTTCATGAGATACAGCCTGTTGACAGACGGGCAGACAAACAGACATACAGATTGATCGTGGAGTCTCAGTAATAGGATCCGGTTTTTACCCTTTGGTTACGGAACGCTAGAAACTAATGTTTTTATGATTTTTAAAGTAACACACAGTGATTATGGGACCAAAAACATAACTGACGAAATATGGTTGTACCAATAGGCACCCTTGCAACGCTTTGAGAAATACCTCATAAATATATATACTTTTATTTTTGTTGGAAATTGTCCAATGACTTCTCCCGCTCTGGGTGAAACGGGAGAGCGTGTCAGACTTTTACTGACAAAACCCACCCGTGTTCCTTCAGTTTTCATAAGTGAATGTGTGTGTGGTGAGATTTTTAAAGATGGTATCCCGAAACATCAATCATATAATTTATATTGATAATTATTATATATCTATTTCATTGGTTTGCTATTTGTATAAACAAAAATTATCTGCTTGGGTACCTACTGTCCGAACAAACAAGCTGCCAAATAATAAGTTGCCAAATCTAAGGTACAGGCATATCTTCTAAAACTAACTTATCGCAATACTGAGGATCATATAAATAAATAGTGGAGGTTCTTTTTTTATTTTCTTTTTTTTATGAATGTTAAATTAATTAATCATTAATTGTATTATAATTATTATACTATCGCATAAGCTCGCACACTCACTCATACTTACACTCATAGTCACACACACTCTTTCTCAAACATACACAGACTCTCAAACACCCACACACACATAACTACAGACAAATACACTAGAGACATCACTACACTTTCATTTAATGCTTTTTTTTTAATTATTATTACTTTTTATTTTTATTTTGTTTCTCTTGAACTTGCCCTAATGGATTATTGTGTATAATGTGTGTCCTATTTTCTTTAAGCACTTCACTTTGAAGGTACACTAGCTTCTACGATACAGGTATATAAACCTAGTTTTGAAGTCAGGGTTTTTCACTCTGGAACACTAGCTTAAGCAATTTTTAGAACTTAATAATGTTATGCATTTATTCCAAAATCATTTATGAAGAAATCTGTACCAAGAGGATATTTTGAAGAACATATGACAACTTATGAAGGGACTGATCATTGGCAAGTAAAAAGGGGAAGACCAAGTTCCTCTTTAGAACTAGAACATTTATTCCTCTACTTTTAAGGAATGTAAGTAAAGGGTATGTTTCCTTAAGCCAGGGCCGTGGTACGTCCTCGTACATATCTAAGCTAAAGAAAACGGCTCATTCTATATCACAACATTCTCAGCACACGTCACAACATAACACAACAACCTACCTCTTTTCACGACGTATAAAAATTAATCCCACCATAATTTCTCCCTGCACACTACAAGACAAAAGCGTGAGTGTTTTCTCATGCCGCACACGACTTACGAGTGTATGCCACGATAAACAAGGAAACATTCTGTTGTTTTGTTTACCAAGTAAGACAATAAAGTGTCTGCGATACTTATTATGTAGATTGACATTTCATGTTCTTTCCTACACTTTCTCTGGTATGTTATATGGGGTCGATTACTGACGGCTGTCTGTGAAAGATACGGATAGCGATGTAAGTGATGTTAAGAGTTGGTTTCTACTGAAAGGTTATTCTTAGAGAAATTAGGAGTCGAATGAATGCTTATTATCTTTAAATATTTAGTTGCCGCACTTAGTCCTTAAGAGGAAATATGGGCAGAGAGCGCCGACTGAATTTCCTTAGTAAAAAGTCACAATTCGAGGTTTTCGAGATGAATTTTGTCCAGTAGCTTGTGTTTTTGTAACTCGCCTTACGATCTCTATCCATTCTGATACAGTCAATCGTATGTAAAACTAACCCTAATAAGGCACCGCGTTTGAATTTGCCACTAGGGGCGCTGGTGTGTGTCTTCAAAATGTCAAATTTCATAACTTTTAACGCTTTTAACGCGATTTTTTATTATTTTTTTATTAGTGTAAATATTTTTCAAATATGACAGATTAAGATAAGTATGAGTTTTACTAACCACTGCTTACAACAAACGTGATTTTTATACCGTTTCTTTGCGATAATGGTACGTGGTTCCGTACCATAGTGCGCGATTCTGACACGCACTTGGACGGTTTTTTCGAAAAAAAGGAGATGTGCGAAACTGCAGCATACTCGATTTTATAATGAATCACACTTCTGCGGCATTGGAAATTGATTTTAATTCAAACATTGCTTCCGTGCGCGTAATAACAACGTTCAAAAGCTATATTTAAGGACCTTACTCGCCAGTGGCACCAACTGGTGAGCACAAAAACGGATGCCCTTATTCCATTGCATTGCACCCATGTGAAGGTACTTGTTTCACGTCGAAACATCAGGAAGGTATTTATGCTACAAGTGCGGAAAGTAGGTGATTTCCGATGAGTGGATAAATCGACACGAGCCGGAAATCATCTTACGCACGTGTATCATACAACATTTTACTATGCATTGTGCGAGGAAATAAAAAAAAATATCTGAACCAAGCAAGAAATTAATAAAATGGCGCTTATTCAAGGGCGCTCAGCATATCCACAGATTAACTAATAGTTCATAGCTCCTCGGGCATATCTACTGCGCATGTGCAAATAGCTGTCACGTCGTAACGCAAAAAGGCACGAGCAAAATATTCATTCTGCCAAACATATTTAGTGAATATTTAAAATTATTTTATTGATCAAAATCTAAATCTAGAGTAATTAAAAACGCCTTAAATGAAGTATTCGTTTTGTTTTACCTTTTATATGAATGATAATCTGTACTTAACAAATTTTTAAAACTTTTCTCAAATAATAAAAACTCTATGCGGCGGGCTAACGTTGGAGTTAAAAATTAAAAAAGTACAGGAAAGTAAAAAGCACTAGTAAAAAAAAGTTACACTTTCCGCAAAGTTTGGCTGCTTGGAAAACGCTCTTTTCGAGGACATGCATTGTAATAGTACATTGTGATACAAGGGTGGGAAGTAGGTTATTGCAAACGAGCTGTCATTAACAAGCCCGAGCCGAAGGCGAGGGTTTTTAATGACACGAGTTTGCAATAACCTACACACCCGTGTATCACACGACGTTTTTCAATACAGTTGTGAGAAACAGTAAAAACAAATCAAAGAATTAGATTTGTTTATTCACAAAAAATAAAATTTTCAATAAGGCGCGTTTTTGCAACTGGACATAATTTTTACAAAGAAAACAGCCTATACAGCCTATTCGATTTTTGACAAACGTTAATGTGAAAATAATTAACTTAAAACTGTTAATTAAACATATTAAACAACTTAAAAAAAAAAAAGAGAATTCAATGCTAAAACGTACGGAATCATTCATTTTTCCTCGTAGAAAATCTATCCAATTTTATTCTATGTTTGAAAACTCCTTGCTACTAAACTTTTTCAAATTGACTTATACATTTAAAACTAAACTGCAAACATAATGATCGAGCTCGTAAACAAAAGTCACGACCGCGTAACAGAAATATGCCTATGCGTATGATTTAACTTTCGAATCATAATTATAGCCTCTGAAAGTACGCCATGTTTAACCACTGTATTGAAAAAGAATTTTATTCAGCTTTCAAACGTAAGTTCCATCACATTCCAGACGTAGAACTGTGTTTTAAAATTCAACGTACGAGTATATTAAGTAGCCACCCCCACCCATTCCCTGACCATCTCAAATAGCTTCCATCAGCAAATACGTTCCGTTCTTCACAGTATTAGACCGCGGCCATACATAGCCGGGCTTTTTAAATATTCACATCCCTAAAGCGTTGTATCACGTTACAGATATACACAGAAGATTCATATGGTGTAAAATATTGCCAGCCTTTCTAGTTAATAGCTATCAGCGACTCTTGTAAAGTCAAACATGACGTATGTTCCCTAAATTGGGTTCCCTATCCATTTGCATAAAAACTTTAGACATAATATAACATGGCATACTTTTGTTTATCCTAATTATATTGACGCATAACATTATTTTTGCATAACAGTTTACGCCAAATTTTTATAGCATAATTACACTAATCGTAATAATGTTTAAGCATAACATTCTAAAAGATAAAATTGTTTACGTATAATAATATAAAATCATATTTTTTTCAAATTACGCATAATATTTAACTCATAAAATGTTTTTGTTTTTTTTTTCCTGTAAGAAGCATGCAAACAAGCATACACCATGCATGCAGCAAGAATGCAGCATGCAAACATGTAAACAAGCATAAACCATACATGGAGCAAGCATGCAGCATGCAAGCAAACATGCAGCATGCAAGCAAACAGGCAACATGCAAGCAAACATGCAGCATGCAAGCAAACATGCAGCAAGCTTGCTTGAAGCATGCAAGCAAACATGCAGCAAGCTTGCTTGAAGCATGCAGCAGGCATGGTTTCTGTCACGGCTCCGGCACTGCGGGGCTCCGGCGATCCCAAGCGAGCTGCTCGTCGCAGATGTGTTTAACGCTCACCACCGCAGTTTCGGCTTGCTTCGCCGCGGCTGCGGGCTTTAAAACCACCTGCTACTCAGCTCGCGGGCCGCCTCGCCCCTCCGCGCCTACGCGATTTTAAATAACACTCTAGGGGTAGGGCAGACAAGACTACGTGGTGTCGGTTTTGCAGCGATTCGTTTCTGTCACAAAAAAATAAAATACGTAAAAATAACTCAAATCTGTTAATAAAATCTGTTTCCGTTATTCCCACGTTATTCCTAATAATTTATATGCCTTAATAATATTATGCTTATAGTCATTAGGGCTAGAAATATTATCGGAATTAAATTTATGCCAAAACAAATTAGCCTTCAAGATAATTATGCCAACATAAACAGTATGCCAAAAAAATATGGCAAAGAATTATTATGGCAAAACAAATTATGCTAAAACAGTTATGCCAAAGTATATTAGGAAAAAGAACATTATGCAAAAAAAGGGACCCCATGAAATTGACATACGCTACCAAAATAAAGGACACACTAAGCCAATAGTTACGTCGCTCGTTACCACTGCAAAAGTTTTTCATGTCATTTATTCTGCGAGCAATGTATCCTGCTCACTGCATTATTTAAAATGAGAAATCCTTATGAATATTTGGTTACCATGTCTCCTGCAAATTTTCTATATTATTTTCTGAAACAAACTGATTATTCTTATTAGGCCCAATTTGGGCAACTAAGTTTAAGACCTTAGTAGTCACTTTCCATATGTTATATGTCAATTGCACACTGATAACGCAGATCTTTACTACAGTTGTCAGATAGTGAAGAAAAGTAGCTCCAGTTATTGTGCGTTGTCAAGACTTGGGTTACTGCAAACTCTCACAACATAACTACAGCCCCTAAGCGTTCTAGTCACAGTGATTTAGTTCAGTGTGATTGCGTCAACGACGCCCTGCGGCGGTTCCCGTCTCATTCACGATGGGGACACTTTCCCAAATAGATTCTGTCTGGGTAAAGACTTTTTGGGGACTTGTTTTCTTTATTTTAGATACTAGACTATGCCAGGGGCTTTGGCTGCGTAAAATTCGATAATATCTACTACTAGCTGGCCGCCTGGCTTCGCACAGAAGGAAATTATACTTTTTATACTTAGGTAGGGTTCTGTACCCAAGGGTCCAAACGGAGCCCTATTACTGTCACTGACGTGTCCGTGTGTGTCTGTCACACATTTTGTTCTGAAGAATTTTTAACTTCCGATTGACCTGTGAACTTGAAATTTAGTGATAATGTTTATTATTACGTATATTTACTAACAAATACTGTGCAGGACGTAGCGTGTTCATTGGCCCCGAGAAAAGAAGGGCGTAAACCTTCTGGCCATTGCCGCTGAACGCCCCATCCACATCAACGAAAACAAAGGTTCTTGGATGCCTAGCTGCAGCAGTGACGTAGGGTTGCAAATCGACTCTAACGATTCAACGATGTGTTGGCTGTACTTGAGTTATTTCCAGATTCCGGGTTGCCTACTTCTGGATCAGCACTCCTGGTGTCCAGGTTCCGAGGTTCAGCTCGACAGGATCGAAAAGGGATGTCTTCATAAGGGTTGAAGTCGATGAATTAAATGAAACACTAAGTTATTCAGTACACGGCACGATTCTAGGGCTCTCAACAATTTCTGAGACTTGATTCTATATAAGAATTACTTCTTATTTACTAAGACAAGTACAAGCGACTAGCTTTGGATGACTACAAATTCTATTTTGGGCCCGGGGGTTCTTTATACCCTCGCATCGTGCCATTATTGAGAGCCCCGCAAATTCTCGCCGAAAATAATTTTTATTTATGTAAAAAACCCTTATACATATTTGGTAAATAGGGTTACCGCACCCCTTCCATGGTGCTATCAATAGCTGGATTCCTTCGTACTGTAACACAGCAACGCCCCCTATCTATGTATCTAATCAATATACCTAATTTCCAGGTATTGATAGCTTCCCTAGACTATTTCCATGAAATAAAAGGACAATTCCCTTTATTTCCCAGTTAAAACCTTAATAGTTTTCAACCTAGCCTAAGGATATCTATAGGTTGGGTTGACCTGCTGGTGCCAATAGCAGGCTGTCTGTTGACGTCTAGAAAAAGCTTATTTTCGGGAATCTTCTATGGGATATCATCCCTTATGTAATGAATCTATAAATTCCTAAGTCATTTCACCGACTTTAGGACTTCCTACTTAGGCTAACCAGACAATCACCGCCTATTATGGGGATTCTGGTAGCCAATAGACCACACTTTACATTTCTAGTGTTTATGTAAGTCTATCTAGGTCATATGCACATAAGGTGCCTTGATATGTACAAATTTGATAGCCGGTCACTTTCTTTGCGCCCAGCTATCAGAGAAATTAGATATAAAAACACTAATAAGATTGGGACGACACGATGGTGCGTTCAACGGACCATCGGGAGGTCCCCAAAAATTCCTTATTTTCGGAATTCCCAGGGGTGTATAGTCTCGGGGAATGCCAAAAACTGACTAAAATTACATTTCCAGAAACCTATTTTCCGGAATTGTACTTAAACTACTTGAGCGATTTTCGCTCCAAAGTGATGGCTTGGTAGCTAGTCCAGCAAGCCATCCGAAAGTACTTATACCATGAGTACATCTATTCCCTTCATGGAGTTATTCCACCTGAAGGGTCTACAAATTTCAACGTTTTACGTTGTTTACATTTTTCACGACTGCTTATCTCGTTGACTATCCAAGCGATTCTTCCCATCTAGAAACCGCCTGGAAGCCCTTTTAGCAAGCTTTCCAATGGTAGTACTTTTACCAGTACACCTATATGTTTCTAGGTACTTAGGGCACCTAAAACCGTAAGCGATTGCCAAAACCAGTTAAACAGCAGTTTTTCTATTATATACTGACTTGATATCTCAAGTAAATGGGCTTTATATAAAAGACTACGCTAACTATGAGGTGTATATAGGCTTCCTGTCTCGGTCTAGGTCCCCCATATACCCTAAAATGACCTAAAACCATATATTTGGTGTTTGAGATATCAAGTCAATATTCCTATTTACATAGCAGAAACTATGTGGTCTTCACATAGTTTCATCATTATGTACTGATTTCATGTCCAGTACATAGGATAAGCCCTTAAAAACATGATTTTAATTACTATAATATTTTCGAAAACCACCAAAACTATATATATCGTGTGGTTCCCTCTCACGGTTCATTCGGAACTAATCCGTCGTCGAGCACAGACGTATCGTATGACAGAAATTTATGTTTTTTACTATGATAACTCTTATCAGTATGCTTTCTAATGATTTTACTCTGTTAAGGGTGAACTATTGAACCCTATAACATACTGACAAACACTAAAAACATTATACTACTATCTCAAAAAATGTAGGTAAAATTTTAGTATAAATATAAACGTGCCTCTAAAATTCATTTTAGTATCAGGTGGCGCGCCGTGGTAAGCAGACATGTCTACACATACAAACTTCAATTTCTATGAACCATTTAGTATGGTTGATGACGCTTCGTCGCGAACATATCTCCCGCCGTGCAGTGCTGTGTCGACTCGCTGTGTCGACTCGAAGTGTTGTCGGCGCGGCGCTGCATTCCTTCGGTGAGCGACGGACGGCATTTCTCGGCTGCCGGCCAGGCCCACCGAGAGGACGGTCGCCTGGTTACTGGGGCAGTGGGACGAGTTTCTTCACCGGACGCTTCAAGGTACCGCCAAGCGTGCGTACCTCAGCGGTCCGGATTTCTCCGTCGATTCCTGGATACACGGCCACAATGCGGCCTCGCGGCCACGTATTGCGGGGCAGCTGGCCGTCGGCTATCAGGACAGGGTCACCCACTTTAAATCTGGGCCCACTACTATGTGGCTCCCGCCGGTTTTGGAGCTCCGGCAGGTACTCTCTGACCCAGCGACTCCAGAACATATCAGCGAGGATCTGTGATCGTCGCCATATTTTCCTGCTGTCTATATCTTGCTCGGTGAACGTGCCAGGTGTAGGTAGTCTGGCTGACCCACCGAGCAAGAGGTGATTCGGTGTGATGGATTCATCATCATCACCATCTACCGACACGTGTGTCAATGGTCGGCTATTTACAATGTACTCTGCCTCACAAATCAGTGTGGACAACACCTCTTCGGTGGGGTGTTTTTCTGTAAGTACATTGTATAGTGTGTTTTTTACACAACGAACTAGGCGCTCCCAGGCGCCTCCCATGAATGGCGCTGATGGCGTTATGAAGCGCCATACGATGCCTCTACGACTTGCCTCTGTTTTGAAGGCGTCTCGCAGCTCTCTGTCGGCGCCGTGCATGTTGGTGCCATTGTCTGAGTGTATCTCAGCTGGGCATCCTCTGCGTGCGGCGAATCGGCGCAGCGCCAATATGGCGGAGTCTGCGCTAAGGCTGGCGGCGATTTCAAGGTGCACCGCCCTTGATGTGAGACACGTAAATAGTGCTACGTATCTCTTCTGATGCTGCCGACCGACGGTGACGGATAGCGGGCCGAAATAGTCGAGCCCGGTATATGTAAACGGCCTCTTATGGTGAGCGAGGCGCGTTTTCGGGTGGTCGCCGGTCGCAGGTACTGGTGGCTGTGCCTTGCGTATACGGCAATGCAGGCATCTTGCTATCACCTTCTTCGCTGTTGGTCGCATCTTCACGACCCAGTAGTGTTGCCGTACCTCATTAATTGTGAGTTCGGTGCCACTATGTTGTAGACTGCGATGTGTCCAGTCTATGTACAACTGCGTTATGTGATGGTCGCCATGTAATATAGGCGGGCGCATCACTTCTTCAGCTACCTCTTGCGTAGCTGCTATGCGACTTCTTAGTCGCAGCACGCCGTCGACGACCTGAATTTGTAAAGGTCGCAGCGAGCTATTTTTATTTATTTCTTCAACATTCGCTAACTCTGAAGCGAACGATTGTTGTTGTGCGACCTGGACAAGTATTTTCTCAGCTTCTTGGAGAAATTCTGCTTCTATGATTTGTCTGTTGACCTGGGTTGGTGCTCTGCATGCCTGCTTCTGCTTCTGTGCAGGTACAGCGGGCTTCTTGCGCCAGTCTGGGTCCTTTTCAGCGTTTTTTCTCGTCCGTTTATAGGACGTTATCTCTGTTCTATTTTTGCAAAGAGATATAAAACGCAGAACTGTGGCGGTCGCACGAAGCAGTCGCTCCCATCTGGAGAATCTGCTTGGCTCTGGAACGGCTTCTATGAAGCTCTTCTTGTCCCCTTCTGTGACAACGAAAGTTTTTTCTTCTCCCGTGTCGTTTGTAGTCGGAGGTTTCTCTGTGGGCCATAATTCGGGCCCAAGAGACAAAAAACTCGGCCCGCAGTACCACTCGTGGTCCGAGTTGAACCGCAGTGGCACGTCACGGGTTGCTGCATCAGCGATGTTCATCTTGGTGGGTATCCATCGCCAATCTTCGACTTTGCTATTGTCTTCAATAGCAGCTATTCGGTGAGCAACGAAAGGTTTGTATACTCTCGCTCCTCTTCTAATCCAGGTCAGTACGGTCTTGCTATCTGACCAATACGTTACTGACGTGGGCTTGCAGTCGTGTTCACTCATCACTGCTGCGGCTACGCGGGTTCCCAATACCGCGGCCTGAAGTTCGAGTCTCGGTATCGAAAGCAGTTTCAGTGGGGCCACCCGCGCTTTCGCCATAACAAGGCTTATTAAGTGCTTGCCTTCCACGGTCGTGGCCCGCCAGTATATAGCGGTAGCATATGCCATCTCGCTTGCATCAGTGAACACATGCACCTGCATTTCTATAGCGTCGCTATATCCAGGATAGCATCTTGGTACGCTAACGTTTTTTAGTTGGCGTAAATGTTGTACCCAAATTTTCCATTGTAATGCTAGGTCAACATCTAGCCTCTGATCCCAGTCGACGCCTCGCCTCCATGCTTCTTGCAATATTTGCTTCGCCTTGATGGTTACTGGCGAGGCGAGTCCGAGTGGGTCGTATAGCGACGCTACTATTCTGAGCGCCTCTCGCTTGGTGGGCGCCTCTCGGTCCAAGATACCCTCAGGCAGACGCGCGAGTGTGAGGTTGAAACCCAGCGTGTCTTCGCCTGGCCTCCATATGAGGCCGAGTATCTTTTCCGACGTATCTATATCTCCAATGGATACCATCTCAGTTTGTATGTGCGATGGGTCCATTTTTTCTAGGAGCTGCGAGCTATTTGAAACCCATTTCTTGAGTTCAAACCTCGCCTGTAGGTGTATTTTTCGCACCATACTAGCGACTTCTGCCGCCTTCTCGATAGTTCTATAACTATCTAGGTAGTCATCCATATAATGACTACGTAGTATAGCATCCACAGCTTCAGGGTGCTTCTCTATATATTTGTTTGCGTTCCAGTTCTTTGCAAAAATTGCTGTGCAAGGCGAACTGGCTGCGCCGAAAATGATGGACGTCATTCTATATTCTTCTGGCGCTCCTTCTCTGCGGTTTCCCCTCCACAGGTAGCGAAGCGCGTCTCGGTCTTGGCTCCGCACCTTCACTTGCATGAACATCTCCGCTATGTCACCGGTTATTGCGACGCAGTGGCGGCGAAACCGCATCATTACGCCTGGCAGCGACTGTAATAGGTCGGGCCCAGTTAACAGGAAGTCATTCAGTGACATTCCTCTCGATTTGGCGGCAGCGTCATGTACGATGCGAAGTTTGTCTGGCTTCATTGGGTTGAAGACATCGAAGTGTGGGAGGTACCAAGTTTTGCCCGGCGTGCTAATTGCGGGTGCCCTTTCAGCGTACCCTTTCGCAATTAGCGAGTCCATCTGGTCTGAGTATCTTCTTAGAAGTTCCTGGTTCTTGTCCAGCTTCTTTTCTGTTGAGACGAGCCTCTTCAGAGCTGTCTCAAAGCTATCTGGCATCTCAGCATGCTCATTACGCCAAAGCATGGCGGTTTCGATGTGTCCATTCTCTAATTGGACAGTTGATCGATTCAAAATGTCCTCTGCCCTTCTTGCTGGGTCAGAGGCGGGTCGCTGTGGGTTTATGCACAACGATTCTATGGCGAAATGTTCGCGCAACTGATGATCCAAATTGTCATCAGTTGTTATTCTATTGACATGATGTACTTGTTGTCGTAGTAAACTACTGTGCGCGCCATGTAGTGTCCAACCCATTGCTGTAAGTGACGCAATTGGTTGGTGTCTTGGACCTCTGCGAATCTCGCTGGCCAATAACAAATGCCAGTTGTCTTGGCCGACGAGTATTTTTGGCACGCCATTGTTGTACATCAACTCTTTTCTCAAGTCGGTTAAATGCTTGCAGCGTGCGACAACCCTATCGCTCACTGTTTGTTTTGCCAAGCTGAGTTTAGGTATAGTACGTGCTTTAAATTGTACCCTTCTCTCTTGCGGGCTAACCAGCGTCACCTTGACTCTTCTTGAGCATGGGGTGGTGAGCATGGTGTTGCCTATCGCACCGATCTTGAGCGGGTCCACAGGGCCCTCTGCCCCGACTTGCCTCGCGATGTCTTCATCCATCAGCGAAACGGTGGACCCATCGTCTAGGAGAGCGTATGTTGCTACCTCTCCCGCCGGTCCGATTACCCGGACCGGCACTATCTTGAGGTACGCCTGGCTCGATGGTGACCCGAAACTGGCCACCGTTTCCTGAGGATCCTTGCGGGATTCAGGAACATCGGGCTTCTTGTTGGCTTCCCTCTGCTGTTGCTTCTTCCTATGAAGAAGCCGATGGTGCGTATCTCTGCACCCGTCTTGGCCACACTGTTTTCTCTTACAAGTGTGGTTGCCTCGTCGATGTTGAAGGCAGCGATAACATAGATTGTGTTTTTTCGCTAGCTCCCATCTTTTCTCGACAGCTACGCCCCTGAATTGTGCACATCCAGTGGCGTAGTGATGTCCCACGTCGCAAACACGGCATTTTCCTACCGGTTGGTCCGTAGCTATATGCGTCCTTTGTGTGACGCGTTCATAAAGTAATGACCCTTTTTTAACGCGCGGAGCGTGACTACAGCACCTCTTACGCGACTTGCAAACGCGCAGATGTCTCTTGGTGACTCACTGCAGCGCGGCAGTCCGCGTAATCTATCTGTTTCAGCTTGCGCTATGGAGTCTGGACGGCCGAACTGCAGCTCGAGTTCCTTCATGATGTCATCGGGCCTGGCATGTCCGATGAGTTCTGAGCTGACGGTTTCCATTGCACGTCCATGTAAGCTTCTCCTCAGCCTCGCTGTATTCTCGATGTCCGTAAAGTACGCTCGAGTTGTCTCATATATGGCCCGAAATGATAGCCATTCAGTATGAGAACCATTGAAATTCGGCAATGTCATGACGAATTTCGACGCAGAGGGGTTCGGTTGGTCCCGCTGTTCTATTTTCCTGTCGGCTAGCGACGCTATAGCGGATGTCAACTCCGTCAAGAATGGACGGAGACTATCCCTCTGACCTCCTGTACCCTCAGCTGACGCTGCAACTGGAGGCTTTCGCACTTCTCTCTCCTTAGGATGCTGACCTTCTATTTGCGATTTGGTGGCGGCCGCAGTCAGGGGTCTATGCATAGAATTTCTGGTTCCCCCTTCAACGACGTTATCCTCCTTCTCAGGCTGAGGTTCTGGTGCCTCTTCTAGCCATGAACGCACGTACTCGTCATTCGAGTTTCTGTCATCCAAGTATTCAGCTTCGGAACCCTCTTCCTCCGCTCTCTGAAGTGCCAGTTGTGCAAGCTCCAACTTAATTTTGAGTAAGTCTTCGCGAGCTTTGTCTATGTTTTTTCGTGACCGAGTCACTCTAGTTGACGGCGGACGGCTATGTTCGATACGGGCGTCACCCCGGGTAGTCATCGGCATCGCTGTACGTCTGTCTTCTTCGGAAATCTTCTCTTTCTGAGAAGGTTTCAATGTTGTGTCTGAAGCTCCTTCTAATCTGGTTACTCTGGTAGAAACCGCTTGATCAGTTTCTATTGGTTGATGCGTCGGAGTGCTTTCAGTTTGAGGCGCTAGATGGCGCTGCTCGTCCGACGGCTCGGTCCCTTCGGTTGTGGAAGGTGAACACGGCGGCAGCTCATGTCTGATGCCAACTGGCTGATCCAACTCCACGGTCCATGCCTCCGGCGTCTTGCCTTTGGATCTGGTTATCGGCATTGTTGTTGAAATATTTTCTTTTGAAAACTCGAAGTTAGTTTTCAAAGATAAGTCCCAGTTCCGGGCTTCAGCGTTCAAACCGACGATCTCCAGAAGTTAACCTCCACTTCGATTGACTATAATTCAATCTTCAAATAAAAAATCACTAAAAACTTACGGTCAGTGATAAGTCTTCAGGAAACTTCAGGCATTTGCTATACAAGTTTATTTTTCCCATAAACGTGTATGTTCTATTTGATTGACTATAATTCAATCAAATTCTAAATCACCGAAAAGTCAAGGTTACTTTTCGGTGGTGATGCTTCATGAACTGCTTGTCCAAAGCATCAGAGCCGTGCATCAATCTTCCGAGCACGTATCTTGCTTGATTGAAGAAAATTCAATCTTCAAATAAATCACCGAAACGTCAAAGTTATTTTCAGTGATAGTGCTTCAGGAACCGCATAGTCAGTACATCCGAAACGTATCTAAGTCTTCAGAGTACGTTTCTTCCATTCACTGACGAAAATTCAGTCTTCAAAATTTTCCTGAAAACATAGGGGTTGTTTTCAGTCATAAGGCTTCAGGAATTATTCTTCAATCATCAAGGATGCACATCAGCCTTCTAAACGCACGTCTTGTATTTTTCTGACGGGCGCTCGTTTTTTAAACAAATCGCTAAAAACATAAGGGTAGTTTTCAGCGATAAGTCTTCAGGAACTGTTCTTCCGCGTCAAAGACGTAATCCAATCTTCTGAACGAGTATTCTTGGTTGAATAAACAAGCGTTCAGTTCTAGAACAAATCACTGATAACATAGGGTAGTTTTCAGCGATAAGTCTTCAGGAACTATTCTTGGGGCTTCAAGGATGCGCATCTGTCTTCATACAGCATTTTGCGGCTCACAGAAAATTTCTTCTATTTTCTTACAATTATTGAAAAAATAGGGTATTTTCAATAACTGTCTCCAGAATTTTACCTCTTGGATCCAGCGGCAAATAGGGCACGCAGGACTTGTTCCCTGCAGTGCACGTCGATTTTTGGTTTATTTGTGAAATTAATTTCTCCAAAATTCGAAAAATTAATTCCACCACTGTTTCTTCCTGACGTCCTGGGGCGCTCCAGACTTCGAATTTCGGCTCGAACGGGTCAACGTTGTGTTGCACGTAGCCGACTTAATATGCAGGCACCCAGTTGTTTTTTCTGGATCTGCTGTTCCCGACGTCCTGGGGCTCTCCAGGCTCCAAAATTCGGCTCGATAGGACCATTAAATGTGCAGGACGTAGCGTGTTCATTGGCCCCGAGAAAAGAAGGGCGTAAACCTTCTGGCCATTGCCGCTGAACGCCCCATCCACATCAACGAAAACAAAGGTTCTTGGATGCCTAGCTGCAGCAGTGACGTAGGGTTGCAAATCGACTCTAACGATTCAACGATGTGTTGGCTGTACTTGAGTTATTTCCAGATTCCGGGTTGCCTACTTCTGGATCAGCACTCCTGGTGTCCAGGTTCCGAGGTTCAGCTCGACAGGATCGAAAAGGGATGTCTTCATAAGGGTTGAAGTCGATGAATTAAATGAAACACTAAGTTATTCAGTACACGGCACGATTCTAGGGCTCTCAACAATTTCTGAGACTTGATTCTATATAAGAATTACTTCTTATTTACTAAGACAAGTACAAGCGACTAGCTTTGGATGACTACAAATTCTATTTTGGGCCCGGGGGTTCTTTATACCCTCGCATCGTGCCATTATTGAGAGCCCCGCAAATTCTCGCCGAAAATAATTTTTATTTATGTAAAAAACCCTTATACATATTTGGTAAATAGGGTTACCGCACCCCTTCCATGGTGCTATCAATAGCTGGATTCCTTCGTACTGTAACACAGCAACGCCCCCTATCTATGTATCTAATCAATATACCTAATTTCCAGGTATTGATAGCTTCCCTAGACTATTTCCATGAAATAAAAGGACAATTCCCTTTATTTCCCAGTTAAAACCTTAATAGTTTTCAACCTAGCCTAAGGATATCTATAGGTTGGGTTGACCTGCTGGTGCCAATAGCAGGCTGTCTGTTGACGTCTAGAAAAAGCTTATTTTCGGGAATCTTCTATGGGATATCATCCCTTATGTAATGAATCTATAAATTCCTAAGTCATTTCACCGACTTTAGGACTTCCTACTTAGGCTAACCAGACAATCACCGCCTATTATGGGGATTCTGGTAGCCAATAGACCACACTTTACATTTCTAGTGTTTATGTAAGTCTATCTAGGTCATATGCACATAAGGTGCCTTGATATGTACAAATTTGATAGCCGGTCACTTTCTTTGCGCCCAGCTATCAGAGAAATTAGATATAAAAACACTAATAAGATTGGGACGACACGATGGTGCGTTCAACGGACCATCGGGAGGTCCCCAAAAATTCCTTATTTTCGGAATTCCCAGGGGTGTATAGTCTCGGGGAATGCCAAAAACTGACTAAAATTACATTTCCAGAAACCTATTTTCCGGAATTGTACTTAAACTACTTGAGCGATTTTCGCTCCAAAGTGATGGCTTGGTAGCTAGTCCAGCAAGCCATCCGAAAGTACTTATACCATGAGTACATCTATTCCCTTCATGGAGTTATTCCACCTGAAGGGTCTACAAATTTCAACGTTTTACGTTGTTTACATTTTTCACGACTGCTTATCTCGTTGACTATCCAAGCGATTCTTCCCATCTAGAAACCGCCTGGAAGCCCTTTTAGCAAGCTTTCCAATGGTAGTACTTTTACCAGTACACCTATATGTTTCTAGGTACTTAGGGCACCTAAAACCGTAAGCGATTGCCAAAACCAGTTAAACAGCAGTTTTTCTATTATATACTGACTTGATATCTCAAGTAAATGGGCTTTATATAAAAGACTACGCTAACTATGAGGTGTATATAGGCTTCCTGTCTCGGTCTAGGTCCCCCATATACCCTAAAATGACCTAAAACCATATATTTGGTGTTTGAGATATCAAGTCAATATTCCTATTTACATAGCAGAAACTATGTGGTCTTCACATAGTTTCATCATTATGTACTGATTTCATGTCCAGTACATAGGATAAGCCCTTAAAAACATGATTTTAATTACTATAATATTTTCGAAAACCACCAAAACTATATATATCGTGTGGTTCCCTCTCACGGTTCATTCGGAACTAATCCGTCGTCGAGCACAGACGTATCGTATGACAGAAATTTATGTTTTTTACTATGATAACTCTTATCAGTATGCTTTCTAATGATTTTACTCTGTTAAGGGTGAACTATTGAACCCTATAACATACTGACAAACACTAAAAACATTATACTACTATCTCAAAAAATGTAGGTAAAATTTTAGTATAAATATAAACGTGCCTCTAAAATTCATTTTAGTATCAGGTGGCGCGCCGTGGTAAGCAGACATGTCTACACATACAAACTTCAATTTCTATGAACCATTTAGTATGGTTGATGACGCTTCGTCGCGAACAAATACCAAAATAAATGTGCGAAGTCCGACACGCACTTGGCCGACAATTTTTTCTTTCATACAAACCTTGTCCTAACAATTACAAATATAACAAATACGCGTTTGGCTTGTGGGTGCAGCCTTCTTGTAGTGAAGCGCTTACATACATTCGGCAATTGATTTCAATCTATATAGATTGGTAGGTATTAATGTTTTGTAGGCACCCATGGTCTACCCGTGATATTACTCAATTTTTCATCCCGGAAATGCACAGTTCCTTGGGCAAGTCACGGTAGCGAACCCGTTAGCAAAAAAAAAAAGATGTGAAGAACTAAGTTTGAATAAATTGGCGACTATTTGGTTCGACATTAACATTAGAAGCGGGATATTTACCATGTTTACTGTCTTGTTGCGAGTTTTCGATATGTCGGTGCAGTTGCAAGCACCATGATCACGGATAAAACAAACAGTAAACATGGTAAATAGCCCGCTCTAATGTTAATGTTAGTGTTAGTGACCATGACAGTTTAAAAACTTATATTTGGTTCGAGTATTTGACCCTTTTTAGAAAAAGACCATGAAGGGTAATATTTATTTATTTATATATACTGTGTACAATACACCAAGATAAAAATAAATCAAAAAGACATCTTATAACAAAAACAAACAAACAAAAGGCGTCCTTATCTCGATCCGCGATCTCTTCCAGGCAACCTAGAATGGAAAGAGACAGCCTAGACACAATATGGGGTTGCAATTGGTGCAAATTCTAGAAAGTAACCGAACTTTTTTATTAAAGAAATAAATCTAAAATCATGTGCTTATCATGTTCTCTTGCTTGTACACTATAGACGGCACTATTGTGCAAGTGAGAGAACATGATGAGCTCCGCCGTTTTAGATTCGTTACTTTAAGGCGCCGCCGCCGATTCCCTTGAGTTGCTGATTTTAAAATGAGAATCACGTCTAAATGGCTAGTCGTAATTAAACATAAAAAAATATATGTTGTATTAGACTATTTTCTTAATAATTTGAACTGAGCAAATTTTGAGTTTTATTCGTATAACATAGTGTAATTAATTTGTAAAGTTATGTCTAAAACGGACAAAAACACGACGATCACACCAAAACCGCTGGGCGTATTTTAATGAAATTGACACCATCTCAAAGACAATTTAATTACCTACATTTTGATCTGAAGATTTTTTTTTAAGTCATAGAATAATAAGGAAAGTACAAAAAACTACTAAATTTTGGGTCGCGCGGGTGAGAAACGAGGGCGCGTTTTGTTCCCTCAAGGTCGTTGGCGTTAGTCGTCGTCTTAATGAACCGGGTTATACTACTTTTTCAATAATAGCGGGTACTTGATTCGTATTTCATGAGTAAAGTAGCTAGGGTTCCTTTCTGATCGTTAAGTACATCCCCGGTTAAAGAACCCACAATTTTCGTGTATCGAGAAAACATGAGTATTTTATGCCTTTGTTTTAGAAAATGGTCTAGTTTAGTAGATACAAAAGGTTTCTTATAAAAGCAAAATAGAATACTGAATTTATAGACAACCTTACCTTAGGGTAACACTAGTCGATCATTCTTTCATACAAACTTAGTCTGGCGATTATTCCACTGTTTTACGATGTACGTTCAAAATAAAAACTGATATCAATTTGTCTCATCATTATCTAGCCCTGTATGGAATCAAAAAGTAAAAGAGAAATATATATGAAAGTTATGAGCGTTGAAAGTTCCATATTGCAACACAATTTTTTACGCATCTTTTGGCGGAAATAAATACCATTAGAAGAATGAAAATTGCAAAACGGCCTCCATTTTGCAATTTTCTTTATTTTATTTTGAAAATATTCATTATGTCATTTTTTTATGATATCTAGACTTTATAAAATATCGCGCTCTCGTTTTCTTCCTAAATCATCATCCATTTCGCTGCAAACTTGCAAACGTGTTAATTCGTACGCGAACTAGCTTCTTACTGCTTATCATAACATCTATCTCTTTCGCACGTGTTGTCGGATGAGATAGCAGGCATTTTAACCCCGCGCACAAAATACTTCGTGCCGTCGACTAGTGTAATCTTAATCTAAAATTGAAGGTTTGCAGGAAAACATTTCTAAGCTACAGTTTCTGCCTACCCCCATGGGAAAAAGGCGTGAGTTTATGTATGTATGTATGTATGTATTCCTAAGCTCTTACCATATGCCTATGTTACAAATGTTAGATATAGATTATTGACTAATGTCACTGGATTTTCTGTGGCTTATCCTAGACAAGTGACATTTTATCATCGAAAGCGTGGCAATAGCGATTGAAAAAATGACTAAAATGTATGTTAATGTCAAACGCTATCGAAATGTCAAGTGATCAATCCCTTACATTTTGGCATTTCAACCATCGCCATCGCATATATCGAATGACACTAGTCTAGATGGATAACCGCTTGAGGCGGTTTCATCGCGGTTGACCGCCATGGCCGTCAGCCGCTGTTCCAACACATTTTTATTTTTTGTTTTTGTGAAATATTAAATATAGCCTAATACACTTAATAATTAATTACCTTCGTCTTTGGAGCACAAAATCTAAATCAAAATCATTTGCGAAGCACAAAATGAGCACTAAATAGTTAGGTGGTATGCAAAGCCTTAGGGTTGAGGGCCTGCTCTGCGTACACACACACAACAAAGGCGCGGCAACTCGCAACCCGCAATGTAAACCGCCAGTGCATATAAACGAGATAGCGGCCAGCCGCGTAGCGGGCCACGGCTGTGTATTAAACTACCGCGGTTGAAATTTTGTGGCGGTTAAGTGCGTACGATCACAAGCGGTTGCATATTAAAATAGAAAAGCGGCTAGCCGCGCGGTTAGGGTAAATTATGTGAAAAATAAATTAACATCAAATTCGACCTTCTTAAATATCAATGCACAAACAATGAGATGCATAGAACTTAATACGTAGGTACAAAGATTCATTAAAAGATTATTTGGAAGTAAATAATAACATGCACTATCATTTTCATTGCTGCTACAAAAATAAAGGTGATATCAGTCCATATAAAAAGTTTTCACGGATAAACTGCCCTAAAAAGATTATAAAATAGGGGCTAAAAAGACGAATCTTGAAAAGATGGATCTATTCAATATTAAAAAGAGCAGAGCAGTGGTGGCCCAGTAGAGCAGTGGTGGCCCAGAAGAACAGTGGTGGCCCAGTGGTATCGGAAGCGACTTACAAGTTGTAGGTCGTGGGCTCGAGCCCAGGCAGGTGCTTTACTTTGTGTAAATTATTTCATCACCACTCTGCCGCGCTAGTGATAAGAGCAGTAAGTATGTTTTGGATAGTTTTGAGTAATTGGTGCGCAAAGATTTTGTTACAATTTTGTTTTTCCGGACTTCTTTTTTTAAGATATATTAATTGTGATGATTGAAACGTGTAGCCAAAATAAAGCGCTTTTATATTCTACACTCAATAAAATTGTGTATATATTAGAATAGTTTTAAATGACGAAAACCCTATTATATGTAGTGTTAGTTGAAGCAACTGAAATATCGATTGCTTAGAATAATAGCAGTAAGTACTAAGTTACTAAGTCGAATTTTGTGCAGTTTTTAAGAGCTATCTCTCTTAAAAACTGCACAAAATTCGACTAGCACGGCGTTTTGCTCGGGAACGCGCCTTAAGGAACATTTCCCATTTAAAACAGCTGTCAATACATCATGCAGTTACTGCTGATATCGCTAGCGCGGCAGCACTGCTCTCAAAACGGTGAAGAAAAACATCGTGAGGAAACCGGCATGTCTTAGCACCAAAAATTCGAAGACATGTGACATACACCAACCCACACTGGGCCCGCATGGTGGATCACGGCCCATTCCCTCTCACAGAGAGGAGGCCTGTGTCCCAGCAGTGGGAACATTAATAGGCTGATGACGTAGCGTGACGTGACAATATTAAAAATGTATAAACCGGATATGGTAATGTCATTTTAACAAGACAACGGCAAAGCCAAAAGAAGGCTTATTAATTATAAAGAAGGCGTTCCAATTTATCATTTGCTCTGTTTGATCTAACAGCTTCTTCGGAAAACTTCATCTCGAATTCTGTACGAGTCGACAAATATCGTGACCACAGAAATATCGTACGGTGGACAAAAATATATCGTATTGGTTTCGTACACAGACGTAAATCTAACAAGATAACGCAAGTCCCTCCATGACACCTACATGAATACACTTGCATGATAACCAAGCCTGCCACTTTTTCACACACAATTTAAAAGAAAACCTACTTATCGATGAAAGAAAATGTTTTCATTGTCTCGGCCAAATTTTTTTGTACAGTTTTTGCAGCAGAATACGGCCATTTTTTCAGATTTCGGTCAATATCTGGTGACGATAACGCTAAATGAAAGAGCTCAAAGTAAGAGCATTGCTGTCACTTTTATGTGACTGATGACGCGAAGTACATACATTCGCGTCATCTAGTTCGATTTATATCTGTGGTTTCGTAATATATTTTCACTCCAGATATTTTTTGTTGAGATTTTGTTTGTCGCCAAGGCAAGTACTAGACGTACAGTCGGAGGTTGTTGGCTTAAATCTTGCGTAAAAGGTTCTTTTTTGGAAGGGTCAAGTGGGTTACTAATTAAAAGAGAGCGATTTAACAAATTACCCAATACTTATTAGTTGATCTCGACCGAGTCCGTGGTCTATTGCAGTTGAGGTAATAAATTGACCCGAATCCGATACGTGGCGATAAGTACGAGCAAGTCATTGATCAGTATATCTGCTGCCCAATTTTCGCAATTAACTTTATTCTTGTTGACCAAAATAACAACAATGAAACGTGAAAGTTCAGGTGACTTTTGATAAAGGAAGCTCTTTTTAATAACATAAGTAACACCTGCAACTTTATTGCGTAATTGAATTCGGCAAGGCAAAGAGTATGAACCAGCGTTCAACCAACCAGGAGACCGATGACCTGGTTAAGGTTGCGGAAAGCCGGTGAATGCAACACGCACAGGACCGGTCAATGTGACCTATATTTAGAACTTGAGGATCTGAGGCTTTAGTGTGAGTTTTTACTCACGGTCAATCGCGTCAACGTAAATGTTAATTTGTATTGAAATTGGATAAGCGCCTTTTGCGGACGGTAAGGAGAAACCTCTTTTTTGTATAAATGTTGTCATAAGAGATCGTTTACGTTATCACAAGTGAGCACGTTATAAAACTCGGCATAAGCACACTGGTGTTCAAAGTACATCAGAAAAGCTCGTGGCTAATCTTGTAGGTTAAGTAACGTTTGCCGAGGTCAGTCCATAGATAGGTCACCATCTAAATATAGCGAGATGCCTCCGTGAATCGAAAAGCACGTTAAGCTGTTTGTCCTAGCTGACATTTATGACAGTCGTTACAGAGTCAGAGTGAGAGTAACCAGGCGATCTGACATCTTGCCAAGTGGTATCGTGTTTTGAAGGTTAGATACGAAGTCACTTCATGTCAAACACTAGTACCATTTTTTTTTGTACCCTCATCTGCATCTGGTTAAATTAGAAACAGACTGGAGACAGCAGACATCACCGTCTGAAATGTATTGTCTTGCGATCGCTTGTCATCGGGCCGCCACTTGCCATTAGGCTTCCTGTTTAATATCAAATATCATTAAAAATACAAGGAATTTCATCCTATTTTTCTATGAGATGACCAAGTTTGCTAACAATTTTGTTGGAAAACAACGCTGTTCTGAACAAGGCGCTGGTATTAGCGGCTTTGAACTGAAAGTTTTTTAATCTTTGCTTTTTAAGAATCGATTGTTTTAAGTGGTATTCTTAATTAAACTTTTAACGAACGGGATTCCCGTAGAAGATAGTGGAATTTAAATGATGTCCAAGTCGGTTTTTGGGTTGGAAGCCCGACACTTAATATGTGCCAACAATCTCCCAATTTCAGTCGAAGTGGACTTCATCATCATCCAATCAGTCCACGAATATCCAGTATTGCAAATTGGATCTTCTGACAGACGAGTCATGGTTAGCTGAGAGGCAATTTTGCTTGGCTCTTATCCATTGGTGATTGTATGCTATCATCTTAAAAAAGCAATAGACAAATGCTTGAAATGCTGGAGCTTAATTGGTTTGCTGGTTCAACATTAAAGAAAAGAAAGAAAGAAAATGGGCAATCATGGGGACTGTTGACAGAAGGGAAAACTTTAAACTTTGTGTGCTGGACGTAGCGTGTTCACTGGCCCCGAGAAAAGAAGGGCGTAAACCTTCTGGCCATTGCCGCTGAACGCCCCTATCACACCACGAAACAAGGTTCTTGGATGCCTAGCTGCAGCACTGACGTAGGGTTGCAAATCGACTCTAACGATTCAACGATGTGTTGGCTGTACTCGAGTTATTTCCAGGTTCTGGGTTGCCTACTTCTGGATCAGCACTCCTGGTGTCCAGGTCCCGAGGTTCAGCTCGACAGGATCGAAAAGGGGTGTCTTCATAAGGGTTGAAGTTGATGAATTGAATGAAACACTAAGTTATTCAGTACACGGCACGATTCTAGGGCTCTCAACAATTTCTGAGACTTGATTCTATATAAGAATTACTTCTTATTTACTAAGACAAGTACAAGCGACTAGCTTTGGATGACTACAAATTCTATTTGGGCCCGGGGGGTGTATATACCCTCGGACCGTGCCATTATTGAGAACCCCGCAAATTCTCGCCGAAAATAATTTTTATTTCTGTAAAAAACCCTTATCAACATTTGGAAAATAGGGTTACCGCACCCCTTCCATGGTGCTATCAATAGCTGGATTTCTTCGTACTGTAACACAGTAACGCCCCCTATCTCTGTATCTAATCCATATACCTAATTTCCAGGTATTGATAGCTTCCCTAGACTAATTCCATGAAATAAAGGAACAATTTCCTTTATTTCTCGGTTAAAACCTTAATAGCTTTTAACCTAGCCTAAGGATATCTATAGGTTGGGTTGACCTGCTGGTGCCAATAGCAGGCTGTCTGTTGACGTCTAGAAAAAGCTTATTTTCGGGAATCTTCTATGGGATATCATCCCTTATGTAATGAATCTATAAATTCCTAAGTCATTTCACCGACTTTAGGACTTCCTACTTAGGCTAACCAGACAATCACCGCCTATTATGGGGATTCTGGTAGCCAATAGACCACACTTTACATTTCTAGTGTTCATATAAGTCTATCTAGGCTATATGCACATAAGGTGCCTCGATATGTACAAATTCGATAGCTGGTCACTTTCTTTGCGCCCAGCTATCAGAGAAACTATTTATAAAACCCTAACAAGATTGGGACGACACGATGGTGCGTTTATCGGGCCATCGGGAGGTCCCCAAAAATTCCTTATTTTCGGAATTCCCAGGGGTGTATAGTCCCGGGGAATGCCAAAAACTGACTAAAAATTACATTTCCAGAAACCTATTTTCTGGAATTGTACTTAAACTACTTGAGCGATTTTCGCTCCAAAGTGATGGCTTGGTAGCTAGTCCAGCAAGCCATCAGAAAGTACTTACACCATGAGTACATCTATTCCCTTCATGGAGTTATTCCACCTGAAGGGTCTACAAATTTCAACGTTTTACGTTGTTTACATTTTTCACGACTGTTTATCTCGCTGACTATCCAAGCGATTCTTCCCATCTAGAAACCGCCTGGAAGCCCTTTTAGCAAGCTTTCCAATGGTAGTACTTTTACCAGTACACCTATATGTTTTCTAGGTACTTAGGGCACCTAAACCCGTAAGCATTTGCCGAAAACCAGATAAACAGCAGTTTTCTATTATATACCGACTTGATATCTCAAGTAAATGGGCTTTATATAAAAGACTACGCTAACTATGAGGTGTATATAGGTTTCCTGTCTCGGTCTAGGTCTCCCATATACCCTAAAATGACCTAAAACCATATATTCGGTGTTTGAGATATCAAGTCAATATTCATATTTACATAGCAGAAATTATGTGGTTTTCACATAGTTTCATCATTATGTACTGATTTCATGTCCAGTACATAGGATAAGCCCTTAAAAACATGATTTTAATTACTATAATTTTTCCAAAAAACTCCAAAACTATATATATCGGGTGGGGCCACCTCGCGGGCCATTCGGAACTAATCCGTCGTCGAGCAATGACGTATCGTACGACAGAAATTTATGTTTTTCGCTATGATAACTCTTATCAGTATGCTTTCTAATGCTTTTACTCTATTAAGGGTGAACTATTGAACCCTATAACATACTGACAAATACTAAAAACATTATACTACTATCTCAAAAAATGTAGGTAAAATTTTAGTATAAATATGAACGTGCCTCTAAAAATCATTTCAGTATTAGATGGCGCGCCGTGGTGAGCAGACATGTCTACACATACAAACTTTAACTCTTATGAACCATTTAGTATGGTTGATGACGCTTCGTCGCGAACACTTTGCAACAACTTTGTTCTTGCGTGACAGACAGTATGTCATACGTCACATTAACATGTCGGTGACGCGATCACATTAGCATGTTGATGACGCGAAACCATAAGTTTGACCTACCAAAAATCGCTCAACATGGCAATTCACTTAATAAAGTATTATTTCATTTTTATTCAAAAACCACCAAGCAATGGCGGACCAAACGCTAAAAATAAAACATAAGTATACTGATTGATAAACCTGCCAAGATAAAATATTATTCTTTTTAAAATCAGCATCTCAAAAGGTATTCAAACGACACTTGAAAGGGGAGCGCTCAAACAAGAGTGATTTATTAATTCGTACCTTTAATAAGTACCAAAGAGGTACTGTCAACGACAGAAAAGATTTTGAATGGAGTCTTAGTATTGATCTTGGGCTCTATACAAAGTAACAATTTATCAGAGATAACCATTAGAAATTATCCAAAATTATATGACGTGTATATAGATCACGTGTTAATTAGCGTATGTATTTCATTCGTTGATGAATTTAAATTTTTTTGGAAGGCAGTGACTGTACTGTGTATAGTCCCCGGCATGTAAGTTGGCAAGGTTTTGGCGTCAGTGGGGATCAGTTCGCGCATATTGCGTGAACTGACCAACAACCATATAGAGCGAACGGAACGTGAACGCGACGCGAATGGTCAGTCGATCCTTGTCAACTGACCAACCAATCGCGCGCTCAGAACGTTCGACGCGCCCCGCTTCACTACCAAAAAGACCTAAAAAACGACTTCTACGCATCCAACGAATCTTGCCAACATACGTGCCGGGGATTATAAAATTTAGTTACAAGTATCAAATCTCGTGTTATTTGCTGCGATGCGATGACTGAAATAAAAACTGCAAATTAAATCGCTTTACAAAATATTTCAAAAGTCAAATGTGGTGAAAAGATGTTACAAACAGATTTGAAAATGAAAAACACCTCGAGTAAAATGCGCATAACTTTTGAACGGCTGAACCTATTCTAATCAAACATAACTAAGATCACTCTTGATAAAATTAAAAAAAAATAAAACGAAATCGGTTTATCAATTTAGGAGCCCACAGACAACATACAACACACATAAAATAATACACAGACACACACGTCAAACTCATCGCATCATCATCACATTCCCCTTTTTCCGTCAAGGGTTCAAAACATAAATGTAATCCACTTACCATCCTTCCGTCGTCAAACTTCGTCTTTTTAAACCTAACACCCTCTGAAACGTCCCGATGCGGGCGAAAAACGAATCCGAACTCCGGACGAAATCCTCGGGCGAACTTTTGTACAAAATCCATGTTTCAAATTCCGTAAAGCATTTGTGAAGCGGAATTAAATCGGTCTCCGGCAATACATCAAAGGGATTCGTGATTAGTCTCCGTTTGAATAATAGCGGAATCTAACAGATTTATTGGATGGACAATGCCAAAAGTTGCGTCTTGGTATTATATTGTCAGTTTTCTTTAGTGATTGATTCTTTTTCGGGACACCTATTCGTCTTGAAATAAATTGTGATTGTTGTATTTTATAACTACATTGCACAAAAAACCGAAAACGCCCATCTCTAGTACAAGACTAGAGATGGGCGTTTTCGGTTTTTTGTGCAAACGGTGATGTAACCGATGTACAGTTTTCATATCGATATCGAAAACGGTTTTCAAATATCGATATCAGTAGTACAGCGATATGGTTCCTATCGGTTGTGAAGTTTGCGTTTTGGTCGTACGTTTTTGGATTGTTACGGTTTTAAGTTTCGAGTTATTCGTTCGTTCGTCGCAAGTAGTTTCGATTCGATACATACAGTTTTTGTGATAATGGTTATTTTTATATGGATATAGATATGATTTGATATCGTAACCCATAACCGATATAAGTTACGTTTTGATATATCGGATCCATCCCTACCTTGTACTGTTAATATGTTCATCTTTTTATTTCCATTGTATTCATGAATAACAGAGCAGGTATGGGTTTTCCACTAGAGAGTTTCAGTGGCAGTTCGGAGTTTAGAAGTTGGCGGTCCTGTATAGAATCTCTCTGGTCGTGTTGAATTGTCGTCCCTTCGGACTATCAAAGTCAACACAAAGTGACCCTGTTTGCCCACACACTTGTGCACTATTATATCTCACATAATTATTATGTCGTCATCATCATGCCGGAAGCATGATATTTTAGTTGCGGTTAAAAATAGGTCAATAGCATTGAGAGGCTTTGCAAAAATACCGGGTATTTTCAGAGCGACGTGCGGTAACATAGGTATTTGAATACGTTATGACAGGAAATTTACTCTTTTATGTTACTTATCTAAAGGGTTATGGTACGGTGTGACGATATTTGGAAAAAATCTGGCTATAAAGGGATTGTAAAACTCAGGGTTTAGGTGATAAAGGGGAATAGTATATTCCATGGCCTTAAAAAGAAAACAAATGACAGTAGACCTCTTTGCAAAGCAGAGAGCAGTGGTGGCCCGGTGGTATCGGCCGCGACTTACAAGTTGTAGGTCGTGGGTTCGAGCCCAGGCAGGCGCTTTACTTTGTGTAAATTATTTCATCACCACTGCTCTCAAAACGGTGAAGGAAAACATCGTGAGGAAACCGGCATGTCCTAGAACAAAAAATCGAAGACATGTGACATCCACCAACCCGCACTGGGCCCGCGTGGTGGATTGCGGCCCATTCCCTCTCACAGAGAGGAGGCCTGTGTCCCAGCAGTGGGAACATTAATAGGCTGATGATGATTAGCTTAGCTATTTAAGTAAATTTAAGCTCATATGGATGAGGTAGTTTTTCATTTTTAACCGATGCAAACGGAAAACCTATTATAAGTATGAAATAATACTAAGCTATGCAAACTAAGCCCTTGATTTGCAACTGCCGTTCATCATTATCTTGTACAACATTACAATATTGAAATGACATAAATTATTGGAACATTACCTCCGGTAAAGGACAATGCCCTTCTGTCTTTGACTATGCAACTCCAGTTAAAACTAAACAACACCAATAAAACCAAAGCGACAACAACCTCAATTAGCAACATAAACAACACAGAACAACAAAAACAATTTATCCTAATGAAAACGCGATACAGAAGTTGTTAATAGGAGTTATAACTATTTGACTTTCGGGACTTTACGAAAGATTGTTCCCGATCGGAGTTCGTTAATCGGACGTGTTTGTGGCTATGTTATAACAACCGCACGGGTCGATCTTTGAAGTTAAGTAACCCTTGCCGAGGCTTTTCTATTCATCCATCCATACAAATATTTAAAAAAAAACCGACTACCAAAACAAAACACTACAAAGCGAAAAACAACTTTCTTTTTGGTGGTAACATTTTTTTTCGTTTTTGACACCGACTGCCGAAAAGAAAGTAATTTTTCGCTTTGCAGTGTTTAATTTTGGAAGTCGGTTTAATTATTTTGTTAAAAAAAAATCATTTTTCTCTTTTTAGTTTTGGTACCTTAAGAATTGCCATGAAAATATGCATTATCTATATCTATACTTATTACTTATTTACTTATACTTATTACTTATATTACTTATTCACTTATTACTTATAAAATTTGTAAGTTTGTAAGTTTGTATGTAGGGGGTAATCTCTGGAACTAATGATCCAATTCCAAAAATTTTTTCACTGGTAGAAAGCTACATTATTCCTAAGTGCTATAGGCTATTTTTTAAACCCGAAAACGGGTCCTGTGGGGTGGTCCACGGTAGCGAAGCCGCGGGGAACAGCTAGTTAAGGATAACTTAAAAACTACTCGTCAGATCATCTTGTTCAATTAAAATGGGGCCACATGAGAACCATCATAAAAATCGGTTCACCTGGTAAAAAGTTCTAAGGTAACAAACATAGAAAAATACAGTCGAATTGAGAACCTCCTCCTTTTTGAAGTCGGTTAAAAAGCGAAAGCACCCGTTTGTTTGTTACCACGGCAAAACGACTGAACCGATTTAGATGAATCTGTAATAGCAAGAATTTGAGCCAATAAAGTATTGAGATAGTTTGAGGCCCATTTTTTTTTTTTTGCGTGGAGAAATGCTCATGCATACTGCACTACAACGGGGTGATATTGCAGTTATGTGGGACTCTAACCCACTAAAACTCCACGGTGTTCTCCTGTGCCGCTTATGGCGGGAACACGGGCACGCGTTAGCACTCACCGCGAACCCGCTGCGGCTGTCCGTCACCGGACCCTCCTCGGGGGAGTACCCCACATCACCGGCGCACCAGAACACACTGTACGCCGTGACCACCCCAGGAACCAAATCAGCACATGGGTGCCAGACGACCCCGTCACAGTGGCACCCTTGGTCCCACTGTGACGGGTCAAGGTCAATGGCCCCGCCACCCACCATTATGCGGCCGCAGGAGATAGGGAGAGCGGCTAACGCTATGCCGACACTCCTCTCCCACCGCGGCCTCCAACCCTCAGCCGCGATATCGTATGGGACCTGGGAATCTCCATAAGACATGGCGGCCCGCCTCAGTTGCGATGTCGCCTGTTACCAAGCGACACCGCAACCTACTAGTTGGCCCCTACGTCGTCGGCTTAATCGGCAAAAGCCCTGACGAGCGGCCTCTCCTCGGGTTCCTCTTCGCTTCACCGTGGGTGACCAAGCCACGGTTACTGAGCCCCCCCGCCTCGACAGTTCGGGTACCCAATGGGTGGGGTAGTTTGAGGCCCTAGGAGGAACAAAAGATAACTTTTATCTCGGTAGTGTGTTGCCTTAGGGAGTACGCCCACGGACAATTTAGTTGCCCAGCAATTTTTTTGTCTCTCACCTCAAATATATGGGTTTATATGAAACGTCTCCCGGCTGTCGTCGCGTCGCTACATGCGCGCACTTTCATATAAAATAGTGCCTTATTACAAAAAGCGGCTTAATCAAAACCCAGGTTTAAACCTTGTTTACACCGTATATTATAGAGGTTTAAACCTAGGCTTTTAGCAAAACCACTTATTGTAATACGACTGATAGAGTTTATGTGAGACACACATTAGTTGCTTGTGCGCGCTATCTCTAAGGATGATAAAACCGTTTTTATGCGCGCGAAGCCGTGGCCAGTTACATTTATATCTACTGAGACTCCTCCATACCTCGGAAAGCAAGATGCCATTGGCCCCAGTGTTGTACCTATTTGACAACAGTTTCGGGTAGTCAGAAGCAAAAAATACCGACACAAGTCTTGCTAAGAGATATCTTGTTACCTAGTTACTGGGTTGTGAAGGTCAAATGGATAGTCACTCCATATAAAGCTTGGATCTAAGCTCAACATACTTAGGAAAAGGCTAGGCAGATCGATTGGAGTGCATTAATTCCCCGCGTGGGACCGCAGTCTCGAATTCAAAATTCGAATATACGAGTATTAAAGAGATTGTTTTCGAGTTCCGTTTTCAAATGTCTTGTCGGTTGAGGTTGAGAATAGGTCTTTCACGACGATTATGGGATCGATTGATGAATAATATATTAGAGGAGGATTGCGGTTTTGAGTTGGGGTAGACAATAATGGAAGTTGTGCGTAGGCTTAGGTAATTATGGGAGCGGTGAGAAGTTCCTTTAGGTTATTTTTGATGGAGAAAATACATATATATACTCACGCTTTCATGGGGTTAAGAAGATACTACAGAACGCCACCTGCTATTATCCTTACATACCTACTCCTTGCTTCAATTACGTTCATACATCTAGTTATTAGCTGATTATGAGTACTGCGCACCTGGCCTTTCTCAAAAACATCACCAATAAGATGCCGCCGTTGCGACTCATGTCTGCGTTGTTAATATCTTTTGTTAGTCGCCTTTAGTGTATGGCAAAATAAACATTAAAATAAAAAGAGTTCGAAAAACTTTATGGTAAAAGTTTTTATTTAGAAAGAACTTGTTTGCACATGAATGGTTACTGAACTCCTATTTACCTACCCATCTAAGTGAGCAATATACTTGTCACTATTAGTGAGATAGCCCGTTTTAACCTAACCTCTAACCTAGTGATATGAAGTCAATGGTTGCCTCTCGCTTGCCAGGAATTTTGGAATGTTTTCCTAATTTGTATCTTCTTATCTGAGTGTTGTAAGTACGCAATATATTTACGTCATTTACTGATGAGATTGAGATTACAAAACCCACTCTCAATATAGAAAAAAAAACTCATACCGCTGATAGAAACACTACCATATAAAACTTCTACCATATAAATAATAAACATAACAAAAAACAAAGGAACCCATGTCTATGAAACATGAATAAAAACTGGAAAAAGTTTTTGTCTTCATACTTTTTCGTGCAAAGCCCTACCTGTTTTCCGAACGATGACACTTTTTGGATATTAAAACATTGCGGGGTAAGGAGAAGGGGGGAACAATATTCAGATTTTTAATGCCAACCTAACTTGCACTTGATGATATAACTTACACGTAAGAAAAACTGTCTTTAGTATAGACTAAATCAGCACCACTGCTCTCAAAACGGTGAAGGAAAACATCGTGAGGAAACCGGCATTGTCCTAGAACCAAAAATTCGAAGACATGTGACATCCACCAAACCGCACTGGGCCCGCGTGGCGGATTACGGCCCATTTCCCTCTCACAGAGAGGAGGCCTGTGTTCCAGCAGTGGGAACATTAATAGGCTGATGATGATGATGAGTATAGACTATGGTCTTGCTTACACAATTGGAGAGGTCTCTGTCCAAAAAGGGTTACACAGCCTTAACGATCGGTTGAAGGCGCACCTGTCTATAGAAATTGCACAGGAATAAGCTGGGTTTGTGAAGGGAAAAGGAATTCGGGAGAAGATTTTCATGGGTCGTCAGGTTATCGAGAAGGCACGAGTATACAAAAACCACCCTACTTATTAAGCTTTGTTGATTTCTCAAAGGCGTTTGACTGCGTGAAATTGCCAACCTTGTGGAAAAAGCTATTGGAAATGGGCACACCAAAACATCTTGTGCACCTTAATAGAGAACTCTATGAAGGAGGAATTGTTTCAGAACGAACAGATAAACACGTTTCGGACAGCTTCCATTCCTGTGCAGATGTTCGCCAGGGATGTATCGTATCGCCACTTTTGTTTAATATTTACTCGGAGCTCATTATGTGAATCACCCTCGAGGACTGGACTGATAGTGTTGCAATTGGTGGCTATAAAATTGCGAACCTTCGCTACGCTGATGACATTGTTTGCAACTAGTGCTAACAAATTGGAGGAACTACTCCTTAAGATGGAGCGCGTGAGTCTTGCTTTTGGAATGAAAATCAAACGGAGTAAGACCAAAATAATGATTGTGGAGCGTCTCGAATGCTAAAATTCTTTGGGCTATATCTCGAGGAATAACGACTCCAACGAGCGCCTGGTGGTGCAGAGCAGAGTGGACAGTAACAGGCCACGCGGAAGGTTACCAATGAGGTGGACTGATCAAACTAAATTGCCGTTGGAGGTTCTGTAAATGAGTGCGCCACTTTCATCTAAGCGGGCCAAATGGAGAGAGATCGTGAGGCGAGTTACAACACCAGCTATTGTACAAATTTCATCGTGACCACGACCGCCGCTCTGTCAAGAGCAAAACGGAGGAGAAGATTTCCAGCACTGGAGTGCTGTAGGCTGACGATGATGGTGATGACTATAGTCCATAGCTGTGCAAGTCATTGCTGACCATACCTAATTGGTAACCATGGTCCACTGCTGACTATAATCCGATTATGCCCTTATGGCATTGCCAATTTCAAATCCATAACCTCTCATAGCCTAGCCATCCTAATCTATAGCTATCGTTAATAACTTAACTATTCCAATCGGAGGAGATGAACACATATTCATTAAAAAACACGTAACATTGTGAAACTCCAGCAATGAAATTCCTGAAATTGCGTCATAATTATTGAAGACCTTGTTCTACACACTGTTGACTAAGGCCGCCTTCCTTTAGTAAAGTTTAGTATCATGAAATTGTGTGTTCTTAAATAATTATTTCGTCCGACCCGTTGAAAATGATAGTGATAAGTACCATTAATTTAGAACGAAGTAATTCCCTTTACAATTCCTCTAAAATCTTGATATTTATCTTGAAACTAATAACAAAGTAGAGTTAGCAAGAAAGCAATTTTCGTTAAGATTTGATCTTGCAAACTAACGAAGTGATTTTCAAAGCCTTCCAAATTGAATTTAAATTACAACTAACTTCGCATCGCCTGCGGCTTTCCAATTTAGGAGTCACGCAAAAAGTATAATTAGTGAAATGTAATAAGTTCCTGAAGAAAGGATTTCAGTTAATGATGATGTTTTCTGGTGTACCTACTCCAAGGATAGTGGGCACATTGATCGCAAACTTATTGGTGGCGCGTATGGCTGGTTTAGTAGACTGTATCTGCGGTGCGGAGCAAAACTATTGACAAACGCTTGATGATAGGTAATTCGAGTTTCGGGGGTCTGGGACGACAGAATACAACCCGAAAATAATTAGGGAAGGAAGCACAAACCTGTTCTGGACCCGCGTGGTCGCTTTGTCGGTGCAGTGAATCACTTGACAGACACTGAACACTTGACAGAGTTCAAGGGCAGCTGGGCTTCAAATTACTGTCATCACACGTTAAACACAAACTGTTGATTATAATCTTATAACATGCGAAAACGCAGTAATTCCAAAGTTATCAATGTTTTTCTAAGGAGCGAGTCGGCACCATGCGCCTGCGGTGCGGTTCGATACGGAAGTTTTTTCCACAAAAATGGCGCGGTGAATCCACTTATTCACTCGCGAGGCATGTGCGGTAAAGGGATGGGGCATAGGAGACAGCAAACGACAATCAAATGTTGAATGTTGGCGCAACCACTTATGGTCAACGGGGCCGAAAAGGAAGGCAGTTGGAAAACCTCCCACAAGTTAGATCTACGACTCGATAAAGGCCTTGGGAACGTCCAAACGCAAGAAGCACAGTGACCGTTCGAAGTGACCAAGCTTGGGTGATATCTTTTCCCAGCTGTGGAGGTCTTTCGTGTAAAATCATGATTCCTTTAAGACTGGATTGCAGGCTCTCACATTTAGGTTATTTTAGGCAAAGTCTTTTAACAAGCCGTCGTGGCCCAATGGTTCAGGTTTCACCTCATGAATTAAGTCTGTAATTGCCAGCCTACCTTAAGCAACCGTAGTGATTAATGCTCGTGTCTGTTCTGTATGGGAAGGCCTTTGCCCTGCAGATGGATATAAGCAAGCTGGTTTTACAAAATCTTTGCATAAAATAAAAGTTTAAGTGAAGAGCAGGTTACAGTTTTCATCCGATTTCCAACCATTCAATCCCTATTTTACGTGGTGAACATTTCAGGGTTTGTGGCACTGATTGCATCATCCGCGTTTATTGGCTCAAATCGTATTGTAAATTACATTGATTTTCATTAGCTTGTATCAACAATTTAGGGGTATTATTAGATTCAGATTTGGTAACAGCACTACCTTCACCTGAAGCTGCACTCTCGGGGCTTATAATAATCCACAGGAACATTTTTCAATGATAAATGTAGCCTATGGTATTCAATGATAGTATAGTTTTAACTCTCACATGCTATTATTTTTAATAGCACTTTCAAATTTTACCTCCTACAAACTATCATAAAATGAACCTAACCTGTCAGTTAAGATTTAGACAGTTTCAACTACATACCTTATTTCCTAATTTACTGGCTTAATTAATAATTGTGTTACTGGTTTAAATTATAAAATGTCTTCTTGTCATCCGATAGTTAATTGCCTTTGTATAGTACCAGCCGTTCCCCGCGGCTTCGCTCCCGTGGACCACCCCACAGGACCCGTTTTCGGTATTAAAAAATAGCCTATGTAACTCAGGAATAATGTGGCTTTCTATTGGTGAAAGATTTTTTTAAATCGGTCCAGTAGTTTCGGAGCCTATTCGGTACAAACAAACAAACAAAAAAATCTTTTCTCTTTATAATATTATATATTATTAGTATAGATAACAATTTTCTATTCCTTGATACAAGAATAGGGTTGGGATAATCTCATAAAACTGGCACAATATCCGACTTTCTACCAGAAAAATACTGTATCCGACAAATGCAACATCACAGAACCCCAGTATCGAGTATAGCTAAACACTTTCACGTCATGGTCGGCTACCGAAGCGGTCAAAGGCAATTTTCTGCCCAATTTTGTTTGCGTCCAAATCACGGTGAACGTTAACGATGAAAAATATTGACTCTAATTATTTAGAAAGCGGCGTGACCTTTGGCTTTTTGGTTTGGGGTTTGCTGATTTGGTTGTTTAATGTCAGGGGTAGGTATTTTGAAGGAGGAGTAGACAGAGATATAGATAGTATGATATACAGTTTGTTGGTGGTGATAATTTGTTAGATTTATCAAGAAATTTTAACAATACCCTTGCTTTTCGGATGTAGTGATTAGACACTAGGCATCAGGTAAACTGCTCTCGCTGCAACTGCACTGCTTTAAACTCTAGGGATTAAAGTTATCATATACAGCGTGAGGGTTAATCGCATTTATTTGGATAGGTACAATAAGTCGTGTGGGCTTTCCCATGAGCAAAGTTGATGATTTCTCATTCAAAAATAGGAAAGATTAGAAAAATATATTGCCTTCATAATAATATTTTCGTCTATAGTATAACCCTTATACAATATTAATTACATATCTCCAGACCCAGAAGTTTAGGTTGTGCGGTTTCAGACAGTTTATGAATTACTTTAAGAATTTTATTAAGTACATATTATAAAGAGAACAATCCGAAAACTCTTGCGATCGGGCACGACCAGGAAATCAAACTATTGTTAATGTTGACTTCGTTTTCTTCACTCGTATTTTGTTCTCCGAACTTACTTCGTCAACGAAAAGGAAAATATGGACGAAATGACCTTTGACTTTCTCGGATCTCTGAGATTTGATTGCGCAGCCCTAATTTGTGATCGTCAGTTGAATAGAGCTTATGAATAGGACCGTGGCATCGGATCAATTCGAGAGCATCCGAGAATATAGGCTACAAATGTTTACTCGTATGACACTGTTTACAGAAAAGGGTGATATTGTCACTTCTTTTCAGAAATATCATCCTTTTCTCGTGTAAGGATGTGGCCACCTCAGGTGTCAGAGTTAATTAAGCTAATTTAGACTTACATTAACTATATACAGGTTTCCTCACGATGTTTTCCTTCATGTATAAACTTTTTCTTTTTTTGGTACACATATAGCTGTACGCCTATTTTCCCTTATTTCCAAGACCATAAAATACTTACACTCCCCTGCCTATATATTCTAGAAATATGCAAATTCGTTCGAAATTATACTATAATACATTACGCCATAAAAAAAGGTTAAACCTACCAAGCTCTTAGCTCAGATTACACTTAATAAGTAGGTATACTAATCATGTCAATGAAAATATAAAATAAACTACCAGAAATAATTAAAGAAAACAAAAAAAAAACATTCACTAAACTGGAATAAAAAAAAAATGCGAAATTTTAAATTTAACTAATTACAATCTACGAAATAAATAAATAGTTAAGTAAAAGCCCTTTTTCTTTCACTTACTTTGCAGTGTCCGACAGGGTCCACAATGGTCTAAATGAGTAACCTACCATCTAAGTTCACATGTGGAAGCAATAAATATGCACAAAAACGACTTTTCTACAGATTTATTATATGTATTGATGATTGATGATAATTATTGATGATTTGTTTAAGCAGAGATGTACATCCGCATTTCGTCTACTATTTTAAGTCCCATGTAAAGACCTATTGCCATTAACCGGCCACAATCCAAATTTCAGGCTGCTACTGAGAAATTCCAGATGGAAAAACTCAATAACACTTTGCTTGACTCGGGAGTCAAACCGAGGACTTTATGCTCAGCAGGTGCTTGAAACCACTAGACCATTTTTAGGCTTCCGTTCCCAAAGGGTAAAAACGGGACCCTATTACTAAGACTCCGCGGTCCGTCTGTCTGTCTGTCACCATGCACACATACACATACACTGTCTAGCTTACACGGTTCATGAGATATAGCATCTCATGAACCGTGTAAGCTAGACAGTTGAAATTTATACACATTTCTATTGCAGTTATAACAACAAATACTAAAAACAGAATAAAATAAATATTTAAGTGGGGCTCCCATACTTGAAACGTAATTTTTTGCCGTTCCTTTTCGATAATGGTACGGAACCTTTCGTGCGCGTGTCCGACTCGCACTTGGCCTTTTTATTTTTGCAACGGAATTTGACATTAGATATTATTTTGTAGTACTTATGCTCAATTTCATTCATGAGCTCATTTATATTTTAAACAACGATTATATTTGCCATTCAATATTTAATCAAATTAATGATAGTGATATGTATAACATTTCAATTATTTTTTACCAAAGATAAAATTGGAATTTAAAGTTTAGCTAATGATTATGAATAATAATTTAATTTAATAATCAAATGTTGTATTTGTAATTAAATTGATCAATAACAAAGTTTTGTGGGGAGACTGGCAATCTGTGTGACAGGATCTCCTAGTGCAAATACCAGTCACCCGTAAACGATTTACCAAATTATGTATAAATAGATATTTATGTTATGTTATTGTTAGTCTAGATATAGATAGACTGTAAATTTCCTTAAAATATCATCATCTGCCTAGCCTTTTCCCAACTATATTGGGGCCGGCTTCCAGTCTTACAGGATTCAGCTAAGTACCAGTGTTTTACAAGGAGCGACTGCCTATCTGACCTCCACTACCCAGTAACTGGGTAGCACGGTACCCTTTGGCAAGACTGGTGTCAGATCTCAAGCTTCTGACTACCCATAACGTCTGTCAAAGATCTTCGGTGGAATCAATTTTTATTACTTGTAAATTTTAATTGTTAACGTTCAAAAGTGCCGCTTAATGGCCTAATTGAATAAATACATTTGACTTTGACTTTCACTTCAAATGACACCCGGGACCAACGGCTAAACGTGATATCCGAGGCACGGAGGAAACTCTGTATGTTGAAATGGTCACCCATCCACGGACCGACCTCGTCAAGCGTTGCTAATCCTTGACAATCGACCCGTGCGGCTGTTATTATTTAGCCACGAGATCCTCAAATTTTCTTAAAGTATAATAATATGTATTCTGTCTGTATATTAAATATCTGAAATCTTCAGGGAAAATGTCTCCCTGACCTTTTCACAGTACCTTTTCTCTGACATCCTTCATAATTTAGTCCTCGTTATGAGCCTAAAGTCTAAATTAAGTACAAAATATTAATATTCAGTAACACAGCCTCTCTGTTTTTAAAGTCTACTAAAACTGTCAAGAAAATGGTTTATAACTCATTTCAGTGTTGAACCAAAACTAAAGATGTTCGGCGATATAAAAACTTTGTCCTTTAAAAAAAGTCGAATAAAAACTGAAAACTCGGGCATCTGCGGCATTTTTATTAAAATCCCTCTTTAGAAAGGACTATAGGACGATATATTATTCGACTTTTTTTCAAGGGAACCCTTAAAATGTAAGAATAATGTGGAGAGGGATCTAATCAAAATCGTAACCCTCGAATGCAGGGGAACTGTAAAATAGGATGGAACGAAAGTTGGGCCGAGATTGGAAAATGGAATACGATTTGAGCTTGGCACTGCCGTGTTTTGTTTGAAATTTAAATATGGAAAAAATTCAAGGCTTGGAAACAATAGTTTTTTATTAATGATTTGTACATTGTATTATATAACTATGAATAAATATACGAATAAACCTCTCAAACTCGCAAGAAATCAAATCCAACCCTTCTTTATTTGGAAAGTGGGTTTATTACAGCCAGTTACATACTTTTACCAAAATCTAAACCAATATTATAAATGGTTTGTAAATTTTTAAGTTTATAAAGGGTAATCTCTAGAAGTATGAAAATTGTTTCACTTAGGTAAAGGCACTTACCTACTTGTCTCACCGCCCACGATCAGCGAGTAGAGCCAGAACCTTGATACGAGTTGGTGTTCAGCGAGAAGCGAGTGTGTATAGTGTGCACGGAACTAGTTGGCCGCGCCTTAGGTATGTGAGCGGTGGGACGGAGAGGCGGGGACGCCAGTAAAACCCATGACCCATTGAAAATGGGTGTGATGACCCATTGACCCATTGACATTGTCCATTGTCCTTACCCGCCCCCTCACCCCTGTCACCACCTAAGGCGCGCGACTAGTTCCGCGCGCACTATAGTTCCGATAGTTTTACCGCTCCGCTATAAGCGAGTGTTTTTGTGCGACGGGTGATTACGCGCACCACTCGCTTGGGCGCCGGGCGGACAGTCCTGCACACGTTGGTTGGTTGGGGTCTCGGCGTAAGTTATGACCGCCAAGCGAGCGAGTATCGTTGAGCTCTATTATCTTTGATAGCTCTTGTCACTGCGACAAACTTATGTCGAGAGAGTTATACTCGCCGACAGTGTGAACAACCAGCAATAAATTATTAATATTTTTTGGGCGCACGGTTGGCGCAGTGGTTGAGCAATTGACTGCCGCGCTGCGTGTCGCGGTTTCGATACCCGCACGGAACAAATATTTGTATGACCTACAGATAGTTGTTCCGGCTCTGGGTGTTGTGTATGTGAGTTTATATGTTTGTAAACGCACCCACGATACAGGAAGAAATGTGTAGGCAACTCATTCTGCATTATTTGTGCTATTTTAGTCTGTGTCTTTTATTATGTTTTGTTAGTTGTATTTTATTGTTATCTGTGGCATGCGAGCTGGCAGCCTCGCATGCGTCGTATGTTGCTGTACTTGTCGCCCTTATACGGGCGTGCCATGTCGCCCTTGTTGCTCTGCCGCCAACGTTGCCGCTCTTGGCAACGCCGCGACCTGTGCCGGCGCAGAGCGCAAGCGAGTCGCCAAATATTCTACCTGCGTGTAGGACGCGACCCTGTTTGCTCCATTGCTGTTATGTGAGCCCCGTATTGCTTCGGCTCTTCGCCCCGCCGTATAGTTTGTAAGTACAATCTGTTTGTTCTGTGTGTCTATTTGTTCTGTGTGTCTATTTGTTCTGTGTGTAAAGTGTATGTGTATTATGTGTTTTGAATAAATTACACGAGTTTGCCAGTAATTTGGGTATTGCATTTTCATTGTGTTTAAAATAATCCGGTCCTAATCGCAAAATTGGTCCTTCGAGCCGGATCACAATGGAAAACCAAATTACTGGCGTCGTTGTCACACGGAGCAGAGACGCTGGGGCCGAGCACCGACCTGGAATGGATATCGCAATAGTAACACGTGGTTCGTATAATGTCACGTGTGCGTCGTCTGGGTCGAAATCGAGCAGCCTCAGCCGCGGAGCACGGTACTATGATTACGCTGGGGCCAAGCACCGACCAGGAGTTGATATCGCAGCTGTAACGCGTGGTTCGATTAATGCCACGTGTGCGACACCCGGGTCGAGATCAAGCCGTCTGAGCCGCGAAGCCCGCATTGCTGCTGCCGTCTACAGGGCCGAAGAAGAAATCGCCAAGCTAAAGGAACAGCTGTTAAAAAAGAAGCTGGCATTAGAGATCGAAGCGTTCTGCCCGCCTGCTGCTGAAGTCCCCTGGAAACAAATTGACGGATCGACCGCGCCTCCCGTGCCGGCTGACACGTGTTCGACCGAAGGCCTGCAACGAGAATGCGCACGTGGGCTCGTGCTTACCCCACATGTTGTGACATTCTCGCCAATTGCTGATCAGGCCGCCTGCGAACGCGCAGCCTGGGCGCTGGTGCCCCCCACGCTGGCTGGCGCGTGCTTCACCGAAGACCTGCATCGAGAACGTGCACCTGGGCTCGTACATGCCCCACACGTTGTCCCGTTCTCCCCGCCCGCTGAAGTCCCCCGCGAACAAGAGGACAAATCGCCCGCGCCCCCCGCGCTGGTTGGCGCGTGTTTGACCGAAGTCCTAGATCGCCCGCCTGCTGAAATCCCGTTCGCTCACGTGGACAAACCGCCCGCGCCGTCTGGCACGTGTATCATTGAAGGCAGAACACGATACGCGCGCGCGGTACCACGCATGTGCCGCTTACCGCGGTCCGACCGACGGCCAATCGGCCACTCAGCGAAGCATTTGCGCCCGTGGCGAAATTCTCCAGGCCCGCTGTTCAGGCCCCTTGCAAACGCATGAACGCGCCGCCACCGTCCTGCTCGCCGCTGGCTGGCCCCGCGCAGCCGTTGTTACTCGTGCCGCCTGCGCCCCCCGCGCTTAAGATGCGCCCCATGCCAACGCCGTCCACCGCGTCGATGCCGTTCATTGCTACGACGGCGCCTGCAACGTAGACGCAGCCCGCTGCGCCGCCGGCGCCCCCCGCGCTTATGTTGCGCCACGCGCCGGCGCCGTCTTGCTCGCCGCTGGCTGGCCCTACGCCGCCGCCGCCGTTTAGCCCCGCACTGCCGGTGTTTCACGCACCGCCGGGGCCCTCTGCGCATAAGTTGCGCCCTGCACCGCCGGCGTCCTGCCCGCCGACGCCGTCCGCCGCGTCGACGCCGATCGTTGTTACGACGGCGCCCGTGACGCAGATGCAGCCCGCCGCGCCGCCGGCGACCCCCGCGCATGAGATGCGCCCCTCGCCGACGCCGTCCACCGCGTCGACGCCGCTCGTTGTTACGACGGCGCCCGCGACATCGTCACCGCACGCCGCCCTGTCGGCGTCCCCCGCGCTGGCTGACACGTGACCGACCGCGCGTCAGCGAGAACTCGTATTATGTTTGAGCCTTTTGTAACAGTGCGGGTTACCCAAGTGTTTAATGACAATAAGTGAGACTTAATTAAGGACGCTAAGTTAAGAATAATGTAGATAAGATTGTTTAGTGTGTTGCCTACCGAAGTGAGTGTTCAGGAACAAGGGGGTGGAATGTAGGCAACTCATTCTGCATTATTTGTGCTATTTTAGTCTGTGTCTTTTATTATGTTTTGTTAGTTGTATTTTATTGTTATCTGTGGCATGCGAGCTGGCAGCCTCGCATGCGTCGTATGTTGCTGTCCTTGTCGCCCTTATACGGGCGTGCCATGTCGCCCTTGTTGCTCTGCCGCCAACGTTGCCGCTCTTGGCAACGCCGCGACCTGTGCCGGCGCAGAGCGCAAGCCGCAAGTCAGTCGCCAAATATTCTACCTGCGTGTAGGACGCGACCCTGTTTGCTCCATAGCTGTTATGTGAGCCCCGTATTGCTTCGGCTCTTCGCCCCGCCGTATAGTTTGTAAGTACAATCTGTTTGTTCTGTGTGTCTATTTGTTCTGTGTGTAAAGTGTATGTGTATTATGTGTTTTGAATAAATTACACGAGTTTGCCAGTAATTTGGGTATTGCATTTTCATTGTGTTTAAAATAATCCGGTCCTAATCGCAAAAAAATGCCTAGTGTGGGTCAATGTTTTTTTGAAAAAGAAATATATATATATATATATATATGTGTATCTCTTTTATTGACACGGGATCTGTATCTTTTGTTAATTTCTTTAGCGAGAAAATAGTCGATAGCTAATCGCTTCGTCACCGGCGATGGGACAAGTGCCATAGAAAGATAAATTATATCGCTGAGTGTGAGTCTACTTTTTGTCCTGGAAAAATGCATTTTTTTCTGTGGGACGGGCCACATGAAGCTAGTTGTTAAAAATAAACTAACATAAAAAGCTATCAACCTTTTTGTTTTATTCGCACTTAACTTTTAACAAGGCTTTATTTCATAAAATAAAACTAAAACACCATTTCAGCAAGAGAATTAAAATAAAATTATACTCTTTACAAAATAAGTAAAACACACTTTTATTACAGTCTGTTTATTAGGCTTCTGAGAATAATAACTTTATATTAAGAGGCCGTAAGAACTTGTTAGCAAATTTAAAAAGTATTCGGACTCATAAAAATAAATGGTACAACTTGATACCTCTGCATTGCTGTATCTAAGTTAAACTTTAAATACTCAAATTCAGCCACATTTAGGATGGACAGACATCCACACCAATAATATAAATGCGAAATTAACTCGTGTATCCTTTTTACGACTAAACGGCTGAACCGATTTAGATGGGTATAGATACTTTGAGACCCTGGGAAGGACATTGGATAGTTTTTATCCCGGGAGTGTGTTCCATTGGTAAGATAAAACACTTTTTATGCGGACGTCGCCACGGGCAGAAGCTATTTATAGATATAGTGCAATTTAATTGAAAGCAAATTTAAAAAAAAATGTTTTTGGCATTTAGTCATTTAGTCCCCGCAAAATCAAGTTAGTTGTAATAGGAAAAATTAGGGCATTTCTAACAAAAATCAGATTTATCAATATATCGGTAACTAGCTGTTGCCCGCGGCCTCGCTCCCGTGGTGACCCAATTTCGGGAATAAAAAATAGCCTATGTCACTCAAGAATAATGTAGCTTTCTATTGGTGATAGAATTTTTCAAATCGGTCCAGTAGTTTCGGTACAAACAAACAAACAAATCTTTCCTCTTAATAAAATATACGTAATAATAAAAATTATCACCAAATTTCAAATGCGTAAGCATTTGGAAGTTAAAAAATTCACCAGAACAAAATTTTGTAAAAAAGCTGACTTTGGTGGCTCCTCATCCTCAAACATTTGACAATTTGTATGGCTTTTGGTTAACAAGATGCTTATAATGTGAATATTTAAAGTCTGTAGCTCCAACCGTGTGTGGCTGTAAAACCTATGTGACAGACAACGGACAGACAGACAGACACGTAAGTGACAGCAATAGGGCTCCGTTTTGTCCCCAAGGGTTCAGAACCCTAAAAAAGGAGAACGTTAAATCGAGTGCTTCCTTTTTTTCGAAAATTCTTTATATACTTTCTATTTTTGTTAGTAGTCTACTGCCCTAGTTTCGCTACCTCTTTTAACACTTTCGAGGACTTCCTAACACTATTATCCTTCCCATCTAAGTTTGATCTCAAATACAGATTTTATTTTTAGACCGTCAAAAGAATGGTCCAAAAAACTTTCCCCTTTTCCAAAGAACATCACTTCAACTAAAAGAAAACTTCTTCATATTTGCACTGTCATCCAACATAGTTATTTATCAATACTGACCACAAGGACCATCCTTAAAATAAATGGAGCCTGTCAATAACACTGCACGTATATTTCACCTTTATACCAACTTCAAAAGGTCTGTTTTGTATAGGGAACTGTTTTTCTTTCGAGGTTAGACCAAAACTGTGGGAAATTTTCAGTTAGGTGAGAGTAAAAGCCTGTTTACGAAGTAAACGCTATGTGTAGATTCCCCCTCCTGAAAAAATATGACAACCGTTAAGCGACCCCTTGTAGGTATATGCCAAAAGTGGTAATTTTGTCGGTTGCAGCACTGGTTATGGTCTTTTGTAGCTGTCGGTGGTGTTCTTATCACTTCGTGATCGAAAAGTTCTCGGAATATTTGCCTTAAGGTTACACTAGTCGATCATTCTTCCATACAAACGTAGTCTGGCGATTACTCCACTGTTTGACGATGTACGTTAAAAATAAAAAAATAAATCAATTTGTCTCATCATTATTTAGTCCTGTATGGAAACAAAAAAGTAAAAAATAATAATATTTGCAAGTTATGAACGTCGAAAGTTCCATACTTCAACACTAATTTTAACGCATCTTTGGGTGGAAATAAATACCATAAGAAGAAGGAAAATTGCTAAGCGGCCTCCATACAGGGATAGATTAGTAATTCAACAATGCAAATAATTGCATTGTAAAAATATACATTTAGTCGTTTTTTCATGATATCTAGACTCCCAAAGGTCTGTTTATAAAATTTCGCGCGCTCGTTTTCGTCCTAAATCGTCATCCATTTCGATACAAATTTGCAAAAGTGTGTATTCGTACGCGATCTAGCTTCTTACTGCTCATCACAGCATCAATATCTTTCGCACGTGTTTTCGGATGAGATAGCATGCATTTTAACCTCGCGCACAAAATAGTCCGTCGACTAGGGGAACCATAAAAACAAGATATATTTTAAAGAAAAGATTCCACTAACTTTTGGTCCTCCCCTCTTACCTTATTGATTTCTTAGTATTTTTATTGCCATACTTTGACATAAAATAATTAATTGTTTTTTCATTTGTATTACAAACTGAAATAGTAAATTTCGGGAAACAGGTCACGTCACTATAAAACGCAAGCAAGTAGGTATTTTAGGTGAGACGAAGCCTTTCATCGTCTTACAAGGTACAATCCTCCCCTAATTAATGTGAACCTTCCATAAAATGACCCTTTAACCGAAAACCTACACTTATTCCGTACGTACGTGAGGTAATTCCTTAATTGGGCCCCTAAGTTGGGTCATTCTACGGTCTGCAGGTTTATTCTGTAGAAACGTATTTCTTTAAAGCGGTGTCCTTAAAACGCTGCTCTCAAAACGGTGAAGGATAACATCGTGAGGAAACCGGCATGTCCTAGAACCAAAAATTCGAAAACATGTGACATCCACCAACCCGCACTGGGCCCGCGTGGTGGATTACGGCCCATTCCCTCTCACAGAGAGGAGGCCTGTGTCCCAGCAGTGGGAACATTAATAGGCTGATGAGGATGATGATGATGGTGTCCTTAAAAATGATCACCGTATTTTTATATTTATGTATATTCTGTTTGAAGTTAGATTAGAGGCATTTTTGAGACATTTTCTTTAGTGTAATACATTCATTTTTGTAGTGTTTAGAAGCATATTTTAACGCAGGTTGCGGTAGTAGTTGCCTGATAGAAATAGTCACGTCACGAAAAAAAAGTGTTATTACCTCTCGACACGTAAAGTGTTTGTTAAATGTGACTTTTATCCACATCAAATTACATTTGGACTTGAAGAAAAGGCGTGAGGAATTTCGTTTCTGACGGCGCCCCCTCGACCGCACACATCTTTTTAACACGTTTTTATTAGCTTGGTATGTATCTAAGTTTCTATAAATCTATTTAACGGAATCTTTGAACGTAATTTTCACCCTCTTCAAAACGTCTGATTAATTTGAAACTTTGCACACCTATCAAGGACCAATGACAATGCAATAGTTTAAGTAGTTTATCCCATTATCCTTACCAGGGTCTTCAGGATTAGCGATTGAACTAAAAAGTTAAAAATAAATAATAGTTAAAAAAACTAAAAACCGGCCAAGTGCGAGTCGGAATCGCTCACGAAGGGTTCCGTACCATTATCTTAAAAAGGGTCTCGTTTTTACCCTTTGGGTACGGAACCCTGAAAACATGCTTAAATAGAAAACCAAGCTATAAAGTAAAAAATAAATTTAAATTAATTTAAATTAAGAAACACGCTATTCTTAATTTAAATTATTATTATTAATTTAAATTGAGAATAGTACACTATTCTTAATTTAAATTGATTGAAAATTATTTTCTACGTTTTATTTTTATTTCATAAATTTGCATAGGTAATAAAACTCATCACAATATTAATTCGGTCTTATAATGCAGATATAAGTTGCCGATATCCGCAGAATAAAAGGGTAACAGACCTTTTGGGTCTGTGTATAGGAAAAGGTCCCGCATAGTCAAGATCGCGATGACAATGAGGCATGTGGCCCTCGATATTTTTTTTTTATCTAAACTGCCTAGTTCACACTTCACGTGAACCAAGTGCTGGCTTTAACCTTGGCCGCATTGCCATACAACGTGCCAGTCTTTTGGGTACATTACCAGTGGACAGCGATGTGGAGGAGTTTTTCGACAACATATTTATGTAATGTTTTTTTTTAACTTTATTTTTTCATAACTTGCTTCGACTGAAAGGAAGAAATACAAAAACACGAAGGGAAAACCTTAATTTGGCATAAAAGTTGCACAATAATATCTCGATTTTAGATGAGATAGTGGTGAAGCGCTAGCCTAAATATAGTAAAAAAATGCCAGAATGACCAAAAAAGTAGCTTGCATGACAATCATGTATTATCAATTTATCAGCATTGACATTTCAGTCAGAAGACCTCCACGGCTGGACATCGGCCTGCCTCAATGATGTTTTTCGCATCAAACGGACTCCCGCGGCCGTCGTCAGTTTATGGGTCGACTCTTTCGGCCCCATCGGCCCTCCGTTATACGACCAATTTGCTCCCACTGCCACTTAAGTTTGGTGATTTTTCGGGCCATACAATTGCTATTTGCGTATTTACGGCTTTTTAGGCGAATCAGGCGACTTTGCTGACCCATTTTAACAAGGACACTATCTTACTAATATTATAAATTTGAAAGTTTGGATGGATGTGTGTGTGGATGTATGTTTGTTACTCAATCAGAACGGCTGAACGGATCTGAAAGAAATTTGGCACAGAGATAGATTATAGTCTGGAATAGCACATAGTTTTTTTCCTTTATATTTTTCCCTTGGGATGATAAAACATTTTTCACGTGGCCGAAGCCGCTAGCAGAAGCTAGTAATATTATAAAAGCGAATTTGAGTTCATTAGTTTGTTTAAGCTTTCACGAATTAACGGCTAAATGGATTTAAATGAAACTTAGTACACGTTAATTTTGTCCTGGATTAGGTTATAGGAAGAGCAGTGGTAACTTACTTACAAGTTGTAGGTCATGGGTTCGAACCCAGGCAGGCGCGCTTTACTTTGTGTAATTTATTTCATCACCACTGCTCTCAAAACGGTGAAGAAAAACATCGAGAGAAAACCGTCATGTTCTAAATCTAAAAATTCGAAGACATGTGACGTCCACCAACATGCACTAAGCCCGCGTAGTGGATCACGGCCGATTCCCTCTCACAGAGAGGATGCCTGCACGCACAACGGACCAAATGCGAGTCTAAGTGCGGAAAAGGGGTCCAATACTAGGTTATAGGATACTAATTTTTGTTCCCTTGGGATGACTTTCGAATTTCATTCAAAAGCCGCTGACAGAGGTAGTATGGCCATACGGGCTACACGTAATTAATACTAAAGCAATTTCTTACAACTACCCTCGATTAAAAACGGCCTACTACTTCAAGAGGCTATCTAAACTCGACCTGAATATTTCAGTAACAACTGAAAAGAGGCCTACGCTTTAAGACCACCATACATTTTTAAACAGTTTCTGCTCTGACAAGATTTAGTTAGGAAACTTTGAAAGTTTATGCTTGTTATTCGAATTTTGAAATTCAACGGTTTTGGATTTCCTTTATGGTAGGGTTCACACTGGGAATTTAATAATGAGAATTTAGAGGAGCTTTGGAGTTTTGGGAAATTTATATTTTTGTAATAAGTAAGGGGAATATGAACCCTAACTATTTGATTTTGTGACAACTATGAGGAAGGCTGTGTACTGCAATGCTTGTGTTTGCATTGAGTCCAAAACTTGATTTTACTAGCATGAAATGCTACAAATTGTTTTTAAAAAGTTTCTCATATTTTTATATAATTCTCAAAATATTTCAATAAGTATGAAATATTTTGTAATTAATTGATACGGTTTAGGACGGGATTCTTGGCTACCTGATGCAACGTACGTATTAAATATAATTCTACGAGTTTTCTTGCAATTTAATTAAGTTTTAAATTTTATATAGAGACTAGTATTTGCTTGGTGCGCGAGCTGCAAGCAGCTCGCGGTTTTGTCGTGTTTTTGAGAAGTATTCCTTAACCTACCCTGCACCTACCCTACACCTACCCTACACGTACCCTACACCTACCCTACCCTACACCTACCCTACACCTACCCTACACCTACCCTACATCTACCCTACACCTACCCTACACCTACCCTACACCTACCCTACACCTACCCTACACCTACCCTACACCTACCCTACACCTACCCTACACCTACCCTACACCTACCCTACACCTACCCTACACCTACCCTACACCTACCCTACACCTACCCTACACCTACCCTACACCTACCCTAAACTTTGTTCCAAAAAACATAACTCTAATGTTTGCTTGTCGTCGCCAGGCACTGAGTTTCGCTTCACCCACTCAACCTTCGTTACGCTACGGAGGTCGCCGGCTCGCTTCGCTCGCCACCTCCCCCCTGCGCTGCACTCGGTCTCGTAGGTTCGCTCTACTCGGGATCCCTACGCAGAATCCGTAAAAAAAAGATTCGCCAAAACGGGGGGGGAAAGGGGGGCAAGGGGGTCAACTTTGAAAAATGGTTTGTTTGTGACTATAGCATTGCCCCTTTATATGAATCTGAAAAAATAAATGTTCCAAGTCTCTCAACTTCCGAGATCCGCTTAAAGGGGGGGAGAAGGGGGGTGAGGGGGTCAATTATTGAAAAATGGTTTTTACTTTTCCGAGCCTCCTCTAAACGAATCCGTAAAAAAAACACGAAAAAAAAATTCGTCAAAACGGGGGGGGGAGGGGGAGAAGGGGGGCAAGGGGGTAAACTTTGAAAAATGGTTTGTTTGTGACTATAGCATTGCCCCTTTATATGAATCTGAAAAAATAAATGTTCCAAGTCTCTCAACTTCCGAGATCCGCTTAAAGGGGGGGAGAAGGGGGGCGAGGGGGTCATTTTTGAAAAATGGTTTTTACTTTTCCCAGCCTCCTCTAAACGAATCCGTAAAAAACAAAAAATACGGGTACCTTAGTTTCCGAGATACGATAGAGGGGGGGAGGAGGGGGGAGGAAAAGGGGAGGTTTGGGACTTTTCCCATACTCACGGGAGTTACTTGTTTACGAATCTGTCAAAATATACCCACCTCCCCATCCACCATCTGGGAGAACAATTATGTCAATGAGTCAGTGAGTCAGTGAGTGGTAATCCAGCTTTATATAATATAATTTAGTAGTAAAGCTGCGTTCCCAATAGAACACATATAGTGAAAAATATTTTTGTAAGATATCGTTATATTCAATAATATATGTATTATGTTCAACAGATTACATAATATTGAATACAATATTTATTAGTGTTGGCATAAAACGACGAGATTATAATGCAAACTCATTTTTCATAAGATTAGGGAAGTATCTGGAAGTACTTTTAAAGCAATGCATAAATTCTTTTATCTTTCATTTTCCTGCTGTGTTCCTGTGTTTTTTTCCTTGTTTATCTTAGAAAACCACAATTCATCAAATCGCATAACACCATTTTTTGCAGTCTTTGAACCAACAATTAAATATTTATATATCTTACTTTTTTTAAATAATAAGAATTTATCATTCCCCAAGAACCCGTTTCATATACTTACGTTTATAGATATTAATTATAAAAGGCTTGAAAATGCAGGTATTTTTTTTAATTCTCTGCGTCCTAATCTAAGTGTATTCCTGTAACTTAGGAACCAGAAACTGCTACGTTCAAAAACAAAATAATTTATTCCTAATAAAACCATCTCATTTAACTAAACAAGTTAACCGATATTATTGTAATCCTTTGATCCCAGATTATATGATAATGGCCTCGATTATGTTAATTATGGGATTTTAGGTACGTAATTTTTATTATTATATCTAACAAAAATTAATAAGCAGTACCATTTTGTTCTTCTATCCATAGCTATTTTTTCTTTTATGTGTACATAAAAAATAAATATAAATCAGTACACGAAAATATTTTATGTATAATTAAAAAAATCAAATTCTGCTTAGAATATTATGTTCACTTGAACTTTTTTTATTCAAATCAAGCGTTTGAAAAGTGCAAAGAAGTACAGAAAACAAACTTTTTCAACCTAAATATCAATTCGATATTTACGATTGCGTAAAGCGAAATCAATATTATTAATTTAAAGGCAGAATAAAACCCACAGCGTTGTCAATTTGTAAGTAGGTAAGGACTTACAGTCAAAACCCTGCCCTGAAAATATTTTTATCATATATTAACGTCCCCACAAAAAAAGTTTACGTAACTTTAAAACTCACCTCAAACTTCGAAAACTTTTTTCAAACACCGAACACGTAAATACAAACCACTTTTAACTTTAAACCACGAACAACATACAAAGTCTTTACAATAATCGAAGTGCTTTTCTCAAAGTATATTGTTAACATACGACTCCGCGTAACGTGTGAACCGAGTCACGGCAAACGCTAAACTGAAGTCCCATTCCTGAAGACCAATTTAGCTGGAGCTCTGAAACTACTTCATGCATCTCTGCATTGCCCTCTGACGTTAGTACAAAAGGGGGTGGAGAAGGTCTTGCTAAACTGGAAAAGCCCTTTGTGGGTTACGGTAATTGAATTTCAATTTTGATAGTAAATAAACAATAGATGGAATTATGTCTTGGGCCTGTATTATGTAGACATGGAATCATAAACATAAATGTTGTTTTCAATTAATTTCTTGAGTTTACCTAAATATAAATTAAAACTTTATGTACCAGAACTGAACTATTACGAAGAAATTAAATGGTTTCTTCTGGAGTCTTCTTCGGTACCAAAAACCTAGTCGATTCGATTTTCTTTTAGTACTTAATTACGAAAATTGGGACGAAACCTGGACTTATAGTTAATACTAGCTGTGCCCGCGGCTTCGCTCCCGTCATATGTCTGCCAACCCTACCCTACTTACCTACCTACCATTTTTGTTTCTATAGTCATCATTTTTTCGCGGAGAATCTTAACACCGCCATTCAGAAAATGTCTTCAAATGCACGACGCCATCTATCGAATATCGAGTTCAACTGTCCGAGTATCTGAATTGCGTGTGTTGTGATAATTTTACTTCTTGGAACACTTTAAATTCATCTAAGTTTTGATAGAGTGAACCGCTTGCGATGAAACAAAAACGAAGTAATTCTTCAAGTTACGCACAATTTTTATGTATAAAAGTTATCTACATTGGTTTCGTACATTTCACGTGATGCGTGCACAAATAAACAGAAAACAGATAAACAGACAAAAATGCTGGAAATAGGTTCTGTTGGTTATCCTTTAACACCCTGGCTATTTTTTTTTGGAAATATTTTCGATGTACAAAATTACTTTTCTACAGATTTATTATATCTTGATTGATTGATTGATGATTGATGATGATTAGTCTGAATTCGCTAACCCGCGATGAGCTAGCTTGGTGATTAATGCTTGTACCTTCTCTGTATGAGAAGAGGCCTTTGCCCAACAGTGGGACAGTAACAGGCTGGTATTACTGTTATTATAATTATTAATGTTATTGTGGTCATTAGCGAATATGATTGCCCGCAGGTTTTCACGTGCTTCTGCGGGAGTTAATACACTGTTTAGGGCCTTCTGTATTTCGTTTTACGCCTGCAGCCTGTGGGTTCATTTTACGCAAAATTCGTACAGCGCCCTTCGCGTTTAGTTATAAGGCCTTCAGGGTGCTGATGGGGCTGCCTCGCTTCTGTAGCGCATCAGGGATGTTTACGGCAATGCGCGTCGATTGCTTTTATGCATTGATGCTTAAAAGATGTGCATCCTTGGTGCGCAGGTTACGGGCCAGCTCCAACGGCATCCTGACCATGATTTCTGACAGGCTGGACTGTGTTCATATGAATCTTTGCTCCAGTATTTCAGCTGGAATGCTGAAGCAATGATGATTGTATCTATGTGAATTTTAAATGTTATTCAAATTGTATCTGCTGTTATTGTGCTACTAACATAGGTATAAGTTTGTATTGTTACTAACACCATGAGTATGTTTAAGTTTGAGTAAGTTTGTATGGGTCCTGTTGCCTTAAATAAATGGATTAATAATAATAATAATCGAGAACCTCGTGAAGGTGGAGAGAGATAAGAAAAGTAAGTATCTTGATCTGGCTCGCGAGGTTGTCGACATGTGGGATGTGAATACAGCAGTATGTGCCGATAGTCGTTACGGCCAATGGCATAATAGCCAAGAGCCTCGACGAACATTTGCGATGGCTCTCGTTGGGCAGCTGGATCAAGGGCTTGATCCAGAAAGCGGTACTCCTGGACACGGTACGTATCGTTAGGAGGTTCCTCTGTCAGGAGCCCTGACCACCGGTAGCTTGGACCCTGTTCTCTGTTGCCTACTATTTTTGTATTTTTTAATGTTTTTTTTATTCATTTTTTATAGAAAAAAAATTAAAAATATGTAAATATAATAAAAAAATGGAATAATAATTGCTTGGTTTTTTGTTTATCTCGGCACCGGACCTTTGAAAGTCGTACCAGGGGCCAAAACCAACTCGCAGAGGCCTTGTTAGACATGTAGAATGAAACGTGACACCAACCGGTGATTATCCCTGTATGCACTACCGCAAAAGCACCCAAGGACAATCACCGGCTGATGCAGGACTTTTGCAGAATATGGAGACAAAACACATTTGACTATGGGTTTAGAAGGTTTCGTGAATCGTTTACCCATAATAGTTATTGTTATAATTAATTGTATTATTGATCAGTCAAAAAATCGATACAAACTAAATAAAAAAATAATCTACTTAGGCTTTTCCTAACGTTGTTGCTTTAGGTTTCCAAGTTTTTTGGATACTGGAGATTATTATGTGTTTTATATTGAGCACCTTCCTATCAAGACTTCTACAAACCAGTAACTGCATTATTCTATACCCTTTGGCAAAACGGATGTCAGATTATCGGGCTTCAGACACTAATGACTGTGAAATATCTATCCCATTGAGCGTCTAATTACAGAGACAATAGAAAAACAATAGCTTACGCACACATGGTGTGCGAACGAAGCGTCAGGGGTTAATGAAAGCTAAGACTAACAGTGTGGCCGGTTCTCGGACTCTCGGTATGTTATAAATTACTAACCATCCAAGGTACGAGGTCGAAAAGTGTGGTTAGTTATAAATTACTAACCATCTAAGGTACGAGGGCGAAAAGTGTAGCTTAATGACAGCTAAGACTAACAGTATAACGTGGATTCCATGGTGTGGCCGGTTTTTGGACTCTCGGTATGTTATAAATTACTAACCATCCAAGGTACGAGGGCGAAAAGTGTAGCTTAATGACAGCTAAGACTAACAGTATAACGTGGTTTCCATGGTGTGGCCGGTTTTCGGACTCTCGGTATGTTATAAATTACTAACAATCTAAGGTACGAGGGCGAAAAGTGTAGCTTAATGACAGCTAAGACTAACAGTATAACGTGGTTTCCATGGTGTGGCCGGTTTTTGGACTGTCGGTATGTTATAAATTACTAACCATCCAAGGTACGAGGGCGAAAAGTGTAGCTTAATGACAGCTAAGACTAACAGTATAACGTGGTTTCCATGGTGTGGCCGGTTTTCTGACTCTCGGTATGTTATAAATTACTAACCATCCAAGGTACGAGGGCGAAAAGTGTAGCTTAATAACAGCTAAGACTAACAGTATAACGTAGTTTCCATGGTGTGGCCGGTTTTCGGACTCTCAGTATGTTATAAATTACTAACCATCTAAGGTACGAGGGCGAAAAGTGTAGCTTAATGACAGCTAAGACTAACAGTATAACATGGTTTCCATGATGTGGCCGGTTTTTGGACTCTCGGTATGTTATAAATTACTAACCATCTAAGGTACGAGGGCGAAAAGTGTAGCTTAATGACAGCTAAGACTAACAGTATAACATGGTTTCCATGATGTGGCTGGTTTTTGGACTCTCGGTATGTTATAAATTACTAACCATCCAAGGTATGAAGGCGAAAATGTAGCTTAATGACAGCTAAGACTAACAGTATAACGTGGTTTCCATGGTGTGGCCGGTTTTCGGACTCTCGGTGTGTTATAAATTACTAACCATCTAAGGTACGAGGGCGAAAAGTGTAGCTTAATGACAGCTAAGACTAACAGTATAACGTGGTTTCCATGGTGTGGCTGGTTTTTGGACTCTCGGTATATTATAAATTACTAACCATCCAAGGTACGAGGGCTAAAAGTGTAGCTTAATGACAGCTAAGACTAACAGTATAACGTGGTTTCCATGGTGTGGCCGGTTTTCTGACTCTCGGTATGTTATAAATTACTAACCATCCAAGGTACGAGGGCGAAAAGTGTAGCTTAATAACAGCTAAGACTAACAGTATAACGTGGTTTCCATGGTGTGGCCGGTTTTTGGACTCTCGGTATGTTATAAATTAATAACCATCCAAGGTACGAGGGCGAAAAGTGTAGCTTAATGACAGCTAAGACTAACAGTATAACGTGGTTTCCATGGTGTGGCCGGTTTTCGGACTCTCTGTATGTTATAAATTACTAACCATCCAAGGTACGAGGGCGAAAATGTAGCTTAATGACAGCTAAGACTAACAGTATAACGTGGTTTCCATGGTGTGGCCGGTTTTTGGACTCTCGGTATGTTATAAATTACTAACCATCCAAGGTACGAGGGCGAAAAGTGTAGCTTAATGACAGCTAAGACTAACAGTATAACATGGTTTCCATGGTGTGGCCGGTTTTTGGACTCTCGGTATGTTATAAATTACTAACCATCCAAGGTACGAGGGCGAAAATGTAGCTTAATGACAGCTAAGATTAACAGTATAACGTGGTTTCCATGGTGTGGCCGGTTTTCGGACTCTCGGTATGTTATAAATTACTAACCATCTAAGGTATGAGGGCGATAAGTGTAGCTTAATGACAGCTAAGACTAACAGTATAACATGGTTTCCATGGTGTGGCCGGTTTTTGGACTCTCGGTATGTTATAAATTACTAACCATCTAAGGTACGAGGGCGAAAAGTGTAGCTTAATGACAGCTAAGACTAATAGTATAACGTGGTTTCCATGGTGTGGCCGGTTTTCGGACTCTCGGTATGTTATAAATTACTAACCATCTAAGGTATGAGGGCGAAAAGTGTAGCTTAATGACAGCTAAGACTAACAGTATAACATGGTTTCCATGGTGTGGCCGGTTTTTGGACTCTCGGTATGTTATAAATTACTAACCATCTAAGGTACGAGGGCGAAAAGTGTAGCTTAATGACAGCTAAGACTAACAGTATAACGTGGTTTCCATGGTGTGGCCGGTTTTCGGACTCTCGGTATGTTATAAATTACTAACCATCCAAGGTACGAGGGTGAAAAGTGTAGCTTGATGACAGCGAAGACTAACAGTATAACGTGGTTTCCATGGTGTGGCCGGTTTTCGGACTCTCGGTATGTTATAAATTACTAACCATCGAAGGTACGAGGGCGAAAAGTGTAGCTTAATGACAGCTAAGACTAACAGTATAACGTGGTTTCCATGGTGTGGCCGGTTTTTGGACTCTCGGTATGTTATAAATTACTAACCATCCAAGGTACGAGGGCGAAAAGTGTAGCTTAATGACAGCTAAGACTAACAGTATAACGTGGTTTCCATGGTGTGGCCGGTTTTCGGACTCTCGGTATGTTATAAATTACTAACCATCCAAGGTACGAGGGCGAAAAGTGTAGCCTAACCTTGCAGTATAGGTATAGTGAAGAAAAGTTGACCTGTGCAGCTGTTCTTATTTAACCACGAAGTAAATAATAGGCGAGTGGTTCAAGTGTTAGAATCCTGAGCGACGCAAGTGATTCATGGCCCTCGATAAATATCCGTTTTATTCAAGAGTTGCATACTATATTTTATACCATGACTACGAGAAAAAAAAAATTTTACGAAAAGCACAAGGAATAATAATAAAAAATAAATGGTTTATTACCTTCAAAATGTACAAAAAATGTGAAACCTCAGGGTTTAAATTTTGAAACTGAGTTAGGTAACAGCACCTGTGTTTCAGGGTCCACTGACCACCTCCGTTACGTTACATAATTATAATTAATTAAACAAAACAAAAAAAACAACCAAACATGAATTTAGAACACACCAATATATATTCCTCCATCTCAATGCTATACAACCTCCTCGCCCATAAAATACTCGATACAAACTCCTTGTGCAAAGGATATTCGATTTTCAAACTCCTTCATCGATTTAATTTTGAGTTTGTTTTTATTTAGGAATTTAATTTTGATTTTAGTCTAGGATGGTAACATCCTAGACTAAAATCAAAATTAAATTCCTGGATGGATAAAGGAGTTTGTATCGAGTATTTTATGGGCGAGGAGGTTGTATAGCATTGAGATGGAGGAATATATATTGGTGTGTTCTAAATTCAAACACCAAAACAGTGATTAAAAGTGCTTTTATTCACTGTTTTCAGCGAATAAAATAAGCATTTTAGAGGGGGAATGGTATAATAGTACATTATGGTACAAGTGTGCAATGTTGGTGATTACCGTTGAGGCGCCATTGAGACCCGAGCCGTATTTATTTATTAAGCACGGACAAGTTGAAATTATCTCTTGCATGAAATGAGCAAGCAATAGGTACATTAATTTATTTGTACTATTCACGATCTTTTTTGTATCGAAACTTTATTAAAAACAAAGCAACTCAACCAATAAATTAAAATAATAAACTCTATAACTCACTTGAGAATAATAGCAATGAAAAAGACACAGTTTGATAACAGGTATAATTATGTGCCAAATCGCGGTGAAATTAGAGCCACTTTATGAGCAAGTGTGTTGAAAATAAAATTGTATTCTATGAAAATTTTTACATGATCTTTTTTCGCACAGAGATAATTAATATAACTTTCAGATTTATCCAAATATTATTCTCTCTTTTGTGTTTTCATATTTTATCTTTAACCTACATTGTTTCATACTTTTTATACCCAATGCTTCCAACGATGAAATATTTTCGGTATTTCATCACGAAAATTAATTTAGGGTAGATACTCGTATTTCGTTCCCCAGGAAGGGTTTTCATTTAATCTATAAAAATAGTATAAAGTATTTTTGTTTGCTTTTTTGTACCGAATAGGCTCCGAAACAACTAGACCGATTTAAAAAATCTTTCACCTATGCAAAGCTATATTTTTCCCGAGTAACATAGGCTATATTAATTATCAAGAAAATTAGAGATCCTTATGAAAATTGCAATAATGTAACCCAAAGTAGCAAAATTTTGCCTATAAAATTCATTATTTGGCGTGCGCTGAAAAAACTATTGATGATACATAAAAATTATGTACAACATGATTAAAGTACTCATTATTACCCACAAAAAAGTCTCAGCTAAAATATATCTAACTATCATAGTTAAGTCGCAATAGCAGCTTTTGTGTTCTTAAATTTAATTAGATCGCCGGTAGAAACAAACGTTGGATTCATTCGTATTGTAGTAATAATTCTTATTCAAATAAATAGTTTAATAAATTGGTAGGTAGGTAGGGTATGTGGGTAGGTAGGTAGGGTAGGGTATGTAGGGTAGGTAGGGTAGGGTATGTAGGGTAGGGTAAGGTAGTTAGGTATGTAGGATAGTATTGGGTAGGTAGGTTGATCGCTAGGGCAAATGAGTAGGTTGGTAGGTAGGTAAGGTAGGTGGGTAGGTAGGTAGGGTAGATAGGTAGGTGTTAGGTAGGTAGATAGCCAGTTGACGGGAGCGAAGCCGCGGGGGTCAGTTAGTAATGTATACTTTTCCGTTCGCAGCTTTGTCGTTATTATGTGTAAACTGCAAGATTTTATATCATCCACTGCTGGGACACAGATCTTGTTTCTCTGTGGGAGGCGCTGTAGTCCCAGTGATTGTTGTTTCATCCAAGTTGGTCCATGAAAGTCAAAAACTGATACCCCAAAACACTATATTAATCACTGTTTTGTTATTCGAAGTTAGGAACGTGTCAAACCATACACTACTACACCAAAAGATATTTTTGTTAGGTTTTTTTTTGACAAGTTCTAATTCTATTTCATTTTTAGATCTGAGAAACCGAGGAACGTTGAAGGAAAACGACAACAGAAGAACGACTTTAATCTCCATTGCTAAATAAAAGAATCAAATGGATGCCCTTTTTCCATTTAATATGAGCTCAATCGACTCAAATAGAATAGTTTAACTTGAGCCCAGGAAGGTTTTAAGTAGAATGAATTGAATTTTTCATTCGATCGGATGAATAGTTTTTGGAATTTAGGGTTTTGCATTTTAGGGTTTTTTTTTAACAACAGTCTTACTTTTGACTACGATCTCACCTTATAAATCATAAGCTATGATCTTGTCGACAGTGAAGAACGCTTTTCTTTTTTTTTGCCTGGAGAAATGCTCATGCTACCACGCGGTGATAGTGTAATTATGTGGTATTCCAACCCACTAAAACTCCACGGTGTCCTACTGTGCCGCTTATGGTGGGAACACGTGTACGCGTAAGCACCCATCCGCGAACCCACCGCGGCTGTTCGTCACCGGACCCTCCTCTGGGGAGTAACCCATCAGCGGCGCACCAGAACTCATGGTACGTAAACACCCCATGAACCAAACCAGCACACGGGCGTTTATGGCACTCTTGGTCCCCTTGTGATGGGTCAGGTTGGTGACCCCGCCACCGCCTACCACTTTTCGCCCGCAGGGGATAGCGGCGCTCCGCAATATCGGCACTTCTCTCCCGCCGCAGCCTCCAACCCTCAACCGCAACCTCGCATAAGACATCGCGGTCCACCTCAGTGTTGCCCAAGCAGCCCCGCAACCTACTTGTTGGCCGCTACGTCGTCAGCTTATCATCAAAAGCACTGACGAGCGGCCCCTCCTCGGGTTACTCTTTGCTTCAAAGTGGGTGACCAAGCCAAGGCTACTGAGCCCTCTTTCCTCGACAGTGCGGGCACCCACCGGGGGGTAAGCACGCTTGCCTAGAAGTAACCTATTCACTCTTGACTTAAAGTTGAGTTGTAGCTTTCAGGAAATACAGACTCCTTATGAGTATTCCGATGGTGGAAAGGGGTAGGGCGCCTTTACACAAACGTTTGCGTATGGGCGGACTGCCACCACGTACCTATGGTGCATCGCCGTACTTCTTGTAGTCCGATGGTGGAAAGGGCTAGAGAGCCTTTACAAAAACAATTAATACATGAACGTAGAAGAGGGCTCTGTATTTAAGCTTTTGCAGTTAAACAACAACGCTTGCTTGCTTGGTAGCGTTAATGCTTTGCATTCTACTACCTTGCCTTCATTGTAAATAGGTTTACGTCTTGAATAAAATAAATATTCTCTATTTTCTTTATTCTCCGTCAGAGGTGGTAATACTGGTAATGTAACGTGATCTTGAGGGTGTGCTATGTTCGTGTGGATTCTGAAAGCAAGATCTGTGTGTTTAACTTCTCGAGATTGCCACCCCGATATTGCACTAGGAAGAGATTTCTTTTGCGGTAACCATAGTCAATACACAAAAAAATATTGGGTTGGCGAACTTTTTTCTTACTAAACTAGTTTTGTTTAATTAAATAATTCATAAACTAATTAGCAAAACTCTGTATTGTTGCTATTAAGAAAAAGTTCGCTAAGCCCAATATTCCCAATTAACTTTTTCAATGTACTTAATCTTTAGCATCAAATTTTGCTCACATCTTATTTTGCATACAAACGCAAGCAGACATAAATATGCTAATCACTCGTAAATACAGATCAATAGATTCGAAACGCATATCCAGCCTATTCTATTTCTGTGTCTGTTATAATGCAGGTAGCATGATAATAGGTAGTGTTGTTAGCAGCCGTCAACGTTTTACCATGTGACATCCAATTTCCTCCCGCTCGCCTTTTGCATGTTGAAAATAAAAGTTTTATAGAACACGTGAGCAAGCAGAATGTTATATAAATGGGTGTGAGTTGAAATGATGGGTTATTGATGGGATTACTTTTAGCCTTTACAAAAACCTTTTTAAGATTATGGTTAGGTAGCTAAAGGAACTAAATTAACATAACATCACAACTGTATGCCCCGAAGGTGTTTTATATTAACACACTCACATTTCTCCACTTATATTCGATTATTCCCGATGTCCAACACTTGGTTGGCCACCATAGGGGGACAACGAGACAGCTTTTAAAAATTATTCTCGTGGTCAAATTTTACTTCTTCGTGATTCTTTTCACCTGGTAGCTTGTGAGCGTTTACTGTTCATGATTGCAGCCCCGAAAATACTTCTTCATGCTTCTGGCCGCCTGCTAGTTTGGGTACAGCTTATTCATGTTTAACATCTATTTTGTATTTAATTAATAGTATAGGTAATTACATAGAAAGTTGTTTCGCTGACTCCCAGTGGTGGCCAACCTAGTGGTGGACATCGGGAATAATCACTTATATTTAAATCAGATTGAATAGGGGAGTGTGCGATGGAATTGCATGATCTAATTCCGTCTAGCCCGTTTCATCATCGGACTTCAAAACGAACGGCGATGCGCCGTTGGTACATGGTGGACATCCCACCTATACGCACTAAACGTCTTGGAAATACTTTCATTATGCGTACAGCTAAGGAGTGGAATTCCCTGCCTGAGTCTGTGTTTCCCGATAGCTACAACCTCGGGGTCTTTAGGTAAAGAGTGAATATATTACTTCCAGGCAAGCGTGCTACACTGTCGACCATACCATCGCTTACCATGAGGTGAAATAGTGGTCAAGCACGAGCCTATAAAAAAAAACCGGCCGGGTGCGTGTCGGGCCACGCGCATTAATAGGGTTCCGTAGTTGCATAATAATGCGGACTAGGAAGAGGGATTTTTGTTGTTACATGAACATTAAAACGGTTTCTCCGGCCCACAACGTTTAAAAACGGGCCCACATAAGATGATGGTAACTGAAGAAGGAGTTATAAAATCCAACTTCACAAGTGAAGTTAAAAAAATATTAAAAAAATATACCACTTCCACTTCCCGACCTCAGATCTCCCGTAAATTATTTTTCCTTTAATTTTTGTTATATTTTCTGCCTTTTCCAATGACTTCAGCTCTGGTCTATTACACAGCTGGTCCAGGGGGGTGTCGATGTTGATTCGCACACGGCCAATTGCTTGGACCTTCTGGTGACGACAGATCCAGACCGATACTTTGTGTCCATATTTCACCTTTGGTTAGTTCCGACCACTGTCTGGTGAAATCTGTGTCCGTCTATTCCCCGCCTGATCCCAGCCCAAAAGGATTAGATTGCAGACTTCCTGAGAAATCGGTCCATTCGAGTGGTTAGCGATGGCTGCTCGTCGGATACCAGTCGGATATTAACGCCGGGATCCCTCAGCGGTCGGTACTCTCAGCAACATTATTCTAGCTGCACATTAACGATCTGATAAATCCTGGTACTTTTGGGTATGCAGACGACAGCACTTTTGCTGAGATATACTTGTCCAACCCACCGGCTACCGAGCCGCAGATCCGCAGCCTAATTGCGTAAGTCGTTCCCCAAAGCAAAAGAGTTGATTCTTTCAAAGAATCAGAATATTTTCTTTCAACTTTTTCGGTATTGTGAAACTAATTTGCAACGAAACCAAACTGACTCCTTTGAGTTGAACTTCATCTACTGCGTTATGTTTCATCAAACTCGAATGATTTATTTCCAAATAATTAGGACATAAATTAATTTTGTTTTACTTACAACTAATGGTCTTCTAATGCTAAAAATGTATAAAACTGACAAAACAATTAAATAAACGGTACAATACGCTATACGCCGTGGCCTACGGTGTAATTAAACGCATTTATTCAGTCGTTCTAGGTAGTGATTTTTAATCTATGATACACAAGGTTTCTGCGCTGCAAGATGAAAAAAAATGAAATTAATTGCATATTAATATTAAATATGAGTAATTAAATATTCTTTTACAATTAAAGCAAATTATAGTTTTTTAGTTTATGTTGTGATTTGTGTGTATATTCTTTATTTCACACGGCAACACTGTGTGAAGTTTTAAACCTTACAACTATTACTATTTACTATACTCTACTCAGTCAGTATACTCTATGGTTACAAACGTACAGGCCACAGAGGACTTTTTTATATGTACCGGCACGGCAGTAAAGTAAAACTTTGTTTAGCTGAAATTTAGTAAGTACCTAATTACCTAGCCAACAATTTCATTTCTCACTGTAAGTAAGGTAAAAACAGTAACCCTACTCTAGAAGAGAGTATTACGTTCGTTGCTTTTACTTAAGTTCTGTTGAATTTTTTTTCAGTCATGCCTGCTCATGCGAAAATATCAGAACGCCAGTGGGAGATCCTGCTGGCGTTCATGGAGGAAGATGCCAGCTTTGCCAGGGGTCGGTGACGAACGAAGGTCCCAGGACAAAGCTGGCAAACCTCGATAAATGGGATGAGGTCGCAGCCCGCCTCAACAGCGAGGGGCTCTGCTGCTCTAAAACAGGAAAGGAGTGGCAAAAAGTAAGTGTAATTATTACATAAAATTTGTTGTAATGTATGTGAGTGTGCTAGTTGTGAAGTGACGACGACATGTCAAGCTATACCTAAATTTCCCTTAAATTCTGCCCGTCATGTCATTGTTATAAATTTAAAGCTCATCCAAAAAACTGCGCATTTAAACCTTAGTGGTGGGTGGTCACTGGTGACCTACTAACACCAAAAACCTTACTAATACTATGAATCCATACTAACATTATAAATGCGAAAGTAACTATGTTTGTCTGTCTGTTTTCTTTTGACGCTTAAACCATTGAATCGATTTTGATGCAATTTATCATGGAGATTATGTAGTTTGAAACCCTGGGAAGGACATAGGATAGTTTTTATCCTGACAATTATCTGGAAACCAATAAGGCCCTCTTAGGTTAAAATTTCCTTTATGGACCGTTGATTTTGGGCGCGGGGAGGGTGGGGTAGGAAGGGGGGGAGGTTCGCTCGCTCATGGACTAATTCCAATTTTTGTACCTCACTAATAATTATATTTTAGTAAGATGGAAATTTTTATTCTAACCTGAAAACTTTAACCCTGGATATCTCCATAACCATGGGGCTCCGCGTGGTGGGTATGGTACAGGGGGGTGAATTTCAATTTATGCATCAAAAAATTTTTGGGTATATAAATATCCTTAATACTACCACATAAATAAAGCAGGTGAATGAGGCGCGCTGCAGCAGAGTGAGGAGCTAACCTGTGTTAAATCATTATAGATGACTTAATTAATTTAATAATGCTTGTCATGTCATAAATATTTAATTTAACTTTAATAGTACTAGAATGTTGCAAAAGTAACAATGAATTTATTTGTTTCTGTTATTAGAAGGCAAAATATATACAGGGCAAGTAGATACCGGTCATCTGGTAGATATCGCTGTCAACAATAAGACTGCCTTTGTACGTGTATAATTATGTTTTTCTTATAAAATAGATGTGTAACTTTTATGGTGTACAATAAAGTATATTCTATTCTTTAATACTTGTTTTGAATGACATAGCATGACACATATTTTTTTTGTATTCTATCGATGGATATCATTTAGAGACGTCTATACATTATAATAAATAGAATTAAAATTGACATGGAATTATTCCCTTAAGACTCAACCAGTGATACCAATAGATCAAACTCTACAGTTTTTTATTATATATACTAATAATATATGCATTAGTTTATTATATAAGCTTAAAACACAGTGTATCTATCGGCTATTATTTGTAATAACCTTTATTATGCAATTAAATATTTGACTTTATTCTTATTGGAGGATTAAACATTTGTTTTATTTTATTTTTTAAGGAACTCTTGGTGCATGTGCGTCCGTGCCGAGGGCGAGGAGACCATGTATGTATTACCTATTTGTTTTGTAAAACTTAAATATGACTAAAACTTTAGAATCTATTGATACATAATTATTAGAATCTAAAATATTAGATAGAATCAAAATTAAATTATGTTTTCAGACAATCGGATGGCCCTGCACCCCAGTGGGTCACTCAAATGGAGGAAAGACGCAAGCAGATGACTGCAGAAGCCCTGCAGGGCCTCTGCAGAATGTTCTGAGGACGGAGGAGCACGCTTTTGGCCACTATCTCGCCTGATGTTAAGTGATGATGTGGTTGATAGTGAAGCACGCTTGCTAGAAGTCACCTATTCACTCTTGATTTAAAGACCCTTTGACTCATCAGTTACGTAGATTTTGAGTTCATCCATTACAAACAATCAAATCCTTCCCCTATATTATTGTAGTGTATAATATATGTGTAAAAATTTTTGCATGTTCTGCCTGACCCCAGCCATCTGCTGATTTCTGTCAAGGCCCTGCAATGTCTCTCGAGGACTAATAAAATACTTGAATGTTTATCGCTAGTCCTCAACAGAGGCACAGGGAGAGTCGAGTCTCAGGCCCGATTTTTATGAAAACTATAACAGCATTATTAAATTTTTGAAAAATCTTATTTCTATTTAGGAATCAAACCTGTTGATTTTGGACATATTTAACTTATTGGATTTTAACATGTTTTGTATTTGATTATGACAATTATACTTTACCATGTATGACGTTGGTTAAATTAGTTGCTAGTAGGTGACTTTGTTTTGTCTATAATGGATGAATTATTTCATGTATGACATCGTGACTATTTAAATAAATATTGTATTTTCAGAATATATTGGTTTTATTTGATATTGGATAACTATTTATAAACGTCAGAAATTTCATACCAATGTAATTTTCAATGTTCCGATAACTGTGTTTACTTGAAGAATAAATATCAGCAGTTTAACATTTTCTATGCAAAAGCTGTGCTGTCAAATTGCCATTTTAATTCCCCTGAGTCATCTGACGATTGAAAAATCTGCCCACAATCTATTGTCCTTGTTATTTTCTATGTTATCACTTATTTCTTAGGTTAATTATTTCATATTTGATGTGAATATACTTTAACGTCGTTAGTGTACCTAGCTGTCAGCAGCTAGCTAAGTGTATGTATAGAATATGGGTAGGAACAGAAAATAATACAACAAAAAATTGTGATATTGTATTTATTTGCAACTGATTAAATTCAAGAATTTGAAAAAGTTTTGTAGTTCATGATATGCACACGTTCCCAAGTCTCCTGTGAGATAGTGTACTTGGCGCGTTTTTTTAACAAGGTTTCCCCGGTGAGCCCATTGCACAATCTATTTAACTGAGATCCTGTTTACTTAAAAAATATTGTAAGTACACACAGATTACATGCTTAATTTACGTTCATACATCCAGTCATACACGCACGCCAGTTATGAGTACTCAAATCTGCCTAGTAGATACCTATTATTAATCTCCTTTCATTCTTCCTCTTACCAGCATGGGTGTTCACCATCTAAGCATATTCTTCAATGTCTCTCACTATATCTTCTTTAAACCACAACATGCCTTATGACATCATTCCTCGTCTATCATTCAAACACGCATTTCCTCAACATTAATTCTACTTTCATATCTTTTTTGGTGGGAAAGCTGGAAAATTCGTAAATGCCTATGCAGTCATGCACAACTAACTTTCACTTCCATACATAAGTGAAGGCACCAGCACAGTATTGTGAAAGGGTTGTCGAACCTTTTTGAACATGGACTGGCTGGTCACAATCGCTGTAATAGGAGAATAATGTAATACCCTGTGAGCTAGTAAGCATCGCCAGCGACTCTTCAAAACCCCAATGCAGCGCTCGACCACATTGCGAGTGTGAACATGGATTTTCCTCTGGTGACTTTGGGGCAGAACGAAGCATCGGTGTCTTAAGATCTATCTTTACGCGTATCCGGCGTCTCCTGAAAAAATAAGTTCGTATAGGCAATCTTGTTTAATTTTATCTTTTATTTTTAACAAGAACATAATATATTTTATAATGAATAGTTTGGTTACCTAGTAGCCTATACTTCGCCTTCATCATGTAAGTGCTGCATGATATTTTGGACAGGATACTTCCAAATATGGGAGTCGCCCTCGAATGACCCATCATTATATTGAATGTGTAGGTTGGTATCACAAATCTAAAAGTTTAGGAAACATTTAAATCTTATCAAATATCCTGCCTTATATACTATACATATGTTCTAGTTGTGCAGTTAATTTTTTTAATCATATCCTTCTAACACTCGTTAAACTTTTAATCTTCAAGTCTTTGTTAATGGAGTTAGTTCAAATTATCAGACGGATATAATTAAATACAAAAACTTAGTCGCAACTTTATTAAAACAAAAAAATTGCAGCAACAAGAATAATACTTACAATTAATACATTAAGACTGTGATAAAGCTTTCTGTTGAAATAAGCTTCCTCATTTTCATGAGGTCGGATCACAGCAACATGGGTTCCATCGATGCAACCCAACACACCGGGAAATTGAAACATATCCATAAATCTGAAACCAAATAATTAGGATTATTATGTATTTATTTAATACATAATAAAATCAAACACTCTGTAGGTAATAAATGTGTTACATAAATGCGGATTCTCATTATTTTTTGTTTAAAACAATGGTAAATAATAGTCATAGATTTTCATTGTTATCTAATTTCATACACACTTCCTTTTTACAGCACCCCTCTCTTCCTGTGTCATAGGAAATTTAATATATCTTCGAAGAATCTCAATGCTGTTGAGAGCCTCAGTAACCTAAAATAAAAAGAATATTTGTCAGAAACTTACACCACTGTTTAATAACAAAAGAATTCAAGTAGCACCTCGCACAGACAATCATGTACTGTTGTTTGTGATAGCCCCAGACGGTAATACGCACCAATAATTTTTTGATATTCCCCATTAGCATAAAAACTAACTGCTGCTAAAACCTGCAATAAAATATTATTTCTTGAAGCAATTATTTTGAAGGCCTTGTTCCACACTTATATTATATCCAAGCACCATATTGTGCTTAGATTTTTTGATAGGTAACTGGGTTTTACTGGCCATGAAGTTTCTGCCCCACATAAGTTACCTATGTTTTGAAATACTAGCTCCAACTTTGTGACTAATTGACTGGCAGCTTGACTAAAGAAATAAATAATTTAACTTTGCCAACCTACGTCTAGCAAGTGTGTAAAGGTTACTTTAAACTTAACAATAAGTACTTAGAAAGGTTCAAAAGTTACCTTAAGCTGAGGGCAAACAGCGGAATTACGACGCCTTTGTAGAAGTGGAAACAGTTCCTCACAAAGCATCAAGAATTGAGGTTTGGTGAGCCTAAAGTTAGCCACGAAGTAATTGTGTGGCAAATCGAGGGGGTTGCTGGCACTTCTCAAAAGACTACGATTTATTTTAAACATTGCTTTAAGGCGCTCCTCTTCCCCGAGATGCAACAAATAACCTCGTGACATTGTGGATGCTGAAAAATCAATAAAATATAATTAGAAGATAGCTAAGTTTGAGGTTAACTTCACGTTACTTACTTGGAGCGCCCGAGTATTTCGGCGGTATCTAATATATCACAAATATTGATTAATAACTGCGGTTTCACACCAAATCACTTTCACAATCATTCAAGAAGATGTTGACTTACACTTTTACGTATTAATTTTGAAACTAATACGAATAAATCACAATATTGTGCAACGACAAACAGCGCCAAAAATTATTGGACATATTAATGTCAATGTCAAGTATATTTGACAATGACAAGCGTTAATCCCATTCATTATTGAAGTTTAAGCTCGATTCTGCCGCTTTCGTTCATTTTTACAATCAATTCTACGTCAAAATATTGGTAAATGAAAGGAGCAAAACCTTGCCGTTTCAGAGGTATTATGCAATACCAAAGTCGTTTTTGGGAAAGAATCGATTCTTTCCCAATAACGAATTCAGTTACGCAATTAGGCTGCCGGTCTCTCCATAAGGTCATAGTGGAGCGTCCTTGCAGGCAGTCTCCGAATGGGGCAATGCCAATCTGGTCAGGTTTAATCCTGCTAAAACCCAAGCGTGTCATTTTTCCGCTAATAAGAGCCAATTTCAACCAGCTCCAACTTTCTGAGATGTAACCGTGCCAATAAAGGGCCACCTTGAGCTTCTTGGAGTTACGTTAACATCGACTCTCAATTTTGGCCGTACGGGCCAAAATTGAGAGTTTGAGGCAAATGGGCGTATTTTAATGAAATCGAAAACACCATCTCAAAGACAATTTAATTATCTACATTTTGATCATTGAGATCTGAGGGTTTTTTTAAAAGTCATAGAGTAATAAGGAAAGTACAAAAATCTACTTAATTTTGGGTCGCGCGGGTGTGTAACGAGTGCCTTTTTTTTCTCAAGGTCGTTGGCGTTAGTCGTGGTCTTAAATGAAAATGATTGTTTAAAATGGGTAGGTACTAGAAGGAGATAAACAATTTAAAACTCTGCCTAAAAACCGACTTTATGATCCGGTAAGGATTATGTCTCTAAGCTTAAAATATCAATATCTTTAAAACGATTTCGGATGTCGCGCTTGCCAGCGTTTCTTATAAATCCTGGATGACGATTTTATTATTAATGTAATACCGGGCTTAAGCCGTTGGTACCGGCTGTCATTTGTCAATATTTGCCTATAATAGGGGTATTGTGATACCGAGTTAGTAGATGAAGGTCAGTGGAAAGGGGTGGTTTTATGCTCTAATGGTAATCATAGGAAAAACACCGATATTGCGTCTTACAGGATTGTATTTTTAGTAAAGAGATAACATAACGGACGACTACGTTGAAGGTGAAGCGCGCGCTCAGGACGGCGGTGAATGGTGCAGTGTTCAGCTGGGCTGCCTGGTTCCCGCTCGCGCCCGCCGATTCGCCTGCGGTCGCCTGGCGTGTAGGGATGCCGGCGAGAGCTAAAAGCACGGGGAGATAGCGCAGTTATGTGGAACTCCAACCCACTAAAACTCCTCGGTGTCCTCCTGTGCCGCTTATGGCGGGAACACGGGCACGCGTTAGCACTCACCGCGAACCCACCGCGGCTGTCCGTCACCGGACCCTCCACTGGGGAGTACCCCCCATCACTGGCGCACCAGAATACACTGTGCGCCGTGACCACCCCAGAGACCAAACCAGCACATGGGTGCCAGACGACCCCGTAAAAAGCACCCTTGGTCCCCTTGTGACGGGTCAAAGTCAATGGCCCCGCCACCTACCATTATTTGGCCGCAGGGGATAGGGAGAGCGGCCAGTGCTATACCGACACTCCTCTTCCCCTGTGGCCCCACCGCGTCCGCCATCAGACAGTGGCTACCCCGTCCAGGCCACGGAAGGCAGGGAGAGCGGCGCACCGCAATACCAGTACTCCTCTCCCGCTGCGGCCTCTAACCCTCAGCCGCGATATCGTATGGGTATGACCCCATACGACATCGCGGCCCGCCTCAGTTGCAATGTCGCCCAGGCAGCACCGCAACCTACGTGTTGGCCGCTACGTAGTCAGCATAACGACAAAAGCTCTGACGAGCGGCCCCTCCTCGGGTTCCTCTTCGCTTCACCGTGGGTGACCAAACCACGGTTACTGAGCCCCCCGCCTCGATAATGCGGGAACCTACCTGGGGGAAGGCGCAGATACCCCTGAGTAGCTGATTTTATAATGAGAATCACGGCTAAACAACTAGTTGTATTTTTTTGGAAAAAAAATGAGAAAAGGTCAGGTCTTGACAGACAGACGGACGGATGTACGGAAAACACAGTGTTCCTATAAGGGTTCCGTTTTTTCCTTTCGAGGTACGGCACCCTAAAAATAACACTCAAAAAAAACTTTTTATAGAGTGGTCTGATATCAAAAACATTTTTTATTGGAAGGAGTATTTCTCAAAGTTGGTCCCATTTAATTTGGAAAATATAATCCCCCCTTAATCTAGAAAAAACCGGCCAAGTGCGTGTCGGGCCACGCGCAGTAATAGGGTTCCGAAGTTGCATAATGCGGATTAAGAAGGGGGTTTTGTTGTTGTTACATGAACATTAAAACGGTTTCAGCGGCACACAACGTCTAAAAACGGGCCCACATTGAATGATGTTTTTTAGGGTTCCGTACCCAAAGGGTAAAAACGGAACCCTATTACTAAGACTCCACGATCCGTCTGTCTGTCTGTCTGTCTGTCTGTCCATCTGTCACCAGGCTGTATCTCGTGAACCGTGAGAGATGATGTATTTCTGTTGCCGCTATAACAACAAATACTAAAAACAGAAGAAAATACATATTTAAGGGGGGCTCCCATACAACAAACGTGATGTTTTTGTCGTTTTTTGCTCGATATTAATAACGGCAACAGGTGGACGCTTGAAATATTCACGGAATATTTAGTTGTATATTCACTTCAAAAATTAATTATTATTAAATTAAAATAAAATAAATTGAGGGGGGCTCCCATACAACAAACGTGTTTTTTTTGCTGTATTTTGCTCGATATTAATAACGGAAACAGGTAGACGCTTGAAATATACAAAGAATATTTAGTTGTATATTCATTTAAAAAAATAGTAATGATTAAATTAAAATAAAATTAATCAAGGGGGGCTCCCATACAACAAACGTGATATTTTTGCCGTTTTTTGCGATAATGGTACGGAACGCTTCGTGCGCGAGTCCGACTCGCACTTGGCCGGTTTTTTTTAATCTATTTGCTCGCGTTTGACTACTATCTCGCCTGATGGTAAGCGATGATGTGGTCTACGGTGAAACACGCTTGTCTAGATGTAACCTATTCAGTATTGACTATTTAAACTAAATAAAGACTAACTGGTAACTGAAGAAAGAGTTATGAAATCCAACTTCGCAACTGAAGTTAGAAAAATATTATCTATTTGAGTAACACCGCGGGTGCGAATTACGAAAGGAACCTATACGAGAGGGCGTTAGACCCACGGGGAATGGTATGGCTCGTTCCTGGATCCTTGCGCACACGCTCCTCGTTTATTTCTCTTTCGGAATTTGAAAATTTTCCTATGAATTCACCTCTAATCTGCGGTATTCACTATTTCATTCTGGAAAGTTTTACGCTACTCAATTAGTGATGTATTCGGGTCGAATTTTGACTTTATAGATGGATATCGACAAAAGAAAATAAGTAATTTGCTTGGAAATCGAATCTAATTTGACTTTAGATTACAAAACGTCGAAAATACTTCTGCACTATATGGACTACGGACGAGTACTTTTATAACGACTCCGGCCACTCCAATGCGATATTCGAGCTTAAACATTATTAATTTAGAAATCATTATTATTTTGATTTTATTTTTGTATATTTTTACATGGTTCATAAGCATATATTTGCTATCTGTTTTACACGGTTAACAACGTTATTTAAGTAAATTTTCAATGGCATTAGTACAAAAATTTCATTGTGCCATGTACATTTTATAAGTTGGTCGACTATTACTCGTAAACTTGTAAAGCCTGTTATGATTTTATTTTTGTTTATTTTTACATGGTTCATAAGCATATATTTACTGTGTTTTACAAAGCTAACAACGTTATTTAAGTATTTTTTCAATGGCATTTGTACAAAATTTTTACTGTTCCAAGTACATTTTATAAGTTGGTTGACTATTACTCGTAAACTTGTAAGGCCTTCTTATCCGTGATAGTTTTCCTTTTAATTTCGTTATATTTACTACCGCCGTGAATTTTTTCACATAGCCAAGAGCAACCATTTCGCTGGAAGTGGGGGCACTTGACTCTAACATAAATTTGCAATTTAAAGCTTAATTTTACGCAAACGGATCTTTGAATCGAAAAATGGTTTTAACATTACATTTCTGAATGGCCTATTCAACGATACTCCACACCATGGGACAGATGAGTAAAAAAAATACATCCCCACTTTACGTCTATGGGAGGTAACCGAAAAAAAAATTGTATTTCATGTTTTTATTTTACCACTTTGTCGGAATTATTAATATGTATATCCATGCCAAATTATAGCTTTATAGTACTTAGATTCTCTGAGCTAAGCTGCGGATGGACAGACGGACAGAGCGAAACTATAAGAGTTCCTTGTTGACTTCGGAACCCTAAAAAAGGATTTATTAATATTTTTTTACTAAATTACAGTTGTGAACCAATTCTATTAAAATAAGGTAAACAGAAAAAAAGAAAAATTACCGGCGAAATAGTACAATGCAGTAAACAAAACAGTTCGTTATTTAGTCGGTTATTTTTTTTGTTAACCCGTTGAACGTTAATTAGCAGACACAATAGAAACAACAATAGCTTACGCACACATGGTGTGCGCGCAACGTTTCAGAGGAAATGTTTTTTGTACTCTATTTTGCTAGTTGGCAGATGGAGGCATTGCTTCTATAGAGTATAGTCAAGCCTCCATTCTCTTTCTAACAAAACACAGTACAAGGATGGTTAAAGCCCACATAACCACTGTAACAGATTTTAAAACGAACATCACATCTATAATAGTTTGCCGATGTTTTAAATTTAACACCAGATGATATACATAAAGATAAAAGTCTAGAAAGATAGAATGCAAGCCTATTCGTTTGGCAGCCACAATAGGGATGTTACCTGTGCAGAAAAATTGTAATTCTATTTAGTCCGTCAGAGATTTTATCAAATAATATTGGACTCGAATAGAGCGCAGCAAAGTTCACGTGGGGGCCTGTGACGTCACACATCACATCATCAGCCTATTAATGTTCCCACAGCTGGGACACAGGCCTCCTCTCTGTGAGAGGGAATGGGCCGTTATCTTCGTGTCTTCGATTTTTTGGTTCTAGGACATGCTGGTTTCCTTACGATGTTTTCCTTCACCGTTTTGAGAGCAGTGGTGATGAAATAATTTACACAAAGTAAAATGCCTACCTGGGCTCGAACCCACGACCTACAACTTGTAAGTCGCGGCCGATACCACTGGGCCACCACTGCTCTTCGTGACGTCACTATGTCAGTATAAAGTGTACTAACAGCGTGACGTTACACGATATTTCAATGCATTATACCGTCGTCACTTTACGTTTTCATGTCAAAAGAAAAAATACATGTCCAATATTAACACGTTTTTATTAGCTTGGTATGTATGTATCTATGTATCTATGTATCAATGTATCAATGTAACAATGTATCAATGTATCAATGTAACGGAATCTTTGAACGTGATTTTCACCCACTTCAAAACGTTGGATTGATTTGAAACTTTGCACACTTATCAAGGACCGATGACAATGCAATAATTTAAACAGTTTGTCCCATTATCCTTACCATTAAAGCGTGTTTTTTAGTTTTTAGAACTACAATTTATTTTTAACACGCTTTTATTAGCTTGGTATGTATGTATCTATGTATCTATGTATCAATGTATCAATGTAACAATGTATCAATGTATCAATGTAACGGAATCTTTGAACGTGATTTTCACCCACTTCAAAACGTTGGATTGATTTGAAACTTTGCACACTTATCAAGGACCGATGACAATGCAATAATTTAAACAGTTTGTCCCATTATCCTTACCATTAAAGCGTGTTTTTTAGTTTTTAGAACTACAATTTATTATTTATTAATCTACCTGACAGACAATAAACAAATTTTCAGTTAACATCCCTTCCAGACAGACAATGCTTTGAACTTTAACGCCCCTCTAAGTTAAATATTTCAAATGCGTAAAATTAAAATCCTCAGTAAATGGTACTCGAAATAAGTAAGACTATCTTGTACATTACACAGGGTGTAGTCTGAACTGGTTTGGACTAAGTCCAATACAGGTAATGTTGAAGTAACTTTGAGCAATGTGGCGTGAACATGGACCATGTTAGTTTATTAAAATGTGGTAATCCTGAGCCATTGTCTTATAACGGTACGGTTCGGGCAAATTGAGATATATATGTTGTAGCATAGTATGATTTAAGACAAAGATGACCTCGCCTTGCAGATGCTGTCGTAGCGATGAAGACTATGTGGCAATAGATGGAGCGATTACCTATCTGATCTCGGATAAACAGCTTAACGTGCTTGCCAAGGCGGAGTCTTGGTTAATAAAGAATAGTTACCCATCTACAGACCGACCTTGGCAAGCGTTGCTTGACCTTGGAGATCAACCCGTGTGGCTGTTAATAATAAGCCACTATGCTCCTCTTCACCTTACCAAAATCTCATCTCCCTCTTTACCGTCAACATTTATACTTATCACTCTCTAATCTACATGCATTTGATAAGTGTACGGTCTACTTTATATAAATGAGTGTCCAGACGGGATCACGACTGTGCGGAAATTAGATGTTTGAGTGAACGATGCTGGCAAGACGTACGGGTGTCGTGTGAGAGGGCTTTAGGCGTAGGAAGGAAGCTCATCTATTATGTTTATTATTATATCAGGGGAATTGGTTTGGTTGTAGAAGATCTTGAAGTGAGAAAAATACTTTGGGCATGTCTGAGATCTCGCCATTGACGTTAAAACCTAGGCATTAACGTTTTCAAGTTACTGGACTGGAGAGGGCTTCCCCTCTGCAGTCCACACTCCAGTGAAGCGGTGAACAGTTTCGGAGATATGACGTCTAGGGCTAGGCATTAACGTCAATGGCAAGTACATCACTCACACTCGGTTTGCCGACGATATAGTGGCCATGGCTGAGACCATGGAGGACCTCAGTACAATGCTCGATGACCTCAATATAGCTTCCGAAAGAGTGGGTCTTAAGATGAACATGGACAAAACCAAGGTGATCATGTTTGAATAGGATTTTTTAGCATGAGCAGAGCTTTGGTTAACATTTTTTGAGATGCGTAATCTAGTTTATTTTAGTAGCTTCTTATAATATAGATTTACTCTTCTGGCTATGATTTTGCCTTAATATAAAAATTATGTTTTTTTTAACTGGGTACATGTTTCGAGCCCTATATTTTTCTCAGTATTGTGGCAAGTTTGTACCTCAATGTATTTTAATCTACATCATTATTCAACAAAGCGCACGCTTTTTCAAGAACACGTCGCAATAATTAATAATGAGGTTTTAAGCAAGAGGGGAGCCTCTTGCTTAAAACCTCATTATTAATTATCGCCCACTCCCCCGCATTGTTAAATTAAAGACAAAACTTAAAACGGACAAAAAAGGACTCTGGATTCTTTTCATTTCTCCAAACTTTTATGGTATTAGTTACCCCAAGATCCGTCCTTCCCTTGAGAGTTTCAAGGTGCATAAAATCCTACATTATGCCCCGGAGATCAGACCCAAATTGTGGTAAGAGAAAATGAGGCCAAGTGTTTATTTCGGTGATGAAATTGCATACTTAATGTTGCACATTACTTTTTTTATTACATCGTTTTACTGGGCAGAAATGTTTACGAATTCATTCCGGGTTCCTATATAAAACGGGCGGTTATTGGTTAAAAGTAAAATTTGGATTCGACGTAGCATAGGAGGCTCTATATTAATTTAATTGCATTTGCGAATTAAGTGCAGTGTTAAACTTAAAAAATACAAGTTTCGTAATAATGATTCGGTATGATTTCCCTACCTACTCCCTACTGTGCCACAGGTCAATACAACACGCGGGCCGAGTGCGGGTTGGTGGATGTCACCTGTCTTCGAATGTTTAGTCCTAGGATATGTCGGTTTCCTCAAGATGATTTCTTTAACTTCTCATTGTTTTAATTTAATGGATTTTTAAGTGTTAACTCACGATTCTTATTTTCTATTTGTAATTTGTATTGTAATTTTGCTTATTTTATAATTTTTTTTTCTTTGTTATATTAGATTTTTGACACGTAGGTAATTTTATTTCTGACAGTGCTGTGCACATCTGTCATTGACATAGACACTAGAATAAGACCCCAGAAAATGTATTATGTCCATGTTTGTGTTTGTATTGTAGATGTGCTTTAAATAAAAAAAAAATAACCGTTTTTAGAGCAGTGGTGATGAAATAATTTACACAATGTAAAGCACCCGCATTGGTTTCTACGACAACTAAGTCTGGGCTGTTACTACTGGAACACCACGACTCCAAGGTAAGACGCATCATCTGCCTAGCCTTTTCCCAACTATATTGGGGTCGGCTTCCAGTCTTACCGGATTCAGCTGAGTACTAGTGTTTTACATGGAGAGACTGCCTATCTGACCTCCACAACCCAGTAACTAGTTAACACGGTACCCCTTGGCAAGACTGGTGTCAGATCTCAAAGATCTTAAAATGACAGCCGAGACCAACGGCTTAATGTGCTTTCCGAGGCACGGAGGAAACTCGGTATGTTGAAATGGTCACCCATCCACGGACCGACCTCGTCAAGCGTTGCTTAACCTTGATGATCGCCCCGTGCGGCTGTTATTATTTAGCCACGAGCTTACTGCAAGGTAAGATATTGAATAAATAAATAGTAGGTACTGAGGACTTTCGAATAACAAATTACCCAAGACCTTTCATCCCAGATGTATCGTAAAAAGCGGCTAAGGAGTAATGACAGCCATCTTTAATTTATATCCATTTCCCCTGTGCATTTTAAACCTCAAGGAAATTACCATTCTCGAGCCAATGATGGAGAACTATTCGGCATCTCTTATTTCCAACCGAAGTTCAAAGTTCATCAGGATGGTTCCAATTTACCCAAATAATACAGTGAAAAAACATTTTAGTTAAAAGTTACTGAAGTATTGGTTGCTGACTACGAAATTATTGGGAATTAGGAACTTTGTCTTGCTAGCAACAAAACAGACTGTGTGCTATGTTGTTATAGTTTATTTTGTAATAACTCAAGTTTGCTTAAAATTACAAAACTTATTCGGTTATCCCTTTTTTTATTTAACACGCTTTTATTAGCTTATAGGTATGTATGTTGTAACGCTTCTTACTGGTTTACCTAACTTCCAGGTAGCTAGAGGGTAGTAAAGGAAAAAAACCAACTAAAGGTTAACAAATTTTATTAGACCTCAGGGTCGGGGTTGTCACTCGCGGTCCGAAGTACGTTGCAAGGCCACAAGATAGTGTACCACTGGCCTTAGCGTTAGAGGCGTCCGGCGATGAGCATGCAGTTTAAACTCGGGGCCAGGTCCCGGGAAGCTGTGGTGCAGAGTAGGTGGTAGGTAGACCCGTAGCGCGGCGACACGGAGTAGGAAGCTAACAGTGCGTTGGGGTAGGCCAACACACGCGCTAGGTAGTAGTGTGAAGCCGAACTGAAGCCTGGGTAGGAACCCCAACACGTTGGGGTAAACTTCACGTGATTATTATTAGAAGGAAGAGTGCAAATTATTGTCGGATTAGCTAGATTTTACGAGAATTATTTTGCATGGATAAAAATGTGAGCAGTGACAGTGCAACTCGTCTGCTTGCTCACGGTCAATGCAATGACATGCCTCGTTCAAGAACTTTAGTTCCCCGCGGCTCGCATCAACGTCATCTCGCTGCGTTCGGATACTTAGTTTGCGTTGATAGATAATTAACTGTAGGGATTTTATTATAATTAGGATATTATTAATTAGATTTATTTTATAAGTACTTATTAGTGAATTTAAGGTTGATTTTATTTGTAATTAGATTATTTTGTGTTATTAGTTTAAATTAGATGAAGTTAAGTTAAGTAAGGGAAGATTGTAACAAAACCGTTACATACCCCCCTTTTTAGGTCAGGATATTTCCTAAGAAAAATCCACTGTTAATACTAGGTTATCTTAAAATCCTTGACATGCCATGTTATGTTGCGACCCGACATGTCTTCTAGCTCATAAACAAGCTTGGACTTTTTAGCAATAATTTTAACACTTAATCACATACATAAGCCATTGTGGTTTACGAATTGGGTGAGTGTTAAAAATGAAAAAAAAAAAAATGATCAGCTTAATACACCACCAATCAATTTAACCAACAGAATACAGCTAGTTACAGATATAAAAAAAATACAATAGAATCAATCACATTAGAACATTGACCTAAAGTCAACTTGTTTTCAAAACTAAACTATGATTCACGACCAACCAGCACCAATGAAAACTATTTAAATGCGAAAAGCTAGGCAACGCAATTCGGACACGAATGAACCTTAAGTGGGCGCCAGTGTAACGCTTCTTACTGGTTTACCTAACTTCCAGGTAGCTAGAGGGTAGTAAAGGAAAAAAACCAACTAAAGGTTAACAAATTTTATTAGACCTCAGGGTCGGGGTTGTCACTCGCGGTCCGAAGTACGTTGCAAGGCCACAAGATAGTGTACCACTGGCCTTAGCGTTAGAGGCGTCCGGCGATGAGCAGTGCAGTTTAAACTCGGGGCCAGGTCCCGGGAAGCTGTGGTGCAGAGTAGGTGGTAGGTAGACCCGTAGCGCGGCGACACGGAGTAGGAAGCTAACAGTGCGTTGGGGTAGGCCAACACACGCGCTAGGTAGTAGTGTGAAGCCGAACTGAAGCCTGGGTAGGAACCCCAACACGTTGGGGTAAACTTCACGTGATTATTATTAGAAGGAAGAGTGCAAATTATTGTCGGATAAGCTAGATTTTACGAGAATTATTTTGCATGGATAAAAATGTGAGCAGTGACAGTGCAACTCGTCTGCTCGCTCACGGTCAATGCAATGACATGCCTCGTTCAAGAACTTTAGTTCCCCGCGGCTCGCATCAACGTCATCTCGCTGCGTTCGGATACTTAGTTTGCGTTGATAGATAATTAACTGTAGGGATTTTATTATAATTAGGATATTATTAATTAGATTTATTTTATAAGTATTTATTAGTGAATTTAAGGTTGATTTTATTTGTAATTAGATTATTTTGTGTTATTAGTTTAAATTAGATGAAGTTAAGTTAAGTAAGGGAAGATTGTAACAAAACCGTTACAATGTATCTATGTATCAATGTAACGGAATCTTTGAACGCGATTTTCACCCCCTTCAAAATGTGGGATTGATTTGAAACTTTGCACACTTGTCAAGGATCGATGAAAATACAATATTTTTGTCAAAGTCAAATATATTTATTCAACTAGGCCAATAAGCGGCACTTTTGAACGTCAAACAAAAATTAAAATTTACATGTAATAAAAGTTGATTGTAACGTGCGCGTTTAAATAGTTTGTCCTATTAGCCTTACCAAGATCTTCAGGATTAGCGACGTTTTAGTTCAATTTACCATTAAAGAGTGTTTTTTAGTTTTTAGAACTACAATTTATTTAGTGTAATACAGTTACCTACAATGCTTATCACATAATTTACCTATGATAAAAGACGGAGACTCAAGATATTCAATCAACACTAGGCACATAATATCCTATACACCGGGTACATTTGGTAGCTATACCCGACATAATTCACGCAAATATACCCGTCAATGGGCTTGTGAAAGACAAGTTAAGCGATAAACTACATACAACTACACATAAACTACAGTACATGCAATATATACAGTTGCCTGAAGGCTTAGGGTGATCATAGACGATCGACTTATAGATATTGAAGACAGTAGAACGGCTACGATTGTCTAGCATGCACCAATCCCCGGTCGTCTCTCATTTGTCTTCATCAATATTATGTATTAATAGCCATTATTTTAGTGTATAGACAGATAACTTTTTAGAATATATTATTAGGTCTTTACCTGTGAAATTGCCGTTTTTTATGTAATAGGTAACCAAAGTAATCAAATATGCAATCGATGCATCTTTGCCAACGCAGTGGTAGTTTCTTGAAGAAACCAGCTGGACGGGAGGCAACAAAATCTTCAATGGCATTTTGTACTGCCTCTCGGGTATTGATTTTTTTTCCCGTAGAAGTCTGTAGGCGCAAGGTCTGGTGAGTATGGCGGATGAAGGAGAGCTTCCAACCTCAGCTCTTGTAACTTGGAGACCGTCGGCTGTGCAGTATGAAGTAGCGCGTTGTCGAGCAGGAGCAGCGGAGACGAGCGATTGACTTTCAGCTGGTTGGAGACGTGCGAGCTTCTCCATCATTGTGTTCTTCACTGTACACATCTGCAGTAATGCTCATCCCATTTGGTAAGAGTTGTCATGAATCACACTGTCCCTAGCCACCAAACAGTGACCATCACTTTTCTACAAAACAAAGCACGTCTCGACGCGTAATTCGCACTGGCGAGAATTGTGTTCGTGGGGCACTCATTTGTCAAGCTTTTTTTAACTTGCCAATTTGACGCAAATGGACCAATATTGTTATGATGCCAACGTCGAAAGCGGCTGCTAATTCAGCCGTAGATTGAGTATCATCGACCAAATTTTCGGACGACCAAGCGTTTAATTTTTCAGGTCGAAATTTTTAGAACGATAGCGGGCAAACCAATATCAGGTGGTGCGTTCGTTTTTAGTGTTCGCTCCGTAAACGTTGTTGAAATTGCGTGCCGCTTGTGCCGCGTTGCTGCCACGACGGTACTCATATGCCACAATTACTCCAATCAAATGCGATGAAAACATAGCGCTAATCAATAAACAAATGACTAATTGTGAAAAAAGAATTCCATATTTATTTTAATAAAATTATTTTGAAATTAGAATTCTTAGCCAAACAAAAATGTTTTGATTTGAAATGGCTATAATTGCAGAATGGCAATTTCATAGATTAAGATCTACTATTAAGCGATATTCCAAAATGGAGGAGGTTATCAATTCGACTGTATTTTTTTTACATGTGTTACATCAGAACTTTTTACTAGGTGAACCGATTTTGATGATTTTTATTTGAAAGCCGGTGCTTGTCTTGTGGTCCCATTTAATTTTCATCTGGAACTGATGAAGAACTACGGAGATATACAACAGAACTCTTCAATAAATGGCGGCAAATCACTCGAGATAGCTGCAATCGCATGTCCGTTTATTGTTTACACCATTTCATAACATAACATCACACTCGTACGCTCTAAAGGGGTACGCAGGTGTGAACAGGTCATCCTGGTATACTCTCATTCCACCGGTTTTGTTTAAGTTTCATGTTAATGGGTTAATCTATTCTGGCATCACTTTGAGAATTATTTCTGCCTAGCCTATACAACTAAAAACTGAAAAATAAAAAACTTTTTACAAAAAAAATAAAACCAACTTCCAAATAACACACTACAAAGCGAAAAATAACTTCAATTTCGGAAGTCTGTGTCAAAAAACGAAGAAACGAAAACAACAAAAAAAAATTGTAAAAAGTTTTTTTTAAACATCCAGGGCCGTAAATAAAGTGTCATGCTAAATGTGATGGCGACAGTCAAAATACAAAATTTAAAGAAGTGGTCACGTGACATTTCGATAGCGCTTGACAGTCCCATTCCCATACATTTTTAGGGTTTCGTAGCCAAATGGCAAAAAACGGAACCCTTATGGATTCGTCATGTCTGTTTGTCTGTCCGTCCGTATGTCACAGCCACTTTTTTCTGAAACTATAAGAACTATGCCGTTGATACTTCGTAAGTAGATGTATTCTGTGAACCGCATTAAAATTTTCACAATTGACCAAGTACAGAACCCTTCGTGCGCGAGTCCGACTCGCACTTGGCCGGTTTTGTATTTGATTCCAATCTCTATCGTGACGGTTTCGTTGATACATGTCACTAGAGCTTAAGGCAAATGATTAGTGTGTTGTCAGTATACAAATTAGCAGTAAATTGTTGTCAGACGTAATCAACGATGGTCTGCATTAGGCCTTACCCGCATTTGGTTAACCATAGCTTAACTGTATCTCAGGGATTAACGGGTATCTTGGGACGGTTCCGGGTAACCGATGCTTGAGCCCCTCGATAATTTGTGAAAATGAGGATTAGAGAATTCAATTAACCTTAAATTTTAGATGCATGGGTTGTGTTACGGTGTGTGAAGTAGTTATTTATTTAGGGCAATAAATGATGGGATATTTCGGTATTTCTGGGTCTATCTGTTAACAGGTTAGGTGAGTGTGGGTTTACCTGCCAGTCCATTCAAAAAAAAATGTCACCGTGAAAACATAGATAAAGTGAGCGTGTAAGTAAACTCCTGAAGTTATAGATTGTACTACACCTCAAGCTCCCATCACGATATTTACAAAATATCATAGAGGACTTACCCATATAAATATTTGTATAATTGTAGTCGTTAGGGTCCCGACTTTCGAATTGAACAGGCGCTTTACTTTGTGTAATTTATTTCATCACAACTGCTCCTAAAACGGTTGAGGAGAACATCTTGAGGAAATCGGCATATCCTTGCACTACATAATTCGAAGACGTGTGACTTCTACCAATCCGTACTGGGTCCGCGTGGTGGATTACAGACCACTGCCTCTCACAGAGAGGAGTTCATCAGGTCTTAAAGTTCCCACTGCTGGGATGTGTCCTTTGGGAAGTAGAACTTTAAAAACAGATTATTATTTATTTTATACTGGAATCGCATCTGTAATCCTCAAGACATGAGGCAATGAACAAACATAATACTAATCTTAATTTTTAGGGTTCCGTACCCAAAGGGTAAAAACGGCACCCTATTACTAAGACTCCGTCCGTCTGTCTGTCTGTCTGTCCGTCTGTCACCAGGCTGTATCTCATGAACCTTAATAGCTAGACAGTTGAAATTTTTACAGATGATGTATTTCTGTTGCCGCTATAACAACAAATACTATACTACTAAACAGAATAAAATAAATATTTAAGTGGGGCTCTTGGGCGAGTCTGACTCGCACTTGGCCGGTTTTTTAACTACATTATGCCTCATGGCGTTACGTTGCACTTTCCAGTTTTAGTATGCAAATAAACTAATTGGGTGAATGCAAAAGTTCCACAAAGCTAATAGGAAGTTTCTTAATTTGTTGATCATTTAAGAGCATACACACAGCGGTCAACCTATCCAATTTTATTACACTAGACTTATTCCTTTATACTTGTTTTCGCCAGTGGCTTCGCCCGCATTGAAGTGGAATATCATCACAAGAGCATGTACGGCCAGGATGAAAAAATCCTATGTCGCAATCCAGGCCATGGTCTACCTGTGTTCCAAACATCCAAATCTGTTTAGCCATTGAAACGTGATTAACAAACATTGACACATATAGACTTTTCTTTTATAGTATTAGTAGACCGTTGGTAATTTTACGTTTTCAATCCACTGTTTATCTTCTTTTAACGTAGTTCGGCTTCTATTTAAGTTGTAGTCCATGTTTTTCTTACCAGTAAATTCAAGCTATAGCTTGATTGCCGGGTCTATCCATCTCGCTGCATCATTTCATTATCTATCTTACCATCGGTCTTCCTATGTTTTTTTCATCTTACTTGTGCATCACATTTGTTAGTACGTTGGGAACGTAAGAGCATAGTAACCTTATTAGTTGTTATTAGTTGTGTGTGACATTTACTGTACCTACTCGTACATGTCATTCGTTGGCTTTTGTGTGCCCTGACAGTTGAGTGTGTCATGCTCTCTCTAATGTCTCTCTGATGGTGGCACATGTATTAGATCATTCGGTTCCCTTCATGATGGTTGAGCTGAGTGATGCCGATTCATGCGTCATGCTCGTGAACGGGCGCCGTCAGTTGGGATTGGTCATAACTTAGCTGCCTCGGCCTGTTGTTGTATTTTTTAAATTGTTTGTTACCCTAGACGTTTTTACGTGTACGTAAATTTTACATAGTTCTCACATTTATTATATTTATTTTTTCAACAAGAATGATGTAATTAAAACTGATGGAAAAGAGTGTCCTTGGAGTTTCTTGCAATTTCTTTTAGATTGAGACCTACTGACGCTAGCAGTCATAATTTGCAACAAGATTCTTTTTTTTTTGTTTGACAATTCAAAAGTACCTCTAAGGTTTATTTGAAATAAACTATTCGATTTTATTTTGATTTTACTACTTCAGAAAAGGCAGGGGAGTAGTATTCTCATCATTGTGATTGTTTTATTTTTATTTTTCTATTTAGTATCGGCTCGCGCTTGTATCAACAACATAGGAAAAATGCATGTGTTTATGTAAATGAGTACAAATGTATAGATGAAACAAAAACATACACACTAGCGTTTTGCGGTACAGACAACCCTTATGGAAAAAAAATGCGAGGTTAGTCAGAAATCCTAAACAAGCATGCATAGTGATCAATGTTCGTTCCTACTCTATAATGAGATGAGAAATTCGCTCTATACTACTACTGTAATATGAATACAATCTGAAATTATCGGAATCCTATTTCCAGCAATGAAATGATTCATTGATTGCATTCGGCACTTCAACATTCAAACTTCTAACAAACATACTAATTAGTTCTGTGAGTTACTGTTGGCAATCAAGAGTTCTTCTGATCAATTAGTTGATGAGTTCCAAATGAGCGACTGTTTTAGTCTAATTTATCCCATGTCAGGCAGCGATGTTACCACAGACATAAGACTAACTAGATAACGCAAGTGCCTACCGATGCTTACCGATAAAAGAAAATATCTGCAATGAGCCGGCCAACTTTTTTTGCGGCTCAATACGGTCTGAAATCAATAACGCTAAATGAAACAGCTCAAAGTAGAAAAGAAAGAAAACATATTTATTTGTGAGTTGCCATCCGTACCGATTATGCCGGGACTGTCCCGATTTCGATGATATTGTCCAGCGTCCCGACGGCATATTAATTTTGTCCCGATTTTTGATAATATGTGACAAACGCTCATTTCGTTCAGAAAAATAGGTACAACTATTTAAAACTGGAATGGAGTAGAAGTTGAACGCATTATTTGGTCTTAGTTTGAGCATATCTCCTTCAAATGCTTATGATGACCGTGTATTTTCACAAATGAAAATGGACCAATGACAGAAATCGTTGCTCATTAGATCAAATAAAAGCCGTATTTCAAATATCGCTAAACATAAACATGTCTTTTTCGGAGTTCATATAAATATATAAAAACGACGCGGACTCGCGCACGAAGGGTTCCGTACCATTATCGCAAAAAAACGCCAAAAACATCACGTTTGTTGTATGGGAGCCCCACTTAAATAATAATTTTATTCTGTTTTTAGTATTTGTTGTTATAGCGGCAAAAGAAATACATTATCTGTGAAAATTTCAGCTTTCTAGCATTCACAGTTCATGAGATACAGCCTGGTGACAGACGGACAGACAGACAGACTGACGGATCGCGGAGTCTTAGTAATAGGGTCCCGTTTTTACCCTTTGGGTACGGAACCCTAAAAACCCTGTGCGTGAACTTCTTATTCGCTCCTCATGATGTGCAGCGATATTTAAAAAGAATAAATAACGGCTCTAATAAATCCGAATAAATAGAGAGCCGTGGTGGCCGAGACTTACATGTTGTAGGCCATGGGTTCGAATCCAGGCAGGCGCTTTACTTTGTGTAAATTATTTCATCACCACTGTTCTCGAAACGGTGAAGGAAAACATCGTGAGGAAACCGCTATGTCCTAAAACGAAGACATGTGACATCCACCAACCCGCACTGGGCCGCGCGGCGTGGTGGATCACAGAGAGGAGGCCTGTATACTAGCAATGGGCACATTAATAGACTGAAGATGAAATAACGGCACGCTGGTATTCTGATAGGTAATTAAGAGCATTTCTTACACTTTTTCGAATCATCTAGTTAGATTTTGGTCTGTGGATGTTACAGCCTTTCGATGTTAAGCTAAAGTTGGCCATATAGGAGGATTGACGTAGCACTTATCTTATTAGTAACTTTATTAGATTCTATATTTAGGCAGGGCAGGGATTAGAGGTAGGCGGACACCCGAAAATCTGATAGCCAGTATAAGGCGATTGGCACACTAAGCCGCATCACGCAGCGTAGCGCGGAAGTGCGTGTTCTTACGTTGCTTGAAGTATCTCTCTTTGACGGGCGTGGCGTTCTAGAGACCAAACGCGTTGGCCGATTTTGATGATTCTTACGTTCATCGATTTGCCACGGCTACATTAAAATTGAAAAAAATAAAATTAACTAAAAAGTTATAAACAAAAAAAGTTAATTAAATATATCAAAAAACCCGACTGCTTCAGAAACAAACTAAAAAGACGTAAACAAGAAGAAAATCATGCTGTGCAGTCGGAAGATACATCTAGTTTTGGCCAGCAAGCTCGTAAATATATATCCTCCGACTGCACAGCATGATTTTCTTCTTGTTTACGTCTTTTTTTAATAAACTTTTTCTGCCTGTAGGAGATGCTCATACAATTAATGACCTTACCGAAAAACGCCGCGTTGCTTCTAAAATAAAACTTTACAAAAGAAGGATCCCACATAACATAAGCGTAAAAGAGTATCTCTTTAGTCTAAATAGAAACGTACGAATATATTAAAAGTGAAGTAAGTTTCGCGGCTCGTTTGACTGTGTGAAAGAGATGCATGATGCAATGTGGCGAGCGACGACGGCCAGTAATTAAAGTAGTGGCTGCATTTAGGGTTGCCAGCTGACAAAATTCTAACTAGGAAAAGGATATACTTGGACTTGATCTCCTATTTCATCGCGGAGGGAACAATTGCTCTATCTTCACAATCTGTCTTGAACTTAACGCCGGTTTCTGGTAAGTAATTCGATTGGCTGTTGGTAATTAAATCAATCAATCACAACTGCGGACGCACATTTGATACTCTGTCTCATTCATTTTCGTTCCAGAAACTTGACATTAAGTCTTTTCAAAGATTTTTAATCCTACCGGTTAGGTATAAAACACCCTAAGCATTCAAATGGCAAGAAGAAGGGAATGGCATTAAGGGCCTACATCCGCTTTAGTGCCGTAAAACAGTAACTTTCTAAAGCATACTTCTTAGTAACTGCTAGGTTAAAAGGTTTGAAAAAAAAAAAAAAATTGTTTCATGTATATTGGAACGAAGTTCCTTATCGCGCGTTGCGAAAGGGGGCTAGACGGAAAAAAATCTAACGACACTTTTTGCTATAGTTCAAAGCCGTGCGGCGTGCTCGTGTTTCGTGCGTGTTCTATACGCTGTTGTGTTTACGAAGTCGAGAGTATATATACATATATATATATACACACACATATATACATAAGTACATATATATATACACACATATATATATACTAAAGGAACTTCGTTCCATCCGGGTGTCCCTTGACACCTCTCAAGTTTTTATTTTTAAAACATGGTTTTTTCGTATAGCAAATAGTTTTGCTTTAAAAAAATAATAAACAACACGCTATTTTTTCGCTACATTCGGATACTCCTCCAGAACGACTTTGATGTTTAAAAATATTTTTACGTAGAAAATTGATGGCTGGAATTTCTTCATAACTACTCGTTAAATAGCATATGTAAATCAAATAATATTTTGCAAACAAAACTGTTCAAAAGGAGGTTCAATTTTGATATTTTGGCATCGAGCGGGCGCACGGCCAGTACTGCGTTAACATTGGGGCATATATTACATCGCCTTATGATATTCTTTAAAAAAAAATTAGGTAGTTTTATTCAGGCAAATAAGCGACCTGACAGAAATATGGAGCTCCCATGTCGATTCCATTGTATCGTTATCACCATCATTATTTCACCACATCGACCGATTCTCACTTATAGGGTTATACCGTCATTTAAGGTTACACTAGTCGAAAATTCTTCCATGCAAACGTAGTCTAGGGATTATTCCACTGTTTGACGATGTACGTTCAAAATAAAAAGTGATATCAATTTGTCTCATCATTATCTAGCCTTGTATGGAAGCAAAAAAGTAAAAAAAGAAAACATTTGAAAGTTATGAGCGTCGAAAGTGCCACATTTCGACACTAATTTTAACGCATTTTTGGGCGCGAATAAATACCATAAGAAGACGGAAAACTGCTAAACGGCCTCTATACAGGGATAGATTAGTAGTTCAACAATGCAAATAATTTTATTTTGAACAGATAGAGTTAGTCGTTTTTTCATGATATCTAGACTGCCAAAGTTCTGTTTATAAAATTTCGCGCGCTCGGTTTCGTCCTAAATCATTATCCATTTCGCTACAAATTTGCAAAAGTGTGTATTCGTACGCGAACTAGCTTCCTACTGCTCATCAAAGCATCTATCTCTTCCGCACGAGTTTTCGGTTGATATAAAATGCATTTTAACCCCGCGCACAAAATAGTTCGTGCCGTTGACTAGTGTAACCTTAAGGCGCAGATACCTCTGAGTAGCTGATTTTTAAATGAAAATCTCGTGTAAACGGCTAGTCGTAAGTTATTGGAAAAAATATACACCGTGAAATTTAAGTGGTTGTTTTCCCGCGGCAGAACGACTTGCCTTTAGGAGTACTTTCGAAGCATAGAGTTAAAGTAAAAAAATAACGATGTTTTTGTTTTAAAATAATTAAAAAAAAAAAACATAAACTCGAAAAAGTGAGTAACAATAGTAACTTGTAGGTACTAGGTACTACGGTGAATAATACGGTGGTGACGCGAGTAGTACCTAGTACCTACAAGTTACTATTGTTACTCACTTTTTCGAGTTGATGAATATTTTTTAAATTATTTTAAAATAAAAACATCGTTATTTTTTTACTTTAACTCTATGCTTCGAAAGTACTCCTAAAGGCAAGTCGTTCTGCCGCGGGAAAACAACCACTTAAATTTCACGGTGTATGTAACATAAGACCATTTTTTAAATAAATTTATCAAAGAAAATTTTGAGTTTTATACATGTAACATAGTGTAATTAATTTATAAAGTTATGTCTAACACGGACAAAAAAACGACAATCGCACCAAAACCCCTAGGCATATTTTAATGAAATAGACACCATCTCAAAAACAATTTAATTATACACATTTTCATATAAGGCTTTTTTTTTTAAGTCAGAGAATAATAAGGAAATTACAAAAAAACTACCGAATTTTGGGTCGCGCGGGGGTGAAACTAGTGCGCGTTTTGTTCCTTCAAGGTCTTTGGCGACTGTCGAAGACAGTGACATAGTAGACATAGGACCTGTGACATAGGGATGTCACAGGACATAGGATTCCTATGTCCTGTGACATAGGGATCTCAGATCACACGCTATTTATACCGATTCTCAACAATTCTCATTCTGCCGAGAACCGAGATAAAATAGCCACCATGCGAATACCGTCACTCCATCTAGCCTAAGCGCTAAATGTGCTAATGTCATTTCTAAAAGTTCTTAATATTTTAAAACTGTGACAGCCCTATGCTATCCCATACCTTTCAATGGATGCGGCAATATCCGTATTGAGTATGAAGAATTTTATCCGTACCATTAATTAGTGACGTGTCGATGTGCAGTGAGGTTTATTGGCGACAGATTAAGGCCAGATAGCTAGGCGTGAGAGTGTTTTATTGTTATGCAGGGAGCCTGGTTCAAAATTATTTATGGTTATTAAGTTATTAGATACTCGTACATACAGGTCCAGCTTAGGCCCAGTATCAACCCTGTTTTTTAGAAGCTTTGTATGTTTTAGCATGCTTTCGTATGTGTCCGGCAACTATGTTACCATTTTACTTAGGTACTTATGTAACTTTGGAATTAGGAACAAATACATATTTTTTTATTTTTCAAAGTTAGTGTGAACAGGCTTCTTCTGGGTAAGCTCACTCCATCGTCGACTTTGTTTCTGTCACTGTCTAGACTAGAGTCTAGAGCAAAAAAAAATTTGGCTGGTCTGGTGGCTTTTGCAATTCTTCAACCTTACTAGATACCACCATGGTGTTTGGGCTCATTAGATGTTTATTGACAAGTGATATTATATTAGTACCTATCACCACAAAAAGCTTGTTTAAAAAGAACTTATTTTTACGAATGCATTCCACGCAAATGGTAATCTTTTTTTTATTTAATTCCTTGATTTTATATTTACTATTATAGTTATAGGTGTGTAGGTAGTTATAGTTGTTGTTGCAGTTGCAGATATATATTGTTTTTTTAGAGGTATAGAACTTTAAGTTGGCCACACTGTTTTAACTGGCGGCCATTTTGTCCGCTGTCAAGTGATTTGTGTTTAGTTTGGTTTGGCATTTCAACATGATTAGACTGACTCCTGAACAACGCTTCCAAATTGTGCAAATTTCTTGTTTTGTGCAAATTGGCCAGAACTTTACAGTCAATAGTGACCGATATAGAGCCTTGATTACTGACTTTTTCGTTCCACATTTGAACAATTAGATGTGCAGGAGCTGTGGTTTCAATAAGACGGCGCAACATGTCACATAGCTCGTGCCACAATTGATTTACTGAAGGAAACGTTCGGTAGCCACACTGTTTCACGTTCCGGAGGCCTCCAAGATCGTGCGATTTAACGCCGCTAGACTATTTTCTGTGGGGATATGTGAAGTCGCTAGTCTACGCCGATAAGCCCGAAACGATCGACCACTTGGAGGACAATATTCGCCGCGTTATTGCCGATATACGGTCACAAATGTAGGAAAAAGGGATTGAAAATTGGACCTCCAGATAAGATTACGTCCTAAGCTGCCGGAAATCATATTTAAATTATAATGCCAAAAGATTATCTTTTGAATGAAGTCAATTTCATGTCAGTTTTAAAAATTCATCCTTGTTTTATTCCATTTCAAAGTTCTATACCTCTAAAAAAAACAACCTTTATTTACCTATAGTATAAAACTATATTTATGTTAATGTGTTATGTATAGTTAGTAGTGTATAGTTATAGTTATGTATCAGTGGGCTAATACCCTGAATAAATAAAATTCATAGAACAAAAATAAAGCATGTCTCATTCGCATCACAGTTCATCTTTACTTTGGGCAAGTAAACAAAACTTTCCAATCATCACGCGCAAAACTTCAGTATTTTTACCTTCGCATCCCATATTTTCCTAGCAACATTCAGAAAAGTGTTCATCTATCATCATTTGTGAAATGAGCAGAGCTCGAAACGTTTTCTCCCTTCTTTGTTTATGCTTAGTTGTCTGTTTCTTTCAAACTTTTTATTAATCAAGAAAAAACAGGGACCATATTTTTCACATTATACTGCTGCTGTGAATGACTAGTACCATACCTACTATAACAAAAAACCCCACTCCAAATGTTACGCAAATAGGGTGCTATTTTTGACTGTCAACAGTTTTGCTTTCTGGTAAGGCAAAACAGCGAGATTTTATCGGCATTAAAATGCTGGTTCGAATTTAGAACACAAAACATTGTCTAAATATGATATACATTGCGCCGTTTATAATGTTTTAAAAGCAGCGAAGTAGAAGAAATATACTTTAAATAACGTTTAATTTTTGCATCGCCTAGCTAACTATGTCGGTAGTTAAAAAATAATGGGCGGTAGTAAAGCTGCGTTATTTTTCAGGTTAGCTAGCTTATCGTGCTTCTACAAAAACGTCGCACAGAGGACCAAAGTCAAACACAGTCTATCTAGACTACCCAGGCTTCCAGTTTGCAAAACTGTCCATTTTCCATTACAGCCAGTTTCCGCGACCCACTAACGACCACTGAACACGCTCCTACAGTTTTTCGCTGCGTTACCCTTATTGCAGCAGTAGTGGTCTGTTTCAAACTTAATGGACTGGTATTAAGATCGTGTTTTTTGTTCGGCAGACTATTTAGTAGTGCATTTTCTGAAGGAACATTGAGAGGTGGAAATGAACGGTTGTTTTCTATTTTAATGTGTTTTTTTATTTTGAGTTTTGGGGAAGCCCGCAGTATGTAATCGACTGCGCCGTTTATAACTAGAGTGCGCGCAAGATAAGTCTGCGCGCGGCCAAAATTGGAACTAATCGTTTGTCATTTATGTCAGGTTCAAGAGAGTGTGTTGTATTCCGTGTTTTTATTCGTTCCCGAAGTAAATAATCGCTATCATTATGCCAAAAGTAATTTAAAGTGCTGCCAGGGATGTTTTCTTGAAGTGAACAAGACAATAACGGGCCTACGGTACCGTTTTACAAAGGTAGAGCCCGCGTTTCTTATTTAACAGGTAACTTTTAGGGATACCATTATACTAAAATTGCCCTAAATTTTCGTACTACCGGTGCCTGTCAGTATTGGTTTTTTTGGGTGGTACATAAATATACCAGCGGGAAAGAACCGGCATCATTATAATCGATTTCATGTTGATAGCAGTTTGATTCACTCGACGAATACAGACGTGCTCAGTAAAGCAACTTAACAATTGCATAAATTAACAGTTTTTAATTGTGACCTAGTTTTAGAGACATAGACGTTTTTGTTGTGTTATACAGTTTTTATTGCGAATATGGTCAAAAGTAAGTGATTATTTTACAAATATGGATAGCAGCCCCCTCAATCGTGGCGGCCAGCCGCATCGCTCTCCACCACCAGCAACAACACCTAGAAGTCAAGCACAGGATGAAACGGTTGAGGTTTTTTCTACTCCTGAAATTCAATCGTGGATGTCCAGCATTGAGCAGTGCCTAAGTGAGGTGTCGACCATAGCTTCGGAAGGAAAAATGAATTCCGAACAAAAGCTTAGAATTAGTAGCCTATGTCGTAAAGTCGGACACGGAGTCTCCCAAATGGCAGTGCAATATCAGTCACTGAAACATAAAGCCCTCCAAAACTACGCCACCCTGCAAAGTTTAAAGGAAAATGAAGACCTCGCCATTAGTTTGACTGATATCAAGCATAAATTAGAAGAAACTCTGACCAAGCAAAAACAGGAAAGCACTTCTTTTGCAGACATGGTGAAGGGGACAAAAAGCCTTATTCGGCCTCAAGCAACTAGCTCAGTCGCTATTTATCCTAGCGACAATACCAAGACCAGTGAAGAGACGAAAAATCTTATACAAAAAATTGTATGCCCTGAAGAAATGAAGCTGAAGGTTCGAGGACTTCGGAAAATAAGAAACGGAGGTGTAATCATTAGCACGGAGACCAAGGACGACATCCAAAAGTTGAAGCAGACTGTCGAGCGTTCCACATCAGGACTTACTGTAGATGAGCCTCAAAAGCGGAAGCCCCGTATTGTAATAATTGGGGTCCCCACTGATATGGCAGAGAAAGAGGTATTTAAATGTATTTATGAGCAAAATATCGTCGATAAACTACCAACACTGACCAAAGATACATTTTTGACCTCAATCAAATTAAGCCATAAGTCAGGAAAACGAGATGCCGACAGCTGCAACTACATTGTTGAAGTGCCAGCCAGCGTCCGGAAAGCCCTAGTGAACCAGAACAGGCTTTATATAAACTGGACGTCGTGCCCGGTACGAGATTTCACCCTTGTGACTCGGTGCTTCAAGTGTCAGCAATACGGTCATGCATCCAAGACTTGCAAATCCGCCATCTCAACTTGCGGCCACTGCGGGGTGGAAGGCCACGCGACTCAGGAGTGTTCTTCGAAGGATGATCTACCGAAATGTGCAACCTGCAAGCGCTACAAAAAACCCCACAACCACAAGACAGGAGATTCTGATTGCCCAGCTAGAAAAGCCGCTGAATACAGGTATATCAACTCTGTAGATTATGAAGGCGCCTAAGAGCGCCAAACTCTAGATTATATTTAGATCTAACGTATTTTTACAGAGTACATACTTTTACATTTTTTACTTATGGATAGTTTGATTACTGATATAGATAACGCTTTTTTGTCAGAATCAAAAACTTGTGAGGTAGAAGACTGCAAACAATATCTTTCCGAATACCAAAATCCTTTTACAGTACTAACACAAAATATTCGTAGCATCTGCAGGAACTTTGACAGTTTTAACATTTTTCTTCATAGACTAAACATAGCTTGCGATATCATAATACTAACCGAATGCTGGTTATCAAAACGCCAAGAAAACATCCCTACTATGACGGGATACAACATGTTCCATAGCACTACTAACCAGAATCAAAATGATGGTGTCGTGATTTACGCTAAACAATCGCTTATAGCCACAGTTGAAGAACAGAATCAACAAGACTGTAACTGCCTTATAATTAAAATAGGTACAACTATAGCAATACTAGCTATCTACAGATCCCCATCGTTTAGAAATCTGGACTCATTTCAATATTTCTTAAACCAGGCCTGTCGTAATCTTTCCGCTTTTAAGCACATCATACTAACAGGTGACATTAACATAAACATCACTGCTGAAAACTGCGATGCTGGAATTCAAAATTACCTCAATTTATGTTCATACCATGGGCTTCTCATCGGCCATACGCTACCAACACATCAGAGTGGCTCGTGTCTCGATCACATGATGATAAAAACCAGCCTACCATATATTACCCTAGTTACTAATTCAACAATTACTGATCATAATGCTGTCCTACTAACAATGAACTTAACGCTACCTAAGCAAAATCGTCCACTGACAAAGTCCAAACTAAACATGCACAAACTAGAACATGACCTGCATAACATTGATTTTAGCCCTGTTTACGATTCTCCTGACGCTAATTTGTCTTTATCGTATTTAATTAAAAACGTCCAGCAAGCAATATTACATAATACGACCGTAATAACATTAAATCGGAAGCATTATAATATTAAACCGTGGATTACTCCGGGCCTTGTTCGATGTATAAGGCACAGAGACAAATTACATCAGAAAACCAAACGCTACCCTGACAATATAATGCTTCTTGTAATATACAAGAGGTACAGGAACTTTTGTAATAATCTCTTGAAAAAACTTAAAATTGAATACGATAAAAACGAATTGCAGCAAGCAGGCAAAAATAGTAAACAGATATGGAAACATATTAAAAACTTGACTTACAGATCTAAACAACGGGAACCCGTTTCAAGTTTACTGCTCACTAACTCTTCACCCCTATCATCAGCTAATAATGTAAATAACTATTTCGTGAATGTAGGGAAATCCCTCGCGGAGCCACTCCTGAGGCAATCGTCTTATCGGTCTGCCGCGCACTTTCAGACTTCTCTCAAGAGCTGTGCTAAATCTTTTGCACTTTTGGATACGGACGAAAGTGAAGTAGAACTAATCATCTCAGCTCTGAAAGATGACTGTGCAGTCGGCTGGGATAATATTGATAATAAAATACTTAAGCGTTTTAAACACATTTTACTCCGACCGTTAACATGTATATTTCAGGCGTGCCTCCGAGAAGGAATTTTCCCTAAAAGTCTAAAAAAAGCGGTGGTCATCCCTATCTTTAAATCTGGATATAGAGATGTTGTGAATAATTATAGACCAATATCTATACTGCCTTCTTTATCCAAAATATTAGAAAAAATCATTAACAAAAGACTCGTCAATTACTTGGAAACGAACAACTTATTATCTTCTTCACAATTCGGGTTTAGAAGCAGATTGTCCACAGCAGATGCGGTTCAAAAGCTGACAGACCTCGTTGCACAAGAACTCGGCGATGGAAACCAGGTCCTGACTATCTTCCTAGACTTAGCAAAAGCTTTTGACACCGTATCTGTTCCTTTGCTTTTAAATAAACTGGAAACGTTAGGTATAAGAGGTACACAGCTGAAACTATTCGAAGATTATTTAAACGATAGATCGCAATGTGTTCGAATAGGAAATATAACTAGTAACGATGAGAAATCACTAGGATTTGGAGTTCCACAAGGCAGTATCCTTGGTCCATCATTGTTCCTCATTTACATTAATGATCTTTGTAATTTAAATGTAGGAAATTGCAAAATAATATCGTACGCTGATGACACTGCGCTTATTTTCACCGCAAAAACTAACTCCGAGCTGTATAAATTTGCACAGGCAGGTTTTAACATCGTTCTAAACTGGCTTCGTTGTAATTTACTAACACTAAATGCAGATAAAACAAAATATATTCAGTTCAACATGCGCAATCTTAATAACAAAACTAATCCCCATTTATATGCACACCAATGTAACAATCAGTCAGCCACTTCTTGTACCTGCCCTATGATCCTGGAAACAAAGTGCCTCAAGTATCTTGGAGTTTTTGTTGATAACACGCTCTCGTTTAGGCAACATATTGACAGTTTGGTTACTAGAGTACGTAAACTGATGTTTGCTTTCAAACAACTGCGCTCCATTGCCGACACTAACTTAGTCAAACAAGTTTATTTTGCTCTATGTCAATCAATACTTCAATATTGTATAACCTCATGGGGCGGAGCATCAAAAACTATCATTCTCTCTCTTGAAAGAGCACAAAGAGCTGTTCTAAAAGTAGCAAATTCTCTACCTTTCCTTTTCCCTACCCACCAGTTATTTAAATCCTGCAAAGTCTTGACTGTTCGGCAAATTTATTTACTGCACATAACACTAAAACAGCATGCAATGCTTAAATATAACCTAGATATAACTAACAAAAGGCGAAACGATATAGTATGCAGTTCAACCTCTACCTCTAAATTTGCATTTACATATAGATTCTTTACATTTTTAGGGCCCTTTTTATATAATAGATTAAATAGAATACTAAGTATATATAATTTAAATTTTTTTAACTGTAAAAGCATTGTTTTAAACTATTTGCAAGGTTTGTCATATGACCAGACTGAAGACCTGCTTCTAGTATTAAAATAAAATTAGATTAAAACTACGTAAGCATGATTAAAAATAACACTACTATGTATATTTCCGCAGTGTCCTAGTTTTACTTAAAATTGTTAATTTATTGCAATACCTACATTATTAAATATAAATAAGCACTTTTACGCCTGAAGCACAGGTTCTACCTAGTTCAGGCAAATTATACATCAGCACTTTTTAGAACATAAGCAAATTATTGTAAATTTTGTACTTTAAGAAATAAATAAACGATTTTATTATTTTTTATTTTTTAATCCATCATTGTTTTTTTTGTTTTAGGCGTTTCTGAACGTACCGTCACCCAAATAACTCAAGACCAACTTCTTCAAAAATTGTTGAAGAAGAAATTAAAAATGAAGTGAAATGGACGGTATTAGCCACTGCAGGACCATTGTTAGACCAAATTCAACAGTAGGGGCACTACTAAGTATTCAATAAAATAATTACAATAATTTCACTAAGCTTTTTTCATCATATTCTATGCTAGTAGAAAAAGCTAGTAATTAATTATGCTTAACTAAAAATGCTTTAAGTTTCGAGTAATGAAAAATGACTATTGATTAAATGAAGGAAAAAACATCAGTTATGCTGGCAACATTAAGCACGCCACCCGTCGCGCGCAGACTTATCTTGCGCGCACTCTTTTTCTCAACACGCTATTCCAAGTTTTCCTAAAGTACTTTGCTTCTTTTTAGCCTAAACGAAAGGTAATAAGTTTTTCTTTAATATTAGCACGATAGGTATAGTACACGACCGTTTTGAAATGCATAGGTTTTCGATTGTGAACTCGATTTGAAACCCTTAGCTGGCACTTTATTTATATCATTAAGGCGATATATACGCCCCAATGTTAACGCAGTACTGGCCGTGCGCCCGCTCGATGCCAAAATATCAATATTGAACCTCCTTTTGAACAGTTTTATTTACAAAACATTATTTGATTTACATATGCTATGTTAGTTATGAAGAAATTCCAGCCATCAATATTTCTGTGTAAAAATATTTTTAAACATCCAAGTCGTTTTGGAGGAGTATCCAAAAGTAGCGAAAAACTAGCGTGTTGTTAATTATTTTTCTAAAGCAAAACTATTTGTCATACGAAAAAACCATGTGTTAAAAATAATATACATGATCATATTTGGCTTGCGTAAGTATGATCATGTTTCTGAATTTCGAACTAAGCTCAAATGGCTTCCTGTTCGCCTTCGCCGGAATGCCCACATACTTTCTTTGCTATATAACGTGCTCTTTAATCCATCTAGTCCTTTTTATCTTAAAGAACGCTTTCAGTTCCTTTGTGACACACATTCTAGATCCTTGAGATCATAGGAGAATCTAAAATTAAGTATACGTATGCATTCTACATTCTTCTTCGACAAATCTTTTACAGTTCAAGCAGCTCGTTTGTGGAATGCATTACCTATTGAAGTGAGGCGTGCTCAATCCTTACCAACATTAAAAAAAATGGCGAAGGAGCATTTCCTTTCACTATAATTAGTCTTCTCCTTTCTCTGTGATATTTTTGTTATTTATTAGTATATTATTGTATGTATGTATTTTATGTTATTATGTCTAAGTATTATTATTTAAGATACATTGTACACTGACAACCCTAAATTCCGTTCCTCTCGTTCAGTCCATTCAAAGGTTGTCTGTAAGAGATTGCCCTGTGCGATAAGACCGCCCATTGTACACTTGTTTTTATGTTTTTTTGTCCTGTATATATATTTTTGTGGTGTACAATAAAGAATATAATAAATAAATAATACATGAAACAATAATAAATATTTTTTTTTCAAACCTTTTAACCTAGCCGTTACTAAGGAGTATGCTTTAGAAAGTTACCATTTTACGGAACTAAAGCGGATGTAGGACCTTAACAGGCTGTAGCCAGAATATTGATTACATACATATGTTTTCTGGGGGTCAGGGCCAACAACATCTGCTGCATGTCGAACGGTTCATGGGCTAAATCCCGGCAAATATCCAATGATTTTGCGGCAGACCCAGGCGAAGATGATGGGCCGAACATGACAACTATTGACAGGATTGGTCCACAGTTGCACTAAATCGGTAGGAATGGAAGGAAGAAAGGCAAGCCTTTGCCCTGGAGTGGAACGGAATGGGCTGAAAAATAATCATCATCAGCATCAGCATCAACAGCAATTAGTTCAAATAAACGGTGTGAATTCGTCCAGGTTAAACGTTAAAATGGGGGTACCCCAGGGCTCAATTTTAGGTCCTTTCTTATTTTTAGTATACATAAACGATTTACCCCGTTTATTGGAAAACAAACTAAACATGGTGTTATTTGCTGATGACACATCTTTAATTTTTAAAATAAATAGACGTACTTGTCAGGTTGACGACGTAAATAACGCGCTACGGCAGGTTCAGGATTGGTTCACTGCCAATAATTTAGTTTCAAATGGTAAAAAAACCAATTGCGTAAAATTTTCCTTGCCGAATGTCAAAAGTACTGATTGTGATATTATATTAAACAAGGAGAAGCTAGAATTCGTCGATAAAACGGTTTTCCTGGGGATCACGCTGGACTCAGGGTTGTAATGGGGTCCTCATTTGGTATCCCTTGCGGGGCGGCTGAGTTTGGCGGCTTATGCTGTTGGAAGGATTCGTCGGTTAACGGATGTGGATACCGCCAGACTAGTCTATTTTAGTTATTTTCATAGTGTAATGTCTTACGGTATCTTACTATGGGGAAGGGCTGCAGACATTTAGTAAATTTTTATTCTGCAAAATGCAAAAACGAGCCATCAGAGCGATATACAATCTTCGCCGGCGCGATTCTCTAAGGGAACTGTTTAAGGACATTAACATCATGACGGTTCCTTGTCAATATATTTATGAAAACATCATGTACGTGAGAAAGAATTTACATCTTTTTAGTAAAAACGGTGACAGATATAATTACGTTACTAGAAATAGGGACCAATTAGTTCAACCAGGTTTCAGACTGACTAAAGTAGCCTCATCTTTCATTGGGTACTGTACAAAATCTATTCTTATATATATATATATATATTATATATATATTATATTATTATAAATAATTATAATATTATAATATAATATTATAAAGCCGAGTGAGTTTGTTTGTTTGTTAGTTTGAACGCGCTAATCTCGGGAACTACTGGTTGGAATTGAAAAATTTGTCTCGGGAACTACTGGTAGGAATTAAAGTTTTTTGTGTTGGATAGTCCATTTATCGAGGAAGGATATAGGCTATATAACATCACGCTACAACCAATAGGAGCCGAGCATAAATGAAATATGTTGCAAAAACGGGCGAAAATATTCCTTTTTGAGAGCTTTTGTTGCGTGCGCTGCGTAAACGGTTTAAGTTACGCAAATGTAATGTATGATGGAATTGTTCTTCTCTAAAAGTTCTAAAAAAAAGTCCGCGGCAGCATATGTCTATGTTTTAAGATTGACTCACAATAGCAGCTTTTATGTTCTAAATTTTAATTAGATCGCCGCCGCCGGTAGAAACAAAAGTTTACAGGTTACATTCGTATAGTACTAAGGGTAGGTAGGTTAGGTGTAGGGTAGGTGTAGGGTAGGTGTAGGGTAGGTGTAGGGTAGGTGTAGGGTAGGTGTAGGGTAGGTGTAGGGTAGGTGTAGGGTAGGTGTAGGGTAGGTGTAGGGTAGGTGTAGGGTAGGTGTAGGGTAGGTGTAGGGTAGGTGTAGGGTAGGTGTAGGTGTAGGTGTAGGGTAGGTGTAGGGTAGGTGTAGGGTAGGTGTAGGGTAGGTGTAGGGTAGGTGTAGGGTAGGTGTAGGGTAGGTGTAGGGTAGGTGTAGGGTAGGTGTAGGGTAGGTGTAGGGTAGGTGTAGGGTAGGTGTAGGGTAGGTGTAGGGTAGGTGTAGGGTAGGTGTAGGGTAGGTGTAGGGTAGGTGTAGGGTAGGTGTAGGGTAGGTGTAGGGTAGGTGTAGGGTAGGTGTAGGGTAGGTGTAGGGTAGGTGTAGGGTAGGTGTAGGGTAGGTGTAGGGTAGGTGTAGGGTAGGTGTAGGGTAGGTGTAGGGTAGGTGTAGGGTAGGTGTAGGGTAGGTGTAGGGTAGGTGTAGGGTAGGTGTAGGGTAGGTGTAGGGTAGGTGTAGGGTAGGTGTAGGGTAGGTGTAGGGTAGGTGTAGGGTAGGTGTAGGGTAGGTGTAGGGTAGGTGTAGGGTAGGTGTAGGGTAGGTGTAGGGTAGGTGTAGGGTAGGTGTAGGGTAGGTGTAGGGTAGGTGTAGGGTAGGTGTAGGGTAGGTGTAGGGTAGGTGTAGGGTAGGTGTAGGGTAGGTGTAGGGTAGGTGTAGGGTAGGTGTAGGGTAGGTGTAGGGTAGGTGTAGGGTAGGTGTAGGGTAGGTGTAGGGTAGGTGTAGGGTAGGTGTAGGGTAGGGTAGGTGTAGGGTAGGTGTAGGGTAGGTGTAGGGTAGGTGTAGGGTAGGTGTAGGGTAGGTGTAGGGTAGGTGTAGGGTAGGTGTAGGGTAGGTGTAGGGTAGGTGTAGGGTAGGTGTAGGGTAGGTGTAGGGTAGGTGTAGGGTAGGTGTAGGGTAGGTGTAGGGTAGGGTAGGTGTAGGGTAGGTGTAGGGTAGGTGTAGGGTAGGTGTAGGGTAGGTGTAGGGTAGGTGTAGGGTAGGTGTAGGGTAGGTGTAGGGTAGGTGTAGGGTAGGTGTAGGGTAGGTGTAGGGTAGGTGTAGGGTAGGTGTAGGTAGCAAAAGAAGTACTACTTTACCTCCCTACGTAGAAAATACGTTTGTATTATTTTTTAAAACAAAATAAACTTTTTACACCTCTCCATACGTATCTAATTATAAGTTTATAACCTGTTAAAGCCCAACACTTTGTGAAGTAAGTAAAAGTCGCTACTCGTTACGAAGTTAAAAATAAAGATAACAATACCGATATATAACTCGTTATCACATGTTTTGAACCTACAGCTATTGTTAAAACTTTGTAACGTTTCGTCTACTTTTCATTACAAGTTGAGGGCAACTTATTGTTACTTTTCTTTAGGTACTTGTTGTTGGTACATGTGTTACAATAATTATATTAAGTAGCAACCTTGTAGCCAAGATTATCCATCAACCACTTGCTCTGAAATAGTAAATAACAACAGCCGCACAGGTCGATCATCAAGGTTAAGCAACGCTTGACGAGGTCGGTCCGTGGATGGGTGACCATTTTCAACATACCGAGTTTCCTCCGTACCTCGGAAAGCACGTTAAGCCGTTGGTCCCGGCTGTCATTTGAAGATCTTTGACAGTCGTTACGGGTAGTCAGAAGCTTGAGATCTGACAACTGTCTTGCCAGGGGGTACCGTGTTACCCAGTTACTGAGTTGTGGAGGTCAGATAGGCAGTCGCTCCATGTAAAACACTGGTACTTAGCTGAATCCGGTAAGACTGGAAATCGACCCCAATATAGTTGGGAAAAGGCTAGGCAGATGATGACTTGCTCTGCAATACTCTCTTTTGGGATCGGAGGTCGTACTATAGACAAATATGTGCCTGACCCAGTTCTCGAAAATGGCAATATCACATTGTACTGGGATCGGTCCATCATCACTGACAGAATTATTGTAGCCAATAAGCCTGATATTGTGGTGGTGGACGGCATCGAGAGGCGTGCAATGATGTTTGACATAACCGTCCCGCATGATGGAAACCTCGTGTAAGCTGATGCAAATCAAGTGTCTTGACTTGGCTCGCGAGGTTGTCGACATGTGGGATGTGGACTCAGTGATCATTGTACTGATAGTCGTGTCAGACAATGGCTTAATAGCCACGAGCTTCGACCAACACCATAGGACGCTCTCGTTAGGCGGCTGGGTCAAGGACTTGATTCAGAAAGCAGTACTTCTGGATACGGCTCGTATTGTTACGAGGTTCCTCACTCTGGAGCTCTAACTATTGCTTCCTTGCTTGGACCCTGTTCCCGATACCGGAGGGCTTCTTTTTTTTACCGACTTCTCAAAAAGGAGGAGGTTTCTGAATTCGACCGTATGTATATTTTATGTGTTTTTTTTTGTGTTTTCGCGGATAACTTCTTCGTTTATGATAAATTTTGATGATAATTATTTGAAAACCAGGATCAAATGATGGCAACCCAGATAAATCGAGGAACTTTTCAAATATTATAGGCATATAGCGATTTTGGTATTTTTATCAACAATGCAGTCATTTACATTCAGAAAGTGTCATTTGGTGAAATGGAACTGATGAAAAAGACCACAGATGGCCACTGGAACTCCTTAATGCTAAGTATGTCACGGGTATAAGATATATCGAATAGCTAACCGACTATGATGAAGCCAATACTTATAAATAAAGGGTACTGATGAAAATGGTAACATCGAACTGATCTGGTGATGAAGCCGGAACGTAGGCACTGGAACTACGAAATTAAACAATGGATCCTAGTCGTGTTTGAGATTATTGGAATCGTTATGAGATTTACTTTGGTTGTAAATGATTTTCATGGCATTTGGAGGTACATACGAAAATTAGAAAGAAAAAAACTTATTTTCAAAAAAATCTAACCGACTGCCGAAAAAACGGAATACAATAAGTACCAAAGACACCGACTTCGGAAAAAAGAGTTATTCTTCGCTTTGTAGTGTTTTTTTTTCGAAGTCGGTTTGATTTTTTGATAAAAAGTTTTTTTTTAATGTTTCTAAAAGATTTTTATTAAAAATATTTAAAAATCTACAAAACAAGAAAACAGTTAAATAAAGGAAATATTAAGAGTTTACTAGATTTTTCTGCGGTATTTCGCAGAAGCCAAATTAGCCTACTTATTATACTCAGAGATAGGCTTACTATTAATGAGACGATTTAATGAGAGGATCTTTTACAAACTTAACAAAATAAAGCTTTAGTATCTCGTTTACTAATTATCTACTCAATAATTAATTTGGAACCCCTGAACCAGAAGGCAGGTGTTAGAAGGGTCTATAAACATAAACAATACGAGCTACGAGCAATTTTAGACCACTTCCGACTACCGAGTCGACATATGGTATTCGAACCCATGCTCACAAATACTAAGGAAACATCTTTATTAGTTTGCTTGAAAGAATAGTTAATGACTTTGGCTGGCTTATATTAAACAGACAGCCTTTGGATGGACAAAATGAGTGATATAAATTACTCAGTTTTATATTCCTGTCTGTCCTTATTTATTTAGGTAACCAACAGTGATACTTAAAATATTTTACAAAATATGCGTATTACAATTTGTATGGCCTATTATAGGTTTCCCTGAGTAACTGGGATAAATGTGTAAAACATGCGAACGAACTAATACCACAAATTTAAAATAAAAGATGCAATACAATCCAAATTTACATAAAGTTAAGTTAAATCACAATTTTGAATTGGTAAAAACAAATAAGGTTGAATAATAGAAGACAGAAGATCGGTTGACAGTCACTCATCTCCATCTTTAGCATTAACTATTCTCTTTTTGAATGTAGGTTTATAAATAAAAAAATGAAAATCTTATTGAATAAAAATTTTAATAATGGCTATAATCTTTAACTGGTCAATCCGACACCATAGTGACCCTAGTATTTAATTGCCTCATTATTCTAGTACCTACTCACAGAAAGATAGGCCACCCAAACCCAAAGGTCATACCAGTTTCAGATGACCAGTAAACGTTTTTTCTTCACTAATAGCCTCCACGTGTAACATCGCTGTGCCAAAAAAAAGTAAATATATTGCCGTCTTCAGTTACACCATACTTCAGAATTTGAGATACTTGAAACTGCGTCCGGAAAAGGCGAATACGTGCCTAAAATGTTCTGAGATGGTTCTGTATACAAAATTTTGAGGGATAGTAAAATATCAGCGGGTAGGTATTTGAGAGCGCATCCATGATTCCGTTTGTAAACTTTTAAAGATATAAGTACTTATAGGTACTCGTGTGAAAACCGGCTGATTGAATAATAAGCAGTATTGTGTTGCGGCCGAGTGGCCTCTCGTACATGAGGTCTAGAGTACCTATCTATGTTAGTACCAATTTGACTTTTAATTCCTATGTACTTTTTACCGACTTGTAAAAAAAGGAGGTTATTAAGTTTATCTTGGACATGTCCGACAACAGTAACAGAAAATATCGTGAGTAAACCTGAACGTTATTTAAATAAATCGATTGCATCGAAAAAACCGGTGAATAATGCTCGTGCCTTCTCTATATGTGTCTATGACGAGACACTGGAGCTTGATGCTCAATAAAACGAAGGAGTTTTACTTTAAACCTTGAATTTAATTTCGACAACAGTAGAAAACATAACACTTCGTTCTATTATTAATTTAAACAATTTATAAATGAAAAAATGTGCGGACCGATGTTCGCCCGTATTAGACATTTTTTTGGAATTGATTATAGAAAAAATCAGGTAGAAGTTTTTCCTTAGCAGATTTATTTTGTTCGTGAACTACCGTCACTTAGGTGCGCCTGATCCGACCAAGTTGGCAACAACTTGGCATGGACACTAAAGTCACTAAGACCTTAGGCGCAAACAATATGAGAAAAGGCCTTTGCCCTGTAGTGGTACAGTAACAGGTTGGTATTTTAAGTAGGAACTGTAATCACTGGTTGATTTATTAATGATAGTGTCCACGTTTGAAGTTCAGTGAGCATTCCTTCATTATCCTCATGATTATTCAGTTGAAAGACGTCAAACGCTGGCCACGGGCCTCCCCCGAGTTTTGTCACAACGACCGGTTTTAATGGACTATTGTCATTTTTAACCCCTGAAAAAAGAAGGGTGTTATACGATGTTTAGTAGTTACTTAAAATATTTTAAATTAGTTGGTGGTTCACAAAAAATGAGGGATTTAAAATTCTACACCTTCGTTGTGGCCCCTTTTAATCATATAAAACCAGAGGAAATGTGATTGTTTTTTTAGTCCATCCAAAGGTTGTCAAGTCTCGCATACTGAAATTCTTTGGCCATGTCTCAAGGCGGAATAATGACATCATTGAGCGCCTGGTGGTGCAGGGCAGAGTGGACGGTAACAGGCCACGCGGGAGGTCACCGGTGAGGTGGACCGACCAAATTAAATCTGCGATAGGAGGTCCAGTAAATTAATGCGCTAAACTTTCATCTAACAGAGCCAAATGGAGGGAGATCATGAGGCGAGTGACATAAGAATACCAGCGATCGGACAAAATTCATCGTGACCACGACCAGAGCGGTCAGGCCACGCGGTCAAGAGCGAAACGAATAATAAAAAGAAAGGTTGTCTGGTAGTTATCACTGTCAGCGATAAGACCGCCTTTGTATCCGTATAAATAAGTTTTCTTGTTAATGTGTATAACTTTTATGGTGTACAATAAAGTATATTCTATTCTATTGTTTCACATCACATCATTAGCCTATTAATGTTTCCACTGCTGGGACACAGGCCTCCTCTCTGTGAGAGGGAATGGGCCGTAATCCACCACGCGGGCCCAGTGCGGTTTGGTGGATGTCACATGTCTTCGAATTTTTGGTTCTAGGACATACCGGTTTCCTCACGATGTTTTCCTTCACCGTTTTGAGAGCAGTGGTGATGAAATAATTTACACAAAGTAAAGCGCCTCTGCCTGGGCTCAAACCCACGACCTACAACTTGTAAGTCGCGGCCGATACCACTAGGCCACCGCTGCTCTCCTCCAGTTTTCTATTGTTTACTAAAAAGATACTTAATTAGACTATATTACTCAAATAATGATACATAAGATTACAAAAACAGATGGGGTGTCTTATCCTCAGTCCTAAACCACATAGTTTACGGGATATATGTAGGCAAATAAATTAGATCTTAATGTATTTATTACGTCCCTAATATATCATGATTTGAGGCCTATACATCTTGGAGACGCTTGCCCGAAACGTCTCGGAGACGTGTGCCTTGAAGTCGCTCCGGAATCCAAACGTGAATGATATATTTGTTTGTGTGGGACAATCCTAATAAATATCTTCTTACTAAAGTTTTTTTGTGAGTCACGTGTTCAATAAGACATGGTGAGACGGCATCATTATTTTATTTATATCATCATCAATACATATAATAAATCTGTAGAAAAGTAATTTTTGTATATAGGATAACAAACAGAACCCATTTCCAGCATTTTTGGAATTTTTGTCTGTTTATTTGTGCACGCATCACGTGAAATGTACGAAACTCATGTTGATAACTCTTAGAAATAAAAATTGTGCGTAACTTAAAGAATTACTTAGTTTTTGTTTCATCGCAATCGCTTCCCTCTATCAAAAGTTAGATGAATTTAAAGTGTTCAAGAAGTAAAATTATCACAACACACGCAATTCAGATACTCGGACAGTTGAACTCGATATTCGATAGATGGCGTTGTACATTTGAAGTAATTTTCTGAATGGTGGTGTTAAGATACTCCGCGAAAGAATAATGACTATAGAAAAAAAAATGGTAGGTAGGCAAGTAGGGTAGGCAGGAGGGTAAGTAGGGTAGGGTTGGGACAGATGACGGGAGCGAAGCCGCGGTCACAGCTAGTCCTGAATAATATTAATACGTTTACATTTTTTCAGGGGTTGAATACTCTCAGGAATAAGAAGACTCACTATCCGATGAACTCTGAAAGAGGGAAAAATTGATATATTTTCGAAGTTTTCAAAGCAATCCATTAAAACAAACATTCGTTTCATAACATTTTTACGCACAAACGGGTCCCTAAAAATGTGAAGTATCCTAAAACGAGTTTGATAAATGATCGCGGCACCCTCACCAGAGGAGTATACAGAACCTTTCAGTGTTAAGTTCGATGGAATAAGAAAGAATTAACTTGTATAGATATTTGTTGCAACTTCATCGTCCTTATTTTGCTTTGTTGAGGTGTATTGCCAAAACCTAGTTAGAGTTTAAAAAAGAAATAAAATGCCTCTATACCTACCAACATAGGTACATATACACAACTGGTTGAATGAAGGGTCGAACTGATTTTTTTACTGATGAGTGCAGGGCATGTTTTTTGGTGTTTTTTTGGTGGTCGCTCTATAGTGATAATCCTAATGTAGCTATTTAGATAGGAAACATTTAAGAAATTTTATGAAATTCTGCAACTCACAAATTTAATAAACTCACGAAATTTTGAGTTTGAACTTTATGAAAGTTTGGTGGTTCTTATTGGACCATTTGTTGGACTGAAAAACGGTGATACCATGCTCCTTTAGTCTTCTCCTTATGGTGCGTGAGCTTATGGCTACTATACACACTTCATTCTTAATTCCTTATTGTACACCAAAAACAACATTACATCATCATCATCATTTCAGCCGAAAGACGTCCACTGCTGGACATAGGCCTCCCCCAGGCGTCGCCACATTGACCGATCCCGTGCGTCTCGCATCCAGCGCCTTCCCGCAACCAGGTCATCGGTCCACCTAGTGGGAGGCCTTCCAACGTATCGTCTTCCGGTTCGCGGTCGCCATTCCAGAACTTTTCGGCCCCATCGGCCATCCGTTCTGCGAGCAATGTGCCCTGCCCACTGCCACTTAAGTTTGGCAATTCTTCGGGCTATGTCGGTAACCCTGGTTCTCTTGCGGACCTCCACATTTCTGATTCGATCACGCAACGAAACTCCGAGCATAGCCCTCTCCATTGCCCTTTGAGTGACTGTAAGCTTCCTAATAAGGCCCATTGTAAGCGACCACGTCTCAGAGCCATATGTCATCACTGGCAACACACACTGGTCATAGACTTTCGTCTTGAGACACACATTACATACAATGTGATAATAAAGTACAAGTACAAAGGCGAGCGTAACTCAATGCTGAGTTGTCTTACAGCAAACCCTAGAGTGACAGAGAAAGATAACATTATAGAGGGCAGGATCCAGTGTACAATTTTAAAATAACTTAAGACGAATTAATTAAAATATACTTACATAAATAAATATTTTAATACACATACTAATATTATGTCACTGCGCAAGGAAATGATCCTTAATCAGCTTCAGCATTCAGCTCTTATTTGATAGGCATTCAAACCAATAAGGCACAAGGCAAGCAAAAGATGCACATTAAAAAAGCGTGTTAAAAAGAACAATATTGCTAGGCAATACAAGTTTTGCGATATATTACTATTTATTAGATATTATTTTTGGCTTCTCATATTGTATACGAAAACAAAAAGAAATGAACAACAAAGAAATAACAAAGTTTCTGAACACAATTTCGTTTTTATTACGTTACCTACTTTAATAACATGTCTGGTAAAATGATATGACTGTGTCATCTATATAACTAAACTAATACTATTGATGACGCGTGTAATAACGCTGGCTTGTAAATAGACCACCATATGCAGAATAATTTTAAATGTTAATTATGTGTAATAGATAGTCCATACCTACTTATAAAAGATGGATGACCGCGGTTTTGACAACAAGAATCAAGAGAACACCAAAGTCAATTTGCAATGTGTATGTAAGCCCACTCACCTTCAGACCGCTTCGAGTATCACTTCAGGAAATCCGAAGACGGGAACAGCAGCAGGAGTGGTCTGCCAGAGTATCCAGACGATCGCCGGCCGGCGGAATTTATCGCACGTAATCTCAGCGAATTCAGGGCACTAACACCATATCAGCATCACCATTGAATGTCTGAAGATTCTAGTTTAAGGTTTAATGTTTATTTTGACACTTGAAGTCTCGGTTATTAATTAAAAATTGTTTTTATTTAACACACATTTAGGAGGAACGATGTCCGCACTGCTCACCAGAAAGACATCCGCTGTCATTCGCGCGTTCAGCGTTAGCCAATCGGAGCTCCTTATTTCATTGCAGTGTTGTTACAATGAAAGACAGCTTACGCCATCTAGCGAGAGATCCATCGATGATCTCTAACAGCCCTTCAGCTTATGAGCTCAATACACCACAAATATACCAAGTGACTCTAAAGATTCCTGTCAATAAATGATGAATAGGCAAAATAGCAACTAGGCGAAATATTTAAATTTATAGATTATACGTGAATGGCGAATGTATTAAAAAAAAGGGCATTGACGCTTCACCAACTGTTATAAAAAAAACCTTTAAAAAAACTACTATCGAATTCCAAATAAAAACACTACAAAGATTAAAATAGCTACAAACTTTTTGGAAGTCGCTGTCTTTGGTAGGTATCACATTTTTAGTTATTTTTCACTTTGTAGTGTTTTATTTGGAAGTCGGTAGTTTTTTTTAGTGGATATGTACTTACAACAGTTCTTTAGTAATAAAAGAGAATAGATTATCCGAATAACATGAAACTTGAACATAACCCGCTGAAATGAGAGGGTACCAAGGTGAACTGTACAGATCTGCGTGCCCCTTTAGAGCGTACCGGCGTAATGTTATGTTATGAAATCGTATAGACAATAAACAGACATGCTATTGCAGCAATCCCGAAAGATTTGCCGTCATTTATTGAAGAGTTCTGTTGTATATCTCCCAAGTTCTTCATCAGATCTTCACCAAATTAAAATGAATGAAATAAAATTTGGTTTATTGGGTTTTTTTTTATTCTTTCAAACAAAAAAAGAAATTTCAAAATCAGTCCACAATTGACGGAGAAATCGGTGAACACACACAAAAAAAAACATAAAGTCGAACATAGAACCTCCTCCTTTTTGGCAAGTCGGTTAAAAATCTGCCCCATTATGTTTAACCAGTATTCACATGGAGCGACTGCCTATCTGATCTCCATGACCCGATAACTGGGTTACAGAATACCCCTAGACAAAACTGGTTTCTATTGATCTGACTTCTAACTAAGTGACCCGTAACGTGTGACAAAGATAGGACACGTCAGGTCTTTGTCCAACGATTAAGCAAGCTTGTAAAAAATGTATCCACCCATCGTCGACCTCTTCAATCATTGCTTAACTTCAAAGATTGTCCCGTGCGGCTTATTATCATCACCATCAGCGCATAGTAGTCCACTGCTGGACGTAGGCCTCTCCAATCGCACGCCATTTGTCCTGATTTCCGGCAGCTCTCATCCAGCTGCTGCCAGCCACCCTGCGAAGATGGTCGCTCTAGCTAATCTGAGGGCATCCCACGTTACGTCCCCGTGCTGTTAATATTATTCAAAAACTAATTTTAATCCCTAATTTTACTCTAAAAATTTCGATAAGCTCTTAAAACTAAAATCAGCACTGTTACTGAGATATACTTGTCCAACGCACGGGGTACCGGGCCTCAGATCCGGTGGCTCCGTGAGGCCATTGTGGAGCATTTGAGCCTGTCCTTTCAGGCAGTCTCCGAATTGGGCGTGGTCTGGTTTAATGCTGCTAAAACCCAGGCGTGTCGTTTTTCCGCTAAAAACAGCCAATTTCACCCGGTTTCAACTGTCTGAGATGTGACCGTGCCAATAACGGACCATCGTGAAGCGCGAGCCCATTTAAAAAAAAAGAAAACATATGCTTATTATCGCAAACCTAAAGACAGATCGCAGGTGAGCAGTGGTGGCCCAGTGGTTACGGCCCCGACTTATGAGTTGCAGGTCGTGGGTTCAAACCCGAGCAGGCGCTATTCTTTGCGTAATTTATTTCATCACCACTGTAAGAAAAGAAAATATAATTAAAATATTTCTAAGACAATTTCAGTAGTTTTATCTGAAACAACTGGTCTTTCGAAGCCGGATCAGAAACAGTGAACGACTAAATGGATTTGCCGCGAAGAAGTGAAAGAATATCGAAGAAAAATAAACCTGTTCCCGAACATAAACAAGTAAGCCCAAATCGTACCATGTCACCGTCCTCGCTAAAGTCCGCACGATCGAATAATTCTAGTGCATCACAGCGGCGCATTCTCGAAGCTCGCGCCGCAAAAGAATTAGCGAAGATTGGTTTGCGGAAGCTAGAATTAGAGCGAACCATCGTCGAGGCCAGACTCGCCGAGGAGACGGCCCTGTTGGAAGAGGATGCTGCGAGCCGCGTCTCCGCTGTATCAGAGGCTGTGAAATCGGTTCAGGTTCATAAGTGGGTGGATGAGACTTACAACGCTGAACGTGAGGTAAATTTAGATTATAAACAGGAACGAGGTCACCAAGACTACCGCACCGCTGTCAACGACTACCGCAGCGGTTACGACAACGACATCGTTAACCTTACGCGTGCCATCACAGAAGCGATAAATAAGACGACGACTACTAACACCACTCCCACTACCGATAAATTACTAGGCCGTATGTCGGCAAAGGATCTACCAACCTTCACGGGCGACCCGATCGAATGGCTGAGGTTCAAAAATGTATACCAATCTACGACTAGAATCGGCCAATACTCAGATGAGGAAAACGTAGCACGCTTACAACGTTGTCTTCATGGTCCAGCCTGGGAAGCGGTAGCCGCCAGACTCATGACCGTCACCTCTGCCGACGAGATTATCAAGACCTTGGAAATGTGATTTGGTAGACCTGACCTCGTGCTACACCGAGTTATAAGCGAGGTGAGGAAGATACCCAAGCTGACCGGGGCACGCACGGACCTAGTATCACTAGCAACGAAACTGGACAATTGCGTCGCGGCTATAGAATCCATGGATCACATCGGATACCTATACAGTCCAGACCTGATGACAATGATTATCGACAAAATGACGGAACCAATATTCTTCCGCTGGTTAGATTACAGCAAGGGTCTAACCACTCGTGACCCACAGCTGCCAGCATTGGCCAAGTACCTGATGAAAGAAGCTCATGAAGTCTGCTTAAGAGGAGCTTTGGAGTCAGCACAGACTAAGACCACCGGAACAAAGCGTTCAATATTATTGACAAATGTGGGGGAGGATGAAAGCCACCCCGAACCTGACAAGGAATCAACAAACGTCGTGGTGCCTAAGACAACATGCGAAGCACCCACAGAGAAGAAATGCGTGTTTTGCTCAGATAAGTGCCATGGGATTACCACTTGCCCCAAGTTCGCTGATGAAGATATCAATCAACGATGGGATTGGACATCTAAGCACCGATTATGCTTTAGATATCTCAAGTCCACCCACCGCCGCGAACGATGCAAATACAAGGTCAGATGTAAAACGTGCAAGAGAGGTCACCACTCGCTTCTACATAGACTTGACTGGGACAAGCCCGAGACTACAGCAAATACATGGTCTGTAAAGAATAAGGTCTTTCTGAAGGTGCTGCCGGTTGAGATTGAAGGTCCATCAGGAAGTGTTACGACCTATGCACTACTTGACGAAGGGTCGACAATAAGTCTGATCGAAAGCGATATCGCCGAAAAGATTGGAGCTACTGGTCCTGAAAAAGAATTGAAGATTCATGGTGTAGTAGGCCTAACAAGCAGCGCATCAAGTCAGATGGTAACGCTGACGATACGAACTCCCTGGGGTCTTCATCAGCTAGATCGAGTACGAACAGTTAAAGCGCTAAGTCTTCCCTATCATACAATCCCTAAAGAATATATCGAGAGCTTTGATCACCTGAAAGACCTTCCCCTCTATGCTTTTGAAGGTCAACCAGCTATACTGATCGGCCAGGACCAATGGCCCCTTATCGTGAGCAGAGAACTAAGAGAAGGTGGTAAAGATGAACCTGTCGCGTCGTTGACAAAACTTGGATGGGTGCTCCATGGTGTTTGTTCTTCTATAGCATCCAATATTATACCAGAGTTTGCGCTTCATGCACGCCTAGACGAAGACGATCGGTTGGACGAACTAGTGAAAAACTACTTTCACTTGGACAGCCTTGGCGTCAAGTGCCTTGACAGGCCCAGATTATCCCCAGATGAGAAGAGAGCCATTCACATCCTAGACACGAAGTCCCAAAAGATAGGGAAGAGATGGGCAACCGGTTTGATATGGCGGAGCGACGACGTACAGCTGCCTGATAACCGCCGAAATGCTGAACATCGACTACGAAGCACGGAGAGAATGATGGACGCTGATCCTATCACCGCCGCTGATTACGAAAAGCAAGTGGTCAACTTCATTGAGAAAGGTTATGCAAAAGAAGCCCAAGAAAAACCTACTGGTCGTGTTTGGTATTTGCCGCATTTTGGTGTCCGCAATCCAGACAAACCTGGAAAGCTACGACTCGTATTTGACGCCAAGCTACAACTAACGGTATTTCTTTGAACAAAGAACTACTTACTGGTCCTGACTTGTTGAACAACCTGCTAGGAATATTGCTGAGATTCCGTGAACGAGCTGTCGCTGTAACAGCGGACATAAGAGAGATGTTCCTCCAGGTAAAGATTAACGCAGACGATCAGAACGCCCAGTGCTTCCTATGGCGAGGGATGGAGCGAAAGCAACCACCGCGCACCTACAAGATGACTTCCATGACCTTCGGAGCCACGTCATCGCCCTGTACCGCAACGTACATCATTCGCCGCAATGCTGACGAATACGCTTCTTCTCACCCAAGAGCCGTCGAAGCCATCAAGAAACGACATTATGTAGATGATTACCTTGACAGCCTTGATGATGAGGAGGAGATGAAGCGACTTGTGGAAGATGTAGTGATGATACACAAGACGCGCGGCTTTGATATTCGTGGATGGGCATCAAACCGACCAAATGTTCTACCTAAAGAAGCAAAAACAGAACCTGTCATGTTACTCGGACGAGATGATGAAGTCCAAAGAACCTTGGGCTTGAACTGGAGACCATCTTTAGACACCTTGGGTTTTGATCTCAGCATGAAGAAAATTGACAAGGACATTGCCAATGGTGTTAGAATACCTACTAAGCGTCAGATGCTTCAAGTGGTAATGTCAGTCTTTGATCCGCTTGGAATATTGAGTCCATTCCTGATTAGAGGGACAATAATGCTGCAGGAGTTGTGGCGGACCAAGACAAAGTGGGACGAACAGATAAATGACGATCTCGCTCAAGTATGGATCAAATGGCTTCAAGACTTGAAGAAATGTCAGTTATTTTCCATGCCACGACACTACGGGTTCTCTGCAATGGACAAATTTCAATTAATAATCTTTGTTGACGCATCTGAGCAGGCTTATGCAGCGGTAGCCTACCTGCGCCGTGATACACAAATTGCTTGGAGCACGCTTGGGAGAGACAATCAAGCAAGAACAAAGCGTGACAATCTCTCAATGTATCTATTGAACTGATTCTCTGACTGTGTGGCGATGGATACGGAATAATCCACGAAAGATTAACGTTTTCGTTTCTAACAGATTATCCGAAATAGACGAACTCACAAAACCTGAAGAGTGGAGATGGCTGCCTGGAAACATGAATGTCGCCGATGAAGCCACAAGAGCCAATGTAGTCCTCGACATGGACAAGTCAAGATGGGTGTCGGGGCCTGACTTTCTTCACCTCTCAGAAGATGCATGGCCTAGGTTCAAGCCGGCCGAAACCGAGGAGGAGATAGAGCCACCTACAACTATTTTGACTGTCTCGGAAGCTATAGTGCTTATTGACCATACTCGTTTTTCAAATTGGCGCCGACTAACAAGAAGTTTAGCATACGTTTTGCTTTTCATAAATAAATGTCAAAGACTTGACACTAGAATGGCACCGATCTATGAACGTCGCTTTCAAACTCATATTATCCGACAAACTCAATGTGAGTTATTTTATGATGAAATCGCTGCGATTAAGAATGGCAATACGATAAAACCGCAATGTAAGTTAATAAAACTTAATCCGAGACTGGACAACGACGGTGTGCTGCGAATTCAGAGTCGCTTGATGGCTGGAAGAGAGTTGTCGCTTGAGTTAAAAAATCCGATTATACTCGACGCAAGACACAATGTGACTAAATTTACTATCGAATACAAGCACCGATTATTAGGACACTACGGTACAGCGACCCTGGTAAACGAGCTTCGACAATATTACTATATATATATATATATATATATACATATTCCGTTTACGGGCGGCAGTGCGATCATTAATTGCTAACTGTGTAATCATTGAGATAATATGTGTGCGTAGTACATTAATACCTCAATGTGTGTAATCTGTAAAGCGTGGCGTGCGCGCTGCGAGCAACCAATGATGGCAGGATTACCGACTATGCGCCTCGAACACCACTGCAGACCATTCACGTACTGCGGTATCGACATGTTCGGTCCAATGTCAGTGACCATCGGGCGACGACAAGAAAAGCGATGGGGTGTTATCTTCACTTGCATGAATACCAGAGCCGTGCACATTGAAATAGCTTCGTCATTAAACACTGATTCAACTCTTATGGCGATTAGAAGGATGGCGGCGCGACGTGGATACCCCTAACGACTCCACTCAGCTAATGGCACTAATTTTCGATCTGCAAACAAGGAGCTACTGAAGATAGATTAAGAAGCTATAAACAGGACTGCGGACTTAGGCATTGAGTGGACTTTTAACCCCCCAGATGCACCACACATGGGAGGTGAATGGGAGAGGCTCATTCGATCAGTCAAGACGGCTCTCTTGGCGATCCTTCACTCAAGAGCGCCCAAGGAGGAAGTCCTTATAACTCTCGTGGCTGAAGCTGAAAACGTCGTGAATAGCCGGCCTCTTACAGACGTGTCTCTCGACCCAGACGAGGAGGAGGCACTGACACCCAACCATTTTCTGCTTGGATCATCAAATGGGCTGGGTAGACCAGGAAGCTGATGCAGACTTAAACCTAAGAAGGCAATGGAGGATAAGCCAGAGACTGGCGGACCATTTCTGGTCTCGATGGATGTGCGAATATTTGCCCAGCCTACAGACGCGCACGAGATGGACGCACGATGATGGGTGTGGGGTAGGGCTTACTGACTTAGTCTTAATTGCAGAATCTACATCTCCTCGAAATGTGTGGCCTAGAGGTCGAGTTGTCGCCACGCTGCCAGGCCAGGACTGCCGTGTCCGCATGGTGGATGTGGCTATCCGCGGCGGTGCTGTGCTACGGCGCCCGGTCAACAAGTTGGTGGTGTTAATGAAAGCAGTGGGGCCAGCTGCCACCGTGTGAGCTCGACGGTCAGGGTCGAGCGAGGAGGAGTATGTTACTGGCAGTTTTATGAGACATTGATGATTTTTGAAAATTGATTTGTGACAGAAAAATGTGACTTCAATATTGACATGTAAGAAAAGAAAATTTAATTAAAATATTTCTAAGACAATTTCAGTAGTTTTATCTGAAACAACCACTACACTCAACACGGTGAAGGAAAACATCGTGAGGAAACCGGCACGTCCTAGAACAAAAAATTCAAAGACATGTGACATCCACCAACCCGCACTGGGATTGGTTGGATTATAGCTCACTCCCTCTATGAGAGAAAGCCTGTATCCCAACAGTGGGAACATTAAAAGGCTGATGATAATGAAAGACAGGGTCGGTTCAGAACTCGTTATTTATGATAATTTCGTTGAAACATAAACTTGAAACTTTAACATTAAGTCTAGCTGCTTCGATGCGTTATTAGAAAATACATTAACAAAGACATAAATTTAACTAGATGACAAGAAAATGTACTGAGGAGCTCGTGGCTAAACAATAACAGCCGCACGGGTCGATCATCAAGGTTAAGCAACGCTTGACGAGGTCTGTCCGTGGATGGGTGACAAGGACAACATACCGAGTTTCCTCCGTGCCTCGGAAAGCACGTTAAGCCGTTGGTCCCGGCTGTCATTTGAAGATCTTTGACAGTCGTTACGGGTAGTCAGAAGCTTGCGATCTGAAACCAATCTTGCCAAGGGGTACCGTTTTACCCAGGTACTGGGTTGTAGAGGTCGGATAGGCAGTCGCTCCATGTAAAACACTGGTACTTAGCTGAATCCGGTAAGACTGGAAGCCGATCCCAATATAGTTGGGAAAAGGCTAGGCAGATGATGGTGATGACAAGAAAATGTACTCCGCGTGTCAAAAAAGGGAGTACAAGTGAGAACCATGCAATTACTTTGAGCTGTTTCATTTAGCGCTCAACAGCTTCATGTGCATCGGCACCGGACATAGACGGAAATCGAATAAGATGCCTAATTATACCGTATTGAGCTGTAAAAACTCTAAATAAAGTTGACCGAGACAATGGAAACATTTTCTTTTATCAGTAAGTTTTGTTCTTAAGGCGCCGATTCCCTTGAGTAGTTGATTTTAAAATGAGAATCACGTCTAAACGGCTATCGTAATTTTTTGGAAAAATATATGTTACATTAAACCATTTTCTTAATAATTTGATCTAAGAAAATTTTGAGTTTTATTCGTATAACATAGTGTAATTAATTTGTAAAGTTATGTCTAAAACGGACAAAACATGAAAATCACACCAAAACCGCTGAGCGTATTTTAATTAAATTGATACCATCTCAAAGACAATGAGCGCACGGTTGGCGCAATGGTTGAGCGATTGACTGCTGCGCTGCGTGTCGCGGGTTCGATTCCCGCACGGAACAAATATTTGTATGATCTACAAATAGTTGTTCCGGCTCTGGGTGTTTGTGTATGTGAGTTTATATGTCTGTAAACGCACCCACGATACAGGAGAAATTCCTAGTGTGGGGCAACGTTTAAAAAAAAAAAAAAAAACATTTTGATCTGAGACTTTTTTTAAAGTCATAGAATAATAAGGGAAGATTTTGGGTCGCGCGGGTGTGAATCGAGTGCGCGTTTTGTTCCCTCAAGGTCGTTGGCGTTAGTCGTCGTGTTAAATTGTGTGCGAATAGTGGCACGCATGGCTTTCATACACATGGAGGAACATGCGTAATCTAGTTAGATTTATGTCTGTGTACGTTAATAACAGTTGTGGGGATAATCCTTAAGTAGAATAACTAGTTTGGCAGTTTAATATTAAGTTAATACTAAGTTAGTTTGCGTTGAGGAGGTTCCTAAGAGTTGGTTGGGCTATAAAACCTAATATTTTGGGCCTCGCTGGTCTAATGGGAATGAGTCTTAGGAAGAGATCCTGGGTAAAAAGAATACAAAAATCGAAATCAAATAGTTTATATCAAATAAAACTTATAGATACTTTCGAAAATTCAAATAAAAAAAAACCGGCCAAGTGCGAGTCGGACTCGCGCACGAATGGTTCCGTACCATTATCGTAAAAAAACGGCAAAAAAAATCACGTTTGTTGTATGGGCGCCCAATTTAAATATTTATTTTATTCTATTTTTAGTATTTGTTGTTATAGCGGTAACAGAAATACATCATCTGTGAAAATTTCAACTGTCTAGCTTTCACGGTTCATGAGATACAGCCTGGTGACAGACGGACAGACAGACGGATCGCGGAGTCTTAGTAATAGGGTCCCGTTTTTTTGGGTACGGAACCCTAAAAAAGATGAATCTAGTTTCACATTCGCAAGCGTCAGTAGGTCTATATGGAGAAGATTGTGCAAGAAACTCCACGGACACTCTTATAGCCATCAATAAGTTTCAATAACAAGTATTTGGATACATCATTCTTGTTGTAAAATTACACAATTATGTGAGAACGATGTAAAAAGACGTGCACGTAAAGAGTAAAATAAACAACTCAAAATACAATAATTAATCAAAATCAGGCTGAATCAACCTATCCCAACATGGCGCATGGATTGGCACCATTCAGCTCAACCATCATGAAGGGAACCGAATGATCCCACACATGGCCACCATCAGAGAGACATTTAAGAGAGAATGACACACTCAACTCCCAGGGCACACACAAGTCAACGAACGACACACAGGTACAGTAAATGGTAGATTTACAGTCGGAACATAGTAAAAGCTTTACTGTTAGCTGCTTGGAGTATGGATGGGACTAAAAATAACTGGCAAAGTGGGTGTAACATAAGTACACCTCTGCCCAACCCTTCAGGGATTATAGGTGTCATTTTATATAGTTCTGAAGTCCACAGATAGACGCGCCCTCTTCAATAGCACACCATTTAACTTGATCCTCGACATCTTTCATCCAGCTGCTACCAAGCATCACTGGGTGACTGGTGTCACCCAGTGATATCATCGTTTTAACCAGTTATGTTACTTATGATTGCATCATCCTGCCCTTGTCTCATGTTACAAGGGGTCAGTCGGCGTAACACGTTTTCTTCTTCCACACTCCTCTGCCACCCGCCACACTTTCATTAAAACCCTACAAAAAGAAAATGCTGCTCTTTAATTCAGTACAAGACTATTGAATTCTTTGAATGTTTCTAGAATGCTAGACTTTTTATTATCGATTTTGCACTTGAATAAAGAGTCCTAATGCGAGCCCAACAAAATTTTAAAACTGTAAAAAAATACAATAAAGTACAACATACTTAAAAAAACAAGGTAGCTTGCTTGACCACTATATCACCTGATGGTAAGCGATGATTTTGTCGATGGTGTAGCACGCTTGCCTAGAAGTTACCTGTTCACTCTTGACTTAAAGATCCTGAGGTTGTAGCTATCGGGAAACACAGACTCCGGCAGGGAATACCACTCCTTAGCTTATTGAAAACATATTTCGTTCTATCTAAGCAGTTTGAGCTAGCAATGCCTTGATCAAGAAATAACGTGGATTTCCCATCACATTTACGGCCCATTTCCTCTCTCACAGATAGGAAGCCTGTGTCCCAGCAGTGGGTACATTAAAAGGCTGATGATGATGACTCTATCCTTTTAGATCTTACTTAAATCGTAAAATTTAGTTTTATTTATTTTGCTTAGTCCGATCATTATGTGTAACGGTAATGGGCGCACGGTTGGCGCAGTGGTTGAGCGCTTGACTGCTGCGCTGCGTGTCGCAGGTTCCATTCCCGCACGGAACAAATATATGTCTGACTTACAAATAGTTGTTCCGGCTCTAGGTGTTTGAGTACGTGAGTTTATATGTTTGTAAACGCACCCACGTTACAGGAAGAAATTCCTAGTGTGGGGAAAAGTCTTAAAAAAAAAAAAAACAGTTACTGCTTACACAATCCGACACACGTAGCATAGGATACGTGTGTCGGATTGTGTAAGCAGTAACTGTAGGTAAATAGGTATCGATATTTTGTAACCTATAAATAGAAACAAATATTAAACGTGTTTACAATGCATGTCCTCGAAAAGAGCGTTTTCCAATTAGCCAAACTGTGCGGAAAGTTTCACTTTTTTACTAGTGCTTTTTACTTTCCTGTGCTTTTTGAATTATTAACTCCAACGTCAGCCCGCCGCATAGAGTTTTTATTATTTGAGAAAAGTTTTAAAAATTAGTTAAGTACAGATTATCATTCATATAAAAGGTAAAACAAAACAAATACTTCATGTAAGGCGTTTTTAATTACTCTAGATTTAGATTTTGATCAATAAATTAATTTTAAATATTCAATAAATATGTTTGGCAGAATGAATATTTTGCTCGTGCCTTTTTGCGTTACGACGTGACAGCTATTTGCACATGCGCAGTAGATATGCCCGAGGAACTATGAACTATTAGTTAATCTGTGGATATGCTGAGCGTCCTTGAATAAGCGCCATTTTATTAATTTCTTGCTTGGTTCAGATATATTTTTTTATTTCCTCGCACAATGCATAGTAAAATGTTGTATGATACACGTGCGTAAGATGATTTCCGACTCGTGTCGCACCTACTTTCTGCACTTGTAGCATAAATAACTATTCTCTATTTCTTTCCATCCCTGGGCATCTAAAAATAAACACTAAACTACATCGTTAACCTTTTCCTTTCTTGGAATTTTGTTTGCAAAACCACTCTGTCATACTTCAACAATACTTCAAATGACGGCTAACTCAACCTTTCTTCTGCCAAAGTGTTATCCGTTGCAATTTGTAATCATATTACATAGACATTGTTCGACAAAATAATTCGAGTGTAAGCGACTCCATTATCGGAACAGAGACGAAGACGTAAACGTTTCAAACAAATTTCTTTTTGAATGTGAAATCAATATGAGAAATTGAAAGCTCTATGTCTCGATTCACAATTTACTTTGTGCTAGTCCTACGCTGCGCGAGGCGAAGCGATAAAATGAGGAACATTTTGCGACCCCTTGCTGAGATAAGTAGGTAATGTAAAACTAAAAATATATACATAGGTGTATATACATTATATATATGTGCGTTGGATTTAACTTCATGAAGTTTAGACATAAGAGTCTCGTTACTCTAAAGAAAACTACTGCGCTTTGGAAAGGGCAACTACATAGCTTCGTGCTTCTCGCTGTCCTGACTCCTTGACCATTCTAAAGTAAATGGTTTGAATAATTAATTGAAATAATTGCTCTAAGTGACCGTTTACACGGACCGGCGCGTTGGTTAGCATCAATGCGCATTCTAGGTACTATGTGTCAAAGAAAAATTCACATTGCAAAATGAGCTTTGGCGAGCTCTAGACACGGCGCGGCGCGGGTGACTCGTCAGTGGAAATCGTACATTAATTCGCAATGTAAAAATTTTTTACCCAGTAAAGTTGCGTAGTCCGCTATTTTTACAAGCTTTTATTGAAATTGCCTTGTTAGTTTAGTTATTATGAATGGGTCGAATCTTCAAACTGAATTCTAAAACAGTTAGGTATCCCCAACCGATTGGGTTGTATATATATACGATTGTTTCAAATCCAATGTCTCGGACTCCCAAATATGGTGGACCAGTATTTTTTGCATCCCAGGATATGAGTATGAAAAAAAGGATTGGCTGAGAGGAATACGAAAAAGGGGATTGTTGTAAGTCTGACGTGTGTACCTTTGTGTTTGTGTATCTGTCTGTGGCGTCATAGCCCCTAATCGGATGAACAGATTTTGATTTAGACTCTTTTGTTTGAAAGGCAACCTAATCGAGAGTGTTCTTAGCTATGTTTGATGAAAACCGGTTCAGCTGTTCAAAAGTTATGTGTGTGTATTTTCGCAAGATTTCGTCTGATAATTACGTGATCGATAGATTTTCGATCGAAGCGTGTCTTCTACTAGATAAATTATAAAGCATGCAATAAAAATGTGTTATTTAAATTTTACTTGTAATGTTAAAGTAAAATTAAAACTTTATTCGTTTAACATAGGAGCGCATCGCCGCTCCTCACCTACGACAAATCCTTATTCTTTAACACAATCATTCTTATAATTTATCTTCCGTCTTCTTCGCTATTGATTCTCTAAGCGCTGTATACTTTATCTGAAATACTTTTATACGTAGGTATTAAGTATATGAGGTTTGTGGGTGTTACAATGTTTCCCAGTTTTATCTTAAAAGGATGCTGAAGTGAGATATTGTTTATTTTTTCTTATGTTATTTCAAGGAGTGTTTATTTTGTCAGTATAAAAAATGTTACTATCAATCTTGTGTATCTATGTGTATCCTTTTATTTCTGGTATTTTCTATACCCAGTGAATGCCAGAGTAGTGTCTTAGAAAGATAGTGTGGCGTAAAAAAATACTTAACTGACTGATACTGACTGGTACTGACTTTTTTGGATACTGCCTGCTCAATCTTTTTAACTTTTAGTAGCTTGGTATTTATGTATCTATGTAACGGAATCTTTGAACGTGATTTTCACCCCCTTCAAAACGTTGCCGGATTAATTTGAAACTTTGCACACTTATCAAGGACCGATGACAATGCTATTAAATAGTTTGTCCCATTATCCTTGCCAGAATCTTCAGGATTATCGATTGAACTAAAAGTTAATAATAAAATTGTTAGAAAAAACTGAAAAACACGCTAAAAACCAAAAGCAAAACCAAACTAAAAAGTACAGAATAATTTTCAATAAATTTAAATTTATAAATTCTTAATTTAAATTAATTATAATGTAAAGTAAAGCGTGTTTTTTCAAAATAGTTATACAATTTGTTTGCGTTCATTGATTGTGAACGCCATTGTAACCGTGTGGTGGAATACCAAAGCATTGTTCTCCAGTTTAACGACCCACAAATGTCACACATTACACTGTCGTTCAATTTAATAGTTATTGCCTGTTACATAATTGTTATTTTAGTGCCGTTTAAATTTAATATCGACATTCAAACCCCTTACTGCTTTATCTATGAGATTGATTACCGTGACAATGTAAGATCCCGCGATAAATTATTAGGTATCTCATTCTAATTTGTACCTACAAACTATTAAAACAAAGTTGTTTTTCGTGTCTGTCCGTGTGATCACTCCGATCATAGATAGTCTTTCAATTAAAATGTGAAAGTTAGTTCGTTTGCATTTTTTTCGCGCCTAAATCGCTGAACCACTTTATCTCGGGAGTACGATCCCTTGGGAAAGTTTCAAAAATTCACGCGGGCTAAGCCCCAGGCTTGTATAAAATAAGCTATCAGCTACTAACATATGTTTTTAGGGTACCGTACCCAATAGGTAAAAACTGGACCCTATTACTAAGACTCCACGATCTGTCTGTCTGCCCGTCTGTCACCAGGCTGTATCTCATGAACCTGATAGCAAGGCAGTTGAAATTTTCACAGATGATGTATTTCTGTTGCCACTATAACAACAAATACTAAAAACCGGCTAAGTGCGAGTCGGACTCACGCACGAAGCGATACGTACCATTATCGCAAAAAAAGCAAAAACATCACGTTTGTTGTTTGTTGTTCGCACTTAAATATTTATTTTATTCTGTTTTTAATATGTGTTGTTATAGCGGCATGAGATACAACTTGGTGACAGACAGACAAACAGACCGCGGAGTCTTAGTAATAGGGTCCCGTTTTTACCCTTTGGGTACGGAACCCTAAAAATAAGCAGACAGGCTTGGTTGCAGGACTTATTGCCCGGTAGTATAGTAGGCAGTTGCCGTAAAGGAGACTCTTGATAAGTAAATTGGTAGATATCCCAAATCTTAAGAAATGATATGTTTACCAACATTTTGTTCGTGCAAAACTAGCTTTATGACTCATGCAAAAATCGCCAAACTTTTTCGATATCAGTATCTGCCTACAAATGTAGATTAACGAGTTCAGAAAGTTTGTTTGTAAAGAATGAGGCTAATCATGGTCAAGAAATGAGAACCTCACGATTCAATTACAACATCGCTTAAAAGAAACGAGCTATTCACTACCATTCGATTAACTCAATATTCGAATTCAAAAATCGAATTAAAAAAAACCGGCCATGTGCGAGTCGGACTCGCGCACGAAGGGTTCCGTGCCATTATCGCAAAAAACGGCAAAAAAAACACGTTTTTTGTATGGGAGTCCCACTTAAACATTGGTTTTATTCTGTTTTTATTGTTGTTCTAGCGGCAACAGAAATACATCATCTGTGAAAATTTCAGCTGTCTAGCTATCACGGTTCATAAGATACAACCTGGTGACAGACGGACAGACAGACAGACAGACGGATCGCGGAGTCTTAGTAATAGGGTCCCGTTTTTACCCTTTGGGTACGGAACCCTAAAAAAGAACCAATTACTCGCCGCCCTACTCTGTTTACTTAATTCGATGAACGGCTATCCAGCCAGTATTCCCAGTATTGCCATACACAAAATGAAATTGTACATGTTACTAGAACGAAGAAAATTGCTTTTACAGCTCCTTAGGGTTTTGATTAAACAGTGTTGCCAGATTTAAGGGGACTTTTGAAAAAGGAAATGCTTTTCTTGATTATGATGCTGTAAGGAAAATTGTTTAAACGAGTCGAAACGAGAGTTTTTCTTGTTGGGATTATATAATGGACTGGGAAAATCGGTCTTGTTGGTTTTAGGAACCGGCCAAGGGCGAGTTGGACTCGCGCACGAATGGTTTCGTACCATTATCGCTAAAAAACGGCAAAATATCACGTTTGTTGTATGGCAGCCCCACTTAAATATTTAATACATCATCTGTGAAAATTTCAACTGTCTAGCTATCACGGTTCATGAGATACAGCCTGGTGATAGACAGACAGACAATCAGACAGACGGACGGACCGCAGAGTCTTAGTAATAGGGTCCCGTTTTTATCCTTTGGGTACGGAACCCTAAAAAGCGAATATTATGTCGCTGGCTATCCTTTAGTTACTTTCTTTGGTGTGGTTCTTTTTAACTGTCGACTATACCCATAAAAAGGTCATTGTTTTGTAGGAGACACCTAAGTACAATTTTACAAGATTTTTACTCGAATTTATTTTTACGACACGGCTGGAGCAGTGGTCAAGCGATCGTCTGCAGCGCTGCGTGTCGCGGGTTTGGTTGCCGCAAGGAACAAATATTTGTATGACCTACAGAAAGTTGTTCCGGATCTGGGTGTTTATGTAAGTGAGTTTAAATGTTTGCAAACACACCCATCACACAGAAGAAATGCCTAGTGTAAGAACGTTTTAAAAAAATCGGCCATGTGCGTGTTGTAATTCGCACATTTAGGGATCCGTACCAAACCGTAAAATCAAGTTGGTTGTAATAGGAAAAAATAAGGCATTTGAAAGAAAATGCCTGATTTATGAATATATTGGTATTTTTTAGTAAAATATACGTAATAATAAACAATGTCACCAAATTTATAGTTCATAGGTCAATGGTAAGCTAAAAAATTCTTCGGAACAAAACTTAGTAGAAAAAGCTGACTTTGGTGGCTTCTCATTCCTTTGTTTTTTAATCATTTTCAAAACAAAAGACATAGTATTTATCTACTCAACAAGCTCTAAGCAACGAGACCCCACTTGATGTTCAAGGTTTTTTCGCACCCCCTTTTTGCTGTATGGAAGCCCCCATTAAAACGGGCATGTTTGCTGACGCAAGAGTCGATGACTTTTATGCCATTATGCGCAAGAAAACAGCTTCTGTGATGTGTCGGAGTCGGAGGAGTGACAACGGGATCCTAAGGATGTTTTCTGAGAGGCCAGACTCTGAGGTGCTGGGGAGAGTCATCCAGCTTCACGTGACGAGATGAAACTTTGATTACAATAAGTTGACTAACATAGTTGTAAGACCTTTTTTACTAACAACTATGGATATGTAATTAGTCTGCAATAAATGGATGTTATTAATTAGAAAAACATTTTTTAAAAGACAATTTGTATGGCTTTGGGTCAACAAGAAGAAAATTTGAAGACTGTAGCTCCAACTGTTTGGCTGCAAAACCTGTGTGATGGACGACTGGCAGACGGACAGACACGTGAGTGACAGCAATAAGGCTCTGTTTGCACCCTTGGGTACGAAACCCAAAAAAAATGGAAGAATTGTTGCTACGCCGTAGCCAAGCTTACTGCTACGTCGTAGACGATTATATCGTAGCATTCGTAGCCCGGAATGTAGGTTCTTAGACACCATAATTTGGCTTATGTTGCTAGACCCCGGCAATGCATCGAAGGAGACAATTACTTACAACAAAAACGACAGATTTTTATGAAAAACTTTTTATTGATTTTTAGGCATTTAAACTTCAATTTTCATCTGACTGTCGGGCCACTTTCTTGCCTTTTCCTTTATCAATGTAAGAGATGTGGATTTCACCTGTAAGCATGGTCACAAAAAGTAAAATAATCACTTAAAATGGGCACTGTACAAAAAATTAAGGACCTACTATTATTTATTTTTCAAGGTAGGTATATTATGTATATTAATCGCTACAACTTGGATATATATTTTTATGGATATTTTAATAAATGTTTTGCATGTATGATTGGTGAATTAAAACATACTTCGTTACCCATTAAGTAGGCTGTCTTCATTTACTTAACCCGGTTTCTCAAAACTCGATTATCGGGCTGTTAACGTAATCCACGATTAATCGCCGGTTATCTGCTGTGGTTGGCTGTTGAAAATTCGTTCAGCCAAACACAGCAGATAACGCATGTTTGACAATTTGCCACATTATTTCTGCGATAATTTAGCAGTGAGAAACCCGTCCTATTTATTAAGATATTATAAAAAAAGTCTTATCTTACCATATTCATCCACTAAAAAATAAATACCGGAATATGAGTACTTAATTTAGACATTAAAACGTTTTTACCGACGTTGTTTCTCTATTTCGTCTATGAATAGAAATGTAGAAAAACACAGATAGTCAAAGCAGAAAAGCACTAAAAAAGGGTTAAATCGCAAAGCATCATGTAGTTCTGACTTATTGGTATGTAGTATGGACCAGTTAGGGTAGATAATCCTAATTTGCTTTTGCTCGCTGCGCACCAACGAAAAATTATATGCTCTAAAATTATAAAATATGCGTTATTCAACAAACAAAATGCCGTACTTTTATGAAAAAACATTAGATTTGCAACAATAAAAGGCCTGCCATAGCTCTATAAATCCTACCAGGACCAAGCTATGGAAGGACCGAAGGTATTCCAAAATTTGCATGCGTTCCTCACCTACCACCAAGTGCAAAATAGGCTGGGGGTAGAGAAGGACCCCATCGAGTGGGATTGGAAAATGAGCTCCTGCGGCCACATTCCACAAACAACGAGCCAGCCCCACCACACCTTCTCAAAATCATATACTGCAGATGTAAGAAGGGATGCAGGAGGACGTGTACTTGCCTGAGAGTTAGGCTGAAATGCTATTGTTATTTGTGTTATTTGTTTGCTATTGTTGTGTGTGTTAGAGGAGCTCGTGGCTAAATAATAACAGCCGCACGGGTCGATCATCAAGGTTAAGCAACGCTTGACGAGGTCGGTCCGTGGATAGGTGACCATTTCAACAAACCGAGTTTCCTCCGTGCCTCGGAAAGCACGTTAAGCCGTTGGTCCCGGCTGTCATTTGAAGATCTTTGACAGTCGTTACGGGTAGTCAGAAGCTTGAGATCTGACACCAGTCTTGCCAAGGGGTAGCGTGTTACCCAGTTACTGGGTTGTGGAGGTCAGATAGGCAGTCGCACCATGTAAAACACTGGGACTCAGCTAAATCCGGTAAGACTGGAAGCCGACCCCAATATAGTTGGGAAAAAGGCTAGGCAGATGATGATGTTGTTTGTGTTATTTGTTTGCTATTGTTGTTTGTGTTGTGGTGTTTGCTGTTTAACTGACCCATAGGTACAACGTACTAAAAAGCCAGAACTACATCAAGCTTTGCGGTTTTAATGTTGATTTCTACTGGGCTTAAAAATAGAACAAACAGACATAACACAAAAAAATTTGGGAATTAAAGCACTGTAATCTACATAACAGAAGTCGACAATAAAAGCGCTTGAATACGTTACCGTCTATATCGTTTATTTTCATATGATGTTTCTTCTCTAAAGCTGAAAATGTAATTTAAATACATCACTAAGAGCACTTTCAATTTAGACGTTTCGGTCACGTACTGCGCACGACTAGTTGATATTTCTATACAATTTAAGCGCGCCCGCACTGCGCTCTTGGAAACGCTTGCTCATATGAAAAAATAAATATTTAAGAAGAAAAGAACGAAAGAAAAAGTATTTATTTGTGACCCGCACAGGAGACACGAGAAATCAGCTTAAAATTAAACAAAATTAAAAATAAAAACCCCGTGCGAGACCAAAAAGGCTCCTATCTCAGCATGTGCAGCGATATCCAAAAAAAATATGAAATAACGCTGCGCTGATTTAAGTGGGGCTCCCATACAACAAACGTGATTTTTTTGCGCGTTTTTTGCGATAATGGTACGGAACCCTTCGTGCGCGAGTCCGACTCGCACTTGGCCGGTTTTTTTTTTACGTTTCTGAGTATCTAAACTACATTTAAAATAACATTAGACACGTTTCCAAATCTTTTTAAAGTCCGTTCAACCGATTTTGAGTTCTATTCCGTAAACATAAGGATTACATAAAAAGCATAAAACAAAACCAACTGTTTACTACAGCTACCATTTGTCGTATCACCAACGAAATAGAAGTCAAAATCGGTTGAACGGGCTGTAAAATGGGCTAATTTAAACGTCTAATGTTATCGCAAATGGATTTTAACTAGCTTGATTAGACAATGAGGGTTTTCTGAAATGACGTACACTAGGTGGCAGCACTGAGACGTCAGTTCTAGGCACTATTCAAAGCGCTTATGTTTTTGAGATTAGTTAAAATTTATGGTCAACCAGCGTCATGTTGATGTCATAAGCCACGTTTTCAAAGTGGTAAACCTCTTCGCCGTTAGCGAACGAAAACGTCGAATCACAATTTGAGTTGAGCCCTAAGGAAATGCTTCAAATTATTTCATCGATATATTACGCACTACATTTGGCGATCCGAACACACACTCTGTTCGACTGAACTGTACTGCAATCCGTACACCCGTACTTTAAACTATGTTGAACGAAACGCGTAAGCACCATTAATTGCATTGCGCAATTTCATGACGATTATGTGTGTGTGCATAAATTGAATGGAAAAAATCATCTGGTCATGTGCAGTACGACACCCGCACCGCTGCGGTGCCGCAGCAGCCCGACACGAAATCTTTTGCATCTTTACAATTTATGTATTGTATCAATTGGATTTGGTAAAATAATAAACAATTGTAATACAATATCAGATAATATTTATTTTAAACATTATTAGGATAAATAAACATTAAATCATTTGAATTTAGGATTTACAACGTATAATAATAAAAAAAAAAAAAGATGTAATATTTATGACAAACAAATGTAGGGCATATTATTATAAACGGTTTTAAGTATTATCCATCTAAATGACATTTTTTTTTGGCCTTATTATCATTTGTCCGAATGGTCATATAATATCACATGCCATAAAATTGAAATCCCTAAATACAATTATGGATTAAAAAGTTAGGGAACACAATAGAGAACTTTCTGTGCAACTGAAATAAAGATGCAAATCTTTTGCAATTGACTAAGCAATTGACTGAATAGAAATGGTAAATTGAAAACTGAATTGAATACTTGGCTTATTTTATTTTGCGTAAAATGTATTATACCAACTGAAATATTTGACTACATTAAAATTGGTAAAAGTACTAGTTGGTAAGCAAGTTATTATTTAAACGTTCACTTGCCAAACATTAGGTTTGCGTTACAATTATTTGTGTAGAGTTTATTATTTACTAAGTAATAATTTGGCAAATGAAATTATGCGGCAAATTGTTTGGGAAGTGATATTTGTCAATTTCTTTTTTATTAAACAATGTTAACCCCACAGACATAAATCTAACTAGATAACGCAAGTCCCTCCATCTGTATGAAAACCAGCGTACCACTTTTTCATACACAAATTTAAAAACAAATTTACTTACCAATAAAAGAAAACATTTCCAATGCCTCAGCCAACTTTTTCTATACAGTATTTACAGCTCAATATGGCACAATTAGGTCATAATCATTTTCCTAGATTTTGGTGGCTTTCCGGTGCCGCTAATGCTAAATGAAAATCTCAAAGTACGATCATTGATCGTAATTTTACTCTGTTTTTTGACACGCCTACGCACATACAATCGCGTCATCTAGTTCGATTTATATCTGTGGCTAACCCAGATTTTAGCGCTGCAGCGAACTTTAGTTCTAACTTGAACTATTTTTAACACGCTTTTATTAGCTTGGTATGTATGTATCAATGTAATGGAATCTTTGAACGTGATTTTCACTTTTTTGAAACTTTGCTTTGAACATTTGATTTGAAACTTTGCTCACTTATCAAGGACCGATGACAATGCAATAATTTAGAAAGTCAAATATATTTGTTCAAGCGCGAGCCGCCTATAGTATTTAAAAAAAAAAACTAGGCCTTTTAGCGGCACTTTTGAACGACAAACAAAAATTTACAAGTAATAAAATTTGATTGTACCTACCGTGCGCGTTTAAATAGTTTGTCACATTAGCCTTACCAAGATCTTCAGGATTAGCGACTTTTTAGTTCAATTTACCATTAAAGCGTGTTTTTTAGTTTTTAGAACTACAATTTATTATTTTTATGAACGTTCTAGTATGACAATGAATTACTTATTAATGAAAATGACTTACAAGCGATGACAGGTTTCGTCTTGTCGAGAACTTCATGTTGTCCATACCGTGTTGTCAGATCCTTGATGTAAGCCTTTAGATCGGCCACCCACTCGGGGACTACTGCAAAATTACTTTTTATACTCTGAGGAATTAGCACTTTTGCAAGTTTGTAGCGAAATGGATGATGATTTAGGACGAAAACGAGCGCGCGAAATTTTATAAACAGACCTTTGGGAGTCTAGATATCATGATAAAACGACTAAATGTATATATTCAAAATAAAATTATTTGCATTGTTGAACTACTAATCTATCCCCGTATGGTGGCCGTTTTGGATTTTTCCTTCTTCTTATGGTATTTATTGCCATCCAAAGATGCGTTAAAATTAGTGTTGAAATATGGAACTTTCGACGCTTATAACTTTCAAATATTTTCTTTTTTACTTTGTTGTTTCCTTAAAGGGCTAGATAATACATATCATGAAGCAAACATGCTTCATGATATGCAATAGGGATGATGACGGGGTACGAAACAGCAAATTCTATTTAGTCCGCCGATTAAATTATTAAAAAATATTGGACACGTATTTTTTGCTTTTTCAAATCAATAAAAAATCACCAAGATAAAGCGCATCAAAGTTCGGGAGTGGGGGCTTGTGACGTAATTTCTATGTAAAAAGTGTACCAAGGCGACATGTCATGCGATATTTTAACGCACTGTATCGTCCTCATTTTTTGTTAACGTGACAAAAGAAAAAATACGTGTCCAATATTTTTTGAAATCTAACTGACGGACTAAATAGTACATTGTGATACAAGGGTGGAAAGTAGGTTATTGCAAACGAGCTGTCATTAACAAGCCCGAGCCGAAGGCGAGGGTTTTTAATGACACGAGTTTGCAATAACCTACACACCCGTGTATCACACGACGTTTTTCAATACAGTTGTGAGAAACAGAAAAAAAATCTAAGAATTAGATTTGTTTATTCACAAAAAATTAAATTTTCAATATGGCGTTTTTGCATATTTTTTTACAAAGAAAACAGCCTATACAGCCTATTCGATTTTTGGCAAACGTTGATGTGAAAATAATTACCTTAAAACTGGTAATTAAACATATTAAACAACTTTAAAAAAAAATGAGAATTCAATGCTAAAACGTACGGAATCATTAATTTTTCCTCGTATAAAATCGTATCCCATTTTATTCTATATATGAAAACTCCTTGCTACTAAACTTTTTTAAATTGACTTACGGCGCGTTTTTGCAACTGGACTTATTTTTTTACAACGTTAACAGCCTATACAGCTATACAGCCTATTCGATTTTTGACAAATGTTCATGTGAAAATAATTAAATTAAAACTGGTAATTAAATATATTAAACAACCATTTATAAGACTTTTGAGAATTCAATGCTAAAACGTACGGAATCATTCATTTTTCCTCGTAGAAAATCTAGCCCATTTTATTCTATGTTTGAAAACTCCTTGCTACTAAACTTTTTTAAATTGACTTATAAATTTAAAACTAAACTGCAAACATAATGATCGAGCTCGTAAACAAAAGTCACGACCGCGTAACAGAAAGATGCCTATGCGTAAGATTTAACTTTCGAATCATAATTATAGCCTCTGAAAGTACGCCATGTCTAACAACTGTATTGAAAAATATTTTTTTAGTCATCATCCCTATTATGCATATCGTTTTTGTATTTTTCTAAATGAAATACTTATATGCTGTAGTAAACACATGAGTTCATTTTTTTTAAATGACGAAGATATGAAGTTTCGAAGATGACAATTAGAAAGACAAGAAAATGGCGTTTTGTTCTAATTTGTTATATTAGGTTTTAGATGCATTAGTAGGTGGTATATTCTGTATTACCATTTGACATTATGCTGAGCTGAGGCCCTCTTGGCATTAATAGTTTTAATTATTTATATTGTTTAATTTTAAGGTGTTTTTGTTTTGAATGCCAATAAACACAATTTTCTTTCTTTTTCTTTCTTAGTAGTTAGTTTAGTTAGATTAAATATGTTTTAGTTAGATAGCAAGATTTGCTATCTTGCTATCTAACTAAAACATTTTTTTTTCTTGCATATTGCCTATTGGTACAAAGTTATTGCAGATATTGGGTAGATTAAGGTTACACTAGTCGACAATTCTTCCATACAAACGTAGTCAAGGGTTTACCTGTATGACGATGTACGTTCAAAATAAAAAAAAATATCAATTTGTCTCATCATTATCTAGCCCTGTATGGAAACAACAAAGTAAAAAAGAAAATATTTGAAAGTTATGAGCGTCGAAAGTTCCATATTTAAACACTAATTTTAACGCATCTTTGGATGGCAAAAAATACCATAAGAAGAAGGAAAAATGCAAAACGGCCACCATACAGGGATAGATTAGTAGTTCAACAATGCAAATAATTTTATTTTGAATATATACATTTAGTCGTTTTATCATGATATCTGGACTTCCAAAGGTCTGTTTATAAAATTTTGCGCGCTCGTTTTCGTCCTAAATCATCATCCATTTCGCTACAAACTTGCAAAAGTGCTAATTCGTACGCGAACTAGCTTCTTACTGCTCATCACAGCATCTATCTCTTTCGCACGAGTTGTCGGATGAGATAGCAGGCATTTTAACCCCGCGCACAAAATAGTTCGTGCCGTCGACTATTGTAACCTTAAAGGAAGGAACTCGTGGCCAAATAACATCACCGATTTTAAGGACGTTCACAATCCATTGTTTCAGGTAGATTAAAAGTGTTTACCAACATATCAAGTGTGCTAAGTTCTTATTAAGGTAACTGTAGTGACCAGTTCTATTTTGGGGCAATTTAAAGGCTAGTACATGCATTAAATGACCACACTTCAACACGTCTACTCTCACCGGTGGCTCTCGTATATATCTGAGGTAACGTATTTGTGACGAGACAGTGTAGATCTGTCTGTGTGGGGATGATAAAGTGAATGTGTGTGTGAGGGCATACACTACCTTTTCCTCCTTTATGTTTCTTTTTGTTTGTTCTTAGACCAGTTTCTGAAAATATTCATTTAAATAAATCAATATGCAAGATCTACAGCTTTCATGTTTTTTATTACAGCACTCTTGATGTTAAGGGGTCGCCGCTGACATACCTTTAAAAATATCTCATAAGCAATATCACAGTACACTCGTACATACCATTGAGCGGGGTGAATAGGAATGCAGGGTTGAATGGGAACAAAACTTTGATTAGGATTTTAACTTTGATACCACTTTATTGGTTTCAATTCAAACAAAGCATCGGTCTTTTTAGGGTTCCGTTCCCAAAGGGTAAAAACGGGACCCTATTACTAAGACTCCACGATCCGTCTGTCTGACAGTATGTCTGTCTGTCCGTCTATCACCAGGCTGTATCTCATGAACCGTGATAGCTAGACAGTTGAAATTTCACAGATGATGTAGTTCTGTTGCCGCTATAACAACAAATACTAAAAACAGAATAAAATAAATGGCTCCCATACAACAAACGTTTTTTTGCCGTTTTTTGCGATAATGGTACGGAATCCTTCGTGCGCGAGTCCGACTCGTATTTGGCCAGTTTTTTATAATACTTAATATATTGGTGTACCTACTAAAATTGCTACAATTTTAAATAATGTGAGAAATCCCTCCAAAGTTTTGTTTCCATTGCCTTTCACCCCGTTTGACGGTACCTAGGTTTTCAAACACGAATGTACCTTTTTTTTTTAATTTGTAATGGGTTTGCTCTTGACTCTTGTCTAGGTCATAGGTGACAGAGACAGAGTAGACGATGGAGTGAGCTTACCCAGAAGAAGCCTGTTCACTCTAACTTTGAAGAGATTCGGGTTGAATGCGTTCGGAAACACAGACGCAGGTAGTGAGCCAGTGACATACTGCTAACAGAAATAAAAAGTTTCCTATTTCAGGCAATGGTCTACATTTGTTTTCGGGGGAAACCTTTAAAAGGCGTCTGGGATTTATTGACAAAAAAAAGACCAGAGAGTGTGAGATTTTTACCTTCAATTAAACCACTCGTATCACTATTAGCACATAAAAGAGGCCCCGTGTCCTCTTAATAGACCACCCGGAACCACCTCTGTGCTACACCTTTTAGGGCACATCACTTGGGATACTGAGGTCTATATGTGGTCCAAATTACATCTAAATCCATTTAGCCGTTGAGGCATCATTGATTAATAAACATCCAAATATCCAAATTTTCACATTGAAATACATATTAGTAGGCAAACTATTCTATTACCTTTACTCGCGACTGGAGGTTCCACTGCAATCTCTACGGTTGGTGCCGATTCTATGTTTTCAAATTTCTGAATCACTGTGTCATTATCATATTCATCAACATCTAATGACTTTTCAGGAACATCATTTCTTAAAATGTTATCTGAGTTACCCTCATTTTCTGAAACGAAATTTATTGCAAGTAGTGAAAAATTATAAACTACGCGTAAAATGTTGTGATTGGTTTAATGAATTGATAAATAAATGGATCACACAAACTTATAGGTGCACTGGAAACTGTAAGCGATTTCATATACCTGGGTGCTAATAGCAGCAACACAGAGTACATCGAAAAGGACATTAGGAGACGTATAGGGTTGGCCAAAAATGCTATGTCCCAACGGCAGAGAATATGGAGAGACCCTAATATTTTACGTGAAACTAGTGAACACCCCAGTGTTTGCCATCCTCAGCTACGGGTCCGAAACGTGGACACTGAAGAAGGCTGATCGTCACCGCATAGATGGTTTTGAGATGAGATGCTGGCGGAAAATGTTACAAATCACTTGGACAGCCTTTCGCACTATTTACTCTATCCACCGCGACCTTAACTTAAATATCAGACTGTCCACGATTTGCCTACGTAGAAGAACCTTGAACAGCTAAAGGTGACTGGCAAAATCGAAGGGAAATGTCCTAGAGGCCGCAATCCAATCAGATGGCCAGACCAAGTCCGCACATCGTTGAACACCAAACTGCACGACGCAAAAGACTGGCATAGAAGGCGCAAACTGGTAAAGGAATTGTTGTTGTTTCCACGACCGAGGATTCAAGACCCTCAGTAATGAGGAACACGATGCGAGGAGGAGGAACTGTTTATTACCACAGTTAACGCGGTCCAAAATACCTAATGGATGGAGCAATGACACAGCCAGAAAACATCGCAGCAGACCAGTTGTAGCTATCGGGGAACACAGACCCCGGCATGAAATGCCACTTTTTGGGAATACTATTACTACAGCTAAGGAGCTGTGCGCACAATGAAAGTACGCCCAAAAAACACGTAACAGAAACACGATATCGCTCGACAAGACTAGTGTCAGGTCTGGCCTCTGACTACTAGTAACGACTATCAGGGGGGTGATCATAAGCTCTTAGAGCGGTATCAATTTGAGATCGAAAAAGGGACAGTTTATGATCACCCCCAGATCTACAAAAGCCTTGTATTGTAAAAGTTATAAAAACGTACCAGCATTAATTTTAGGAACCAATGCAGCCAGATCATAGCCGAAGTTATCGAGCAACCAGGTCACGAGCTGTTTCGCATCTTTCCCCGTTTCGGGAAGTTTTGGTTGAGGAGGCGGGCTCGGCTGTCTCTCTTCATCTAGTAGGAAACATAAGTATATTTTTACGACACTTGAGTTATTAATATTTGACAGAAGCGCAGTTTCACCAAGGGGTATAAACCCAGTAAGTGGTATTCAATGTCTGCGAAGGCGATAGTCGAAATGGGATTGATCACGTGATTTTTTTATATGGCTTGTCAATCACACTTTTTGAAAATCGCTATCGCCACGCATTCGTTGATAGAATGACAATTGTCTAGGGCCTCTGGGCTATAGAGATTGAATATAATTGAGGTCAAACAATTTAACGAGGTTTTGACTTCGCACTTGTGACGTTTACAGACGCTTATATTGTACCTGCATTTTTTTTAGTAGACTAGCTGACCCGGCAAACGTTGTTTTGCCATAAAAACACCAAACGTTTTTTTTTTTTGAATTCATTGTATTTTTATAACTGGGCCTACGTCATGAGCAACATTTCGTCAGTACAGCATTTCATGATTTAGGCGATTATTTCATGATGTCCCCAATCAAGGCTACATCGAGATATGGCTGCCTAGGCGCATCGTAATGTAGTTCCCGTTCGCGACGCTGGTGGCACTGTTTGCGGTCTGTCAGCCGTGTGTTCACTTGCGAAAAAGATGGCGGCGTCACAAGAAATCGAAAACTGTGATAATGAAATCTATTTAGCCAAGCATGGCTGGTTAAATTTATAAACTAAACTTCTTTTTATGTGCTAGTAAAATAATTATTATTTAACATTATTTTTTATTTGCTTGTAGGTACTTTGGTCACCCTACACTCTTATTTGCATGGCTGGGCAAATCGTCAAACGTTAATCTTCGAACGATATGTCGGGTCATATTAGCAAGCTGGCCGACCAAAACCAGATGTATCCTCCGACTGCACAGCATGGTTTTCTTCTTGTTTACGTCTCTGTAAACAAGACGCGCTTCATAAGCAGTCGGGTTTTTTGATTTTTTGAATAAACTTTTTTTATTTATAACTTTTTAGTTACCATTTTTTTTCGAATTATGTACGTTTAAACATATAAGTGGTATATTTTTGAAATCGCCTCTAAAAACCCTCTATTTTGATACCCCAAACGTCGGCTTTGTAAGAAAAAAAATATTGACCCGTGGGGGTCAATATTTTGCCGCCATTTTTCTATTTGCCAATTTTAATGTAGCCTGTGACACTCGCAAGGTTATGACGAATCGATTGACTTTAGAATCATCAAAATCGGCCAACGCATTTGGTCTCTAAAACGACACATAGGAACAAACATACATACATAGACTGATAAATACATTACGCTCCTTCGGTAGTCAGGTCAAAAAGAAATATCGTGATGTGCCCAGGCAGATCTCGACCGGCCCAATTCAAATATTGGCATACGAAACTCATAAATGGGACACATCAGCTATGGCTCTGAGCTGGTAAGGTACCTATGTATCTAATATATCTGGTACTGTTGCCACCTACAGTTATAATCAGGCGGGCCTTTGCCATGTTTGTGTTTAAACGTCATCAAGTGATTGTCATCTGCTTAGCCTTTATCCTACTATGTTAGAGTCAGTTATATAATAATAATAACAGCCGCACGAGTCGATCTTCAAGGTTAAGCAACGCTTGACAAGGTCGGTCCGTGGATGGGTGACCATTTTCAACATACCGAATTTCCTCCGTGCCTCGGAAAGCACGTTGAGCCGTTGGTCCCGGCTGTCATTTGAAGATTTATGACAGTCGTTACGGGTAGTCAGTAGCTTGAGATCTGACACCGTTCTTGCCAAGGGGCACCGTGTTACCCAGTTACTGGGTTGTGGAGGTCAGATAGGCAGTCGCTCCATGTAAAACACTGGTACTCAGCTGAATCCGGTGAGACTAGAAGCCGACCCCAATATAGTTGGAAAATGGCTAGGCAGATAGATATAGTTGGAGTCAGTTTCCAATCTAACCGAATTTACCTGAATACCAGTATTTTACAAGGAGGGGCAAGAATTTTACTTTTATGTTGCATGAAGTTTTAATAAATAAATAAATAAATAAATTGCGAAACTTAAGTGGCAGTGGGCAGGGCACATTGCTCGCAGAACGGATGGCCGATGGGGCCAAAAAGTTCTGGAATGGCGACCGCGAACCGGAAGACAATGCGTTGGAAGGCCTTCCACTAGGTGGACCGATGACCTGATTAAGGTTGCGGGAATACGCTGGATGCGAGACGCACGGGATCGATCAATGTGGCGACGCCTGGGGGAGGCCTATGACCAGCAGTGGACGTCTTTTGGCTGAAATGATGATGATGTTGATGACAAGGACTATATATAGGACTGCCTACCTGGCCTCCAGAACCCAGTTACTGGGTAACACGATAACCCTTAGGTATACAAAAGTGGTAAATGGCAAATATACTGTATGTGTAAATGAAATTAATAAATAAATATTCCAGTAAAACTGGTTATGAATTGCCCAATTCTAGATCCATATCAGTAAAGAAAAAAAATACCTGAACTCGATTCTGTTTCATCAGCGTCAGGGGCCATTCGAAGTATTGGCTTGTCACCCTCCATGATATCTAATTGAAAAAAAAATACTAGTTACGATCGAGGCATGTTGCAATAGAATCCGAGGCCAGCAGCCGAATTGCGTAAGTATATTATCCAAAGCAAAAGAATTGATTCTTTCCCAAAACCGACTTTACGTAGTGCATATTGATACGAAAAGTCGTTTTTGGGAACGATTGGTTTTTTTTGCTTTGGATAATATACTTACGCAATTCGGCTGCAGATTATACTGGTTTGTTACCACTGACGTGTTGCCTACCGTACAGGATAATTGGACGTTAAATAATTCATCGTTACTTTAGTTTTGGACCTAATTGTCTTCTCTTATGTAAACTTACTAGATCTATAACTGGGTCCATCGAAACGTCTAGATGCAGTTATAAGTGGTATCTGGAAAAAAGATATTTAATTCAATGTATAAAATAAAATAATTATTATAAATTCTAAGGCAAATGTAACCCTCTCTATATGTTTCAATCTGCAATTTTATGTATTTTTTAATTTTATATAATATATTTTTATGTTTGCCAATAGATACATAATTTACTTTATGTGAAGGTAATTGGTATATCGAACCATAATAATATGAATAGGTACTTACCAAAAATAAAATATTAAATACATCCATATTGTTTAGCATTTGTACGACTTCACTCAATCATTTTTCATAGAAAATTGTTTGAAAATCAATTATAATAAAATGGAATATGCAACCAATCGTTACATTGCTATTTGCAATTCTATCAGATGTTTGAAGCAAGAAGTGGAACGGTTGCAATATAAAGTGTCGGATTTAACCAGTTAGCGAAACTCCAGAAACAGATGGGCGATATAAGTATGTGTGATGTAACTTTAAATGATATATTGAGGAATGATGTAATTAAGACAACGTTGTGGTTTAAAATAAGATCTACTGACTAAAATTGCTAAGATGTTTTGGCCATGTTGAGAGGATGAATGAAAGGCGAATAACGAAAGGTATTTACAAGGCAACCGTGAATGGAAACGCCGGGAGGAGACGCCCTAGGAAGACATACATAGACCTTATAGGTGATGTTCTTCAGAAAGGCCAGGTGCGCAGAACTCATAACCAGCGTGTGTGTGTATGACTAGATGTATGAATGTGAGTGAAGCGAAGGTGGCGTTCTGTTTCTACCTAGCCCCATGGGTAAAAAACCGGCCAAGTGCGAGTCGGACTCGCGCACGAAGGGTTCCGTATAATTATCGCAAAAAAACATGTTTGTTGTATGGGAGCCCCACTTAAATATTTATTTTATCCTGTTTTTAGTATTTGTTGTTATAGCGGCAACAGAAATACATCATCTGTGAAAATTTCAACTGTCTAGCTATCACCGATCATGAGATACTACTGGTGACAGACGGACAGACTAGACAGACAGACAGATCGCGGAGTCTTAGTAATAGGGTCCCGTTTTTACGCTTTCGGTACGGAACCCTAAAAAAAAAACCCCATGAGTTTATGATGTATGATGGGCAATATCTAATGGCTAAACAAAGTCTTACTTTCAATTAAGTAAGTTCTAGGGTGCATGCTCAAGCACACCAGTCTATTGATCGCCGATAGATGACATCGACAGTGGGATAGGCGATGTCGATCAACTGCCTACTACACCAATCGTCCGACGTCGACCTACGTCATCGATCGACGATCGATCGATTGGCGTGGAAACACTCTTACAGCCATGATTACATAGTATCTATTTCACAGAGGTATTTAAAATGTAAATTGCAAACAATTAAATTGACTGGTTACCGCCAGCTTCTGGAGCGAAAATTATCGCCATTTTTTTCGAATTTCCTTTACAGAATTAGAGGCATAGGCTACTTTAATCATGCAAAGCTTGCTGCAAAGGTTTATAAAAATAAAACTCGAAAGTTCCACCATAAATTGTCTAATCACTGTCTCTATAATACAAACATTCTTATCAACAACTATGTATAAAATATTACATAAATCTATACAAAACAATATACTGCTCCTTCAATAATAAAATAAAAATCAATTTCATTTAACTTAATATTTCTCCCACTGTTGGGCAACGGCATAGCATATAGGATGGAACAGAGTGAGGTATAAAAATAACTTCATTGTATAAAGAAAAACACAATTTGTCAATACAGGTACACAATCTATAGCTATTTTTAATATTCTTAGTCTTGATTATTACGCAAGATTTTATTTAAAAGTACTGGCAAGTTGAAAAACCTATTTAAAAATCGATCCCCCAGTTTCGAAAAAAGTCAAATGATGGGATTAGCTGTTGAAAATTCAAACTAAGAAAGCTCTATTATGCTGCTTTTTATTATTATTTAACCCAGCGCCATCTGGGTGGAAAAACAGTACACGGGCGAGGTGGTGGGTCGTTCTGTCCCGACTATTAAACATGGTATTAATTTTGGATTAATTAAAAAGTTGATTATATGGGTATGCATGTATTTATAGTTAGTTAGGTATTAAAACACGAGTGTGGGTTTATCACACGAGGCGAAGCCGAGTGTGATAAAAGTATCACATGAGTGTTTTAATACCTAATTATAACAGTTGCATACAAGACTTTATCTACACCCATGATATGAATCCTCTATAAAGGTTCTAAAACCATAGGGTATTGTACAGTGTTATAAGAACTCTATGTAAATTCATGGAAAGTTTAATTACTGATTATCTAATACAAACAAACTATGTATAGGTAATAATATAATTATTTATTGTTATAATTATTTACATTTTGGATCGTACAATTATTTTTTTCAATACTAACTATTACTGAACAAAAATGGCGGGATACGACGTCAATTAAAAAATTCGAATAAGTACTTTTTTAAATTATGGCGCTGTGGTAGTGAAACGAGTAAAAAAGGAGTTGCATTATGCAATTTAGGACAACATTATAACACACCCGTTTGGATGATATTATGGATACTATGACACTGGCTGTTTTAATGTTGGCAATAAGCTAACTGTTTCAAGAACTTTTATAGAGGATTTATAGCATGGGTGTAGATAAACTAATTTAATACATTGGTAAGATTTTAAATCATGATATTTTTAATAAAGAGTACACGAACGTAAGCGGGTCATTCTGGCCCAATACTATAATTTTCTTTACAAATTGTTTACATGGCTATGACTGGCATATATTATATATACATTTGATTACCATTTATACCTATAAAAATGCTTTATGGTATAAATGGAACGGTAAACATGCGTATGTGCATTTTATCTATTTTATTACATTATAGGTTATATTTTTATTTATGGGTAATATGGATAAGAATGGTATATTAACATTATTAAATATGTATTATGCGGGCTTTTTTTCCTATATTATTTCATTGACTACTAGATTTTTTATTATGATATTTTTTTAATATATTATCTCTTCACCACCCTTGGTTGACTTGTTGAGAATGCTTAAGGCATAAAGTCCGCCATTGTAGCTTTGAGCATAAAGGATAAATAAATAAATAACCTTTATTGAGCAATGTTACCCGTAGCCCATATGTACGCTTTTTATCAGCAGTTATGTAGTTTCTGCTTACCACCGTGGAAGAAAGACGTGAGTTTGTACTGAATCTAAGAAATAGGTGAAAACTCAGATATCAAAATACTGACAAAATCAAATTTCAACCTTGATACACCTGTAAAAGGTCGCTTTTAGCGATAAAACCGCCCATTGTTACACCCTACTAACTCTTAAGCTCTTCTATCTTGATTTTTCAAGTAATACTGGACGTTTTTTTTTCTTCTAGCCAGCGGCTTTGCCCGCGTGAAACTCGGTAATTACTCCAAAGGCACGTAGTTCCGGGATAAATAGTATCCCAATCCTTCTACAAGGTCCGATATATCTCTATACCATAATGCATCAAAATTTATTCATTACTTTCGGCAGGCAAACGTAACAGACAGACAGAGTTACTTTCGCATTTACTCTCTAAATAGTATAAAACAGGGATCACACAAATGACGGACCGCGGTCCGGCGGATCCGGACAGCCGACCTATTTTGAGCAAGAGCATTTATGGCTCCTGTTTCATTGTTTTTGGTGTCCGTAATTACGCCAGATGAGTGCGTAAGTAAGAAGTAATATGATTTACTCGTGTCAGTTACCCTGCGCTTTATCTTTACTGCCGTCGATTCAACAACGGACGAATCAAAATATTCATTGATATTGTATCTTTATTTCAATTTTAACAATGTAATTACACGTGACGATCGGATCGGTAAAGGTCGGAGGGAGGTGATTACGGACCGGGACGGTCATATTATTTTAAAAAACGGACCCCAAATGAAAGTAATTGATGACCCCTGGCACAGATAATATAATGCAAGCATACAGATGCCTCATCCCATACAAAGAAACCGTGCCGACGTAACTAGAGTTTTTCGTCTGATTAAACGGATAATTTTTTGTCCATAAATCGCGTTCGGTGCCGTTCCACGGCGAAAAATAGATGGTGTTAGCGGCGACTTGCAAGTAAAAGGGTTTCCTCGGTTCGTGAATATTTTTTCTTAAAATACAGTGAAGGTTTGTTATATAGTATTTTTTGCACGTTTTTACAGTTTCTTTGCATCAAAATGTGTTACAATGCAAATTTAAAAAACCGAGTGGAATGCCTCAGAAATTTAAAACCGCGGCATCTATTGGCATCAATTTTAAATGATCCCTTCAAATAATCTTTGAAATGTGAATTAAGAGCCCAATATTCCATAATTTTGTTCTTAGAAGAGTTGATTAAACAAGAACATTCTATTTTTATGATCAATTCTAGAAAATGTATTTTTTTTTCACACATTCAATAACGAATCCGTGCATATCGCGCCATCTAGTGAGATTTATTTGAACCGAATTTTCTTTCTTAGCGCTGATACCCCTGGTATAAAACAAAGTCACTGTTCTCCGCTTACTTCTTCTTAACCACGCGACGGCTTTTGATACGGTTTTTAATATTAGGAAGAGCGATAAACGAGGAAGTCTTGTTTATATAATTTGTCCCGTCGCAAAGCCGGGGCAAGGCGTTGAAGTATAAAATATAATGTTAGTATTGATACAAAAAGTTCAGGGAGAAGCTTAGCACAGCTAATACACTCGTTTCTACTATAACACGTCTTAACCTATCAATTCTCGACTAATGAGACACACACACTATTAATTAAAGTCCCATTTACGCCAAAACGTAGCAACCCCTAGGTAACATTTTTGTTCCAATTTTCGAAGTAATTCTAACAGTTTTGATTAGACAATGCTGTTAAAAAAATATTTATTCCAAGTACAAGTTTTGTGTGTAAATATTTTGGTCTGTGTAAATACCACATTTGAAATACGTATAAAGATCCATAAACCTCCTTTAAAAAGGGGTCTATTGTCTGGACGAGGCTGCCCGACGGTTGTTATTCAAATCGCGCCGAAAAATTTGCTTTGGTCTGTGTAAATACCACATTTGAAATACGTATAAAGATCCATAAACCTCCTTTAAAAAGGGAAGGTCCATCCGACTAGACGGGTGTATTGTCTGATCGAGGCAACTGCTCGACGGTTGTTATTCAAATCGCGCCGAAAACTTTGCTTTCGCAATGTAGGATTTTGTAATTTAGTTCGTATGTGGTGGCATAGATGTCGCTACTTACGTATTGGATTGGTTTAAAATTTAAACAAAATATACATCACTTTGTTTCTTAGTGGGTTTGGGCATAAACGGAACCTTATCAATTGTGGGTTCCGCAGAGGTTATTTGTCAGTGATTCTCAGGGACGATTGTGAGTGTTAACCGCTGGCGCCCTCTGACGATTTCGACGAGCAAGTCGCCGGTAGTGTTCTCTAATAGCGAGTAGATGTCGGTAGCAGTCCGAACTGGCTTCTGGTTTATACTTATGACAATGTCGCCGGGTTGTAGACCTCCACTGAAAATTAAATTGTTGAATTATAATTAGAAAGAAAGAAAACTAGTTTATTTGGCACACACAGATACACACAATGTAGGTATAAATAAAAGGGAACTTAATTTTATAACAACTACATACATAGTGTGCCCCGCGGCTGCGCCAAAAAGGACCAGCAGCCTAATTGCGTAAGTGAATTCTGCAAAGCGAACAAGTCGATTCCTTCCCAAAAACGACTTTACGTATTGCATATTAATACGTAAAGTCGATTCCTTCCCAAAAACGACTTAACGTATTGCATATTAATACGTAAAGTCGTTTTTGGGAAGGAATCGACTTGTTTGCTTTGCAGAATTCACTTACGCAATTAGGCTGCAGTTCAGCAAAATGCCAAACAACTGGGAGAAACTTTTGAGTTGTCGATAGCTTAATATAAAGTTTCAGCTTCGTGTAAAAAGCGCGTAAAAACGTGTACAAACTATCCTATGTCCTTCCCAGGTTCTCAAACTATCTGCATACCAATTTCATCTTAATCGGTTCAGTAGATCCAGAGATTACCCCCTACAACCTCTCCTAATATTAGTATAAAGTAATGTAATTCAAATCCTTGTTTCCAGTTGATGTTAAACAAATTTCAACTTTATGCGATTTATTTTAGGATGAGTAACTTATTGAAAAGTCACAAAAATGTATCATATTGTAATGCAAATTGAGCTAGCATTAAGGATGATTATAAAAAAACTCTCGTTTGCGTTATTAGCATTTGAATCAAGAACGTATAAGTAACTACGTCCACTTTTGCTAAGGGGTGAGTCAAAAATGGAGTCTGAAAAACAGAAACTCACTTGTAAGCCGGTGATCCGATAATAACTTTCCAAACAAGAATTCCATGTTCAATATCAGTCGGCATCTGCAAGTTTAAGAAAATCTATGATTTATTTTTATAACGATGCATTATTTCCAATAAGATTAGATTTCATAAGAGAGGTATGTCAATCTGATTGCATTTAACAAGAATATTAAAATCGTTACTGTACAGCTCGTGGCTGAGCTTGCCTTGCGCTTGCTGCAGATGGGTGACCATGTATATCGTGAGACCCCTCCATGCCTCGATAAGCTGTTGGCTTCGGCTGTTATTTGTAGATCTTTCAAGAAGCCATTTAAGTCCAGACATACTCAGGGCAGCACCTCAGTGTAGTACTCGTACTCGCCAAACTTCTTAGCCACCCTGAAGTTGGCTTAGAAGTTTGGCGTTAGGCTACAATGGCTGCGCAGTAGTAAATCTCATACAAAAACAGCACCGTTTCGTGCCTCGCGCTTTCGGTAAGCCAAGTTCAGGGCGGCCCAGAAGTTTTTTTTTTTTTTTTATATTTGGGACCAGGCTAGGCTAGGATGATTTGAACCGTTATATTAATGTACGACTTATTTATTTTGACAAGCTATTTCGCATTCTCTCTGCACGGGGGTGCATAAAAAATATTCAATCCGCCATCTCTGGGACTCCCTCATTGGATTTAGAATAATGTCGGTTGGCACCTGCAGCCTAATTGCATAAGTGAATTCGGCAAGGTTTGACCGCAATCAATCGACCAATCACATAGACGGAAATCCACATCGCATCTTTCATCTCGCATGTGATTGGTCGTTTTTTCTCGCATGTGATTGGTCGTTTTTTGCCTTGCGGAATTAATTACGCAATAAGGCTGCTGTGTTAAAGTTCAGTAGCATTTGTACCATACTATCTAACTAGCTAGAACAAGTAAATAAAAACTCAGTACTGAGTCACACTTACCTCAGGGTTCCTCATCCTCAGTTCCATGAGTATGTTCGGAGTCAGCGACAGCATGGTGATGCCGAGATACCTTCGCGACACTTGCGGCGCCTTCGTCGTTCCTGCGGAGCGCTCTAAATTACCATTTTGTATTAATATTAACTATAAAAAAAGCGGGGTTATAAAATTCACATTTTTCTGAGTAAAAATACAAGTGTGTGTGTATACAGCACAACATGAGTCAAGTGAGTAGTGTAATGATTGTAAGCAAAAATCAGTTTAATGACTTTGCACTAAAGTATATAATTCTTTAACAAAATATCGTTTATATATTTCGATAAAATCGTTCTGTAGAACCGGCTGGTGTTGTGCTGTAGTGTTGAAACAATTACAGTTTTAAGTTTTGTTTTATAAATCTCTTAATAGGTTCACAGTTCCATTAGCGATAAAAATAGTCACGGATAATATAATACTAGCATACAGATGCCTCATCCCATACAAAGAAACCGTGCCGACGTAACTAGCGTTCTTCGTCTGATTGAACCGATTATTTTTTGTCCATCAATCGCGTTCGGTTCCGTTCCACGGCGATAGATAGATCACCATGTACATCCGTGAAACGGAACCGAACGCGATTGATGTACAAAAAATAATCAGTATAATCAGTACAGTACGTCGGCACGGTTTCTTTGTATGGGATGAGACACCACTGCAATAGTTAAAACAATACAGAACACCATATGTAGTACATAGGACTGTGAACCTGTTAAATATAGAATAGGATAGATGGACCCCTTTGTCGCACTTAGCCTCGTATTTGGCCCATTGTACGTGCAGGCCTCCTCTCTGTGAGAGGGAATGGGCCGTAATCCACCACGCGGGCCCACTGCATGTTGGTGGATGTCACATGTCTTCGAATTTGTGGTTCTAAGACATGCCGGTTTCCTCACGATGTTTTCCTTCACCGTTTTTTGAGAGCAGTGGTGATGTAATAATTTACACAAAGTAAAGCGCCTGCCTGGGTTCGAACCCACGACCTACAACTTGTAAATCGTGGCCGTTACCACTGGGCCACCACTGCTCTCCCTATTAAATATAAGAACATGAATATTATAAAAACATTGAATTAAGAGCCCCTAAAAGTTTCAAGAGCCAAAAACAGCTACTTTTTCAGCGAAAATTTCTCAATAACTACAAGATATATGATAAAAAAAATGACAAAAATAAAAACGACACAGGTCCGTCGTCTACAAGCCCTTGAGCGAAACTGAATACCACGCGCGAGCGCAACGGTTTATAAGGCAATATTTAGACAATTTATTAAAATAAAATAAGTAAAAACTAAACAACAAAAATAAAATATAAAAATTGTTTACCAGTTATTTTTATATTCAACATATTCTTACACGAAGGCGACGCTTTCGCACATGATAAAATTCCCTTTTTTCCGCGTGGATAATATATTTATATTGTATAAGTACTAATACAATAACCTTTAAAAAAAACTTAATTGGTGGCTCACTAGTATACTATATGCCCAGTCCAGTCCACACCATTTTTTGCAGATTGTTATTTGCCACCAGTAAAAGCTGAAAAAGCAATTGAAAAACCTGGTGTTTCGTGATTACGTAAAAACGTGTGTTAGGAATTTATTTTTTCTTATTGGAACGAAGTTCCTTATCGCGCGTTGCGTAAGGGGGCTAGACGAAAAAAATTAAGCCGAAAAGTTGTAACGACACTTTTTGCTATAGTTGTAAGCCGTGCGGCGTGCGCGTGTTTCGTGCGTGTTCTAACCTATACGCTGTTGTGTTTACGAAGTCGAGAGAGTATATATACATCTATATATATTAAAGGCAATGTCCCGACTGACATATCAACGCCCAGCCTAAACCGCTAATTATAGAAGTTGGTAATTTTGAGAGGATGTTGATTTTATACTGTAGGCGTCATTTAAGAAAGGATTTTTCGAAATTCATCCCCTAAAGGGGTGAAATAGGGCATTATAGTTTGTATGAAACTCTGTCATTTTTAATTTAAAATGTATGAAATGTAGTATTTAGCCTCTAAATATAAAATAATAAAATACGTCTACAAGGATTTTTTGAATTTCATCCCTTAAATAGGTAAAAGGGGGTATTAAAATTTGTATGAAAAATTAATTGTTTGTTATCACTTGAAATTAAGTATTTATGCTCTTTACTATAATTAAAGAAAAACGTGTTTAAGGATTTTTTGAATTTCATCTCTGAAAGGGGTAAAAGAGGGTATTAAAGTTTGTATGACAAATAAATTGTTTATTATCAAAGTTACTTAAAATTTAGTATTTATGCTTCTTAATACAATTAAAAAAACATAAATTTAAGGATTTTTATTTCTGCCCTTAACGGGGTAAAAAGGGGTGTTAAAGTTTGTGTGAAAACTAAATAGATTATTATAAAAATTAATTGGAATTTAGTATTTATGCTTTTAAATACAATTAAAGAAATACGTATTTAAAGATTTTTTTTAATGTCATCCCTAAAAGGGGTAAAAAGGGGTGTTAAAGTTTGTGTAAAACTAAATTGTTTATTATCAAAATTACTTGGGATTGAGTATTTATGCTCTTCAATACAATTAAAGAAACATGAATTTAAGGATTTTCTGAATTTCTTCCCTTAACGGGGTAAAAAGGGGTGTTAAAGTTTGTGTGAAAACTAAAATGTTTATTATAAAAATTACTTGGAATTTAGTATTTATGCTTTTCAATTCAATAAAAGAAACAAGTATTTAAGGATTTTTGGAATTTCATCCCTATAAGGGGTAAAAAGGAGTGTTAAAGTTTGTGTGAAAACTAAATTGTTTACTATCAAGTTTACTTGAAATTTAGTATTTCTGCTTTTCTATACAATTAAACACGCAATGATTTAAGGATTATTTGAATTTAATCCCTTAAAAAGGGGTTAAAAGGGGTGTTAAAGTTTATGTGAATGATTACTGAATGTGCTTGGGGGAAACAGTTTTCATAACTCGAGTACCACTGATACCCTCTCACTATGTCTTTGAGTTTAAACGATTACAATTCCACTTAAGGCCTGCTTTGCAATGACCATAAATAAATCTCAAGGTCAGTCATTAAGGGTGGTAACTATGTATACATATATATATATATATATATATATATATATATATATATGTATACATAGTTTACCAAATTTCAAATTTCTCAATAACTACAAAATATATGATAAATCTTTTAATGCAACATTTTGCGTCACATAGTTATCTAGTAAATGTACATTACATATTTTTGATAACTGCTCAATTTAAAAAAAAGAGGTGTCAAGGGACACCAGGATGGAACGAAGTTCCTTTAGTATATATATGTATATATATATATATATCAAAAAAAAAAAAAAAAAATAAATAAATAAATAGAAATTGAGCAGTTATCAAAAATATGTAATGTACATTTACTAGATAACTATGTGACGCAAAATGTTGCATTAAAAGATTTATCATATATTTTGTAGTTATTGAGAAATTTGCCGTGAAAAAGTAGCTGTTTTCTGTTTTTAGCTCGTGAAACTTGTAGGGACTGTTAATAAGGCGCGGTCCCATTGAGAACTAACTACTAGACAGCTATTAACTATTAGACAGTTGGCTACTAAACTTTAAGCCTATGGTGGTCACATTAATTGGGAAACTTTTATATGATAGTGAGCTAACCCGTTCACAATGGCAAGATAGCCTATGGTGGTCACATTAATTGGGAAACTTTTATATGATAGTGAGCTAACCCGTTCACAATGGCAAGATATTAGCTGATAAGCTAATAAAACACATTAAGTTCTACAACTATTAATCCGCGCCATCGCTAGACTTCTAGTCTCAAAGTAGATATCAATCTGCGAACAAGTGGCTTCTCAACGTGAAGAAATCCTCGAAACAATGAGGTCGCTCATCGAAGACTGTGAAGCTCCCAAGAAGCTTCTGTGCGCTAGGCTGGCTTTGTCAGCCAGATATTCAACGCACAACGGAACGAATGAGAGTCTAAGGCGGAAAAGGAAGTCCCCATCATCTGCGAGCAAGAAGATTCTATTCTAGTCGCAGTAGCTGAGTTGGAATAGGGATGTTTCCTGGTTAGAAAAAAGGTAATTGTATTTATCATCAGTGAGATTATCAAATAATATTAGACACGTATTTATTGCTTTATTAAATAAATAAAAATTTACACAGATATAGCGCAGCAGAGTTCAGGAGTGGGGGCTTGTGACGTCACTTTGTCAGTATAAAGTGTAGCATAACGTGACGTCACACAAATTTCAACGCACTGTATCGTCGTAATTTTTCATTTACGTACGTACGTACGTAATTTTTTTTTGTCAACTACCCTATTTTAGTAGTTAATTGCCATTTTTATGGAGCTCGTGGCTAAATAATAACAGCCACACGGGTCGATCTTCATGGTTAAGCAAAGCTTGACGAGGTCGATCCGTGGATGGGTGACCATTCCTCCGTGCCTCGGAAAGCACGTTAAGCCGTTGGTCCCGGCTGTCATTTGAAGATCTTTGACAGTCGTTACGGGTAGTCAGAAGCATGAGATCTGACACCAGTCTTGCCAAGGGGTATCGTGTTACCCAGTTACTGGGTTGTGGAGGTCAGATAGGCAGTCGCTTCATGTAAAACACTGGTACTTAGCTGAATCCGGTTAGACTGGAAGCCGACCCCAACATAATTGGGAAAAGGCTAGGCAGAGGAGGATATAAACTTGCAAATAAAATTGGAGTTAAGCTCTTCTTTAAATACTATAAATAGTTCTCAATGTGACATGACAGCGCAATTAACACAATAAGCTTATACTTAAATATAAAATACAAAACGTTGCAACATAAATATATCCAAATTTTTCTTGTGATGTAAAACAAATTAGTAACAAGTCAATCATACAAAATAATAGAAAAGAATAATCAGCATTTTTTTAAAATTATCAATGATAAACAAAAAAGCCGCTTAATTTGATAAGCGTTTATGCAGGTACTAATTATGATAAGGATTAATTTGCAACAGAAAAAGTGTTATTTAACAAACAAAACAAAGTGTGCTTCACCGTCGACCACATCAACGCTTACCATCAGGTGAGATAGTCGTCAAACGCGAGTCTATCGTTAATAAAAAAATAAATTAACAAAAACATAAATTACTTAGTTGAAGGATGCATTCATTAATCCTAAATTTATACACATTCATAATATTTTTAGTCAATAAGGGTCAAAGGGCACTGAGACACAGTCGTCATTGATATGTGTGCATTACCGTTGTGGGGATAGAGATCAATATGCAATGTAGATTATTATAAATTTGCGTTTTATCTTAACTCTGCGTCAATATACCCTTATCTTTACACAAAATAAATAATATCAAGCAAACACATTTTATAAATCACACTTATAAATATGAACTACGTACTAAAAAATACTAAACCTACACTAATAAATAAGGACCGGATTATATGCAACATAAAAAGCTTGAAATATGCATGAAATTTTAAAAAATATGCAACATTTAGAAAACGACATTTTTTTTTTTTTTTTAAACTTTGCCCCCACTAGCAATTTCTTCCTGTATCGTGGGTGCGTTTACAAACATATAAACTCACATACACAACACCCAGAGCCCGAACAACTATCTGTAGGTCATACAAATATTTGTTCCGTGCGGGAATCAAACCCGCGAGTATAAAAAAGTAGTAGATTTTTTTTTCCAATTCAGCATACAATTAGTTTTATCAATACCAAAATTTTACAACTTTGAGAAGATAATAATGCACTAAAACGAAAAATTACTTAACATTTTTATAAACGTCAAACAATCTGGTAAAGTATTTTATAAGTGAAAATTGTTAGTGTATAATATGGGCGAAATTTTGGTTATAGAGATTATTATTACGCTTATCAATAGGGTAACCTCTACCGAAAAATATCTATACTATATATATATATATTAATTAATATTATAAGGCTGAAGAATTTATTTGTTTGTTTGTTTGAACGCGCTAAGCTCAGGAACTACTGGTTGGAATTGAAAAATTATTTTTGAGTTGTATAGTCCATTTATCGAGGAAGGTTATAGGCTATATAACATCATGCTACGACCAATAGGAGCGGCGCATAAATGAAAAATGTTGCAAAAACGGGCAAAAAAAAATCCTTTTTGAGAGCTTTTGTTGCGTGCGCTGCGTAAACGGTTTAAGTTACGCAAATATAATGTATCATGGAATTGTTCTTCTTTAAAAGTTCTAAAAAAAAGTCCGCGACAGCAAATGTCTATCTTTTAAGATTGACTCACAATAGCAGCTTTTATGTTCTAAATTTTAATTAGATCGCCGCCGACGGTACATTCGTATTCGTATAGTAGTAAGGGTAGGTAGGGTAGGGTAGGGTAGGTGTAGGGTAGGTGTAGGGTAGGTGTAGGGTAGGTGTAGGGTAGGTGTAGGGTAGGTGTAGGGTAGGTGTAGGGTAGGTGTAGGATAGGTGTAGGGTAGGTGTAGGGTAGGTGTAGGGTAGTTGTAGGGTAGTTGTAGGGTAGGTGTAGGGTAGGTGTAGGGTAGGTGTAGGGTAGGTGTAGGGTAGGTGTGGGGTAGGTGTAGGGTAGGTGTAGGGTAGGTGTAGGGTAGGTGTAGGGTAGGTGTAGGGTAGGTGTAGGGTAGGTGTAGGGTAGGTGTAGGGTAGGTGTAGGGTAGGGTAGGTAGGATAGGGTAGATACGTAGCCAGTTGACGGGAGCGAAGCCGCGTGGGACAGCTAGTTATTATTAATATTATAAGGCTGAAGAATTTATTTGTTTGTTTGTTTGAACGCGCTAAGCTCAGGAACTACTGGTTGGAATTGAAAAATTATTTTTGAGTTGTATAGTCCATTTATCGAGGAAGGTTATAGGCTATATAACATCATGCTACGACAAATAGGAGCGGCGCATAAATGAAAAATGTTGCAAAAACGGGCAAAATTATTCCTTAGCGCGCGCTGTGTAAGCGGTTAAAGTAACGCAACATTCATGTATGTAGAGTAGGTAGGGTAGATGGGTAGGTAGGTAGCCAGTTTACGGGAGCGAAGCCGCGTGGGACAACTAGTTTCAAATATAGCGTAAATAGCCATCATCACTATATATTACATATAATATGCAATTTCCGCTGAGAATATGGTAAATATACAATTTCATATGCAAATGCATATAATCCGGTCTCAACTAAAGAATATAGTTAACACAAACACTAATTCAACACAATATCGTGATAAACTTACTCTTCGCCAGAAACTCCTTGACATAATCAATGGGTATAGCGAACGAGATACCAGAGGTCACTTTCATACTGTTGATACCGATCGCTTCTCCATCCAAGTTCACTAAGGGTCCACCACTGTTGCCAAACGTGATTGGGGCATCTGTCTGAATGTATACCATGTCTTTGCCTGGAATTTGATAAAACGTTGTGGTTCAAATTGAGAAATAATTTAGAAAAAGTAGTGACCGACCGAAGGTTCGGTTTGGGATTCGGCCAGTTTCGGTAAAAAAATCTCGTTTAGGCCGCACCGAAACTCAGTGTTCGTTAATTGTCGTGCGTCGTTCGGATAACTTCGCGGTTACCTCGTGGTCGCTCCAAACTCTCAGAGAAATCCTCAGTAACCGTCGTGTCCATTTATACCAATTAAGAACCGGCGAACCCTAACACGACCCACTTCCTGCATTAACCTACTAAGCCACTATTTTGAGGATATTAAGGTCAGGCTTGCCACCGCCCTTTCCGATCTCAGTCGTTATTATGCTGAGAACGCTCTCAAACCTAATCCAACCAAAAAGCAGTCGTGCGCCTTTCACCTTCGTAACAGACAAGCGGGCCGAACACTCAACATCTCGTGGCAGGGGGTGCCAATCATCCTCAGCCCCCATCCAAAATATCTGTTGTATTACATTGGATAGGTCCCTAAACTATAAGATGATCTGCGAGTGTTAAAATGAAAGTACACACTAGGAACAACCTTACATCCACCAGATGGGGGTGTCTCCCTAAGTCCTGAGAACAACTGCAATGGTGCTCGGTGAATATGTATGTCCAGTATGGAGTCGCTCCGCCCACTCCAACTTAGTGGATACAGCACCTAATGAGACCGATCACCACTGGCTGTCTCAAGTCGACCCTGGTATATATACTATATCCACTAATCGGCATCCCCAGAAATTCGCAGGACTATGGCGAGCCGCATAGAAATTATGAAAGCTGAAAGCTGCCCGGATACTTAAAATCCGAAAGTTTCCTAGCATTCGTGGCCCCTCCCACGGTAACACCACGTCGGAGAGATGCGACCTTTGGTATGACGGGAACTGAGTTCGCTCGCTCACTTCACACTCGATGTCCTTCGAACCTAACGTATCTGTATATGCAATGTACGACATAAAATATGTTAGTACAAAATCAGTGACCAACAAAACGGCAATCGCTATTTGTTGCGCGTTCTCGCTAAACAATAGCAGCGAGGCATTTCTAATCTAAGATTGAACATAACATACACTGTGACGATAAACATACAAGACTGGTAACAAGATCAATAATTGAATTTACCTCTTAAACCAAGTTCTTCGCTAGCTCTTTGGGTAGAACTGACAACACCAGCTGTGACAGTGTTACTGAGAGCTAGAGGACTGCCCATTGCCACCACCTGTAAATATGATTGAGGATAATAGATGGTTGACCTTGTTTGTTCTGTCTCCTGCTTGATATGGAGGGCAGTGGAAATTTGTATTTTTTCCTACTCCTCCGTTATTCTTTTCTGATTAATTTAGTTGCGGGATCCAAGACATTATCCGTGACTTCGTTGAGCTTCATTGCCTCGGCGCTTTTCTGATGGTTGCTACTGTTGATTCTGGCTTTCAGGAGTTGCAGTTGTTTGGGCAAAGTGCGGTGGGATTAGTGGAATAACAGGCACTATTCGTCCATACTAGCACGAATTAGAGTTGTTTGGAAAGAAGAAAGAGAAGCTTTTGTCCTGCAGTGCGACAAAACCAGGCTGAAATATAATTTTCAACAACAACTACCTAATATTTTAAACCGGAAGTATCCTTGCGTGATCGAATCAGAAATGTAGAGATCCGCAAGAGAACCAGGGTTACCGACATAGCCCGAAGAATTGCCAAACTTAAGTGGCAGTGGGCAGAGCACATTGCTCGCAGAACGGATGGCCGATGGGGCAGAAAAGTTTTGGAATGGCGACCGCGAACCGAAAGACGTTGCGTTGGAAGGCCTCCCACCAGGCTTTGTGAAGGTTGCGGGGATCCGCTGGATGCGGGACGTACGGGACCGGTCAATGTGGCGACGCTTGGGGGAGGCCTATGTCCAGCAATGGACGTCTTTCGGCTGATATTATGATGATGATGATTTTAAACAATAATAGATTACAAACCCACTCGCCAGGCTGAATGTCTGAAGAACTGCCTAGTTTCATGACAGGCAATCCTTTTACCGGGATGCGGAGAGTAGCTAAGTCTGATTTGATGTCCACATCCTCCACAAAACCTGTATGCATTGAGCCATCCTGAAAATAAAATAATTAAGAAATTTGTTATTCTGCCAATGTACAATGGAAACATCATCATCATCTTGCCTAGCCTTTTTCCCAACTATATTGGGGTCGGCTTCTAGTCTTACCGGATTCAGCTAAGTACCAGTATTTTACATGGAGTGACTGGCTATCTGACCTCCACAACCCAGTAACTGGGTAACACGGTACCCCTTGGCAAGACTGGTGTCAGATCTCAAGCTTCTGACTACCCGTAACGACTGTCTAAGATCTTCAAATGACAGCCGGGACCAACGGCTTAACGTGCTTTCCGAGGCACGGAGGAAACTCGGTATGTTGAAATGGTCACCCATCCACGGACCGACCTCGTCAAGCGTTGCTTAACCTTGATGATCGACCCGTGCGGCTGTTATTATTTAGCCACGAGCTCCTCCAACAAATTAGTAACACAATTATTTTACAAGGAGTTGCTGTCAAACAGTTGTCAGAAGCACATACGTTCCTCAATTAATTTCGCGATTTGTGATAAATACTGTGAAGTTGTGTCCCAAAACATTGTTAAAGTGTGGTTGAAGTGTTTCGGAAACTGTGTTATCGTTGTCTAGAGATTTCATATCCTAAAAACGACAAAAACCTTATGCAAACATTAGTAGAATCTATCAGTGAAAAACTTATACCCTCATTTGCATTGATAATTTTTTGACACTTTCAAACCTTCATTATAATGTCATTGTTAAAAGGGTTGCCATCTTCAATCCAGTGTTGCCACATAAAAACTTAAATTACCCCAGAAATTATGGATCATATTATCGAAGACCGAACAGGAGTAGGTGACCAGTCTCCTGTGTTGGTGAATACTACTGGCAACTGCAGTAACAAAAAATTTGTGCAACAAGCCTTCCATCCAAGCTTGTTCCTATCACGACCAAGATCTTCCTCGGTTGGAAATAACCCAACAGTCAAACCATCCAAAGAAAACATTGATGTGGAATCCCCTAATACTATGGCGGAAGGCAATGTACCACAGCCCCCATCTTGGCAAAGAGTACCATCAAAAACGAATTCCAAAAAACGGAAAATGTTAAGCAGCCCTTCTCCTGAAGCTTTGAAAACAGCCAATAGATTCAGTGGCCTGCCAATTGACCTGACCCAAAATGATCCCGAAGGACCAGTCAAAAAACCTAGCAAACCTCCACCGATCATCCTATACGGGATAGAAGATGTTAGCAAATTGACTGAACTTCTAGAAACTGTTGCTGAAAGAAGACAATTCACTTACAAAGTTGTGAATCGAAATCAGCTAAGAATTAGTAGTGTGGACATTGACACCTACAAAAAGCTAATTGTGATTGTGAGGGAGAATGGACTCATTGGGCATACTTTTAACAGAAAGGATATGAGATGCTTTAGAGTAGTTATTCGCAACCTACATCCATCTACGCCCACTAGTATCATTAGGGAAGAAATTGAGGCCACAGGAAATACAGTTACTGGAGAAATTATCAATGCTAAGTACGGCCCCGAGAAAAAGCCAACCTCTACATTCTTTGTAAATCTGGCTCCTGGGTCAAACAACAAAGCGGTAAAGGACTTAAAGTATATATACCACCAATCAATCGTTATAGAAGATCCAAGAAAAACCAAATCGATTGTACAATGTCAGAGGTGCCAACAATATGGCCACTCGAAGAACTACTGTATGCGCCCTTACCGTTGCGTTAAATGTGGGCAGTCCCACAAAACTTCAGAATGCCAGAAGCTTGATCGCCAAACACCTGCTCTGTGTGCACTATGCAGTGGCCTGCACCCTGCTAACTATAGGGGTTGTGCAGTGTATAAAGAAATTGTAGCCCGAAGAACAAAAAAGACCGCTTTTACATCGGTTGAGTCTCGCCAACAAGCACCAACTAAGTATGTTGCCAATGAATCCACTGAAAAAGCGGGTGAAGCTGATAAAATCATTCCTGGTACCAAGTTCGCAACGTATGCTGAGTCACTACGACATAATACTCCTAACCCTACGCACACAAGTATGACAATCGAACAATTACTATTAAAGCAATCTGAGAAGTTTGACTCTATCTTACACCAAATGAGTACTTTAATGAGCCTCATAACTAAACTCGTCGACAGGCTGACAAAATGACTGCCTTAAGGATTGGCACTTTCAACATACATGGGCTAACCCCAAATAAAAATGAGGTTGAGCTCTTAATGAAGGAGCAAAAGCTAGATATTCTACTGATTTCTGAAGCACATTGCACCTCAACTACTAATGTTAAATTTCCAGACCACCAATGCTACCTGACAAATCATCCTGATGGGACGGCCCATGCTGGGACGGCAGTGATAGTAAAAAAGACGATCAAACATCACCTAATGCCAGAATATAAAACCGATCACATCCAAGCTACAACAATAAGCGTGGAAGACGTAAATGGGTGTCTGAACGTGTCGGCTGTCTACTGCCCACCAAAACATAAAATTAGTGACACCATGTTTTCGCACTTCTTTATGTCACTTGGCAACCGTTTTGTGGCAGGAGGCGATTGGAATGCGAAGCATACATCTTGGGGTTCGAGGCTAATTACCACTCGAGGTAGACAACTGAAACTGAGCATTCAAGGGAACAACTTATCTGCAATTTCTACTGCTGAACCTACATACTGGCCTAGTGACTCACGGAAGACCCCAGATCTGCTGGACTTTTTCATAAGTAAAGGTTTGTCTAAAGACTACCTAAAGCCAGAACCGTGTTATGATACATCATCTGATCATACACCGGTATTACTAACAATAAGTTCAAGACTAATTGAAATTGTGAGACCATCAACATTAACCAATAAGTACACAGACTGGGAGGGTTTTAGGGAGTACATTGAAGATAATATTGAGCTAAAAATAGCATTAAAAACTCCAGATGATATAGATACTGCTACTCAGTATATAACAAATATGATCCAAGAAGCATGTTGGATCAGTACTCCCGAATGTCCAAGTAAAATTAGATCTTCTGAGTATCCCTTGAAAATAAGGGCATCATTGCTTGAAAAAAGAAGACTTCGTAGGATATGGCACCAAAGTGGTTTGAACGAAGACAAGTACAATTTCCGTAAGGCCGCTAGCAGGCTTAAAGAACTGCTTCAAACCTGGCATGATAACACCCTAGAAGCCCAGCTTGAATCACTCACTCCTTCAGCCTCAACCAACTACTCTCTTTGGAAGTTCACAAAGCAATATACCAGACCCCAGGTAGCAGTACCACCTCTCAGAAGGAGCCAAGGTTGGGCAAGAACACCTCAAGAAAAGGCTGAAACGTTTGCTGAGCATTTGGCAATCGTATTCCGTCCTAACGAGGCAACAGATTCCACATCTGAAGAAGAAATAAACTCCTTTCTAAGACAAGATCTTCAAATGTCACCTCCGCCACGGTTTGTCACTGCCAGAGAAGTCTGGGCTACAATAAAAAACCTCGGTAGAAGAAAAGCACCCGGATTTGACCTAATCACTAAGGAAGTCTTATTGCAACTACCAAAAAAGGCCATCGTGTTTCTAACGACACTCTACAATGGGGTCCTAAGAGTGCAATACTTTCCACAGGAGTGGAAGGTTTCACAGATACTCATGGTGCATAAACCAGGCAAACCACCCAATGTGGTGACATCCTATAGACCTATAAGCTTACTACCAGTACTGTCGAAAATCTTTGAGAAACTCCTGCTCTGCAGAATACAACCAATTTTAAAGGAAAATAACACCATACCTTGTCACCAATTTGGATTCCGACCTGAGCACTCCACCGTCGAACAGGTTCACAGAGTGTGCGATAGGATTAGGAAATCACTAGAGGAAAAGGAGTTCTGTTGCTCAGTCTTCCTGGATATTCAGCAGGCTTTCGACCGCGTTTGGCACAAGGGCTTACTTTATAAGATAAAGGCTTGTCTTCCTCACAACATCTATGAGCTAATGAAGAGCTACCTAACAGATCGACTGTTTCAAGTCAAAGAAGCTGGGGCAACGTCGAAGTTATTCGAAAGAAAGGCTGGCGTCCCCCAAGGATCAGTGCTGGGGCCAATTCTGTACACGTTGTACACAGCAGACTTGCCAGCAGAGGACAGCGTAACTACAGCTACCTTTGCTGATGATACTGCAATTCTGGCTAACAACCATGACCCCACAATTGCTTCACAAACGTTGCAAAGAGGTCTAGACAAAACATCTGACTGGCTCCAAAAGTGGCGAATAACAGTTAGCCCATCTAAGTCGGTACAGGTCACTTTCACGCTACGCAGAGGCGATTGTCCGCCAGTAAAGCTTAATGACAACTTACTACCACATAAAGATTGTGTGAGATACCTAGGGCTACATCTTGATCGCCGCCTGACGTGGAGGCAGCACATAAAGACCAAGCGAGATGAGCTCAACTTGCGCTACAAAAACCTACACTGGCTATTAGGGCGAAACAGCAAATTATCAACTGACAACAAACTCCTTATATATAAAACCGTTCTGAAACCTGTGTGGATGTACGGCATCCAGCTATGGGGGAGTTGTAGCAATTCCAATATATCCATCATCCAGCGCATGCAAAATGTGATTCTGAGATCCATATACAATGGGCCTTGGTTCGTTTCAAATGGTGAAATACATAACCAATTTCAAATGAACTCGGTGAAAGAGGAAATCTTGGCCATAAGTAAAACATACTTGGAAAGGCTGGAGAGGCATCCAAATAAACTGGCTACTGGTTTGACAACACGCACGTACCAGAAACGTCTTAAAAGAAAAGACATTATGTCTATACCCTCTTGAGTAGCTTTTAATACATGCTAACCCTATGAGTAGTTGCTCTCGCTGGAAAGCACACTCGAAATGCCAATTTTCACTTACCACATCTGCTTAAAGTACTCAAGACTGATTGCAGATACAAGAGAAGAAAAAAATAAAAAAACAATATTTTACAAAAACATTATAATCATCATTATTTAAACAATTTTTCTCTCTTTTATAGTTATTATAAGTTATTGTCATACGGATAAATTAATAAACATTATTAATGTTACGAAAAAAGGGAAATAAGTAACATTAAACAAATATTGTGAAACAGAATTAAGGGCTGATGCAACAAAATGTCACTATGGGGCAAATGGTAACACAACATTATACCTGAATTTTGGTTTTAATTAAAGTAACTAGGTAATAGGTATGGACATAAGAATTATATTTACCATTTAAACCTTCCTTAAGCCTGAAGACTTATTAGAATTTATCAATGAAAACAATACTTACAAACAGCCGTACATTCACTATAGCGTTAGGCTTGTTCACCACAACGTGAGCGTTCGTCAAAATGAGCCCATCTTCCTTCACTATGAACCCAGAACCGTTCGACAAAGTCACAGGCTGACCAGAAAACAGGTCTAACCGACGACCATCTTTTATCTCTATATACACCACAGACGGAGCCGACACAGCCACCACATCAGCTATAAAGTTAAACTTCTCTCTTCTACCTTTTAAATTGTTAGTTATAACAGTTGCTGCCAACAATTTATCTTTTAAACTAAAATAACCTATCACCCCGGCTGCGACTGCTAAGATTCCACGGTAATAACTATTCTTACTATCATTTCTATTGTTTTTGCTATTAAAAACTTGTATTGCACGACAAGAACATCTAAGGTTTGTATTTATTACGGGTTTTATTTGAAATATACGAGAAAATCTCGAAATATTCATTGTTGATAATGAAAAATTGTCAATACGACAGTGATTGCAAGATAAAATCAAACAACTGTCAAAAAATTCATGATTATGTCAAAGTGACAACATAGTGGTGGCAAATTAACGGTTAAATAACGATTTAGAAGCGATTCAACGCGTTATTTTATACAGATTAATAATATCACTCACGTATTATCGAATGAAATTTATTTCATTCGTTCAGTACTTATCTTCACGCCAGTTTCAACACAAAGGGCAAACTGACAGACAATAGGAAGTTGTAACTGGGAAAAGATAAACTTCTATAATGTGATAATGACCTTTATTTATTTAAAACCGTTATTCCCGTTTTTTTGTTTTCAGGATAAATGTTCAGCGAAAGCGTATCTTTCTCTCAGTGAAAGCATTTTCGGATAATTAGGTCAGTAACAGAAATTACCCTTTAAAAACAAAACATACAACTTTGCCTCTATAGATATTAGTTAAGGTCTATTCATATTTTGATTTCATGCACAGAAACAAATGTTTTAGGTGCTAGGTAAGTACCTTAATGTTCGATCAAGTTCAATGAAAACCTAGACATACAACATTGCGTTATAGCTACTAAACGGGAGCATGTAAAAAGTAAACCTACAAGTTTGTTTACTTTTCCACCTATATGGCCTTGCTTGCTCTCAACTTGACCGAAGGCGGGAACTAAATCAACACTAGAACTGGTTTATCGACAATTTGCTTTATTTGGTAGGTAAAAAAGGTAAGGTAAAATTTATTACACGCTTGATCAAGTCTAACACATAGCTAGATACCTACCAGGCATCATTCATAACTTTAGGCATCCCCCAAGTGTCGCCACATCGACTGGCATCCTTCAGATTCCAGCAACCTGAAACTTAAGACGACGACAGCCGCCAACGTCCTTGGGAACAGAACGCGCACTCGTATCACACCCGCGCTTCCCAAAATGCAGTACTTTCCTAAGTACTTTAAAAAAAATCGATGACTTAAAAAATAACCGTTAAATCAAAATGTAGATACACAAATTCTCTTTCAGGTGTTGAAAATTTTATTAAAATTCGCCGGGCGGTTTTGGTGCGGTTGTCGTTGTTTTGTAACTTTACAAATAATCACACTACTTATGTTATTATACGAATAAAATTAAAAAAATTCTTATTTAGATCCAATTATTAAGAAAATGGTCTAATATAACATTTTTTTTTTATTACGACTAGCCGTTTAGACGTGATTCTTATTTTAAATTGAGCTACTGAGGGGTATCTGCGCCTTAACCCAGTAACCCAGGTCACAGATAATATAATAGGCTAGCATACAGATGCCTCATCCCATACAAAGAAACCGTGCCAACGTAACCAGCGTATTTCATCTTATTATACCGATAATTTATTATGATTTTCTTCTTGTGTACAGTTATTATTTTTTTATCCCTTTATTCCCACGGAAACGGGAACTACGCGGGTGAAACCACGAGGCGGCTGCTAGTGGTATATATTCTTGTAATCACCTCTAAAAACCCTTTATTTTGATACCCTACTTGAAGGGTACCTAACAAAAATTGGGGCCCCCACAATGTGGCGCCCAAAATCCGCCATGTTTCTTTTTTTTAACGTCACTTATCTCTTAAATATAGTGTTCCTGCACTTGGGCGCTCAAGACCTATTTAATGATGTCTTAATTATACAAATCCGTTTAGCGGTTTGAAAGATATGAGGTAATAAAGAATATTACATACATACAAACATACAAGATACGCGCGAAAAACATAACCCTCTCTTTGCAGCCGGGTAAAATAAAGATAACATAATATAGATAACATTAGACCATTTTACAGCCCGTTCAACTGATTTTGAGTTCATTTGGGGTTTTGTTAAATAAAAAGATCAAATGTCGATAAAAGATCAATATATTTATAGGTATGTATAGTTTACAATGAATAATACAATATTTTAAAGTAACTTATCTATTGTTTCTATCATAAAGTTTACATAATCCTAAGTTAAAATAGGAACTATAACTATTTACATGGATTTATATCCCAAATAAACTTAATAAGCTCATAAGCATATAGTTCATAAAATATTGCTTGATCTCTGAGACAGCTGTCAGTATCAATACAGTAACAATAGCGCTTGACAGGCTAACAATAACTTATACGTCAGTTTGACATATGTCGCAGAGATCAAGCTATTTTTTAGGAAGTATAACATATAAACGTTACTGTATCTATGGTCTCCATAGATACCACAACCACCGTAGACAGAGAAACTGGTTTCTCTGTCTACGACAACCGCAGATAAATTATGCATAGAAGCCATAGATAATATTGCCCGCCATTTTAAAAGTCAATCAGATCGATGTGTTGTGGCAAGTGTCAGATCGTTCTGCAATCTCTGTTTATTTCTAGGTTAAATTACACTATTTTAAAATTTCTCATCTTCAAAATAAATGTTTAAATAATATAAAATATGTTTGATTTATTATAATTTACATCATATTCAATGCATTTATTTCATTTAGTTATTCTTTAGGACATTATGCTCCAATAGGGTCACAAAAATGCCCCATTGTGGGCAATAATAAATTAGTTGGATACATAGGCGGTACAGTTACATGATTGTGATTATTACGTACCTATTATAATTTCCTATGATTCTTTAAAAATAACTCACAGTAGTTGATACATGTATAATATTTTTTGTTGGGTATATAAGATTCAAACTTAATCGCGGCTGTTAAGGATACACTAGTCGACGGCACGAACTATTTTGTGCGCGGGGTTAAAATGCATTTTATATCAACCGACAACACGTGCGGAAGAGATAGATGCTGTGATAAGCAGTAGGAAGCTAGTTCGCGTACGAATACACACTTTTGCAAATTTGTAGCCAAATGGATAATGATTTAGGACAAAACCGAGCGCGCGAAATTTTATAAACAGGCCTTTGGCAGTCTAGATATCATGAAAAAACGACTAAATCTATCTGTTTAAAATAAAATTATATGCATTGTTGAACTACTAATCTATCCCTGTATGGAGGCCGTTTTGCAATTTTCCGTCTTCTTATAGTATTTATTTGCGCCCAAAAATGCGTTAAAATTAGTGTCGAAATGTGGAACTTTCGACGCTCATAACTTTCAAATATTTTCTTTTAATACTTTTTCGCTTCCATACAGGGCTAGATAATGATGAGACAAATTGATATCACTTTTTATTTTGAACGTACTTCGTCAAACAGTGGAATAATCCCTAGGCTACGTTTGTATGGAAAAAAATTCGCGCGCTCGGTTTCGTCCTAAATCATTGTCCATTTCGCTACAAATTTGCAAAAGTGTGTATTCGTACGCGAACTATCTTTCTACTGCTCATTACAGCATCAATCTCTTCCGCACGTGTTGTCGGTTGATATAAATGCATTTAAACCCCGAGCACAAAATAGTTCGTGCCGTTGACTAGTGTAACCTTAATTATTGTGAGGACCTATTAAGAGGCAACCTACTTGCCTATTATAAGACTGGGAACTGATAACTATTTAGTTTTGGAAGGCGATTGAAATCGGAACACATAGAAAATAATTGAAGATGTTTTTGTTTAGCTTTGCTTGTCACTTTGGGACGTGCCTGCCTTCAGGCGTTGTTGATAAAATATAACGTATGCAAGTAATTTCTGTTAATTATTTAAAGCTCGCAGTACCCCACCCCAGACTGCCGCTGTCACAAATTTGCTACTGATAAATTGCAGACTGTTTTGAGGCCTCATTAAGTTTTAATCAAACTATAAAGGCCGAGAAGCCATGAATACAAAGTGTTATTTCTACAGTATTACATTTTTACAGGGGTATAACGTATCTTAAAGCTTGACACTATATTTTCTTGACTATTAATATTACCATCAGAATACTTTTACCACACATTATTTTTATCATCATACTCCTTGTCAACATTCCATTTGGTATATTAAATTCGTACTTAAAACAAACTTACTTAAACAAAAACGTAAGTGTGTTTCCGTCTTAATACCCTCACAATATTGACTACTCTGTAGAAAGAGACAAAGTGATTGTACACTTAATCCCTGTCTCTTAAATACTAAAAGATGAAAGAAATAAAAAGTGTTTATATTGTGTTATGTTTGTTGAACTAAGCTGCTTGCGTACGGCTCACTCCGAATTTTAAAGAAAGGCAGCTCGTTTGCTACTCGTATATATTTGCATTTTATACCTAAATTGGTCACTCAGTCCATTCTCTATGTCGTCTACACACTTTTATTAAATTTTATTAGCAGACAAATGTTGCCAATAAATAAAATAATTTCTAACATTTTCTACCCTTTTCTACCAAACCTTCTTAAAAATCTACCATTAGCTCCACTCCTCAGTGAGAATGCTGTTATTACCATTCGCTACACCGTTACCATTCAGCTTACCGTTTACCGTCTTCCCATTTACCGTGTCCCCGTTACCGTTGATCAACTCCTCTGGATGGTAAGTATAGAAGACGGTGCAGAAAGCTGAGTCGTCACGGGGTAGTTCATAGTTGACGTGTTTAGCTGCAAGCCAGGCTGCACCCATGGCGCTTGAAACTCGGAGTCTTACTAGTTCGAGCTCTGTTTTTACCTGTTAATAAAGCAATGAGGATATTAGAATGGTGAATATAATGTGGTATCTTTGCGGTAGATGTGATTTACATATGTTATTTTCATAAGGTTTCGTATGTTGTACTTGTGTGTCATGAATTGCATACACGAAGTACTTGCCAAATAAAAAATAACTATTCTGAGACCAAACATACTAAGAGTAGCGCCGCACTAGCGTTCAAAAATTCTCTTGGGTAATCAGGTTCCGCAAATTGGATTTAACCCGATCCATTTATTTGATTTTTAACTTCGAGAAACGCTCATGATGGCCACCACGGGGAGATAGCGCTGTTATGTGGGACTCCAACCCACTAAAACTCCAAGTTGTCCTCCTGTGCCTCTTATGGCGGGCACACGGGCACGCGTTAGCACTCGTCCGTGAACCCGCCTCGGCTGTCCGTCACCTCCTCCTCTGGGGAGTACCTCCATCACCGGCGCACCAGAATACATTGCACGCCGTGACCACCCCAGTCACAAAACCGGAACATAGGCTACAGACGCCCCGTGTGGGTCAGGACAGTGGGCCCGCCACCTGCCACTTTTCGGCCGCAGAGGATAGGGAGAGCGGTCAATGATATACCGAAACTCTCCTCCCCTGTGGCCCCGCCGCGTCAGCCATCATACGGTGACTTATACCGGCACTCCTCTCCCACCGTGGCTTTCAACCCTCAGACGCGATGACTCAGAGACACGACATCGCGATCCGCCTCAGTTGCGATACCACCCAAGTGGCACCGCAACCTAATTGCTGGCCGCTATGTCGTCGGCTCGGGTTCCTCTTAGCTTCAAGCGTGGGTGTTCAAGCCACGGGTACTGAGCCCCCCCCGTCATTTCGCCATCAACGTCTGATGACGACGTATTATTAGATAGTTACACTTATTTTAAAACGAACCTTCCTATTCCTCAGCTGTTTCAGCACGCCCGGTTTCATTATATCCCAGCTCTTCCACACAGAGCCGACGCACACCACACGCAGGCGCAGCGCGTCGCAGCGCACGGCGAGCGCAGCCACGTGCGAAGCTAGTAGTGCGCCGGCCTGTGCGAATATGTGCAGGGAAAGCTCGTCGCCTTTGTAGGCTAGCGACGAGAGTTTTGAGGTCACTCCTGTGGACAAAGAATTATTGATTGTTAAAGTAGGTTCAAACAAATGCAAAATAGGGTACTCCTAACGCACCTTAGATGTAGTCAGTTGATGACGCAGTCCTTACATATAATACAGAGGAATGTAGAAATAAGAATCGTAACTATTAGGTATTTTCAAGCCACGTTCTATTTTTACTCGACTACGGCGAAGCAAAAGGGTGTGTGGATGTATCATACATTCATCTGTTCCCTCATAACTTCTAAACGACTTATCATAATTTAACAAATAATGATTTGTTGGAAGGGTCTTGTTTGTCCGCTGGTTATAGGCTATGTGACGTCACATTAAATTAAATAATTATGGCGCCCTCCAGGGGGCATATTTGTCTTTGTTGTCCCACCCCATCATGTATTGTACCATTGAACAGGGATTTTAAATTGAAGGTAAGGTTGGGTACATCATATTTTGTCAAGAATACCGTTTGCAACAAATTTTTACCCATCTACGGCGTCGCAATGTGTTTGTTTATCGGTATGTATGTTTGTATGCATGTATGCATTTATGTTTATTCGTTTCCGCAGGATCTGCAAAATACTTTAAATCTGGTTTTAGTTCATAAACTAAAACCAGACTACTGAAAAATCACGCTCTAAAAAGTATGAAACAAGAAAACTATTTTGCAGAATGTATTGTTTGTGATTTTTCAGTATACAGGTTTTAGTTTTTGAACTTATTTTTTTTACGTTTCAATTTCGTTTAACCCTTCGACGCACAGCAGTCCATCGAATGGAATGTCAAATTACATCGTCATCCAGGCAATATTCACCACATACAAAAACTTTAATTACAGAACCCCTCTTCGAGTGGCTGGTCTGGTTACTCAAGTTTTGCGAAACGTTTCGCACGGATTGGTCATTTCAATATGCACATAAACACATGGGTTATATTGCAATAGAGCATATTATTGCGATTTGCAATCCATTTACCAAACATGAAGATGGTCAATAGGAGCAGCAGTAGATGTTTTATAGGAGACATACACATATCCTCAGTTTAGAGTTTACAGCATGTGTTAATAAAAGGACTTACCAGCAAACATAGACTTATCAAAGTGCTTATAAGCATGTGGCAGCAGATCAGCCCTGGTATCAGCATCAAAATGTTCCCTGATAACTTCCCACACTCTGTCAGTTGGGTGTGGCGAGGGTTGCAAGCCATCCACGTCGTCGAACACTGTCTTCACTGCTTTGTGGGCGATCCAGTATGCTGGGGAAAGAGATTTATAGGATTTTAGACTTTGTGTGATGGAGTTATGGTTCGTTTTAGTTCGATTTTTATTGGTATATAAGTCGATGTAGGATTTTTTACAAAGAAAGTGAGCGAAACTATTTTTACTGGCTTATACATCCTACAGGATGTTTATCATCTGAATTTTTCATTTTTCTCAAGTGATAATTATAGCAAAACTAATGTGAAAAAATGGTACAGCGTATATAAATAGCTGTGATTGGCTGTTAACAGTATATTCTTTTGACTATATATGGTATAATTATATAGGATTTATAATTTATATATTATAATTTTGCAAAAATCTGATTCGTGAACTGTCAATATTGCACCTACCACTAGTTGTCTCTGCATCACCCAAAGGTCGACTGGTAGATAATGCCTCAGGCATTAAATCCGCCTCTGTACGTTTGTGTGCTTGAAGTATTAAATAAATAAACCAACAACAATTTTTACATTAGTTTTGCGATAATTTTCGTCCGATCAAATAGAGGTTAACTTTAGAAGCTGATTGTGAATTTGTGACGTGTTTAATTTGCTATAACCGAAAATATAGTTGACTGTAAAGTTTGACCGGACCATCTAAGCAATAGGCGGTATGTTACGAGTAATTGGGGCAAGGTCAATGTCCAATACGCTGGGTCAAGACTCGAAAAGTTATGTATGTTGCCTCGGCAACTTACAGACCCAACAAAAATTGAAATATTGTATTGTTGGGGAAGTTTTTGCTCCAGTTTTTACAGCTTTTTGGCCATTTCCACGTTCCAAAAGAGGTATTTTAGAGCCTAATGTGTTATTACCACAGACATGAATCTAACTAGATAACGCAAGTCTGTCCACTTGTATGAAAACCAAGCATGCCACTTTTTCACAAAGTTTCAAAACAAATTTACTTACCAATGAAAGAAAACATTTCCAATGACTCGTTCAACTTTTTCAGCTCAATATGGCATATAAAAAAAAACTTTTTTACAAAAAAATACTACCGACTTCCAAATAAGAAAACTACAAAGTTAAAAATAACTTTATTTTTGGAAGTCGGTGTCTTTCGTAGGTACCATTTTTTTTCGTTATGGACACCGACTTCCAAAAATAAAGTTATTTTTAACTTTGTAGTTTTCTTATTTGGAAGTCGGTAGTATTTTTTTGTAAAAAAGTTTTTTTATTTTTCACTTTTTAGTTGTACCTACCTAATAGGCAAGTTGTTTAGTAAGTTTCTTATAACGCCAGAATAGATTACCCGAATATCATGAAACTTGAACAAAACCGATCAAATGAGAGATCTGCTTACCCCTTAAGAGCATACTGGCGTGATGTTATGTTATGAAATGGTATAAACAATAAACAGACATGCGATTGCAGCAGTCCCGAGAGATTTGCCGTTATTTATTGAAGAGTTATGTTGTATATCTTCGAAGTTCTTCATCAGATCTTCACCAAATTAAAATGGAACCAATTTCGGAACATACTCTTTCAAACAAAAAAAGAATTTTCAAAATCGGTCCACAATTGACGGAGATATCGGTGAACATACACAAAAAAAAAAAAAAACATACAAGAAGTCGAACATAGAACCTCCTCCTTTTTCGAAAGTCGGTTAAAAAGGCATTTTTCTAGATTTCGGTGGATAACCGGTGCCGATAATGCTAAATGAAAAGCTCAGATTACGATCATTGATCGTAACTTTACTCCGTTTTTTGGAACGCGAAGTACATACAATCGCGTCATCTAGTTAAGATTTATATCTGTGGTTATTACTTTATAGCAGCTAACGCTCAAACACTTAGGGCTTCATAAATTACTTGATTTAAAGGTATTAAAAGAACTGTTGTACATACCACCGCCTTCGTCTCCAAGAAGATATCCCCATCCACCGCAACCATGCTGCTGTCCTTCAGCTGTCCTCAGTAGAGCGTTAGATCCAGTTCCTGAAAACAATAAAGAATATCAATTAATAAATTGTAGTTCTAAAAACTAAAAAACACGCTTTAATGTTAAATTGAACTAAAAAGTCGCTAATCCTAAAGATCTTGGTAAGGCTAATGGGACAAACTATTTAAACGCGCACGTTAGAATCAACTTTCATTACTTGTAAATTTGAACCAAGTTGATTAAACATATTTGACTTTGACTAAATTATTGCATTGTCATCGGTCCTTGATAAGTGTGTAAAGTTTCAAATCAATCCCACGTTTTGAAGGGGGTGAAAATCACGTTCAAAGTTTCCGTTACATTGATACATAGATACATACCAAGCTAATAAAAGCTTGTTAAAAAGAAGGAATTTTTGAAATAATCGTTTCTGGGTCTACATATTAGACTCCTGTCTTTTTAAAAACATCACGAGCATAATTTCGCGATTTCAAACAACGGCAGCACATTATATTAAATTGTATTTATTTATAGCTTATATTTAGGCCTTGCATTCAAATCAATTCTACATCGTAATTGCACCTAACACTATTTGTATCTCCGTCTCCAAAAGGTTGACTGGTAGAAAATGCCTAAGGCTTACGTGCTGAAAGTATTAAATAAATAGGCGATAAATGACACGTTAAGGAAATTGTCGGCCTTTAAGTCTATTCTTCCTTATTTTCTGCCAACTCTTCTATAAACCATAGCTGCTCTAAATTGAGCAAATATATTTTGCCGAGTTGAAAAGGATAAAGATACCGGAATATCAATAGCATTTCAAATAATAGAGCCAACAAATTGAATTGCTATTTTATAGCAATTATAGCACTTCGAGATCAGACTTCAAGGTTCTGTACCATTATCGCAAAAAACGGCAAAAAAAATCACGTTTGTTGTATGGGAGCCCCACTTAAATATTTATTTTATAAAATTTTTAGTATTTTTTGTTATAGCAATAACAGAAATACATCATCTGTGAAAATTTCAACTGTCTGGCTATCACGGTTCATGAGATACAGCCTGGTGACAGACAGACAGTGGAGTCTTAGTAATAGGGTCCCGTTCTTACCCTTTGGAGAGTTTAAAAAAAAAAAAAAAAATTAATTAGTTCTAAGCAAGTAGGTACTAACAACTCTAATTAACCATCACCCAAAGTGATGAAATGAAATCAAAAATTAAAATATATATGAAAAAAAAAAAAAACAAAATATATCAATAATTAAAAATTATTAGCTGAACCTGTAAAGGACTATATATACCGCAATTTCTTATAATTTTGAAGATAAATTATGCTGTAAATTTACCTAAACTGGTACTTATTCGGACCCTACTTTTTTTAGGTTTTTTGCGATTATTGTGATGGAAAAAACGTACTTGTGCGAAAATTTTGTATGATGTCATACTTCTGATGCCAATCTGGAGCTGAATATATTCTCTTTAAATTAAGACCATGATATCTTGACATCTGTGATTGCTATACATTAAAATGGTACCTGAAAAGCACTGTTATTTGTAGAAAAATGTAATAGCGTCCTTAATCAGACGAAAAACGCTAGTTACGTCAGCGTGGTATCTTTGTATGGGATGAGGCATCTGTTTGCTAGTATTATATTATCTGTGATGAGGGTTACTTCCTAGTCATTGCACTTAATCAGTATTGTTGACGCGAACCTCAAGCATGAAGGTTAAGGGTTATCTAGCAGCCTCGTTGAACGTCCTAGTTGATCGCGACCTACTTCCGACTATCATAACATTTTTACCAGATGGAAACGTGTCTGTAGACTGTCAGTATTGTTATCCTTGATATGACCGAGATTGATTAATTTATGAGTCAAACAATGGAGTTTGCAACTGGCTGTAGTGTAGCCAAGTTATAATAATAAGTTAGTTCCCTGATCGAACTTCAGTCATAGCGGTCGATCTCAGCGAAGAACAGCCATCGTTCAGTAGATATTAGGCTGTTACCACTCCGATCGATAAATGGTAAAACAGATAGTTTCTACTAAACTAAAAGCTACCACGACCATCGTTTCGCGTCGCGAGAACACACAGAATGATTTTTACCATTTTAATTCGGAAAGCTAGTCGTTGCAGTACATTTTATACAGGGTCAAATTTTTGTCCTCTGCGGGCAAAAATCCCTCGTCTGCTTTACTGTTGGCAATTTGTCAGATTCTCCACCTGGAATTTAAAATTAGCAGCGCGGAGCCTTGATATGTGCCCAGCGTTTGACGGCTATAGGATCGGGTCGCCTACTATTACATTGGATCTAAACTTACCTACCTAGCGAGATGTGGGTACACTTCTTGATCTCTGCTTAGCCAGGAAATACGAGTGTGGTGGGCAGTAAGTATGTAGGTGTTAGAATAAATGTAAATGATGCTAGGAAGTTCGCACCTGTAGCATTATGTAACTTCCACCTTCGGCTTAAAGCCACGAGCAGTTTAACATGGCCACACAAATTTATCATATGCGGCCTTTTATGTTTCCATTCCTGGGAAACGTGTCGAAAGAAACTTATTGGGTGGATAGATCGATTACAAATACATAGTTTCACTTTCTTCTTCTTCTTCGTCGGTACACTCTTGGCAGAGCGGTCGTGGTCATCATGTTGCAGTGAGACTTCGGGCTGACATAATATGTTTAACGATGCGACGCCATCACTCTCTATCGGCTGTTATTCGTGTGCCACCCAATGCAGACTTAATCTGGTCGGTCCATCGCATGGGCGACCTGCCGCGCGCTCTCGTTCCTTCCACTCTAACCTGAACTACAAGCCGCTCGATAGAGTCGTTGCCTCCTCGGGACACGTGTCTAAAGAACTGGAGTACTCGAGCTTGGACTATAGCCGATAGACGCTGCCTGATACCGAGTGTGAGTTTCACTTTAGGGCCTAGAAAATGCTACATTCTATCAACTATTGGAGGTGGAACTATGTATTTGTAATCGAACTACCCACTCAATAAGTTTCTTTTTGTGCTATGTGGACCCGAGCCTGTCGTACCCATCCCCTTGTTGTTGTTACAGAAATTTCACTCAGACACAGGCGGCGAACTGGTGGGCCTCGACACCGGGCTGCAGGCAGTCCAAAGAAGCTATGCCATCCTTGGATAGTAGGCTTACCAGGCGTATACTATGCCTGGGCAGGAATGGCCTGCGCCTAGTGACGGGGACCATCACGGGACACTGCTCACATAAGGTTACGCTAGTCGATCATTCCTCCATACAAACGTATTTACGCCACTGTTTGACGATGTACGTTCAAATGAAAAAAATAATAAAAAAAAGGAAAAAAATAATAATTGAAAGTTGTGGGCTCGTTTTCGTCTTAAATCATCATCCATTTCGCTACAAACTTGCAAAAGTACTGATTCGTACGCGAACTAGCTTCTTACTGCTCATCACAGCATCTATTTCTTTCGCACGTGTGTCCGACTGGATAAGATAGCATGCATTTTAACCCCGCGCGCTAATAGTCTTCGACTTGGGAAACCTTAACAAACACTTCCACACAATAGGCATAACGGACAGTCCTCTGTGCAGGGCATGCATAGAGTTGGAGGCTGAGGAAACCGTCGCGCACGTACTCTTTGAATGCACAGGTGTCACCTAGATAAGAACACAAACCCTTGGGTGATCAGGTCACTCAGATCTTACGCAGATGTTCTGAGAAAACCAGGAGCTCTAATTAACTTCTGGAGGGAGGTGGGCTGTTTGGAATAACCACAAAACGACCGCCATGGCCCACGCACAGTGGTCCACCTGAAGTGCGGAAACCAAACCCCCCAATAGAACATAGATTTGTGCTATGCCTTATCGTAAAACTAAAATTACTTCTTACATTATTTCTGTTAATTAAGAGCTACGTATTCTCATTATTATACTAAACTCAAGGTGGTATAATATTCCTACCCTTGAATTCATTTAATTTCTTTTTGTTAGATGTCCTTTAATATTGACCGGTCACCACAAGGTTGTTGTAATTTAAATGTGAACAAATAGTCTGAACTCTGCAAATTGCCAATAAAACTGCCAATTGTTAGGCAATAGAATTAGGTTTCTTTAGACAAAAATTGTATTATGAATGGCCTTGTTGATCAAAAGACATATTTATTTGAATCGCTTTTAGCACGCAAATAGGAAAATCATTATCATCGTCAGCCCATTAATGTTCGCACTGCTGGGACACAGGCCTCCTCTCTGTGAGAGAGTATAGCCCGTAATCCACCAAGCGGGCCCAGTGCAGATTGGTGGATGTTACATGTATTTGAATTTTTGGTTCTAGGACATGCCGGTTTCCTCACAATGTTTTCCTTCACCGTTTTTGAGAGCAGTCGTGATGAAATAATTTACACAAAGTAAAGCACCTGCCTGGGTTCGAACCCACAACCTACAACTTGTAAGTCGCGGCCGGTACCACTGGGCCACCATTGCTCCAATAGGAAAATACTTAATTTTAATTATTATTTCATAAAACTGCAAATTGCAATGCCTAAGTCCCTTTTTACACGCTCCGGTTGCCGGGTAGCCGCTACCGGGTAACCGGCGGCGAATGTATAGGCGTGTACGCCGGTACGTGTGAAATCTTATGGTATATAAGCTTTCACACGTACCCCTTATCTTTTTTTTTCTACCTACATTGCCATTCGGCATTCAGCAATGTAGGTGGGATAATTGCATCAAGGGCCGACACCTCCACCAATTATTTCCATCCGTTCGCGAGTGGCTGGCCAGGACGTGGCTGGAGGTGGATCACTGTGTTGCCCAATTTCTCACGGGGCATGGTAACTTTAAAAGTAAATTATTTTCCTTCAAGCTCGTTGCCTCGCCTTTATGTCAGTGTTCTACATCTGACTGCGAATATGTACAATCTGCACATCATATCTTATGGGAGTGTATTCTTTGGCAGAATGAGCGCAATATTATGTTGAATAATGTACAGGCTGCATCAGGAGTTGTTTACTATACGGACCTTGTGGAAACTAGAACAAATTGCCGTGCGTTCAAGCGTTTTTGCCATACATATTATTGGAATCAAATATAACAGCTCACAATGTTAGGACCCATTAATATTAATGCTATTTTTTTATCCGTGGTGCTAGGCAACTGGGCTTATCCCAGTTGTAAACGACCCTTTGTGCCTATTGGCCTTGTTTGTTCTGTCTCCTGCTTGGTATGGAGGGAAAGGAAATTTGTATTTTTTCCTACTCCTCCATTATTCTTTTCTGATTAATTTCGTTGCGGGATCCAAGACAGTGAAATTCATCCGGGACTTCGTCGAGCTTCATTGCCTCGGCGCTTTTCTGGTGGTCGTTGATTCTGGCTTTCAGGAGTTGCAGTGGTTTGGGAATAGTGCGGTGGGATTGTCCCAATAAAAAAAGTACCCCTTAACTGTCAAAATAACCGGAGCGACGCAAGACAATGGAAATTTCTATAGTGTCTGCTAATTAGTAGGTGACAGGATACATGGCAAAACACTTTGCCGCCGGTTACCCGGCACCGGCTACACGGAAACCAGGGCGAGTGAAAAGGCACTTAAACTACCTGCATGCAAAAACAATTGAGCTTCAATTACAAACCGTTCATTAAAAAGATTAATGACTTTCTGAGCGTAGGCAACAAGGTTTCGGTTAATTTTAAATTCGACAGTCAAACTTTTCATATCTAACGTTTAACTTTATTGTTCAGTCCAATTAAATCCAATTCTTCTGACATCAAACAATTGAATGTCATCAAAATGATCTCACGATTTCATTCCGTGCCTCGTTAAAAGTAGAACAGTGTTTCAATCAAAATTCTACATAAATTAATTGCAACTTGAATTGTGATTAAGAATGATTTGGGTTCATGAATATAAATGAGTTAATTAACTTCTCGTGACCGAAGAGTTTTGCTGCAACGATTATAATCGTGCTACAACGAGGTCCGCATAAAATAAATACGTCATATCAATCATTCGGACACTATTTTCACTAGTTTCTTCCAGTGGCTTCACCCCCGTTAAAGTCGGCAATCATCGCAAGGGATTGCGGCATAAAAACCTGCCAAGTGCGAGTCGGACTCGCCCACGAAGGGTTCAGTACTTGGTAAATTGCGGTTTACGATTTATGACGTATTCAAAAAAAAAACTACTAGCTAGATATAGTTCAAACCAATTTCGGTGAATTTCGGGGGGACACACACATTTTACCACTTTGGAAGTGTCTCCCGCGCAAACTATTCAGTTTAGAAGAAACAAATATTAGAAACCTCAATATAATTTTTGAAGGCCTATCCATACATACCCCACACGTATGGGTTTGATGAAAAAAAAAAAATGAGTTTCAGTTCTAAGTTTAAAAATTTATTTTTTAAATCGAAACATCTACTTACCAAGTTTCAACAGCATAGTTCTTATAGTTTCAGAAAAAAGTGGCTGTGACATACGGACGGACAGATAGACAGACAGACATGACGAATACATAAGGGTTCCGTTTTTTGCCATTTGTCTACGGAACCCTAAAAATATCAAATGTTAAAAAGTCCAAAGCCGTCCAAAACACTAAAACTAGTTCTATCTAAGTAGGTATTATGGATATCAGCTAATAATGATTCACAAACATTAACATAAAAAGTTGCATCATAACAACACGAAATTTTACTACCTACTTTACAACTGGTTTCAACCAGATCCTTTAATAAAAAAAAAATCGGCGTTATTCAAGACTGAATTAAAAAAAAAGGTTTTTATAAACATAAAAATCGTTCAAAGTGAACACGGCATTAGATTGTCATAGCTATTATAAAAATAATAAGTCATTTGACTGGTCTGGTTGAAATTATTTGTGTCATGGTCGTTACAAGCTTCCTCATGTAACGGCATTTTATTTGGTAATCGGCAACTGGTATTAGTTGATAAAAAAAATATATTTGCATTTGTACTGCTAATTAAAAACTTAATTTCGAGCCTCTGTCGCAAATAGAACAATTATCACAACTTAAGAGGGCAAGAATTTAGATAGGTAGTGGGCCAACCAAGTTCGGCAAAGAAATGGGCGACGCAACACACACCAAACGGAGGGGGGGGAGAGAAGTGTTTGGTAACTATTTTTTACCCGACTTCCCCAGACAGTAGTATTTTTAATTGGGTTGCTAATTTATTTAACCAAGCTAAATTATTTTTAGAAAGACCTTCAAAACTACTACAGTCTTATTCATACAAACTACGGGGAAGTTTTAAAATCAACGAAATGATAATGATAATTAAATACATTATCTTCAATAGGTAGTTACGTCATTGAGCCATCTGTTTTGCAACGCAAAGGTCCTTAACCTTTAACGATTTAACGTTTGCATACGCATAGCAAGCATCTATGTACGTGTTTTTACATTTTATTATTGTTTGTATTTTGCTTATCTCGTGTCTCCTGTGCGGGTCACAAATAAATTCTTTTCTTTCTTTCTTTCTATGTTTTATGTCATTCATCCTTTAGCGGTTGCTTATTCGCTTGGCAAAGCAATGTGTATGTATATTCGTACTTACAAGTTGATTTTGTGTTTACAAATATCTCATTGGTATTCCACGTAAGATAAAGGTTCTGTTGTTTTGAAGTAGACATTGTACCTTATACTGAATTTAGGTAAGTATTTTTGATTAACAAAACATAAGGTTAAATCTTATCTCTGACAAGACGCTTTTATTATATGCCTCAATCGAGTCAGTTCTGATGTAGGTATCTTGTTTGACAACAAACACAGTATTATAACTGGTTATAACACAAATACCTATTTGCAAAAAATATATACAACAGCTGTTCAATACGAGCAGGCTTCTAATCTAATCACACGCTCTAAACGTTGAAGTAAAAACATCCGAGTGTTGAATCAGATGTTTTTTTTGTTGTCAAACAATGTTTTATTATTTTTATGTAGAACAATGTGTCTGGTCAATGACCGAATGACAATTTTTATCCCTATTCAAAAGGAGGTTCTCAGTTTGACCTGTATGTATGTATGTTCGGCCGCGATTTTCTCGCGTTTTGCTAAACCGATTTTAATGCGGTTTTCAGAAAAGTATTTTTTACATTCTGGAGAAGGTTTTGGTATACAACATAATTGGTTAGGCAGTTTTCAAGATATGGAGCATACAACCGAACTCTTTAGCGACAAACAGTACGAATGCGTAAATTGAGTTATTATAGGTATTTTGTCAATCCTTTAGGCACCTTGCTTAACTGCTGAATTTGTAGTGATTGTGAGCCAAAACTAAAAAGACAGAAATAAAAACTTTTCGCACAAAAATGAACAGACTTCAAAACCAAAACACTAAAAAGAGCAAAATAACTTCCGTTTCGGAAGTCGGTGTCGCAAAACGATAATGAACATGTGTTTCCCGGTACCTAATAAGTATCCGTGAGATAATTTTTGATGATAATGCAATCGGAGCCTCGGTCAGAAACTAGTGAACATACGTATATTCAAGAAAAGCATTTGCCAAGATGCATAATTAATGATTAAACGAACTTACCCTAAGTGAAGTTCTATCATAATTATACGAAGTGCCTCGTCCGAAGAGATTAGTACCTGTAATAAATTGATTATTATAGGTTCACTTTGTAGTTACGAGACTACAGTGTCCGCGCAATCACTAGTTTTTAGAGTTTTTTTTTTTTTTTTTTTTTCTTTCCTGGCATCACTGTGTCGACTTGTCATTTAGTTTAGAGTTACTTATGTTTTTTATAGATATTTCCAGAACGCTTCTGGGTTATACCCATAGAAATCTTGTTTAATATATCTATGGTTATACCTTAGGGTTGGGAGGGTGTTACTAATCTCTTCGGACGAGGCACTTCGTATAATTATGATAGAACTTCACTTAGGGTAAGTTCGTTTAATCATTAATTATACTTCGTGCCTCGTCCTCGAGATTAGTACCTGTAATAAATTGATTATTATAGGTTCACTTTGTAGACTTTGAGAGTTAAGTTCTGGAATTATCACATAAACTATGATGAATTTGTGAAGTAAAAGCTTACTTTCCTTAAAAATTCTTAATTATATTTTTAAAGACTAACCATCATTCATGGTTGTCCATAGATTACACACATATGTTCTTAATCAGTTTATTAAGATTATTATCATTGTTTGTAGATTAACAATCATAGTTATCATTAAATAACAAAGATTCTTATTCAGTATTTTTTTTTTTTTTTTTTTTTTTTTTTACTATTCTCATCTTAATTGTCTTTTATGAACAAATTATTTTTGCCTATTTATTATCATTAAGTATTAAAGTTTTATTAATACCAACTATCACAGTTGCTATTAAGTAACATAGGTTCTTTACCAAAATGTTTATATAAATTCTTAATTATCTTTTTAACTGAATATTTATGGCCTGCTTAATATCATTATTAAAGTTATTTTAAAGAGTAACAATCATAGTTGTCATTTGAAAAAGAAAGTTCTTGATTAACCATTCAGATAATAATAATTTTATATCAGTTTTATCAAAACCCATTTTTGATTTCTTATTACTACTCTTAGTTTCATTATCAATACATTTATGCTCCTTCCTTATAATTTAAAGTTGTTAGTTGTCGTAATAATTAGTACATGTAAGTTAGATAAGATATTTTTAATCACAGCAAAAGATTTATTTTGCTAAATCATTTTGATCTTTTACACTAAAGGTCTGTTATAAAATTTACCAATTGTACTTGTTTAATCACAGCTAAAGATTTTTCTTGCTGTATAATTTTTATGCTTTACACTAAGGAACTGTTATAAAATTTAACAAATCTACTTGAATTGCAACTCCAGCCTGCTGTTTTTAGTATCTGATCAATTCTTACACCTGGCTTTAGAAATAGCAGCGTGGCGAATGCTGTGTGCTAAATATATGTGTACATCAATACTGCTACTCTTTAAAGTACACTATGTGACACTATGACACTATGTGGTATGGTTTCTTTGTGCCTAAAAGAATGATTTTATGTGTAAGGTGGTTAGAGGTTTTATTAATGTAGGCTACAAGGTTTCAGCTGGAAATATTCCAGTTCTTTGTCTTAAGAATTGATTGATTATTTAGTTCATAAATCAGAGATTTTATGAGGTCTGAAATTTTGATGGTTATATGTGTTGATTGTATTATTATGCTTTGATTTTATTTTTGACAGTTATCCTAGAGACAACATCTCATTTGGGTACCAAATTCCTAATGCTTCCAGCATTTGGGATGTGTCCCAGGTGACATTGTATTTTTGGGCAGGTGGTCGCAGTCTGAACACACCCTTAACCATTATTTTAATCTGTCATCAGAGGACATTATAATGTTTATTAAAGTAGGTATTATAAATTTTTGACAGTTAATCATTTGTTATATTTTTACTGGAATTAGAAAGTTATCTCACCGTTGATGTATATGATTTCAAGATTTTAATATTATATTTTCTATAACAGTTATACCAGTTTATTAAACATGTGTCATATTGTTTAAAAGAGTTTTCTGATAGAGATGCTATCTTATCTTTTGATGATGGTGGTATGCTTCGTTGCAATAGACTTCACTACTCACTGGACTCCGACAGCCAGGGTAAGGTTGGTATGGCTTTTCCCTTGCTGTGAGATAGGTACTATAAATTTTTTATTACATTTGAGTATGATCATCCCTGAATTATGAGAAGTTCCCTAAGTTAAGGGAACCAGGGCTTGCTTGTTAACTTTGTCCATTATGATTTTTGTAGATCTTTTAATATGATTGAGAATGGTGGAAACGCGTTAGAGAAAATTGGTTACCAGTATACTGTGAATGTGTCAATTGTGAAGGCATTTGTGTTGTTATGCCATGTTATGTATTTTTCATATTTATTGTTATAGTGATTTGCCAATGGGTAAATTTCAGGTGTTCCAAATTTATCTTTCAATAATTGGTCATAAGCATATTGAGTTATACTACTACTTAATTACATTATAACTCAATGCATAAGCATTTTCTTTTAGTCCCCATTCTACATTGGAATGTGACTTCTGCAATGCAGTATCGCTACTTGATTTTCAGTCGACCTAATGTAAGAAGCGAAAATGAAAACATAACAGTTTTCAACCAATGCCGCAGGCTAAGTTGAAGAGATGAGTGTTGAGTTCCACCCATTTGATTAATAATGCACCTTATATTGCTTTTGAATTGTCTATACTGACTGTATTGCACAATTATTTCATGATTGTATGATGCTAATAATTCCAAATAAAAATCATATGATATTCACATTCTGACCACTGGCCCCTAGCAGTCTCATCACCACAGGCAGTCCCCCCCCCCCCTTTGGTTGAGGCGTCAGAAACCATTTCGGTTACATAATTTAGTTTGATTTTATTTACTCAATTTTGAATGTCATATGGCCACCATTCAGGCAATTCTTGAAGGGATATTCATGTATTTTTCATAATTTACTTCACCTTTGAGGTTTAGGATTTTACAACATTCTAGTTTTTAGTTATATACCTATATAAAGCCATCCAAATATTAAATAGAACTGCATGCTGAGACCAATACCTAGTCCTGTAAAGCAAGTTAATTGTCTGGTTTCATAATTAATAAGTTTTTTCTTATCTGTAGGTTACACGATAGTTACAAATCTTGTGTCAATAATGTATCCCAAAATTGTACTAATATTAGTGGGTGTAAGTTTGTTATTAACTTCTTAGTGTTTTGAATATTTTCAGTTACCAATCAAGTAATTTGTTGACAGTTTTCATAACTTTAGTGAAAATGTAAGATGCAGTGTTTTGCCCAAACAGCAGTAGATTGAACTCATACAATTTTTCATGAAAGAAATTCTAGATATTTGCTAGAATTTTTGTGATATTTTGTGAGATATTATTCATCTTTAAGGTATGTAATGTAAAGTATGGCCATAGAAATCTCATTTGTCATCTTTAATTCTATGCATAAGTCTTCAAGTTTGAAACGGCTTGCATTAATGAACTTATTAAGGTTTTAATTTTTAAATGCATACTGCCATTGAGTTTTGGTCTTACTTAAGAAACACTTGAGACTATTTTGCCCTTTCCAAGGCTGGCACTTAGATATTGCACCAATAGAGAGCTATTAGTTGATTGTCTCCTTATAGTATGTTTTTTCCACTGGTGAAGTGTTGTGGGTACCTATGAAACCCTCAATCCATGATAACATGGTCTTATGATCAGTGATAAGTTATTAATGTTTATAAGAATTTTATAAGCGACCAGCGTACCTTACTGAGTTTAGCGGTGTCAAGGTTGTTTGATCTGGTGATACGACCGCTTAAAGTTTTGTACGGCTGACTCAGGCTATAGCCATGCTGCCAGTTCTCCTGTCGCCCTTGTGGCGCTGGTGAGCTCTCCAGTATTTTGCTTGGAACTTGTTGGGTTTTTGCTTGGGTTTAGGTGCTGTTGCAGCCCTGATTTAGAAGCTGCTTGACCAACTCGAAGAGTTTCAGCAAGTGTTTTACCAAACAGATATTTATCTATCTTTGTGTTTTGATCTTGGTCCTTGAGATCCTTTTTAATTTGAGCTGCAGCAAAATTTCCATCTAGTCCATTGAGTCACAATGTTGAACTTCACATAAGGTGTGAGTGGCATCCATTATTTAAGTTAGTAGTTCTGTACCATTTTCTTTTGTATCCAGTACTTTGGATAATGTTGCTCCTAAGCAGGAGATGGCGCTGAGTACCTAGTCTTTGTTTCGAATCTATGGCCTTGGTTATCAATCATTTTGGTATTTTGCTTATATTTTGCTTTATTGCATAAGATCCCCACGTTTTGTCACATTTAATGTCAGTGGGTATTTTTCCTGCTGAAGGATCTGTAGGGGAATTACCCGCCTGTGGTCTCTAGGGAGACAGGCCTCACGTTGCAAGACACTCCAGACAGCTGGTCACTTCCTTATGGAGTTCGGTCCCATCACCATACTCCGTGTTCAATGTTTGTTCAACCCCGAGAATTTTGAGAACATCTGTGTGTTATCCAGGTTGGAATTGTGAGGAAGATCGCTAGTGTTTGTTTTTATTTTTGTAGCATACTCATATTCGACTATAATTGTTTTCATTTCATTTGTGACGTCGTCGTCTAGGACTTCGCCTGGAATGATTACAAACCATTGTTTTACTTCCGGTTGATAACCGATTTATGCAATCTGGTGGGTGTAGCAATTCCAAAGAATTGAACGAAACCAGTATATTATTGAATGTTTTGATACAGTCCGATTGATCTGCTCGAATACATTCATTAGATAAAAGAATTAAATTATATTTGATGATTTCGAAAATATGCGGTGAGGCAGCCCGATGGCTTGCCCGAAATGCATTATTTGTTTGAGTATTATTGAGTGTTGTGTTGTGAGACAGTCCCGATGATCAGCTCGAATATATTCGTTGTATAAAGGAAATAAATTTGTTTTGATTGATAATCTCGTAAATATGCAGGGGGACGGCTTGCCCGAAGTGCATTATTTGTTTGGGATACAAGTTTAAGGGTAGGATTGATAAAATAGCTGTAGATATGTAGTAATACATTATAACAGAGTTAGGTACCTACCTTGTGGGTCTAAATATGGCGTCGACTCTTTGAGACTATTTTGTTTTACTTTGTTGAGGTCTAGCACGTTTTAAATTGCAGGTTATTACATTTTTCTCCTGATTCTCTTTATTCCTTGGTTGAATGTGTCCTTTTAGTCAATTTTTCACTTTTAAAAACTGTTATTTTTATTTAAAAGTTTAATTACGTGACGCGCAGCGACACACTATAATCGCGAATGACAAGTCGACACAGTGATGCCAGGAAAGAAAAAAAAAAAAAAAAAAAAACTCTAAAAACTAGTGATTGCGCGGACACTGTAGTCTCGTAACTACAAAGTGAACCTATAATAATCAATTTATTACAGGTACTAATCTCGAGGACGAGGCACGAAGTATAATCTAAAACTAACCGACATTGCCACATTACCACAGAGTTGCAAGATCTTCTTCATTTCACCTTCTAGATGTACTGTCAGTTCAAATGTTTATTCTCAACATTAGATACGTTCTTCGATCACTCGCGGGTTCAATAGGAGTCAATTACTTACATTCAAAAAAGGAAAGGCTTTGACCGTTATATCAACTGTTACTTTTCGTAGACAAGGACAGAATACAATTTATGGCTAGTTACTCTAAGTAAATAGATACAGTTACTTGTTTTGTAACCTGCAACTTTACAAGTTCTTTGGTGATTACTGTTACAAGACCTGTTAATACGCGTTATAAGATTCCATCGGCCTTGGGGAAACATAATCAATCCTAGGCACAAAGATTATGCTTTCATCACTTCCCATCAAATCCCTTCATGCTAGTGCTTAGACCCAAAAAAATCTCTATCTTAAGATTTTTTATCAACTCACCAGCAATCAGCACCATCCCTCCATTAGGAGCTCCCGTAAACAAGGATCCAGCAGTATCAGAAGCCACGTAGATCGCCTTAGCAGCATTTTCGTCCCTTTCTTTCACACGGGCAGCCAACTCGGCATTACTGCTCTCCTGCTCGCACCCAGACAAAGTCAGCCCCTGAGGAAGTAAAGGTCGAATTGATAGTAGCTAATGGAACTGATTGAATGAATGAGGTACTTGTCAAGGAATGAGTTGAAGTAATTGATGAATGCATCTGCCGAAATGTTCGCTCTATTTTTAACACGCTTTTATTAGCTTGGTATGTATGTATCTATGTATCTATGTATCAATGTAACAATGTATCAATGTAACGGAATCTTTGAACGTGATTTTCACCCACTCCAAAACGTTGGATTGATTTGAAACTTTGCACACTTATCAAGGACCGATGACAATGCAATAATTTAAACAGTTTGTCCCATTATACTTACCATTAAAGCGTGTTTTTTAGTTTTTAGAACAACAATTTATTTATTATGAGAATAGATGTGGGATACCACAAGTAGATAATGGTTGTACTACCCACTTGAGTCACTTATTTATAGAATGTGGACATACTTATTGTACTGTGTTTCAAAAATTCCAAACATGATTGCCCCTCTATTTTTTGGTGGTTGTCTCGGGGAGATCAGCTATGTCAATAAGACGTTTCAGCACGAAGTCTATACTGATAAAACTGGCCAGATCTTGACCGCTTTAACAAAGCCCACCACGCTTTTCAAGCCGAAGGGCAATCTGATTGGAAGAAGTGAGATAGCCTCTTATAAACGTCTGCAATACCAGAGACATCGCAGATGCGTTGCAATCCCAGATATAACAATAGGCAAGTAATTATAGAATTACTCAGACATACCGCAGAAATAGATATTGCGGAAGTTACTTACCAAAGAATCCAAAGGTCTGTCCCTAGGTATGCTTGCATCATCTTTAGCTAAGTGAAGCATATCAATGATTCGCTTAGAACATTCATCGATGCCCAGAGTCCAATGGTTGGTGCCAGGTCCTTTAGTCCTGCCCACCACCTGGCCTGTCTCGTCACATATCACGAGGTTGGAGTGGGTTGCGCCCCTGTTGAAGAAAAACATTCTGGTTAGCATATGTGGTCATAATTGAGTGCAGATGCTGGATATACGGTGATCATAGAGCTGTATGGAAGAAGAAACGTTGCTTCGATCTGAAATAAAGTATGGACATAGCAGCTGGGCGTAAGTTCTCTAATTACATGCCATTTTGCTCGCAACTCAGTCATTCGCATCCAGTTACTAACAGTCATCCTGTTTATAAATCATCACTAGCACATCAGCTATTCTCTCTCAAAATATCAGGGGTGCGGTAGTGTAGTGCCCCACCAAGTCATCTGCAATTTATATTTCATTCAGCACAATACAGGCTTTTAATACCTATAGTAAGCTATGTACGCATTTTGACGTAGATTGCTTTATTATTTTTTCATAGAATGCAAAACAAACTGAAGTGTTTTTTCTATGCGATAAACAATATTGCAGAGAGATATTAATATTCCCTACATCTGTAAGTAGGTCTAGGTATGATATACGACATGACTGAGTTTTTAGGGTTCCGTACCCAAAGGTAAAAACGGGACCCTATTGCGGTCCGTCTGTCTGTCACCAGGCTGTATCTCATGAACCGTGTTAGCTAGACAGTTGACATTTTCACAGATGATGTATTTCTATTGCCGCTATAACAACAAATACTAAAAACAGAATAAAATAAATATTTAAGTGGGGCTCCCATGCAACAAACGTGTTTTTTTTCTTGCCGCTTTTTGCGATAATGGTACGGAACCCTTCGTGCGCGAATCCGACTTGCACTTGGCCGGTTTTTATTATTAATTTAGACTGATAAAAGATCCCACTGATAAATTATGGGTTTTTGTGTTCATAATACATACATACTACTCAAAATTGGTAATTGTGTCCGATTAGCAAATTTTAGTTGCTCTTAATTTATTAAACGGTCCTATGATCGTCATAAGAAAGAAACGGCTAACTATTAGGTATATAAGGGGTCACGATGATAAATTATTTCGTTGATTGGCCAGATGGCCCAATATTTAACTAAGGGTTATTTATTTTTGCCGCTTGATTAGTCAACCATGGAGGGTGTACTGCATTGAAGGGTAATATAAACAGATTAAGCACCTTTTTGCTCAACAACAGATGCTTAGGTATAAAAACTGTCTGGTTCTGATACTCTTTCAGTTTTGCAAACAGCTTGCACAAACATACTCTGCTGAGAAATGAACAATTGAACACCCAGTCTGTTTTGATGAACCATTTTTCAAACACGAATACAATATCAACTATCCTTATTTTAATAAACACGACATATAAGTATACAGTATCGCCTACATAATTATTACGTACATGCATAATCCTATTATTTTCCACATACCAGCATTATGTAATACATGCAACAAGTACATATTTGTGTGATGCGAATATTCTATGCAAATATGTGCTAAAACACCTATGCCTACAATTGTCATTTCAGAGTATATTGCCGTGGTATTTATTACCAATGCCAAGGACGAAATGACAATACGGTCGCTCTTGTTATCAAGAGTGACGTCATACAACATAAACTTAGCGCATATTGTAATGTTTTCATACATCAGAGAGTAATCATGAATTTCTAGCACGGTAGTGTTCCAGCCAAGTTTGGTTAATTTGTATTTATTTCCGCATTGTTTTTAATTTGACCTGATTTTAATCTGTCTTTTGTTTATATACCACTTCCTTTACCAATATGATTGAAAAATGAATCATATCTAATCTTAGAACAACTTAAGCGATATCATTTGTACAGTCTGATATTAAGTCTACAATTTTTATCTTTGTGATAACCACATAAAAAGAACCCTCAATTGCGTTATCAAACAGATAAAGTAATTCATTGATTGCAAAAACGGCCAAGTTCAAGAAAACCGAGAGTAAGGCGACTACAAGGCTTTATTTTTATCATCTGAAGAAGACAGATACTAATAGGAGCTTATGGTGGCTAGAGAATTAAAGTAATGACCGAAATCGAAGTTTGTGTTTGAATTTTTCAATTACGTGTCTACGGTCGAGCAGACGTAGTCATCCGTTCCTGTAGGATATTTCTCGAAATTAACGCGACAGTTACAAATAATTTTAGATTACTACTTTAGTAGGAGTTTGCAAACCACACGCGGTAGCTCAGCTCACACTTTGAAATTTAAAAAGACAGGTGGCAAGTCTAAACATAGGCGAATGAGCTAGGCTTGTCTAACAAAACAAGAGATATAGAGAGATGCATTTGATTGTTAAGACAACCGCCACCTTGAGGGAACAAAACGCGCACTCGTTTCACACCCGCGCGACCCAAAATTCAGTAGGTTTTTTGTAATTTCCTTATTATTCTTAGACTTAAAAAAAAAACCATGGATCAAAATTATTATTATGACAATTAAATTGTCTTTGAGATGGTGACAATTTCATTCCGGCGGTTTTCGTTCGCCTGCCGTGTTTTTGTCCGTGTTAGACATAACTTTACAAATTAATTACACTAATACTATGAATTAATTACTACCAATAAAACCCAGAAAATTTCTTAGATCAAATTATTAAGAAAATGGTCTACTGTAACATATATATTTTTTCTTAATTACGACTAGCCGTTTAGACTTGATTCTCATTTTGAAATCAGCTACTGAGTGGTACCTGCACCTTATACGCTCATATCGCTTTGAAACGACTAGGTAATTAATACAACTGTGTTCACACAAGATTTCTCATGGCTCGCCCCAAATAACAATGTAACTGTCGAAATGTACTGAAAAAAGTACACCTTTGTCTAAACCTTCGTGGAACACAGGAGAGAGTTTATGTATGTTTGTACGTATTTTCACCCAACCGGTAAACCATTTTACTCTTTATATTGATTTACACGTGTTCAAAACAGGCGTAAGTATTTTACACTATACAGTTCATTCCAATGCGGTTGACGCATCACGTCTTCAACACATTTACAATTACTTAGTACGCAGTACACGTACGTTTTGCAGTGAAGTCGTGATTTGGTTTTCAAGTCTACATTTTATCTCATTTGGAATGTTCTTCTAGAATTTGAACCTTTCTCTTTGTTTTTTCTAGATGCAGTTTTTGTTTTAATGTAGTCGTTTTAACGAGGTCTTAAATAAAACAATCAGTACGGTCCGCAGGCTTATAACGTAAGAAACAGCAATCAGTAAAAATCGCACGATCAAACGCATTATGTCATAAAAGACGGAATTACCTACAGTGTAGGTATGGTAGGTCCTACACAATCGTTTGCTAATCGCTCGCAGTATGTAAAAAAAAACCGACAGATCTAAAACTTCTGTATAGTACTCGCCAAACTTCTTGGCCACCCTGAAGTTGGCTACAATGACTGCGCAGTAGTAAATCTCATACAAAAACAGCACCGATCCGTGCCTTGCGCATCGGACAGCCAACTTCAGGGCGGCCAAGAAGTTTGACGAGTACTATACTGAAGAGCAATAATTATTGCGCAAAAATCGCTATCGTTTTGCTCCTGCAAGATACGTAATAAGTCTGCCGTACTGACAACGCTTGGAGGAGGCTAGTTCAGCAGTGTTAGTCTTCCGGCTGAAATGATGATGGCGAAAGAGTGCTCGAACATTTTAGTCTTAATGACTGGCTGATATGGAATGACTTCAAACCTTTAGGCTTTATTTTTAGATGGCATATTATTACTATCAATTTATCAACTTGGATAAACTTTTTAAATCCATTTGTAGCATTTTGACTTGCGCCTCAAATGAGAGAGAAAACCAAAACATGCTGCTCGCAGCAGTCACAAACTCACAATCTGGCATTTATGGACAGGGGAGAACTAATTCTACATTGATCAAGGAAAACTTGTTGATAGGTACACCTTTTAAGTACAATTTTGTTATTGTACTTAAAACGTGTTATCAGATTACTGCTAGTCTAATCGTACAACTCTCGTAATTGAGTAGACACGTACGATTGTAATTAACTGAATTTGAAGCATGTACTTGGGGCAAGAGGAAACTGTTTTAATCGTTTAATGCCTTTGATGACTGGACAGCTACTTAAATGCAAGGTTTTAATTTGTTTGATGTAATACAACAGACTCTCTTGTTCATATTTCAAAAAGTTGAGTCTCGATCGATAGGTCTGCAAAGCAGTTTCAAAAGCCTTTAGTTTTCTGAAATAACAACTAATGCAATAAACGGACAAATGTTATGATATATTATAAGACTTGAAAACAGATATTACAAAAACGAGGTCCAGATTTCCGAAATTAAAAGACTTCGGTTCGAGTTCCAGTTAAATCAGTAAACCATAACTAAAGTCAATAATAAACCAGCCTACGATTGGACAACTTTCTGTTGCACTAACCCGTTTACATTGCGTATCCTACAGACAGCTATAGTAAGACCTATAGAGAAATGCACATATCAAATATCTCACAAACAAACATAGAATCGGAGCTGCACAAACACAGACAAAAAAATAAAAGTCGTTAACACCTGTCTACCAATGTATTCCAATATTTAAAAACGATACGAAAAAGTGTAATGGCACTGTCGCTAACAAGATCATAACAAACGTATCGCGGTAAGGGGCGTCCTTGACCGTTTCAAAAAAATCAAAAGTCAAATATTTTTCAAACTAACAAAATTGGCACTACACAAACACATATAGCAATTTTGAAACTATCAACATAACAAGTGCATTTAGCAGAATGACAGATAACAGACAGACAGTTTTAGTTGTATCAACTTATCAAGGACATAAGTCTTATCAAATAATCATGCGGGCGATAGGATATGTTTTGCGGAAAGAACCTCCACCATGACCTCATTATTTTAAGTGTTTTTCGTGCCTAAATGTTCAAATAACAATTATGTTAAACCCAGTAGGGTTTATGATGTGAACCCATATTAAAATACGGCAAAATTTTGAGCCCTTAGAGTTTTCGTATTGTCAGGGTTTGGGAGGATATGAAAAACCTTAAAATATAAGGTTTTAATACGCTCCCAAAGCCTGGCGTGGCATGATGTTCCTTAAAGTGAAATAGTTCAATCATTGATGATGATGACACAATACTAAAGGCACCCGATGTTTAGGCTTAATTGCCTTCTGGATTTTTCCTTGTTGCAATTTGTACTATAAACATTGAGGATAACTAGAGTGCAAAAATATGCCATTTTTATGTCGGTCAACCCGAACAATAAATAGAGGCTTGGCCTTTGCAACTGGGTAAGGCATTTATTGGCCGATAAAAATGGTGTAAGCGGGTCTTTTTTATATCCAAAACTCAACTTACATTATTGACTTAGCCTAGTTTGAGTCGCAAATAAACCAACATGGAATTGACTCTATTTTTGCACGCAATATTTATTTTAGTAGCGACAGTTCATCAGAAAGTTTCCGTTCAACCGCTTGCCTTGTGTGACCCAATTCTGCCAAGCACTCTCACTTTTCGCGAGAAATAATGAACTAATACCTACACCTGTTTGGTTTTCCTAAAATAGAAGACACGTGGTCGTTTTATTTGACTTTGAATGAATGAAATAATGCAATTATTCCCGATTGTTGTTCAGTGATAAATTAATTAATCTATGTTTTTTGACAGTCTACTGTTTGATTTTGCAATTAAATACGTCCTACTTGGAATTTTTTCATATACGTATTCAAATGCCGTTAGAAAATCTAGCGACGTGTAGGTTCCAACACGAAAAAAAAAGATCGATTGCTTTAATACTACCTACATAACATACTTATACTGAAGGCTGCGGTTGGCGCAGTGGCTGAACGATTATCTGCTTCACTGCGTGTTGCGGGTTTGATTCAAGAAATGTTTATATGGCTTACAGATAGTTGTTCCGGGTCTGACTGCTTGTGTGCCTGAGTGTTTGTAAAGGCACCACCGATTCAGGAGAAATTCCTAGTGTGGGGAAAACTCTTTTAAAAAGGTACAGTGTGGGTAAACGAGAGAGAGTTCAAAATATAGTACCTACTCTTGCATTAAATTTTTTTTTTACTTTGTCCAAACCATTGCGTCCTGGAACTTGGATAGCTAGACTCAGTACCATTTCTAGTTTTCATGTTGACAACACTATTCTCATATATGTAGTTTGTACCAACATTCAAGCAGCAAAACAAGTACCTTACAGTTACTTTCACATCGCCAACTCCTCTAGGCCAACGTTATTTCTGCATGCATCGATACGCCCTGATAAACAGCTTACATGCAATCTCACTTAATATCTATTAGTAATATAGATAATCTCACTATCTTATCGCACGTCATTCTGTTCGATATTTAATTATTGTTTATGTTGTTTGTCCGCGGTAAGGAAAGTAAACAGTAAGTTGTAAAAAGATATAATAGGTATCAGGCCACCTGTTGATAGCTTTTGTAGGGTGTTATTAAATACACAGACTTGACGGAGTTTTATAATTAAGACATCGTTAGATAGGTCTTGGCTGCCCAAGTGTTCTTAGATAAATGCCGTTGAAAAAAACGAAACATGGCGGATTTTGGAAGCCATATTGTAGGGGTTGCAATTCTTTTTTCATCGAAACCCATCGAGTGCGGTATCAAAATGAAGGGTTTTTAGAGGTAATTACGAAAATATATACCACTTATATGTTTAAAGTCATTTGAAAAAAAAGTATAACTAATAAGATGTAAATGAAAAAAGTTAATAAAAATCAAAAAACACGACTGCTTCAAAAGTGAACTAAAAAGATGTAAACAAGAATTAAATCATGCTGTGCAGTCGGGGGATACATCTGGTTTTGGCCAGGCAGCTCGCGAATATGTATCCTCCGAATGCACAGCATGATTTTCTTCTTTAGTTCGCCTTTTAAGCAGACGGGTTTTTTAAATTTATTCAAAACTCTGAATTTACTCAACTCGGTGTTAAAGAGTTTCGAAGACTGGCTACTTTCGGATAGGGTTCGTCTAAAGGGCAGTGCAGTCAATTACTCAATCTTCTGAAAATTTTTAGCCAGTTTCAGCATAGATTTATGGTGTATACTTTACGTGTTTAGCCACATATTCTGATTCGTTTTCGATCTACACTCACCGAAGAGGTGCTTTACTCTTTTGGATTATGTAGTCTATAGTAAAAGAATACAGTAATATTCTAAGGTTATTACTAAATAGATACCTAGTGGACGAGTGTCCAAAATGAATGTGAAAAGCCTATGCAAGTGTCTTATTAGTTTTTCTCTCTTTACAATCATAATTGTATTTCTATAGAAATAGGTAGGTAGGTAACTACATACTTAACATTATTCCTGACGTATTTCTTCTGGTTAAAATTTACATTACGGATCGCTGATTTATGGCTCGGGAGAGGGAAGAGGGGGTGAGGGGATGGAGCGGCTACCCTTTTGTACCATCCTCACCACGCGGAGCCCCATGGTTTTGGAGATATCCATGGTTAAAGTTTTTTGGTTAGAATAAAAATTTCCATCAATGTCCATCGATTTTTGAGGCGGGAAGGGGGGTAGGGAAGTGGGGGTGGTGGGGCTACCCCACTGTACCATACCCACCCCGCGGAAAACTATGGTTAAGGAGATATCCATGATTAATGTATTTAAAAGTACTATTAACAACAATGTCGACGGAGCCTGTCTGAAGGGTCTAAAGTAACCTAACACGAAGAAGATGACGGGAGCTGAGTTCGCTCGCTTTGCTCGCTCACTTGCTGAAGTGAGCGAACTCAGCTCCCGTCATCTGACACACACGGACACGTTAGGTTTGAAGAGATGACGGGAGCTGTCCCGTCATCTGCTGTCGTGTCGGGGTACCCTAAGCTCCCGAGCTCGTTTCGCTCGCTCTTCGACTAATTCTCATTTTTTTACCTCACGAAAAACATACAAAATAACAGAAAATTGCCGAGTTTTGGCAGTTTGTGTCCATAATGGAAACTTTAGCCTTTCTTCTGATAACACAATTCTAAAAGTAAGAAAAAAATACAAAAAAACACAAAATAAAAATGTGACGGTATGTTGACAACTTGGCTTGACTCTACCTCTTGCAATTTTTATTCAAAACTATGTTGTGATTGTATACGGGGGTGTGTCTACCTACATTGCTGGCATTTAGATACGTGCATCGTATCTTTATCAACTGCGCTAAAACCAGCTGACATTTATATCCATCTGAATCAAAAGTAAACGTTTAAAAAAATTCAAGGCCGTCCACAGATGGGAATATGAAATAACATGAATTCCTTAACACTTATCAATTAAAAATGTCACCGTAATTGGAGGTATTAAAGTTTAATTTAGCCTGTGTTAGATTTGTCGGCGTGGCTGACAAGCCGATCGAATGCTGGATTCTGATTGGTTGCATGTTACGCTTTTGAATGTAAGCATGTGAAATGCATTGTTTTGTTTTACACAATATGGACATTACACTTTATTTATGTATAAAAATTGCCTAATGTATTTTTTGTAATCATACGAAATATACAGTGTGAATTACGTAAATAGATTTCTAAATAATATCTATATTTTAGTAAAACGCAACACTTCAAAAATTTGCTATTCGGTTCATTTCACGGTAATAATTTTGCCAGTTCCATTATAATATTATTTTTCTATGATAAGCACGTCTTTGGTGCCGAAATAATTACAGATAACATTGAAATTAAATTATTTAGCATTTATAAAATCGGCATTGACATTTTCGACGCGCGGAAAGATTCAGGCAGACGGAATTAGGCAAAAATAAATTATATCGGTTATAAATAAATTGCAATTAGCCATTCATTAACTCTTGCGAAACCTAGGAATGCTATATTCTCAAGGCGAGCCTTTCAACTTTCGATATTTAGTACTTGTGCACGTAAAATATTGAATACAAACAGATCACTTACCCTTCTACGCCTCCAAAATACATTTTGATGTCACTGACTTATATCCCACTGTAAACCTAATGTGATGTGTAATACACAATAAATAACTGATACGATTTATTACTTTCTCGATAAAACAACTCGTGTGTTACTTAGAAAACCACAAACACAGCCTGCCAAAGCGAAAGCGGCCGCTCAACTGAATGAATGAATGACAATACTGACAATGAATGAATGAAGTTTGCTTGAATGAAAATAAAAGCGAATGGACGACCCATCGCGTTGAAGTCTATGGTTGAACGACAGCAGCTTTAGTGTTGTGACATGTTGTCGTTTGTTGGTAACGGTTATAACGTTATTGTGTCTTAAGTCATTTTGTTATTCGATTTTAATGATAATAACGTTAATTCTTCAGAGAATGAGGGCGACTGTGTTAGTGATCACCACACCACCATAGTGTAGTTAGCAAAAGTTGTTACTACTTACAACGCGCACGAAAACTTTTCAATTAAAATTATTTGTTATACCATAAAAATGCGATTAAATATTATAATTTTTAGTACGCCACAGTGTTGGCTCCGAAAAAAGGAACACATAAGTTTCAGAAAGATGAAACTCTCTTAAAATCGAAGTGTATCTTATTCTGCTATAATTAATCAATTATTGCAAAATATTTACAACAATTATGTTTTTTTTAAATAAAAACCCGTTGAAAGCCCACAAACAGTGACATTTGATATTTCGGGGACCTCACTCGCCGCTAGCAGCGCCTCTAGCAGCAAATTCTAATGCGATAGACCCCATTATTAGTAAAGTCGTGACGTTATTATTAATTATTTTTTGTTTTAATTAAGATTTTAAACATGAGTAGGTATTTGTTAAACTCTACTTATGTCTGAAATATTACCACTCAAATTTTAGCATGAAATTAGGGTTTGATACGTTCTCAACTCCAAATTCTCGATCAGAACACGATAATTGTACATCAGTGCTTTCAACTTGTTGATATAAAGCATTGAGAAGCAACAAGATTTATTGTAGATCACTTACCTACAGAGCCATCAATTCAGTTTTATATAAATAATGCAAATAGCAATACTTCTAAATGAAAAGGTTACTTTTGTACTTTTACTTCTGAAGATAATTATATGTGTACCTAATGCAAGATTTCATAATATGTCCTACGATGATGACAGCATAACATTTCTTGGTGTTCACGGCATTTATTTACAAAAAATCCATTTAGGGAATCGTACCCTAGCTCAAACATTCTACAGCCACAATTGCATTTGAGTCTACTTGAGTAATAAATGTTTTAATCAACCTTCAAATGAAATGTAATCCAAATATTTATTTAGATTCTTATTAGAAATTGTGAGGACCAGACTATTTAATCAGCTTGTCATAATTTCTCGCACTGGAGCAGCAGGAAACGATTGAGGAAAGTTTGTAAAAAAAATTTGGAGAATAAAATAACAAATTAGGTAACATCTCGTATATTAGTCCATAGTAATATTGATATCGCTCACACATAAACATACAAGTCTCGCCTAACGAATATAATGTTAAAACATCGAATACACAATCGAATAAATTTGAGGAACGTTGAGATCTTTATTTATCCATCGACTATTTTAGATACCCGTTTATGCTTATCGTAGGCAAGTCATTATTAGGTAAAGTTAATTTATATTTTGAAGTGCTCCGACTACAGTATTCTTGCTGTTTAGTCAACCGATGGTTGGCTGTTTGAAATCTCTCTAAAAGTTTTGTACATTTGCCTTAGTTATAAATATTCTATGAGTTATATTTTCTTTTATTCAATTATTTCATAGTTTATTTTAAGTTCAAAGAAACAGTTTACTTATAAAAACAGGCACTGTCGACCGATATCTGGGCTCAGTTTTCAAACTACATGTACAGCTTATATTGCCTTATTTTGAGATAATATTATAATAACAAATATTGCTTAGTTTTGTACGTCTATTTAACATGTTAAGAACAAAACTGTGTTTTTAATAATAAGGCATTGCATGTCTTCAGTTTGTTAAAAAAGTAGGGTTAGTTTTAATTATAAAAACACATTTAAATAACTTGAGAGCCAAATTATTTTCATTGAAGGTAAAAGGATTTCAAGAAAATCCATGTTATAAAACCGAACTATGACATTGGTGAAAATCTAAGAAGGTAAGAAATAACGGAGGGCAACAACAATAAGGTTCGAAATGTTAGCCTTAAAGGGCCTCTAGCTTATCTACTTATGGGAAAGGTACATCATTATTTATAGGCATTAGGCATAATACATACGTAGTTTATGTACTCTTAAGAGTTGAGTGAGGATAAAGTAACTAGGATAAGTACCTACTACATTGTATCAGTTTAAGCGTTTTAAATTTGGAGTTACTAGAGCAGACTTAGAGCGTGTACAAACATGAACATCGAAATATCCTGTGAATATCACACTCCATCGTCTAAATATGACTACTTAATTCTCTAACTTAACACTTTGTAGTTCCTCTTTATAACAACATTTATTACGTAATATTAGGTACAATTAAGTTTTGACAGTCTTTTCAATAAATAAATTCACTTTTAAAAAACATTCACTGAAATACGCACATTAATAGTTTTAAAATAGCTCGTTATTTAAGCTATTCTTATATTACAACGGTAAAATAACTTAGTTATTTATACGTTACAATGACATATTTTATACACACATTAAAATAAATATTAAACAGTTATGTTGACTTTTCTACTGTAGGACGCGTTTAGTAACAATATACAGATATAAACTGTTTTATAAACTGTATTACGATATTTTAACGTTATTTACTAAACGCATGCGACGGTTGACTGGAACTGTGGGTTCTGCCGTCGCATTGCTTGCCGTCACCTGAAAAGAATAATAAAAATGGATTACAAACCTAAAAACCAACTGGAAATTATTACGTTGCACAGTGACATCTCTAGAATTGATAATGCAACTGTGAAACAAAAAAAAGTAAGATTCCTGGATTTAGTTTCAAAGTACGAACATAGATGGCGTTACTTTAAGTTTTAGTCATGTTTAGTAACATCAAATTAATTTTAAAATTATTTTAAATAAGAGAGTCGCCGGGTTATTATATTCTTAAGGAATAGAATCCTTTTATTTTACCTGTCAGCAGCAGTAGTGGTTGTAGAAGTAGTATGGTTGTTCGCGTCGTGTTCCTCAAGTGAATGGGAGTGAGTGGGTTTATTGTTCTGTCGACGAGAACCCTCGCCGTCCGACTCTCGTCTCGGACCACCACCGCCACAGAAACATTTGCAGATTATGCGCTTGAATGCAAATCTGTAAAAATTACAAACAATATTTTCATTACGTTTGTTCTTGACAGCTCTGAACAAGTAAAGGAGCTAGGATGTAGGCATTTGGATTGCTTTTATCAAGATGTTTCTTGGCCCTATAGGAATTATTTCTATAGGGCCAAGGCCATATTCTTTTCTGTAAGATAAGAATTGGTTTAACAATCTCGCTAGCCAAAAAAAAAAACTCAAGAAATTCTATTCTAAGGAGTAAATAGGTATTTCAGTATGCTGTTTGGATTTTTAGAGTGAGTGGCGATTAGTAATCGTCTTTCATCGATTCACTTTCTGTTTCGTAACATAATATTATCCTACAAGCCTAATCAGACTAGCCAAGGTTGGATTTTCATTAGATACGGTCTCTTGTGAGGCGGAACTTCGCATAATCGTTCAAACATTTAAATTATATCTCACCTAAAGTCCTTGGAGAACAGCGCATAGATCAGCGGATTGATTGCCGAGTTGCAGTAGCCCAGCCAAAACAGCACGGAGAAGACGATGGGGCTGACGCATTCGCCGCAGAAGGCTCTCACTACGTACACGCTGAAGAAGGGCAGCCAGCAGAAGACGAAGCCGCCCACTATGATGCCGAGGGTCTTGGCTGCTTTGGTCTCCATGCGGAAGCGTTTAACCTAGAAACAGTAAGAATAACTTCAATTTAAACACCTAACCGCTTTGTATCGGATTGGCCAAAATGTATCCCGTTTTTCGAGAAGGATTCGAAATAAAAACGACTTGGGTAGAGATGGCATGCCAACAACCAATCTTTAATGAGTTACTACCAAAATGTAAGTTGCCAAGACTAGTGATTACTCAGAGAAGATCACCAATACTGTCAACAAACCTGTGCCTTAATATTCCTCTTCCCCATCCTCCGTGTAGTCCTAGGCTTATCATCATATTCATCATACAACGGTCCCGGAGCCAGGTGATGAGAGGGTCTCACCCTCAGCCTGCTTTCTGTCAGCTCCCTCCCATCCCTCTCGTAATGGACTGCATAGAGGGAAGGGCTTGGTGATCTACTCGAAGACCTGGAGTTCTCGTGGGCAGGACAGATCTGTTCTGATGACGGATACGAGACGGAAATCTTGACTTTTTCGTGAGCTCTTCTTGCGCTTGAATGTCTGGAAACAGATGACATTTTTGAATGATTTTTATCTTTCATTACATTAAGCTTTCAATTCATCTCGTGGTTGATTTTTAAGGTTACACTATTCGACGGCACGAACTATTTTGTGCGCAGGGTTAAAATGCCTGCTATCTCATCCGACAACTCGTGCGAAAGACATAGATGTTGTGATGAGCAGTAAGAAGCTAGTTCGCGTACGAATTAGCACTTTTGCAAGTTTTCAGCGAAATGGATGATGATTTAGGACAAAAACGACCGCGCGAAATTTTACAAACAGACCTTTGGGAGTCTAGATATTATGAAAAAACGACTAAACGTATCTACAGTTACAGTATAGTACAAAATTAAATTATTTGCATTGTTGAACTACTAATCTATCCCTGTATGGTGGCCGTTTTTCAATTTTCCCTCTTCTTATGGCATTTATTTGCGCCCAAAAATGCGTTAAAAGTAGTGTCGAAATGTGGAACTTTAGGCGCTCATAACTTTCAAATATTTTCTTTTTTTACTTTTTTAACTTCCATACAGGGCTATAATGATGAGACAAATTGATATGACTTTTATTTTGAACGTACATTGTCAAACAGTGGAATAATCCCTAGACTACGTTTGTACGGAAGAATTTTCGAATAGTGTACCCTTAAGGACTATCATTTAACTTTTGTAAAATAGGAATCATATGCTTGGATTTTTGCAGGAGTTTAGTGTAGCTGTACTTTCATTGTACGTACAGCTCCCTGCCGGAGTCTTTGTTGGCTGATAACTACAACCTAGGTGTAATTAAGAAGAGTAAATAGGTTACTTCTATTCAAGCGTGCTTCACCGTCGACCACATCATCGCTTAATATCAGGCAAGATAGTGGACAAACTTTTTATGTCTTATAAACTGTTGATAGGCTCACGCTTGACCACTATCTCACCTGATGGTAAATGATGGTATCTGAAAGTAGTTTCAACAAGTAATTTATCTGTACCTCCTTAATCTTTCCGGAGAAGCACTAAGCGAGGTGCTGGTAGAGTGGTTGGAAGCATTAGACAGTGGAGACCCATGCGGACGGTTCGAACCTCGACCCCGATGTATTCGGAGGGTCAAGCGGTTGTCGTCAAAACGACTGCCCATGCCTCCTTTACCTGCGAATTGTGAACAGGCTGATAATACAAATTATATTGCTCTTTAACACCAGTATTTTGGATTGCAGGAATTCATTTTGAATACTATTTTTTTTTTTCAATTAGCCTGGTTTAGTATTGGATCAGAATGTTTTAGATAAAGTTCTTTAAGAGAAAAAGATTGTCGAAAATCCAAATGCTAGGGAAACCACGAAGGACCAAGGGTGCCATACACGGGGTCGTCTGGCACCCATGTGCTGATTTGGTCCCTGGGGTGGCCACGGCGTACAGTGTGTTCTTGTGCGCTGGTGATGGGGGGTACTCCCCCGAGGAGGGTCCGGTGACGGACAGCCGCGGCGGGTTCGCGGTGAGTGCTAACGCGTGCCCGTGTTCCCGCCATAAGCGGCTCAGGAGGACACCGTGGAGTTTTAGTGGGTTAGAGTCCCACATAACTGCACTATCTCCCCGTGGTAGTGCAGTATGCATGAGCAAAAAAAATCCTCCATGCAAAAAAAATAAAATAAAAAAGGTAAACCACGAAACATTTCGGTAGTGCTTGATGATTCCATACATTTTGTAGTTTTCGCCAAATTTCATCGCTGTTAGATGTTACTGTTTCTGAATCGTGAAGTGTGTGTGTGTGGGCACAGATAATATAATACTAGCATACAGATGCCTCATCCCATACAAAGAAACCGTGCCGACGTAACTAGCGTTTTTCATCTGATTAATCTTGTTATTTTTGTAAGTACATCAATCGCGTTCGATCGCGTTTCACGGCAATAGATGGTGTTAGCAGCGATTTGCAAGTAAAAGGGTTTACTAGGTTCGTGAATATTTAATTCTTTAAATACAGTGAAGGTTCGCTTTATAGTATTTTTTTGCACGTTTTTACAGTCTTTTTGCACCAAAATGTGTTACAATGCTAATTTAAAAATTCGGGTGGAATGCCTTAGAAATTTAAAAATGCGCCATCTACTGGCATCAATTTGAAATGATCCGTTAAAATAATTTTTGAAATTTGAATTATGAGCCCAACATTTCATAATTTTGTACTTAGGAGAGTTGATTAAACAAGAACATACAATTTTTGTTCAATTCCAGAAAATGTTAATTTTACACAGAATTATTATATTCTATTGAATTGTGTGTACATGTCGCGCCATCTAGTGAGATTTATTTGAACCAAAATTTCTTTATTAGCAATGAGACCCCGTGGTGTGGGTACGATTTTGCAAGACCAAAACGTTACTAAGATCCATTACATCGTCTTGACTTCTATATTTCTGCTGTCCATAAATCTGAACTCTCACCTTTCGTAGTTCTAAAACCCTGATTAATTGCTTTGGTAGTCCTCACAGCGGCTTTGTATATCCTCCAATAGAAGAACAGCATGACGAACATAGGTATGTAGAATGAGCCGAGCGCTGAGTAGACGACGTAACCAGCATCGTTGGTCAGCTCACAGGTCCATTCGCAGGGGGGGTTGGGGACCCAGCCGTCTTTCATGTCTGCTTCTTCAGGCTGGAAAGAAAAAGGTGAGTTTTAAGGTGAACATTGTCTTGTGAGATGAAGGCCCGTATGTTAGGACAGTTTAAAGGACCTCGTTGGACACCTTTGGTGTCTTTATCTACATCAGTTGGAACAACAATTCTTGGTGTCTCATAGCTGTTGGAAGTCTAGGCTTACATTTCAAGATGTTGTCTAAGTAATGCGTGCGAATATTGCGGTTCTTAGCCGCGTGGATGTTATAAGCGCGATTTTTTATCCGCGTACTGAATTATAACTAACATGCACTGCGGATAAAATACCGCGGGAGTTTTGTCTCTTTCCACCTGTTCATAGAGCTAAGAATATTCGAGCGATTCTAATCCGCGCTGCGGTGTGGTGAATTTCTGTGGCAAAACACAGATTTGTTGCGGATTTTTACCTCGCGGTTTTTTTTGCAGCAAGTGCGTGCAGCTACATACAATTCCATGTCATAGAATTTGTACCGCACAGCTAAAAACTGCAATGCGTGCTAAGGTTTAGTACGTTAGTACATTACAAAATCTGCTCTGCCGTGCGCTGCGTAGACCTGCGTCTCAGCATACGCTTAGCCTCACTCATTTAAAACGTAACGAAAACTAAATCGGAGCTCTTAAAAGTAATGTGGTCACGAGGCAACCTTGAAGGCAGTATAACTCGGCTTGTGTATTGTTCCTGTCCTCGTGAGTGAAGCTGTAGAAACTATTTTGTTAAAAGTTAATGCCATTTTTTTATACAATACTAGCTTCTGCCAGCGGCTTTGCCCGTGTGATAGTCAAAACTTATCCCAAGCGAACATATTAAAGTAAAGTATCCTATGTGCTATTCCAGACTATAATCTATCTCTGTATCAAATTTCATCCAGATCCGTTAATTAATCACGTTTGTTGTATCTGAACTTAAATACTGCACTTAAATATTTATTTTATTCTGTTTTTAGTATTTGTAGTTATAGAGGCAACAGAAATACATCATCTGTGAAAATTTAAACTGTCTAGCTATCACGGTTCATGAGATACAGCCTTGTGACAGACAAACAGACGGACCGCGGAGTCTTAGTAATAGGCTCCCGTTTTTAGCCTTTGGGTACGGAACCCTAAAAACCAGTGACTGCGTCGTCGAGTGGTCATAAGCGCACTAGGAGCCTGGTTGGACTACCAACCAGGCTCTTAGGACCTCATGTTCAGCTACTTCCTGATCGGGAAAAATGTTTTTGGGTTTTTGGCAAATTGGCGATGAACTTTTTTTTATTCGTTTCAGGTTCGCGTTTGACCACTATCTCACTACTGATGTTAAGTGATGATGAACTAACAAACAACTTAACTATGTGTCATGTCTATAACTTGCCCTATTTTACTTGATATTTATAAACATCATTATCATCAGCCTTTTAACGTGCCCACTGCTGAGACACAGGCTACTCTTTGTGAAGAGGGAATGAGCCATAATCCACCACGCGGGCCCAGTGCGCGTTGGTGGATGTTACATGTCTTCGTATTTTTGGTTCTAGGATAGGGTTGGCGAACGGCACGCATGCTAGTGGTGGCACACGAATTTTTTTTTCGAGCACGCCAATGTAAGGTTATTTAACATACAGATACTTTGAAACAGCAAGCATGACATCGACTTCTACTTTTATATAGACAAAACATAAATCTGTAAATAATATTGCTTTACGAATTTCGGGTTGCACATAAAAAATAAATTCAAGATTCTTTGGCGGCACGGCATTTTCACGTTTATAAAAATATGTAATTTAATGGCACGTTTTCTAATAAGGGTTTGCCATCTCTGTTCTAGGATATGCCGGTTTCCTCACAATGTTTTCCTTCACCGTTTTTAGAGCAGTGGTGATGAAATAATTTACACAAAGTAATGCGCCTGCCTGGGTTCGAACCCACGACCTGCGCCACGTAAGTCGGGGGCTCGGGGCCGGCAGATACCCCTAAGCAGCTGATTTTAACTGGTGAAAATAGTAGATAAATATTACAACAGTTGACTGCCAGTAGCATGCACAATTGTAATACGAGAAATAAAGATAAGTTAGATCAACCATCTTATAGACTAGCTAAAGTACACTCATCTTTCATGGGGTACTGTGTTAAATTCTATAACAAAATACTTTGTGATATATTAAAACTAAATTAAAGTAAATTTAAAACATTAGTTAAAGAACACTTTGTAAACAAGCTTATTACAAACTAGATGAATATATTCAAGATAAGAATGCTTGGAAACAAGCTGGTCCTGCTCCATAGGGCAATCTTTAGTGTAGACAAAATCAAACTGGTTAATTTGTATTACATTCATAATTATAGTAACGCTTTATTTTTATTATTTTTGTTTAAAAAATTTTGACTCGTACACTGTTCCGTTCAAAAATCAAATCAAAATCATGTTTATTTTTCTTCCACAAATAACACGTATAACTAAAAACTCAAAAACGGATAAATAATGTTAACGATATGCCACGTTGTTATTTGCGGGAGACTGGTGCCTGGACTAAGCCGTAACCTGTATTTCAGGACACCAGAGACTCCCCCCTACAGGTTAAAAATAATATAATTATACATATCATCAACTATTTACAAAAACTACATATTAAGCAAGAATTATTTTTTTAAGTGCGTTGTTGTTGAATTAGGTAATTTACCTATGTATGCAATATTTGTAAGTATGTGAGAACCATGTTCCTATTTATAAAGTGAAGGGTTTTACCTGTTGCTTGTTATACTTTATACCTATATGTAGTATAGTACTAGGTGCATCGTCCTCACGTATATGAAATATTAATGTATGTACTTTAATATTGTAAAACATATTTTTTTTAAGTATTTAGTTTCTTGTGCATTCTTCTCCATAACAAGCTACTTTTCCGAATGCACGGTAGAATCAATTTTTATTACTTGTTAATTTTAATTGTTAACGTTCAAAAGTGCCGCTTAATGGCCTAATTGAAATAAATGAGACGACTTTGACTTCGACATGCAGCCTGAAAAATCCAAAAAAATCGAGTGCATACCAATTCCATACTTTTTTTAAATGTTTATCCCTATTCCTCACGCATCTTCAATAAACCCTGTCATTCTCCAATACATCATAATTACCGGGCAAATAAAAGACGGCTCGGAAACGGAGCGGGCCCGTCGGAACAGCTATCAAAGGGGAAAACGGACCGGAACGTCAAACAAGACATGCGCGTAACATCCTGGAACTGAGCCGGCCGACAGGCAGAAAATGATGCCTTTTGTAATACGTGCTTTTGATTCGGTGGGCGGGTAATTTTCGTTTTTCAATGGATGTGCGTTTCTGATTGAGATTGGTCTCTGGCTTCGTCTCTTTTGGTGTTAAAAAATGTAGGTACCTACTGAAATGCAATTTTGGCGCTGTATCAGTAGTCAATATAGGCTTGCCAATCACATCACATACAGATATAATTGTCATCATCTGCCTAGTTTTTCCAACTATATTGGGGTCGGCTTCCAGTCTTACCGGATTCAGCTAAGTACCAGTGTTTTACATGGAGCGACTGCCTATCTGACCACCACAACTCAGTAACTGGGTAATACGGTACCCCTTGGCAAGACTGGTGTCAGATCTCAAGCTTCTGACTACCCGTAACAACTGTCAAAGATCTTCAAATGACAGCCGGGACCAACGGCTTAACGTGCTTTCCGAGGCACGGAGGAAACTCGCTATGTTGAAATGGTCACCCATCCACGGACCGACCTCGTCAAGCGTTGCTTAACCTTGATGATCGACCCGTGCGGCTGTTATTATTTAGCCAAGAGCTCCTCATACAGATTTAATTCTGATGAATTTAAACTGCCATACAAACACAACTCCTTGGAAGCAATTCCTTAAGAGCTTATAAAATGAGAAGAAATGTGAACTTGTTTCATTACCTAGACGGTTATATTAAAATAAGCATGCATTTCGAGCAAGTCCGAAAGAGCTTATTATAATGAAGGTACCTACCTAGTTTGAATTTTCAGAACCAAGTATAGCTATGCAAAGTAAACGGAGGAGACGCAATGCCGCTGTCATGAGAGCGCTTCGTCTCGAGATATTTAACTAAGCTTTTAATAAGGTTTCCTGCTTCCCCTACTTCGTATATTAGATCACTATCTGGAGTATCACTAAAATCCATTTAAATCAGATACTAGGCAACATTATTTCTATCTGTTGGGACTTATTTGCAATAACTTTCATTCCAGTCTTTCAGAAACATCACATACTACTCGTATTATTGATTGATTATGCAAATTCAATATGCTTCATGAGGAATTGAGTTTCTGAAAGCTGAAAGAGTAGATGGAGGCCTGTGCCCAGAATTGGGACAGTAACGGCTGATATAATTTATAAAAAATGAAAATCCAGGCGTTCGGAAAATTATGACTTGGTCCTGATTCAATCAGGAACGTAGTAAGACAGCAACAGCTTTATAGTGGAATGTGGAGTTGTGGAAGACCTAGATAAATTATGAGTATGAGGACTTTGTGCGTTAAGAGTCTCATAGAAATGATCTGTTTGGGGCCGACTTGATTTAGGCACGTTAGGTACTATGGTACCTATTCTGCCTCTGGAGATGATGCGAAGAGTCTTTTTAGTTTCATGAATGCAATTTTGTCTTACGTATTGTGTTTACAAAAGTTCCGAATTAGTTAACCCACCTTTTTATCCTTCCAACCGACCAGCGGCGGAAAACAGATGACAAACGACAGAACCCACAGCCCTGCTATGAGGGCCTTCGCTCTCTTCCTGCTCATGATGCTAGGATAGCTGACAGGTCTCGTGACGGCCACGTAGCGGTCCAGGGAGATGGCGCACAGGTTCAGAATGGAGGCTGTGCACATCCAGACATCGACAGCCAGCCATACAGAGCACCAAACGTCGCCGAATATCCATACCTGGAATAATAAGAGAAGGATTTTTAAGAAAGAGTTGGTTAACTTTTGAGAAGTTGGTTGATGCAACACAGATCACAATCTCGTCGATCAGTATTCTGCTAAATAATTGAGTTCACATCACACATCCCACATCATCAGCCTATTAATGTTCCCACTGCTGGGACACAGGGCTCCTCTCTGTGAGAGGGAATGGGCCGTTATCCACCACGCGGGCCCAGTGCGGGTTGATGGATGTCACATGTCATCGAATTTTTGGTTCTAGGACATGCCAGTTTCCTCACGATGTTTTCCTTCACCGTTTTGAGAGCAGTGGTGATGAGACTTTACTTTGTGTACATGTGTGAGTTCAGTCTGTCACAATCAAAATCATTCAATTCAGATTGATTTGCAAAGACAAGCTAAACCATTATGCATATACCTAGGTACATACTACGTGCCTACTTCACGAATCCTGTCTAAAATCCTGATAAAATGTTCTCAATATTTTTTACAGTGCTTCAAAGCCAATAACTTGTCAGAACTTCAGAAGCTTGAACAACTCGCAAAAATTAAAACTTTGCACCTCTGCGTCTCCACCAAATATTGGATAAGCTTATGTAAATAAAAACTCTTCAAAGTTTTCCTGTTTCACCGCCATATCGGGGTTAGAAGTTCCTCGTAATAACACGACGCACACGGGTGCTATTCGAGGCATCGTAAACTCGGAGTGATCTTTCAAAATTGCAATATGAATGGTGACAGGCTGCAAACTTCCGCTATGTATCATGTTAACGACCCATTCCCTTCATCTGGCCCTTATTGCTTTTAAGGAAGCAGCTTGTGTTTTGTTTTAAGTTCTATTTTGGTTACACATATTTTGAAAAGCGACCGGTGTAGTGATGAAAATAAAAACAAATGATATTCGCTTTCGAATTATGAACGGATACTTGAATGAGGGCGGCGAACTTAGCTCTTTTACTGATGGCGCGACGCGATTCGATTTATATTACCTCGATAAGCAATTTTTACTAAGCGAAATTGAAATCATGTTCACATGGACGCCATGCGATGCAATTGGACCGATTTCGCTTGATATTTTCATTGTTAATACGTGCGCAATATCGCTTATCGACGCAATTTAAATTGCATCGCACCATCAGTAAAGGGCCTTTAGGGTCTAGACAAGTGTCATTCGATTTCAGCGATGACGATGGTCGAAATGCTAAAATATAAGGGATTGATTATGTGGCATTTTGGCATGCCCGTCCATTTTAAACTTTTTTTTAAAGGCTGTGGTGACGCTTTCGTTGATAAAGTGTCACTTGTAGCCTCTGTTTTCAGAAAACCGGTGAAATACTCTGCTCTAATTATAAATTGGTTAAAAGGTATACGGAGATAGGTTAGTCTTAGTAATGACTAGCTGTCCCACGCGGCTTCGCTTCCGTCAACTGGCTACCTACATACTCATCTACCCTACCTACCCTACATACAAGATAGTTACGCAGCGCACGCAACGGAAGCTCTCAAAAAGGAATATTTGCAACATTTTTCATTTATGCGCCACTCCTGTTGGTCGTAGCGTGATGTTATATAGCCTATAACATTTCTCGATAAATGGAATATCCAACACAAAAATAATTTTTCAATTTGGACCAGTAGTTCCCGAGATTAGCGCGTTCAAACAAACAAACAAACTCTTCAGCTTTATAATATTAGTATAGATAAGGTTTTACTAATAGTAAGCATAAAATATATTATCATCATTTACATTGGCATAACGAAATTTAGGATAATGCTAAATAAAAAAAATCGCATAATTAGGTAGATAAAATGTATTGTCTTAATGTTGATTGCCATAAATACTGTTGGCATAATAATAATAAAGCATAATTTTGTAAAGCACAGCTAGCAGCTGTAGCTGGTTTTACATAATATTCTACTAATAAAAACAAACTTGTTCCCGACTCAAGAGTGGTCACTCCCGTCGCACCTTAACCTAAATATTATGTCTTAAAAATTATGCAACTCTAAATTACGCCAAAACAAATTAAACCAAATGACAGTTACGCTAACCTTTGCATTATGCCACAGTATTATTATGCTAAAGTTATGCAAAAACGTTACGCCAAACAAATGCCTTAAAATTGAATGCCAAGAGGTGGATTCCACATGATAAGTTTATACTGAAATTTTGTGACTGTATGCAAGATTTGCGCAAGAAAAGTTTGGCATATGCTCAGCAGTGGGGCGATGTCCTTGTCAGACTGTGGATAATTGTAGTTCAGTCAATTTAAACATCCGAGGGTACAAAAATTCGCACCGAGCTGAAAATTGGTAAGAAACCATCATAAATGAAATCTAAAAAGTCTTCAACGATCGACCTGGAAAAAAAATGCTCGGGGTCAAAGGTCACAAAAACGGGCTCTTCGCGATTTTCAGCAAACCGTAAGTTTTATCATAAAATTAATCTAGATAAAAATTCTAGATCAGATAATTATCTATAAAATTCTACTGGTTTTGAGATATAACGATTCAAACAGTTTAAGTTGTAATCGTCATAATAATATGCATGTTTCGTTAAAAATATTCGAAGTAAAACACAGGTGCAGTTAGCTTGTCTTCCTCCAACCTCAGCGGCTGCTCATCAATATCTATTTCGGATATATTACCAAGTTCAACTCATAAGTCATTTATTCATAAACAAGTAACTTGTATCTGAATTTACACACAAAATTACACAGTTACAGTTTATATACTAAAATAGATTACATTTGAATTTCATAGATTACATCAACAATTTTAAAACAATTTTACATTTCTTCAATATTATTATTATCATTTCAACATGTAAATTAAACGATACGGCCATTAAAATTTAAAACAATTAAGTGTGGCTTGGTTATCAGCAAAACTCAAAAGACTGGGCTTGGAAGTTGGTCGACAATACTTTCGAACCAATTCAAACTTAATACACCTACGCCGGAAAAACTGCTAAACACAATTTTTTGCAAATGTAAAAAGGGATGTAGAACATGTAGTGCTAAATGTGGTTGCAAAAGTTGGACTGTTTTGTTATGTAGCATGTACACATTGTCAAGACCGGTCATGCTCCAATGTTGAATCATCAAAAATTGAGGATTTACTATTTGATATTAACGAGGGGACATGCGATGTGCCATTATTGGGGCAATTTACTTGCACCAAGGATGAAGAAGAAGAACAAGGAGAATAAGAAGAAGAACAAAAAGAAGAGAAAGCAGAAGTAATAGGGAATTATGAATCAGATGGAAAAAAATCCCTATTTTTTTATTTTTTTTTCACCGCTTTTATAGCTTTTATCGTTTTCAACCCTTGCCAATATCTTTAATTATTAAATAGTTTCAAATTAAACAGAATCACAGCAGAACCGTGGAATAGGCATACCGGGAAAACCACATTAAAAAAACCGGCCAAGTGCGAGTCGGACTCGCGCACGAAGGGTTCCGTACCATTATCGCAAAAGACTCCGAAAAAAACACGTTTGTTGTATAGGCAATATAAATAATAATAATAAACGTTTATTTGGAACCAATAAGGAATTAAACAGAGTACAATGGAACGATGATAGCTACAGAAGTACAAACTGTGGCGCAGCTATCAGCACCCGACAACAAGACAGAGTAAAATACAAATTTTTCCAGACTACTATGAACATTTTTGTTGCTATATAGAAAAATAATATTTAATGAACTTATATAATAAAAAATAAATCAAAATCAAGGGAAGTGTATGTTGAGGTGCAGGGGTGTGTTGAGAGTGTATGTGTGAGTGTGTGTATAATATATGTGTGGGTCTGTTTGCATGTGTGAGTTGTTATGTTTAGTTACGTTACCACAAGCTGTTCAGTTGCATCGTAGGAAATGGATTTTAACCACTCTGTCAAATTCTTCTTTAATAAATTTTCAGTCATAGGGTAAATTTTTAAAATGCTATTTATTTTATTGTAAAGTTTGGGGCTGATGTATTCGAAGTGACGACTAACCACCGCTAGTCTGCTGGACTTAGTCTTGCAGATTATGTTAGAGCGTCGCTTCTTAGCAAGGTACTGTGGATCGTAGTATATGAGCTTGTGTTTCTTAAGAACAGTCTGAAGTATGAACAGTTGTCTTACTGTGAGAACCCTACAGAGTAGATATAGTTCAGAGGTTGGGAATCTGATTGGTTTCTTAGCTAGTACTTTTAGGACTGCTCTCTTCTTTTTCGCGATTTTCATCGCGAAAAACCCTTTTTTGACCTTTGATCCCGAGTATTTTTTCCAGGTGTCGGATCGATGAGGACTTTTTAGTTTTCATTTATGATGGTGTTTTGAACAAACATACCAATTATCAGCTGGGTGCGGTAATTTGACCGGACTAATGATGTTGCAAGCCAAATGTCTCTTTTCATACTTACTTGCAGAGAAGGAAAATGTATAATTATATCGATCATCACGCTTCTTTCCAGCATATTACTGGTTTTACCTTTGTCGAACTAAAGACTACTCAAGTTCTCAATGCCAGATTTTTGAAATATTTATTCAATTACGGAAATTACATTATTGTTAACTAAACCAAAAACACAATGTACCTAAAGCATTTTAATATCTGAGTGGCAAATAAGGCATTTAAAACGATCGGATATTGTTTATAGCGTTTTATATTAAAACCTTGCACGCAAAATGTATGCTAAACATGAGACATCGGGAATGCCTTTTTATATTTTGTTCGTTCGCATATCATATTCTTATGTGTTATCGGGTTGAAAAGATTGACGGCGGCCAAGATTGAAAGGTGACCTATAATAACGATGTACCGGATACACTGATAAATAAAAAAAATTAAGAAACGTGTTCAATTTTAATATGATAAAAATCTCTATAGGTACGGTAGGTTAGCATGTATGTAGATAAAGATAAAGTTACTTTAACAAGAGGGCCTAGTTAAATAAACATTCTATCAGCGCAACCACTAGCACTTTGTACTTTTAACTATCGTTGTAGAGTTTCGCTTTGGGTAGAACCCAAGCAAGCCCACGGCATTCTATGTAACCGAGAGTTCAATAAAAAAGAGAAAAAAGCTAACCCCCTTTCCTTTAGTTACTGATCTGACATTTATTTCAGGTCTCGTAAACCACCTATTTTAATGGACCGACTATTACCGTAGTATACAACTTCTTTGTACGAGCTGTTTACTCGGTCAGCGGCAACGAATTAGGTGCATCCATCGCTCCTTTGATACTCCCACTCATTGAGTGAATGGAACGCTAGATGTGGGTCATTCTGTATACTCTGTGGCAGCAGCGCTGTAGGCTGAATCTAGCGGGATTTAAAGCGATAAAAAGCTGGAAGTTCAGTTTTTAATAGGGAGTTTCGTACGGTGTCGGTTTTTTTTTAATTTGTGATGGGTTCGCTCTTGACTCTAGGTCATAGGTGACAGAGACAGAGTCAACGATGGAGTGAGCTTACCCAGAAGAAGCCTGTTCACTCTAACTTTGAAGAGATTCGGGTTGAATAAACAAAGACGCAGGTAGTGAGTTCCATTCATTCGCTGTGCGCATTGTGAAGGATGTTTGGAAGCGCTTGGTGCGAATTGGTGGAATGGCAACAAGGTAAGGATGATAACTTGCAGTGCGTCTAGATGTCCGTCGGTAATGTTAAGTGTGATTTGGGAAATTAATGACGCCCTTATATCTTTAAATAAAAAGTGATTAAAGTTTGAAGCCAAACAGCCTACTATTTGGCTTCTATCTTTTTTCTATAGAGGTATACATTGCACATTGTCCTTCAGTTTGTAAGCCAAAGTGGAGGCTGCTATGGACTCACTGCAATCCCGTTAATGGTTGCCTCTTATTCGTCCGATTATTTTTAGATTCAAACTGGTGGCCTATCTGATTGAATCATGATTTTATCATGGGTTAAATCAATGTGAGTAATAGTTGTAAGTTGTGTACCATTGTATAGTAACAATGGGAGTCCCGCAGGGCTCAATTCTTAGTCCTTTCTTGTTTCTTATTTATATTAATGACTTGCCTTACCTCATAAAGGATAACCATGATATAGTGTTGTTTGCAGATGACACTTCACTTTTGTTTAAACTTAAACGTCAGCAGCTGGTTAATGACGATGTTATTAGCGCGATCTTAAAAGTAGTTCACTGGTTCAATGTTAACAATTTACTTCTTAATGAAAAAAAACCAAATGCATTAAGTTTACCCTGCCTCACGTCAGGCAGGTGAAAACTGATGTGTTGATAAAGGGCGAAGAATTGAATCCTGAAAATAGCTCAGTATTCTTAGGCTTAACCTTGGATGCTAAGCTTCAGTGGGGCCCACATATAGATAAATTGTCAAAAAAGCTAAGCTTCACAGCATATGCTGTTAGAAAAATTCGTAATTTAACTGATATAGAGACAGCCCGTTTAGTGTATTTTAGCTATTTTCATAGTGTCGTACGGTATTCTGTTGCGGGGAAACGCCGCCGACATCCAGGCTATCTTTGTTTTGCAGAAAAGAGCTGTTCGTTCAATTTATAAATTAAGCCCGAGACACTCTCTCAGAGAGAAATTTAAGGAGATTAATGTAATGACTGTGCCTTCTCAGTATATTTATGAAAATCTTTTGTATGCCCATAAAAATATAAAATTATTTAAAAAATACAGTGATATATAACATAAATACTAGGAACAAACACAAATTTTTAGTACCAACAACAAGGCTCAAGAAAATAGGTGGCTCGTTTAGATGTCAATGTGTGCGCTTTTATAATAAGCTTCCAAGCCACGTACAAGTTCTAAGTCTTAATAAATTCAAATCATTCATTAAACGTCAGTTGTGCCAGAAAGCGTTTCATACCATTAAAGATTACGTTGAGGACAAAAAGGCTTGGGATTGAGTTGCTCCAATTAAAAATTAATTTTGATTTTTTATATTTTCCACCGTGAATTTTGTTTTTTTTTTTTGGTTTTCTTTCAATGACAAGAATATTTACTTCTTAAAGTATTATATTATTTTATTTTAATTATTGTGAATGTGAAGACTATGTGGACAATTTTTTTTTGTTTTTATTTTTAGTTTATCTTAGTTTTAAATCGTGGTCTGGCTATTGAGTAGTTTTGCGGCCTACCCAAATGCTCTTTCTTTGGTATTGTTCGTCGAATCGTTGAGCTCCTTAAATTCTGTGTTGAGCTGCTCGGTTATTGACAAATGCGTGCACTGACTGGACAGGTCTACTCAATCTGGCTGGTTCTTTCCTCAAAAGACCATTTCAGACATCAATCTACTTGGTCTTCACATGATCTAACCAAGATTTTTGTCTGGACTTTAAAAGAGACTGTGACCTCTGAGTTTGTTTCGGCCTTTCTTCTCAGAGTAGTCAGATAGGAAACGCCGACCTCATCTAGTTTTAAAAATATGATCGACATGTAAAAGTGTTTGTACAAACCAACTTACAGAAATAAAATCATTTATCATTGATCACTTTCCATCTATCTGACAGGAATCGGTATCTCAAAGAACAAACCCCTAGTTTACCGCTGCCGCGTATCGCGCTTTCACGTGTATAGACCTTGTAGGATCCTAGAGCAGCAGCGTTGCTAATGGGCCCAGCGTTGCCTCTTGGCTTGATCCGCAGGCCTGTATACCAGCCAGCAGCTGTGTAGGCCAGCTGGGAGTCGAGATAGAAACAAGAAATAATGATGATTTCATAGATAAAAAACGTAGTCAATATGCTTAGCGTGTTAATAACCTGTATCAATTTAAAAGATAGGTAATTTGGCATTTTTTTTCAGTAAAAAAATGAAAAGGGGGAAACGTTCAAGAGGCCCATGGCTTTTGGGGACCAAATACCAGGGAGTGTGGGATGTTTACCTCACTAAAACCACCCCGGTGATCACCATCATTAGATGGATAATTCACACTCCGGAACCCCCTCTGTGCATACCTGGGGACGCTGAAAAAGCGTCTCCCCAGAGCTTCGCTTTGCACGGCATCACCATACGATCGTTTAAGCCTAAGTTTTTTTATTTCATAAAAAGTGGAACAGTCTGTTACAAAGTAGGATGACAACTTAGGAATAGTTTACATCTGTGATGAGTAGGTAACAATACAATTTCACGATCCGATGTCCTAGCTAGGTTACTAAGTAGCCTGTATTAAGGACAAGCAGTTTAATGCGGTAAAGCTGGTTTTGGAGTCACGCTGACCGTCAGCGCTGTCGGTCGGCGCGTAGCTCGTTCAGATGGCCGACAGCGCTGACCGGGCGCTGAACGATAGGCGTGATTAAAAAAACACTTCATAAGAATACATACACATTGACCTATCAGCGACGACGCTCAGTGTGATTCTAAAACTAGCCTTAGATGATTTCAAAATAGATACACACATAAAAACAATTTCCATCATAATTAACTCATAGAAACTCAACTAAGAATAGGCCTGCCGCCTGCTCAAGTGCTCATCACACAGATTAGCATAGCTTATAAGGTATGACACGTAGGCGAGTTGGGATAATATACTCAACGTGCGACATGGCAAACCACAAATCTGTTTAATATATCCTAGTGAATATGTCTGTCTGTAAAGTCTGTATGTAGGTTGATCTAGATGTTGTCACCTACTATTTGATCGTGGTTCGAGTACTTTCTGAAAAGATAAGGGAGTTATGAAGAAGGAGGATTTACTCCTTTTATAAAAGGAGATTATTTACATTATAATGTAAATGTAAATTTTAATAATCTCGAATCCTAGACAATCATGTAGAGAAAGATTTACTCTATGCACAAGCCGTGCGCCATCGGCAAAATATCGACGAATTTTTTTTCAACCCTTTCTTTAACAGGGTACATTTTCAAAAATCCTTCTTTTGTGCTCACCTTCGTTATAATAGGAGCCTTTGTGTAAAATTATATGCTCTGAGACCTAGTACTTAAGGGTACACTAGTCGACGGCGAAATGGATAATGATTTAGGACGAAACCGAGCGCGCGAAATTTTATAAACAGACCTTTGGCAGTCTAGATATCATGAAAAAACGACTAAATCTATCTGTTCAAAATTAAATTATTTGCATTGTTGAACTACTAATCTATCCCTGTATGGAAGCCGTTTTGCAATTTTCCGTCTTCTTATGGTATTTATTCGCGCCCAAAAATGCGTTAAAATTAGTGTCGAAAATTGGATCTTTCGACGCTCATAACTTTCAAATATTTTCTTTTTTTACTTTTTTGCTTCCATACAGGGCTAGATAATGATGAGACAAATTGATATCACTTTTTATTTTGAACGTACATTGCCAAACAGCGGAATAATCCCTAGACTACATTTGTATGGAAGAATTTTCGACTAGTGTAACCGGCTGTGCGTTGTTTCATAGAGAAGGAATTAATAGACATATATTATAATGTAGAAGGTAATTTATATTGATAGTAAATTCAGTTAAACTCAGTGCCACAATTTTTTACAAGCCTTTGATTTGTAGTTTTCAATATCTAGAATAAATTTAGCATAACCGTAAAAAAATGTGTGAAAATCGAATAAGTATAATAATCATCGTGAGGAGAGTGACTTGTCCTAGAACCAAAAATTCGAATACATGTGACATCCACCACAACGCACTAGGCCCGCGTGGTGGGTTACGGCCCATTCCCTATCTCATAGAGAGGAGGCTTGGTGGGAACATTAAAAAGGCTGATGATGATGATTGATTGATTGATGATTGTCGATGATGATGATGAATAAGAAACAATGAAGACTAACAAGGATAAAGCTGCTGTTCAATTTTCAATATAAAAATCGAAAAAAGAAAAACTAGAGTGACAGTAGACATTGTTTAGAGTAGGCATATAATAAAGAAAGGTGATATTATTGCATCTTATTGCTTCTTTAGAACAAATGAAAAAATCCAATGGATTGGTTCGTAACAATCCCATGTAAATAAGAATCGGCTGCAGGACTCACGATATTGCGGTGGCTAGGGTTGGCAAAAGTTGACAAAACTATTCAAGAGCAATCTCACTAAAACTGGGTACTAAGTGGCATACGAGCAACACCTACGTTGTGGAATGCAAATAAATGAGTATAAATATTTATGATGAACACTTAAATGACTATTCAGGTACTCTTAATGTTAATGTTTTTGTCAACAAGATTGTATTTTGATTGACACTATCTCGCCTGATGGTAAGCGATGATGTGGTCGACGGTGAAGCACGCTTTCCTAAAAGTATCCTATTCACTCTTGAATTAAAGACCCCAAAGTTGTAGCTATCAGGCAACAAACACTCCGGCAGGGAATTCCACTCCTTAGCTGTGCGCATAATAAAAGTATTCGCAAAACGCTTTGTACGTATGGGTGGGATGTCCACCATGTATCGGTGGTTCATTGCCGTACGTCTTGTCCGATGATGAAAAGGGCCAGGTGGAATCAAATTGTGCAGTTCCATCGCACACTCCCCGAAATGTAACCGATAAAAAACCGACAGACTGGCCAAGTCTAGATACTAACCATGTTTGTTTTTATTTTCAGGTTTCGGTATGTAATATTGTTTTTATCTTGGTATACAATAAAGTATTAAAAAAAAAATATGATTGTGATAGAAAGCTTGTTTGTCAACTTTATGGCTTACATTGGATAAACATTAAAGTTTTGGGGTTTATTGCGGCCCCAGGCTAGGCTTTTTCTAGTTTCACTATGCTGGCCATTCAAGTGGTACAAAAACTGAGACATGGTCAACAAGGGACTCTTTGAAGTCATGTCGTGCCCTTTTTCTAAGACATCTATTTATAACTTTTGAAACTAACTAACTAGGGGAGACCTATGTCCAGTAGTTGGCGTCTTTTAAACGAAATGACGATGATTTAGAAAACAAAACCATAATCATTTATTTGATAGTTATAGAAATGGCATATAAGTAATTACTGAAGTAACTGTTTCATACATTACTGATATAACCTGAGGCCCTAGAAAAAGTAAAATTGTTCCAAAATTTAAAAAGTATGGTTGATTGACAGGACTTTTGATCATTTTCTACCGCGGATAGTAGAAGTATTGCGATTAATCAATTATATATTTTTTAAATTAACTTCAAATGTTGACATTCAAAAGTACCGGTTGATGGTCTCATTGAAATAAAAGATTTGACTTAGGTAGACTGTCACTTTTTTTAGAGTGCCATAACTTCTTGTTTTAATATTACTGCCAACCCTAAACTTGCGCAGGGATAAAGTCTTCCAATAGTCAATATTTAAAGTACTATTGCATTCTTTAAACCTAATACTTTATCGTGGCTTAAAAGAGTAGGTATCTCATTCCTTAGGTCTTATAGAAGGCAAAGTAGGGCAACATTAAAAATTTCGGGCTTTTCGCCGAGGCACCGAATTGCTTTTAAATATACGATTTCTTTAGTCAAGTAAGTAGTCGCTAGTCAATGTGTGCTAGTGATTTTAGGGATGGTTCTAAAGTAGGGTACTGTATTGAATTTTATTGAAGTTTGGGTAAGGGGTAAGGCAATTTGGTTTTGTATTTCAATGCCTAGGGTTAGTATCTAGTTTATGTGACCTTTTTGTAAAAGAATAAAATGTTTATTGGAAAAGGTTTGCGCTATTTCAATTGTATATCGGTTCGATGTTAAGTGGCTTTGTTTTTAACACGCTTTTATTTCAACAATAGTCACATATCTATATTTTTGTGTATGGGACGACAACTAACAACGAAGTATGGAAGAAGAAGATATATTGGGCAGACCCCAAATAAATTGTGATGAAGACAAGAGGATGATGATGTATGGGGTAACTATAGGGAAAAATGGGGCTCCTTCTTGAGCCAAAAGTCCGCATGAAATACAAGGAGAATATACCTTTGCAAATCCGTACGTTACACTTCCATGGTCCGCGCGTGTGGCGGGGGACGTTGGCACATGTTTTGGATCATTCGGTTCCCTTCATGATGGTTGAGCTGAGTGGTGCCGATCCATGCGTCATGTTCGTGAACGAGCGCCATCAGTTGGGATTGATCATAACTTAGCTGCCTCTGCTTGTTATTTTTTTTTAAATTGTTTGTTACTCTGGACGCTTTTACGTGCACGTCTTTTTACATCGTTCTTACATATATGATTCTTTTCAACTAGAATGATGTAACAAAATACTTGTAATTAAAACTGACGGAAAAGAGTGTCCGTGGAGTTTCTTGCAAATTCTTCTCCATTGAGACCTATGAGCTGCTTGCGAATTTGCAACTAGAGTCATCCTTTTTGTTTGACTATTCAAAAGTACCTTTATGGTTTATTTGAAATAAACTATTTGATTTTGTTTCTACCTAATGAAGTTTCGGCGCGTGACGCTACACGCTCCCCTCAGGTGTCCCGCGCGCACGTTTTTCACCCCCGCTGCCTTACGGCCCATGAGAGTGTCACGTATGAATTTGTCAAGCTCTAATTGGAGCTTTCTTTTACGGGGAATAAAATGTATTCGAGTTCACATCTTCATCAAACAGTAGGTATTTAGTAGTGGGAAGGTGCTTCTAAATACATTAGTAGGGGCTTACTGAGAACGGAAGCGACAGATGTACCGGATATTAAATTTAATTGACTTTAATAAACAGAAAACGGAATATGATACTACGGCATGCTTGAAATGTTTACAGTTCATACCAAAAAATAATATAGAACCATTGACACCTCTCCAAGTACCTAATCTTGTCTTTGGTAAGATTTTGTAAAAAAAATGCGAGATTAAACAAACAATAAAAAAAAATATGGTTGTCCGAACGTTTGCTTAAACGTGTTCACTGTACAAGAAACACGACATTTTTTATGTTACGACCGCTCCCGATGATAGTCAACCACGTGGCAAATTCGCTTCTGTCTAGTATGACCGTATGGCTGGCCAAAATATGGCGTCAGAGAAACGCAAGATGCGTTTTGTCTGTACTAGACGAGCTAATCTTAGTACATTTTCAATGGATCCATGGAGTTGGATGTGTGCTCTATTAACTGGTACCGGACACTGCAAATACAATTCAGCAAAATGGGGTTTTACAGACCCGCAGGCTTATCACGTATCTTTTGCAAGAGCAAAACGATAGCAGTTTTTGCGCAATCAGTGCTCTTCAATACAGATGTTTTAGAGATTTGGCAGATTTTTTTAGAAATAAGTGCATTCGACAAACAGCAAGCGATTAGCAAACCATTGTGTAGGACCTACCATACCCCATCATCATCATCATTTCATCCGAAAGACGTCCACTGCTGGACATAACCCTCCCCCAGGCGTCACCACATTGACCGATCCCGTGCGGCTCGCATCCAGCGCCTTCCCGCAACCTTAACCAGGTCATCGGTCCACCTAGTGGGAGGCCTTCCAACGTATCGTCGTCCGGTTCGCGGTCGCCATTCCAGAACTTTTCGGCCCCATCGATCATCCGTTCTGCGAGCAATGTGCTCTGCCCACTGCCACTCAATTCTTCGGGCTATGTCGGTAATCCTGGTTCTCTTGCGAATCTCCACATTTCTGATTCGATCACGCAAGGAAACTCCGAGCATAGCCCTCTTCATTGCCCTTTGAGTGACTGTAAGCTTTCTGATAAGGCCCATTGTAAGCGACCACGTCTCAGAGCCATATGTCATCACTGGCAACACACACTGATCATAGACTTTCGTCTTGAGACACTGTGTTAAGTTGGAAAAGAATATACCACGCAACTTCCCGAACGCTGCCCTGCCGAGTCGGATTCGACGGTTGACCTCTTTCTCGAAGTTGGCCCTGCCCAATTGGATCGTTTGTTCCAGGTAGATATAGTCGCACACAACTTCGAGTGTAGAGTCTCCGCCCTTGATAGGAGTGGGTGTTACATGGGTATTCACCATGACCTTGGTTTTGTCCATGTTCATTTTAAGACCCACTCTTTCGGAAGCTCTACTGAGGTCATCGAGCATTTCACTGAGGCTCACCTTGGTCTCAGCCATGACCACTATGTCGTCGGTAAACCGAAGGTGAGTGATGTACTCGCCATTAACGTTGATGCCAAGCCCTCTCCAATCCAAAACGTTGAAGACATCGTCCAGCGCAGCAGTGAACAGTTTCGGAGAAATTACGTCTCCCTGTCTCACGCCGCGCTGGAGAAGGATTAGTTTCGAGGTCTGATCCTGAAGACGGACTGACATGGTGGCGTTTTTGTACAAACACTTCAACACCTCAATGCACCGGTAGTCGATTTGGCACCGTTGGAGAGACTGCAGTACAGCCCAAGTCTCGATCGAATCGAAGGCTTTCTCGTAGTCCACAAACGCTAAACAGAGAGGCAGGTTATACTCTTCGGTCTTCTGTATAACCTGCCGCAGCGTATGTATGTGGTCTACGGTGCTAAATCCTTTTCGGAATCCGGTTTGTTCGGGAGGCTGGAAATCGTCAAACCTGCGCGCGAGACGATTCGTGATTACTCTTGAAAACAACTTTTAGACATGGCTAAGAAGTGAGATGGGCCTATAGTTCTTCAGCCGGGCATTGTCGCCCTTCTTGATTCTTCAAGAAGGGTGACAATGTGGTCAGGGGTGTGGTGGTACTCTTCTGAGTACCACCACATCCCTGCACCATGCCTGTGGCGTTTTTCCCTCGAGTATGACGGAATCAAACAGCTTCTGAAGGGCCTTAAGGACCGGTTTTCCACCCGCCTTCAGGAGTTCAGCCGTGATTCCGTCATCACCCGGCGCCTTGTTGTTTTTAAGCTGTTTCAGAGCCATCCTAATCTCGTAAGGCTGACGTCCGGAATATCTTCGGTATAGTGTCGGGTCAATCTTGCTCTTGGGTCGCTTGCTAGACTCGCAACGGGCTTGCTGATTGATGTGTACAACTGCCCATAGAACGTCTCGATCTCCCTCAGAAGCTCCGGTTTGGCGGATACGATCCTGCCATCGTCGGTCTTCAGTTTCGTGAGCTGGCTCTGCCCAATAGCCAGATCCCTTGCAAAAACCATGGAGCCTTTATTTTGCTCAATCGTGTCTTTAATACGCTCGGCATTAAAGCGGCGGAGGTCTCTTTTCAAGGATTTAGAGATCTGTCTATTGAGCTGCCGGTATTTCAACGCATCGTCTGAAGACTGCAGGATCATCTCACGCCTCTCCTTCATAAGCTTGAGGGTAGGATCAGAGAGCTTTTTGTTTCTATCTGTACGACGCGTCTTGAAAAACATAGATCCGACCGTATGGACAGCTTCCACTTACCCGTCGCTGTATTCGTCCACGGAGCTCCTTAGGCACTCGAAACGATTCTGGAGTTCGAACTGAAAACTTTCGGGGTTTTGGAGCTGGATCTGTGCTGGATGGAGCGTTGACTTCATCAGTCGAGACCTTTCAAGCTTAATATTAATGTTCAATGTGCCTCTTACCATACGGTGATCGCTCCCGGTTTTTACCGAATTGATCACAGAGACATCATTGAACATTTGCTTCTTGGTTGACATGATGAAGTCGATCTCATTTTTCGTTGCACCATCGGGGCTATGCCAGGTCCACGTCTTGTGTTCACGCTTTTTGAAGAAGGAGTTCATCATATAGAGGCCCTCCTTCTCCATTAAACTGGCCAGTAGGTGATTCCGGTGGTTCCGTCGTCCAAATCCAAATTGCCCCACTTGCAGCTCATCCTCGTCTCGTTTGCCCAGTTTCGCGTTGAAGTCCCCCATGACAACGGTAAAGCGAGTTTTGAAACCATGCATGGCTCTGGAGATATCCTCATCATGGTCTCTACCTCGCCGTCGTTGTGCCGAGGTTGGGGCGTAGACCTGTATGACCTTCAGCGAATATCTTGAAGATATTCTGAGTATAAGGCACGCCACCCTGGTCGACACACTCGATCTTCACCACGTTGTTCACACGGGACTTGTGGACGATAAACCCGACTATATATACCATACCTACACTGTAGGTAATTCCGACTTTTATGACATAAATTGTTAGAACGCGCGATGATTGCTGTTTCTTACGTAATACGCCTGCGGTTCGTTTTTTTTTATGATTGCACTGGAACGCCTTGCAGAAATTACACCAATGGAGCACTACCTTAAACTAACTATAAGTCCAGGTACAGAGCATGACTCACTTGTGGGATTGTACTTAATATTGCCTCGTTCCTCATCAATAACATTCTCTTGCCTCTTTGCACACATTTTTGAACTCAGCTGATTATTGTCATCTCTCCCTCTCTAATTACGATAAGTCACCAACAAAACTAATAGTCCATTCTAGCATCAAGCGTAAAATGTCAAATAAATCTAGCTAGTGTACCATATTAACCCTTGTCATGCCGACACCTTATTTCCGTGTGTTTATAGCTGACAAAGTATCAAGTAGGGTCTAAAGTACCCCCGCATTACGATCGGCGCGAGACGGAATGCCTCGCCGTTTATAGGGTTAACATCTCTATTACATTGATGGGTACATAATAGGCTGGTGTTGGCTTAAATATAGAATAGTGTTTTGTGATTAAAAGACGTGTGTGAAAAATAATTTGGTTGGATATTTGAACAAAAAATACCGGGAATGTGCAGTCGAGCTCCCACGGAAAGGATACCGAACGAATCATTGTGTATATTGATATAAATCCATAAACTTTTTATAGATTTTCCTGGTAATTTTGTAATTTATGTAAAAAAGTTGCCCTGACTGTTTTGGAGATAAGGTAAATTTTCATAAATTTTCTTAAATAACTTTTTTTTTCATAAAACTAAAAAGAGAGTGATTTTATTTCAGTTTTTTTTACTAAACTGCTATGTCCGAACGAAGGAGTCCATGTTTAATTTTAAACCAAAACCTTCCCAAGGTTCAAAACACTTTGTTGACACTTATTTTAACAATATCACAAAGATAATTCAAGAAAATTGAACATTGAAGCTTCAAAAAACAATTAAGATCCAAGCAAAATTAAAGCCCCTACAATCTATACATATTTGAAGTGCTCAGTAAAACTAAGCAGACATACAAAATTAAATATTAGGTCTGAAAATCCGACACAGTTCTTCGAAATGTCATCATAAATAAGATACAATAGGTTCCTAAGACGTGAGGACGTTACTAAGTTAGAATACCTAGAGAAACTAAAACATAAACCGTTTGTGACTAGAATTTTAATGGCAACACTTCAAGATAAATGGTTTTTGAGTACACATATATATATATATTCACTCGAATGATAGCGCCTTATTTGACAGGGGACAGTGGAAGAAGAAAACGTGTTGCGCCAAACACAAGTAACATGGGGCAAGGACAGCACTAAAGTCCATTTAGTAGCTTTCATTCGAAATACTGGTCAATGTTGACAATACCGAAGGGGGAAGAGCACGAGGCACACACAGGTCGCCAACACGATTGTTTGGTCAAGACAAAGAGAAGCTACGTCTTCAAGAAAATTTTTGCAGGTGGTTATGGCAAAGTTGGGACCGAGTTGATGGAGGCAGATTGACCGCTTACACTAGTCGGGCGGGTACACTAGTCGATGGCACGAACTATTTTGTGCGCGGGGTTAAAATGCATTTTATATCAACCGACAACACGTGCGGAAGAGATAAATGCTGTGATGAGCAGTAGGAGCTAGTTTGCGTACGAATACACACTTTTGCAAATTTGTAGCGAAATGGATAATGATTTAGGACAAAACCGAGTGCGCGAAATTTTATAAACAGACCTTTGGCAGTCTAGATATCATGAAAAAACTACTAAATCTATCTGTTCAAAATAAAATTATATGCATTGTTGAACTACTAATCTATCCCTGTATGGAGGCCGTTTTGCAATTACCCGTCTTCTTATGGTATTTATTTGCGCCCAAAAATGCGTTAAAATTATTGTCGAAATGTGGAACTTCCGACGCTCATAACTTTCAAATATTTTCATTTTTCAAGTCAGAAAAAAATAGCGAAATTGATATAATGTTATCAAAGCAGAGATTCATAAAAATTAATCAAGTTTACCAAAAGCCGAACGGATCTTAGCAAAAGATTCCTCCAAATCCTTGTCTATTACAAAATCAATTAGTACCTCCCCAACAACGTTTAATAATATTAAACCAACTCTTCTTTAATCTTTAAACTAATTTAAGATTACACTTAATGAAGTTGGCGCTCCCTCAGTAGTTTCAAAGTCGTGGCTTAACTTCCTTAGAGCATTCCAACTATTTCAATCTTAGTTCGTACCTTCGTAAGGATAACATTATGTAAATAAGGATGAGATTCCCTTAAATTTACGTATGTAATTATATTTGTGTAGGTAATACTCGTATCTACATAATATCTTTGGGTTTCGGAGGTGTTATGCTGACGAAAGGGTTCTACCTGAAAGTGATTCTAGATTACCTACTTGAGGTAAATCTGATGGATAGGACGACACTATCATATTTCACATCAATATTTCCAGGATCGTTTGTCACGGATCCGTCGCTACTGGAATTGATGTTCACACCGCATTTACAGTACCGTTTTTACGGATCCGGCGTTACTGGGGGCAATGTTTTCATCACATTTATTCAGTGTACCACCAACTTTCTACAAGGATGGACGTTCTCGTGTTGTATTCGTCGATTGTGTCGCCCCGCATCATACATGCGCAACCTACGCCATTGCCAAAATCAAAATCATTTTTTTTTATTTTACCTAGGCCTACATGGGCACTTATAAAACGTCAACAAAAGGTGCACGGTTCGGGTTAGTCGTTTCCTATGGAGAAGAACCGGCAAGAAACTCCATGGTTACTCTTTTAAAAAGCGTTTAGTTTTACAATATTTCCATGTAACGAATCAAACATCTTCATCATTCATCACACATCAAACATGTAATGAACGGGCCGTTACATACATAAGAATAAAAACGTATACGATAAAGCGGACCTGTAAAACGGAACTCTGTGTGAACGAGCACTGGCCTATTGCTTTCAACCGCACACAGCTTTAGTTTAGGAGCTGCTATTGCGAAATGCCGGACAGAAATTTAAAAAAATATTTTGCCAAATCCAGGCATCGAATTTAAGATCACAAGCAAAGCAAGTGCTACTGCCGAGCTAAAACCACACAACTTATGCCAAATGCCAAGTAAGGAACACGATATTCCATTTTCAAATAGGTACAACATAGAACCTTTTGATATTTTGGAGCAATCCTTGTACATAATATAACCGTAGTAATATTACATAGAACAAAGACTATAATGTTACATAGGCACATTTTGATGGGTTCAAATAGAACGAAGAAAATCATTCGTGCGTAAAAAGCTAAAATGAGACTATACTTCTTGTTTATGTTATCCTGAAATATGTCCTACTAGCTTTTGCCTTTTGTTTTACGGGATTGACTCGGACGAAGTCGTAAGTAACTTTAAATCAAGAGTGGATAGGTTTCTTCTAGGCAAACCTACTTCACCGTCGGCCACATCATCGCTTACCATATTCAGGTGAGATAGTGGTCAAGCGCGAGCCTGTTTCAAATAATAAAAAAGGTATAGCGGATTGCTAGACGGCTTTCACATGTTCAATATTAGTAGGCAGTACAATTTCGAGGACACTCATTCAGACGCAGATAAGGAACTCAACGTAACTCGATTTTGGGGTTATTATTAAATATTGTTTTCGTGTCATATACTGATTACTTACATTAATTATAAGGTTGAGTACTAACAAAAAATGGACTCCAAAATTGTCTGAATTTGAAATAAATTTAATTTAAAAATTTATTAGACAAATACCTACTCGGCAAAACAGTAACGTTGTCCTAACTCCAAAAGAAAAGCCCTTACATTCCTATTCGACCACTCTACAACGATCAATGTGGCTTAAAAGATAGCCAGTGTTACCTGATGCCAATCTTTTATGGCCACGGCATGTACCCGGCCTAGTTTCGAAGGGGTTATGCAAATACAAGAATGTGGTAACAAATAGCTTGGATAGTTTTCAAAACACAAGTTTCGTAAATGCTTGCACGATTCAACGGTTTATACTGAGATTCTAAAAGTATTTTTGTAAAAATGTAGCTGTTGGAAATATTTTATCATGATTTGTCGTTTACTCGTGAGGTTATAAAGGTTGAATTTAGGGTAAGCAGAGGATATACATCCTTATTTTGGGTCGATGACTTATATATATTATATATTGTCCTATCAGGGGCCGTACTATGACATTTTAAAGCCATCATGGTTCCATTGTGAAAGAGAGATGGTGCATTACGGAATCAAGTACAATAACCGTTTTTACACCGGAATATTGAGACCAGTGTAGAACCCTGGACGGTGAAACTAAATTTAACTAGTTAGTTGTGTATTATTAGTTTTTTTATTATTTTTTTGATAGACTCGCGCTTGACCACTATCTCACCTGATGGTAAGTGATGATGTGGTCGATGATGTAGCGCGCTTACCTAGAAGAAACCTATTCATTCTTGACTGAAAGACACCTAGGTAGTTTAATGAAAGTGGAAGTACCGCTTCCATTCGACCATCGATGCAGTGAGTTCAATTATAATCTGCAACCTCATTATTTTATAACCACTTCTTAGCTGGGGTAAGTAGTTCAGGATTTAGTACTTAAACATGAACAGATAAGAATCTCATATTTAGATTCTAGCAAATCAAAGGATAGAAAACAAATTCTGCAAGATTTTATTAAAACACTTTTAAGGTTTAGGGTAGAAGAAGTTATCAAGTCAATAATGTAAAGAACAGGATTCACTACCCCTTGATTATCAGGCCATCGCGTAAACTTTTGTTGAATTTGCCCGAAAACTTGTGCTTTTTACGGCTATGACTATATTTAGCACCATTTCCTGTCACGTCACGAAGTACTAAAAATATGATTTGCACAATAAACGTCAAATAAAATATTTAATGACGTGTTTTTATTTTAATTTACGATATCTTCCGCCTCTCCTAATGCAAAAACTCACGCAAGTTTACGCCACGAGCCTGTATTTGAATGAAACTGTACAATTGGTAGTTTATAACAAAGAAGAAGAATCGTTGTCCATAACTAGCAAACATAAAAGAGAAAGAGATGGGAAGTTTTTTTTTTTTTTTTTTTTAATTATCTATAGGCTTGCGCTTGACCACTATCTCACCTGATGGTAAGCGATGATGTGGTCGACGATAGAGCACGCTTGCCTAGAAGAAACCTATTCACTCTTGACTTAAAGACCCCTAGATTGAGTTTTCAGTCGTCAAAAAGAAATGTTTGAAAAATATAAAAAGTTCGTTGAATATTTCATGCACATTTTTACAGAATAGTTCCCAAATACAACTTAAATAAAATTCACAAGCTCTACTAGTTAACTCAAGTTCAAAGTCAAGACGATTTTTTGAGAAACACAATCCAATATTCCATGAAAAAATCAAGTTTGGGTTTCGTGTTGCAATTATTTCGCTCCACGGCTCCCCAATCTGGGGAGCTCATTGATTTTTGTTCAGCCATACTAAGCCGATTACAGCCACATTAGTTCAGCAAATTAGTTTTCCCACGTGGTTTTCATATCGGGGGATTGGTTGCAAATAATCTGGGGTAATCAGGAGAATATAGGGAAGAGAGATTATGGTAGATGAGACAACAATTTGGTAAAAATGTTGGGGTATCAATTCAGAGAAATCGGCAAGCAATGACTAGGATAGACATGAAGTCGGAAAATTACATAAAAGGAGGAGGAGGAGGAAGGAAAGGAGGGTCTGCCAATGAGATTGAAACAAGCAACTCCAACATAATTTGGAAAAGAAACGGCAGAAAATGGTGATGGTAGTGGATAAATTAGCTAAACTAGCTACGATGATTGTATCATTCTCTGCCCGTCGTGTCTCTCATTTACTGGGCTGTGGAGGCCAGAAAGGCAGTCATTTAGGCAGATTTATTGGTACTTTCTTCTTTGAACCCTTTTCTGCTACACCACGCCATTTCTGAACTATTTTGGGCTCGACTTCCTTTCTAAATGATGGTTTTTTTTTCATCACTTACTGGTCAAAATATTGTGAAAGTATTGCGAGGTTAACAATATCGTCGAAGCTTTTTGGTTGTTTTATGCGTTCATTCAGAATTAGAGGAGTACCTACTGAACATGATAACTAATGCAGTACAGATACACTACGTTAGGTAAATTAATATTTCAATAGACTAACAAATTTTAATTGAACAGATCCGTGGAAAAAACTTACGTATAAAACAGATTTTACGTGTTTGTGAGCCTTAAAAAATCAGCCCCTTGTAATAGTTTAATTCCTTAGGTTATGCATTAGGAAACTTGTTTTTTCTGGTCAGGCTGATTGTTTTATGTGGATATCTTTTTTAAATTCGAAGAAACTATAATAAAATAGCTGTTGTCTGCGTTGATTTAGGAGAGACATTATCTAAAAGTCTGCGGAGAATGGATAAAGTAAGAAATGAGTATATTAGAGGAAGTTTGAAAGTGGCGCCAGTGACAAAAAAGTTGAAAGGTAACCGTTTGTCCTGGTGAGGAGGGATGAAACGCATGTTACTAAAAGAGTTATGAATATAAATTTGGATTGATTGATAAATCGAATCGGGTCGAGCCATCAGGAAGGTTGGTCAGACTTCGATTTGTCAACGTATTTTGCAGGTGTACCTTTATCATATCCACTTTCCACCAAGTATATTTCAGTCCGATGTAATAAGTGAGCCTAATGATGTCAACCGGGCACAAACTCCGACTCCAGGCTTAAATTGAGAAAATCAGATCTGCAACTTTATTTTTTATAAATTGGTTGGAAAGACTGATCTTAAGGTTTACACTAGTCGATAATTCTTTCATACAAACGTAGTCTAGGGATCAGTCCTCCGTTTGACGATGTACGTTCAAAATAAAAAATGATATCAATTTGGCTCATCATAATCCAGCCCTGTATGGAAACAAAAAGTAAAAAAAAAATGAGCGTCGAAAGTTCCACATTTCAACACTAATTTTAACGCATCTTTGGGCGGAAATAAATGCCATAAGAAAAAGGAAAATTGCAAAACGGCCACCATACAGGGATAAACTAGTAGTTCAAGAATGCAAATAATTTTATTTTGAAAACATACATTTATTCGTTTTATCATAATATCTAGACTCCCAAAGTTCTGTTTATAAAATTTCGCAAAAGTGCTAATTCGTACGCGAACTACCTTTTTATTGCTCATCACAGCATCTATCTCTTTCGCACGAGTTGTCGGATGACATAGCAGGCATTTTAACCCCGCGCACAAAAAAGTTCGTGCCGTCGACTAGGCGAACCTTAAGGGTACACTATTCGACGGAACGAACTATTTTGTGCGCGGGGTTAAAATGCATTTTATATCAACCGACAACACGTGCGGAAGAGATAGATGCTGTGATGAGCAGTAGGAAGCTAGTTCGCGTACGAATACACACTTTTGCAAATTTGTAGCGAAATGGACAATGATTTAGGACCAAACCGAGCGCGCGAAATTTTATAAACAGACCTTTGGCAGTCTAGATATCATGAAAAAACGACTAAATCTATCTGTTCAAAATAAAATTAATTGAATTGTTGAACTAGTAATCCATACCTGTATGGAGGCCGTTTTGCAATATTCTGTCTTCTTATGGTATTTATTTGCGCCCAAAAATGCGTTAAAATTAGTGTCGAAATGTGGAACTTTCGACGCTAACAATCTCTAAGTAGTCTGTGGACGCTAAAATGACAATTTAATCAAGCATACCTATAGAGTTGAAGTATAGTGATATGAATAGCCACCCCATTCTTATGCGCATACGATGTCGTAGGTAGGTACACTTGTTTCGTGTGAATATTTTTCTACAACTACCCTTTTACTAAAACTGGTACGAAATTTCAATGTATTTTTGTCGTAACCTAACCTAACCCACTACGCCAGTCGGCTACAAGTATTTTTAAGTTATAATATTTTATTTGCTCTGTAAGTGATTTTGTAAATCTTTTGAGAAAATAAATGTCTAACTGCCACACTCAGAGACGTTAACAGTTACTTAAAGCTCGGTTAAGTAGCCGTTGAATGTCTCTGAGTGCGGCAATAAAACCGTATTGTCAAAATTTGACTAAAAACAACACGAAAACTTGATATAAATATCCTACAAGCTGACGAAACTTTCACAAACTTTATTCGAAAAACTATTTTTAACCAACCCACTCCTTAATAGTACAAGTAGGTTAAAGTAACCAAACTCGGCCACCGAAACATTACCATATTACGAGTTCACAACGTCACCAAATCGTCACGCACACAATTTGGGCACGTTATTCTACATTAGGCGTCCCATAAACATCTTGTAAGATCAATATCGGTGTAGAAAATAACGTGAAACATTAACTTAGGTCATTAATTTTGTAGGTTATGAATAAAGAGATGATTTTGTTTGTACTGTGACGGTTTTTGCGAGATTTATGAATGACAATTAGAATTTGCAAGGCGTAACCAAGGAATCCATACAAACTAATTCCTATCAGCGATGGAGATGGTTGAATGTCAAAGTATAAGGGATTAAAAGTATGTATGTAATGTTCTTTATCTACGAAAAACACACAACAATGTAATGTTCCAAATATGAATTCAAAAAATATTGTATAAACTCATCATCTACCTAGCCTTTTTCCCAACTATATTCGGGTCGGCTTCCAGTCTTACCGAATTCAGCTAAGTACCAGTGTTTTACATGGAGCGACTGCCTATCTGACCTCCACAACCCAGTAACTGGGTAACACGGTACCTCTTGGCAAGACTGGTGTCAGATCTCAAGCTTCTGACTACCCGTAACGACTGCCAAAGATCTTCAAATGACAGCCGGGACCAACGGCTTAACGTGCTATCCGAGGCACGGAGGAAACTCGGTATGTTGAAATGGTCACCTATCCACGGACCGACCTCATCAAGCGTTGCTTAACCTTGATGATCGAACCGTGCGGCTGTTATTACTTAGCCACAAGGTCCTCAAAAAATATTGTATAAACACATACTTTATATTTGTGGATAGGTAAAATTAAAAAAAAAACCATTACAGTGCAACATTTTCCTTCGATTTTCAAACAACTCCATCATAAAATTACTTTTCAATACAGTTGTTAAACATGGCGTACTTTCAGAGGCTATAATTATGATTCGAAAGTTAAATCTTACGCATAGGCATCTTTCTGTTACGCGGTCGTGACTTTTGTTTACGAGCTCGATCATTATGTTTGCAGTTTAGTATTAAATTTATAAGTCAATTTAAAAAAGTTTAGTAGCACGGAGTTTTCAAACATAGATTAAAATGGGATAGATTTTCTACGAGGAAAAATGAATGATTCTGTACGTTTTAGCATTGAATTCTCAAAAGTCTTGTAAATGGTTGTTTAATATATTTAATTACTAGTTTTAAATTAATTATTTTCACATCAACATTTGTCAAAAATCGAATAGGCTGTATAGGCTGTTTTAGTTGAAAAAAAAAATGTCCAATTGCAAAAACGCGCCATAAGTCAATTTAAAAAAGTTTAGTAGCAATGAGTTTTCATACATAGAATAAAATGGGATACGATTTTATACGAGGAAATATTAATGATTCCGTACGTTTTAGCATTGAATTCTCTTTTTTTTTTAAATAATTGTATAGTATATTTAATTACCAGTTTTAAGTTAATTATTTTCACATCAACGTTTGTCATAAATCGAATAGGCTGTATAGGCTGTTTTCTTTGTAAAAAAATATGTCCAGTTGCAAAAACGCGCCATGTTGAAAATTTTATTTTTTGTGAATAAACAAATCTAATTCTTTGATTTGTTTTTACTGTTTCTCACAACTGTATTGAAAAACGTCGTGTGATACACGGGTGTGTAGGTTATTGCAAACTCGTGTCATTAAAAACCCTCGCCTTCGGCTCGGGCTTGTTAATGGCAGCTCGTTTGCAATAACCTACTTCCCACCCTTGTATCACAATGTACTATTATTTTTTTATAGCACACTTTTAATTTTTAATTTATTGGCGCTCATTGACTTATAGTAGAAAATTAGTGTCACTGTCTATGGAGGCGCGCGCTGCGCAGTCATGCGCAATGAGAATCTTAATTGCTTGCCATACCACATATTTTTTCCATTTCTAATTTTGTTTTATTTCAACTGTATGAGTGAAGATGAAATAGTGTATGCAACGGCATATAATTAGGTATTAAAACGCTCGCGTGTTATTATTATCACCCATAAAACCCACGCTCGTGTTTTAATAACCCTTATTATATGACCATTGCATAAACTACTATTATTACCTCATATCTTTCAAACCACTAGACGGATTTATATAATTAAGACATCATTAGATGCTTCTTGACCGACCAATTGTTTTTAGATAGGTGACGATAAAAAAAAAACAAACATGGCGTCTTTTGGGCGCCATATTGTACGGGTAGCAATTTTTTATTCTTCCAAACTTATCAAGTGGGTTATCAAAATGAAGGGTTTTAAGGTTTTTAGAGTTGGTAAAAAAATATATACCGCCTATATGTTTAAAAGTAATTCGGAAAGAAAATGATAGGTAACTAAAAAGTTGTAAAGAAAAAAAGATAATTAAAAAATAGAAACCCGATTGCTTAAGAAGCGAACTAAAAAGATATAAACAAGAAGACAATTATGCTGTGCAGTCGAAGGATACATATTCGTGAGCTGGCTGAACACCTGATCCTCCGACTGCACAGCATGATTGTCTTCTTGTTAAACAACTTTTTAGTTCGCTTCTTAAACAGCCGGGTTGTTAATTTTTTTCAAACGTTATCGCGACGGTTTCGTTGATTAAAGGTCACTTGAGCCTCATGTGATTAGAATCTTTAGCATTCGCTTGGTGGCTACTTGATTGACGCAATATTAGACGAAGAGTTTCTGTACCATAAAACATTAGCTAGATTGACCCGACACTATACCGAAGACAGTCCAGACGTCAGCCTGTATGAGATTAGGATGGCTCTGAAACAGATAAAGAACAACAAGGCACCGGGTGACGACGAAATTCCGAACTCCTGAAAGCGGGTGGAAAACTAATACTTATGGCCCTTCAGAAAATGTTTGATTCCGTCATACTCGAGGGGAACACGTCACAGGCATGGTGCAGGGGTGTGGTGGTACTCTTTTTCAAGAAGGGTGACAATGCCCTACTGAAGAACTATAGGCCCATCTGACTTCTTAGCCATGTCTACAAGCTGTTTCAAGAGTCATCATGAATAGTCTCGCGTACAGATGTGACGATTTCCAGCCGCCCGAACAAACCGGATTCCGTAAAGGCTTCAGCACCGTAGACCACATACATACGCTGCGGCAGGTTATACAGAAGACCGAAGAGTACAACCTGCCTCGCTGTTTAGCGTTTGTGGACTACGAGAAAACCTTCGATTCGATCGAGACTTGAGCTGTCCTGCAGTCTCTCCAACGGTGCCAAATTGACTACCGTTACATCGAAGTGTTCGAAGTGTTTATACAAAAACGCCACCATGTCAGTTCGACTTCACGATCAGACAACTTCAATGGCGAGTAAATCACTCACCTTCGGTTTGCCGACGATATAGTGGTTAAGGCTGAGACCATGGAGGACCTCAGTACAATGCTCGATGACCTCAGTAGAGCTTCCGAAAGAGTGGGTCTTAGGATAAACATGGACGAAACCAAGGTGATGTCGAATGCCCATGTTACACCCACTCCTATCAAAGTCGGAGACTCTAAATTCGAAGTTGTGTGGTGTTGTCTCAAGACGAAACTCTATGACCACTGTGTGTTGCCAGTGATGACATATGGCACTGAGACGTGGTCACTTATAATGGGCCTTATCAGAAAGCTTACAGTCACTCAAAGGGCAATGGACAGGATTATGCTCAGCGTTTCCTTGCGTGATCGAATCAGAAATGTAGAGATCCGCAAGAGAACTAAGGTTACCGATATAGCCCGAAGAATTGCCAAACTTAAGTTGCAGTGGACAGGGCACATTGCTCGCAGAACGGATGGCCGATGGGGCAGAAAGGTTCAGGAGTGGCGACCGCGTACCGGAAGACGTTGCGTTGGAAGGCCTCCCACCAGGTGGACCGATGACCTGGTGAAGGTTGCGGGGAATCGCTGTTTGCGGGACGCACGGGACTGATCAATGTGGCGACGCTTGGGGGTGGCCTAAGTACAGCAGTCGACGTCTTTCGGCTGATATGATGATGATGAAAAACATTATTCCCTTAAGTAAAAACAAATATACCTTATTTTGGACTTTAATTAGTTACTGTCAATAAATGGTCTTAATTTGAACTGTAAGCCAACTGAATTTTTTTTGCTTGTATGCAGCTTTTGTATAGTTGATATGTCTATCTAAGTACACCGTGTAATGTTGAGATAGGTAATAAAATAAGAATAAAGTTTATTTAGTATAACAAAATTAACCTACTTCTGTAACTATTTTAAAAATATGTTTGGCGGCCCCAAGACTAGGTAAAATCTGTATCTTGGGGACTTAAATTTTTCTGATTTATTCAAATTAAATTCTTCAATCTTAGTCATAGGTCGTCTATGACTAAAAGTGAACGGTTCGCTTTTATGAAAACTCAATTGGTATACTTCACCTCAATGAAAAGGCCAAACAGAACCATTAATATTGCTATAAAATAACTCTAATACAACACCATAACTGAAATTGCAATGTATCAGGGTTACCGTTTATCTCTCGATATAAACCGTACAGTGGAAGCGTTGGACCCCGATAGGCCGGTTATTATTCATCCTGTACATTACATAATTCTGCTATTTATAACCGGGGCTTTGGTCACCTAGTTTCACCGGGTTTCATTATGGTGTCGGTTTCACCGGGTTTCATTATGGTGTCGGTTTTACGGTTAGTGGTATGCGAGCGTGGAGAGCTTAATCGATTTTCAGATGTTTGTGGTAATTTTATGGGTTTGGGGAATCTGCTTTCAACATACCTAAAGTTGAAAGTAGATTTAAACATAATAGGAATATTTTGCGTTCTTTATGATGTATGTATGTGTGGTGCAACTTTGAAGAATGGGTTGAGGAATGATGTAATAAGACTACGTTATGGTTAAAAAAACGGAGTAAGTAAGAAAGAAAAAGTATTTATTTGTTACCCGCACAGGAGACACGAGAAATCAGCTTAAAATTAAACAAAATTAAGATTAAAAACCCCGTGGGAGACCAAAAAGGCTCCTATCTCAGCATGTGCAGCGATATCCAAAAAAGGAAATAACGCTGCGCTGATATTCTGATAAGGCCAACTGTTGATGCCATGGACACACTTACGGAAACGGAAAATACTTAAACAGTAGAGTAGTGATAAAAATTTAAATACTGCTAAGATGGTTTGGTCATGTTGAGAGGATTAATGAAAATCAACTAACAAAAGGTATTTACAAAGTGCAGAAACAATTGCAATGTAGATTAAGGGCAGTTACACACTACATCCGATCCTTAAAATTTCGGTTCCGAAGTAGCCGTAGTACTTCTTGTAGGGACGCTTACGTACTACATCCGAACTCTATCCGTCAATATTCAGAACATTTTGAACTCGGAACTCAAATCACGGACACGGATCACGGACATGGACGGATAGCACACTGGTTGAAATCTACATAGAGGTTTTGGTTATGTCTATGATAGGTCGATTTGTATACGTCTTTGCTCTGTTCCACTCGTCTTTGTTTCCATGAAACCACTAGTTAGTCAATTTTAAGCACTGTTTTCGTAATCTCCTATTAATTTGCTACGAATGAAAGAACTTAGGGTCTAGACAATGGGCATTCAACCAACGAGAGCATTGCCATAGCGAATTAAGGAATGTAAAAAAAAAATGGAAATATGTCAAAAATGAATGGCATTGTCAAGCGCTATCGAAATCACGTAAATAATGGCTTGGTTTTAATTTTGCCATTTCGAATATCGCTAAAGCTGACAACGAATGATATTTTGCCTAAGAACCTCTTAATAATTAATCTTTTAACCAGCTGAATGCCGTAATTACCGAAATAATTAAAAGCAATTGTGTCTCGCTCTCGCTAAATCATAACAGCCGCACTGTTCGATCATCAAGGTTAAGCAACGCTTGACGAGGTCGGTCCGTGATGGGTGACAATTTCAACATACCGAGTTTCCTCCGTGCCTCGGCAAGCACGCTAAGCCGTTGGTCCCGGTTGTCATTCATCAAGATCTTCAATCTTTGACAGTCGTTACGGGTAGTCTGAAGCTTGATATCCGACACCAGTCTTGCCAAGAGGTATCGTGTTACCCAGTTACTGGGTTGTGGAGGTCAGATAGGCAGTCGCTCCATGTAAAACAGTGGTACTTAGCTGAATCCTTGAAGCCTTCCCCAATATAGTTGGGAAAAGGCTAGGCAGATTGATTGTGTCTCGCGCGGATTTATTATACATTAATTAGTAGGGATTACAATATAATATCCAATGATTGACCTTTGATTTATTGTGAAAAAAAATATTATATTTTAGAAATAACCTGAATTTCAGACAGTGAAGTGCTGTCGACGATGAGAGGTCGACCTTCACGGGTCAGGGTTTCAGTCGGGTCTATATTGCATTAAATAATAACGCTGAAAACGTAAAGGGTTTAGGCCATGCATTAGTTATTAGATTGTCAATCTAGCATTTAGGCGTATCTAGTCCGTTTTGCCGTTGACCAACACGAAATTTTATTTTATAGGCCGTAGGCGACTTATACGACACCGCTCCCACCCGGAAAAATAATGTTTATTGAAATGTGAGCTTCAGGACGTCCTCTGTAGACATACTTTACATTGACAACACAAATTAGCAGACAGCACGTTGTAAGCGAGCTTACCGTCATCGTACCACTTGACAGCTGACGTCTCGCTAACAGCATGCTTGCCACGCGCTTGAAGCGAACTAAAAAGACGTAAACAAGAAAAAAACCATGCTGTGCTGTCGGAGGATAAATATTCGCTAGCTGGCTGATCAAAACCAGATGCACAGCATGTTTTTTTTTTAAAATCTATTTTAATTTATAACTTTGAAGTTAACATAATTTTTTTCGGATTTGGTACATTTAAACATATGAGTGTTGCATATTTTTGAAATCACCTCTTAAAGCTCTTTATTTTGATAAACCACACGATAGGTTGGAAAGATAAAAAAATGGGCCCCCACAAGAGACAAATCGATTGAATTTAGAATTATCAAAATTGGCCAACGCGTTTGGTCTCTAGAACGCCACATAGGAACAAACATACATACATACATACATAGACTGATAAACACATTATCCTCCGTTGACAGTCGGGTAAACAGTATGGGTTGCAAGGGAATTTTAATTTTTTCTTGTATCAAATAAAAAGTAATTTTCGTTTGATAAACATTCTAGTTTCATAATTAACACGAATTCTGATTCCAAATATAGTGTTGTAGTCACCTTACATAAAATTTAACAGAACTGACAAACTGCTGTCCAACCACTAGCAACGCCATAGATTTCAAGGTCGTAATTAAATAACCAGATCAGATTCTTTAGCTTTAGTTGTATCTACAGCAAGATTAGAAAATATATTATACAACCCACAATTCCTTGTTTGTCCCAAAAATCCGAGCCCCGTAATCAGGAACAACAGACCTTTTACACATTCTTTTTTTTCTGCTAGCAGAGCCAAATGACAGCGACAATACTCGCAAATCCTATACGAACTGGGATCTCAATTTGCCTTTGTACCAAATCCTCTTATTGCTTTCAAAGCGTATTTTATGTCGCGACTAGCTGAGTATGAATCTCTGAGTCTGAGTTAAGGTTAGGACAGACTAGTGTCTCGTGTTTCTTTCTAGTGTAACGTTCGCGTGAATCTTACAGGATAATTGTTGACGATGCTACGTCGACTGCTCAGCTACAGGAGCGAATAAATAAAATGCGTGGACTATAATAATATGGTGTAATTACAAAAATACAAAATCCGAATAAATGTAGTGTCTTCGTCGTGGTAAGAATTTGAGTGCCCGATGCTCGGAGCGGGAGACGTGCCAGCGCCGCCCGCGCCTCCCGCGCGCCCTCTCATACCCCGCGCGCCTCCAACCAATCGCAGGCAGGCCATGCATAGACATGCTCCCCGGGTTGAAGTGGACTTCAAAGAGGAAGTGGACAGATGTTGTTGAAGCTACGTCGACTGCTCAGCTACAGGAGCGAATAAATAAAATGCGTGGACTATAATAATATGGTGTAATTACAAAAATACAAAATCCGAATAAATGTAGTGTCTTCGTCGTGGTAAGAATTTGAGTGCCCGATGCTCGGAGCGGGAGACGTGCCAGCGCCGCCCGCGCCTCCCGCGCGCCCTCTCATACCCCGCGCGCCTCCAACCAATCGCAGGCAGGCCATGCATAGACATGCTCCCCGGGTTGAAGTGGACTTCAAAGAGGAAGTGGACAGATGTTGTTGAAGCTACGTCGACTGCTCAGCTACAGGAGCGAATAAATAAAATGCGTGGACTATAATAATATGGTGTAATTACAAAAATACAAAATCCGAATAAATGTAGTGTCTTCGTCGTGGTAAGAATTTGAGTGCCCGATGCTCGGAGCGGGAGACGTGCCAGCGCCGCCCGCGCCTCCCGCGCGCCCTCTCATACCCCGCGCGCCTCCAACCAATCGCAGGCAGGCCATGCATAGACAATAATGTTCGCTTTAAGAAAGTGTTTAGTGATATGTAAAGATACGAGAATGATCAAAACCATTAACAGGAATTGGAAACACGACTACGTGACTAACTTAAAAACAGTAGAGAAATTACCGACAAGACGGATGAATTGTTTACTCCTGAGTTGAATGATATTTTTTTCAATAATTTGTAGAATTTCAAGATTTATTTATTAATTAAACAATATATAGGTACAATTGAATATTTCTATTCATATGCCTAGTAACAAAACAAACTTACATAAAAAGGGGAGAGGAAAAGGGCTTAATTTGTTCAGTAACTTAGTAAGAGTAACAAGGATTTGAAAAACGCGAGTGCCTCGCTCGATCGTCGACAATTGCGTAGGTAATGTAATGTTCGATGTTTGCTTTGACCGTTCACAATTACAAACTGACTCAAGTCTGTACCCTCCCTTATAAAGGCAAGATCATGGGTACAAATTGATTTTGTCAGCCGTACTTATAGCCTGTTGAGTCTGTATTTATTTTGTTTCGTGATTTTTGTTGAGTGGTGTTTTGTACCTACATGTGAGGATTTTTAAGATTTAACAGCACAGTCAAGTAAAATACAACAACAAGATGATGAAGATGTTTTCAGTAACTTTTCCATATTAACTAACATGTCAGTTTTTCGTTTTTAATCAAGTCCATTGTTTTTCTAGACTTCTGCTTTATGAAACACCGTAAAAACTCAAAAGGTCAAAGTCTCTTTTAAAGACCATACAACATCTTTTACTATCTAGTGACGAGAGGAAGAACTAGTAGTAGCTAGCAGCACCATCTAGTATCGTATAACGGAACTAATCTTCTCGAAAGCTCGTGTCGAATCGCTCACTTCGTTCACTTCGGGAACAATGGGTTCGAAAATCGAATACCCTGGCAAGTATTTTTTTCTCGTCTTTGGAGTTTGGCTTCGCACATCTTGTGAAATGCACAGGATATGCGAAGCCAAATTCAAGTCATTGTCACAGTCATTCGTATCTAGAACAGTATGAAACGTTTCGGAAATATCTTCTGTGCTATATAAGGGTCGGTCGGGTCCGACATAGGACAGTTTCGATTTGGATGCGACATAAAGCGATCAAAGCGGAAATAGTGCGAAGTAATAAAATTGTTTCAGGCGCAGATACCCTTGAGTAGCTGATTTGAAAATGAAAATGTATGATTTATAAATAAAAAAATATGTTACATTAGACCATTTTCTTAAGATTTAACTTAAGAAAATTTTGAGTTTTATTCGTATCACATCATCACATCATCAGCCTATTAATGTTCCCACTGCTGGGACACAGGCCTCCTCTCTGTGAGAGGGAATGGGCCGTAATCCACCACGCGGGCCTAGTGCGGGTTGGTGGATGTCACATGTCTTCGAATTTTTGGTTCTAGGACATGCCGGTTTCCTCACGATGTTTTCCTTCACCGTTTTGAGAGCAGTGGTGATGAAATAATTTACACAAAGTAAAGCGCCTGCCTGGGATCGAACCCACGACCAACAACTTGTAAGTCGCGGCCGATACCACTGGGCCACCACTGCTGCATTCGTATAACATACTGTAATTAATTTGTAAAGTTATGTCTAAAACAGACAAAAACACGACAATCACACCAAAACCGCTGGGCGTATTTTCATTAAATTGACACCATCTCAAAGAAAATTTAACTATCTACATTTTGATCTCAGGGTTTTTTTTAAAGTCATAGTTAAAAATTTGGGTCGCGCAGGTGTGAAACGAGTGCGCGTTTTGTTCCCTCAAGGTCGTTGGCGTTAATCTACGTCTTAAGAAGTGTTTTAGTTAAAAGTGTGATCAATTAATGTGCGATCAATTAAACTTATGAAGACTGTACAAAATATAACGAAGGAATAAATAGTGCTTTGCTTAGTGCCAGTTTGCTACCCTATCAACAAAATAAGTCAATTAAAACGAAAAACAGTTAAATTGTACCTACAGTATTGAAATACAACACCGAAACTAATTACATTTTACTTTTCGTGGAATATAAGCCCGCTGGGTGTCAGGGTAATTATATTTTTGTCAAAGGTCCCGAGTGTGCAAATTGATTAATGAATTAAATTAATTTTAACGGTTGATAAATTATACTGCTAGCATGATTTGAAACCACCAGTTATAAAGCTATCATGGTGCTAGTATGAGAGAGTCGGAGCTATATATAGGAAGCATAGCACTATTCCTTTTTCACATGGGACTCATGATGGCATTAATACGTCACAGTAAGAGCCCAAGTCAACAAACAGTACTTTAAACCAGAATTTAATATCACTTGACATATCTAAAAGCCCAATTTAGTGGCTACAAACTTAGTCACTTAGTTTGCCTAGACTATGGCTGGCTTCAGACTTCAGCCAAGCAGTTTAGCGTAACTAAAGGCTCAGTTAAACCTTAAGGTTATTACGATAACGAACTTGCAGTCTAGCCTTCGGCTTTAAGGCTGAAACAACACAAAGCCGCAAAGGTCGGCTGTGGGTACGACCGTTGGAACAGAGATTAAGAGTGGGGATGTAACTGTTGTTCCAAAGGCTTTTTATTTGCTCTACTTAATGTCCAGTTTATCAGAAATCCTTGGGCTCTAGCCTATGTGTCGTTCTAATAGCGATTACGATTGTCAAAAGTTCGAAAATATTGACATTTAGACAAGCGTTAACGGTTGCCAAGCGACAACGGTGGTCAAAAAGACGTGTTTTGAAGTTTTTTTTCAGAAACGGAATCTGTCAAAATATCGCTAATTGATGCGTTACTATTATTTTATTTATTTATTATATTCTTTATTGTACACCACAAAATTATCTATACAGGACAAACAATCATAAAAGCAAGTGTACAATGGGCGGCCTTATCGCACAGGGCTATCTCTTACAGACAACCTTTGGATGGACTGAAGGAGAGGAACGGAATTTAGGGTTGTCAGTGTATCAGTGTAACAAAAATATCACAGAGAAAGGAGAAGACTAATCATAGTGAAAGGAAATGCTCCTTCACCATTTTTTTGAATGTTGGTAAGGATTATGTTGTCTTTGAAGACCCATTCATAAGAAGAATATCGCTTCATACTAGCTAGCGTGAAGGTCAAAAATTATACCATGTGAACGTACCTACTGCTGGAATAAAAACTATATACCCTGTGTTCCTAGGTCAGAATCTAACCCTGTGCTAAAGGGTCAGAGTCTAGAGAGAAATCGTCAAAAGGCACCTGGACGTTTGGGGAAAAGACCACCCCGGTGATCACCATCATCACGTAGAACCTCTTAAAACAATACCAGGGACCCACTCTGTGCAACGCCTGTTAGGGCACATCCCTGAAGAGACTTCTTCTTTCCGTGTGAGGATGTGGCCACCTCTGGTGTCAGAGTTAATTAAGCCTCCTTTGGGAACCCCACAGGCCTCTGACTTGACTTGGGAGACTGAAAGAGCGTCTCCCCTGAGCCTCACTAAGCACGGCAGCACGTGATCACTGTGCCACCGTCTTTCCTGAAGCCACTTGGTAGGCGGACAGAGTCCCTTATCAGAGCGCCCGTGAGCCCAGAGTCTACCCCTATGCTAAATTTTATTAATTTTTTTCAGTCATTGAGACGTGGTTAACAATCACCAATGCCAAAAATACTTAGGATAGGAAATATATTACTTCTAACCAATTATATTCTAAGTTTTTAGAGGACCTTAGAATTAGTCGCTCGCTAACCAAGAAGAGTTTAAAACGGTTCAAGTTTATAAGATTGTATCATGTATCTACAGAAAAATAAGTTTTACTTCTGCTCAAGTTTCTTTATTCTATGGTACGATTGCTAGAGCTACGATGCATAGTTAGTAGTCTTTGCGGTAATACGATGTGGTGTGCGGAAATGCGATGTTGGTACTCCTGGGCTAGATGTGCTAGGCTCGTATGGTGGGATGTGGTATGGGCTGCTAATGGCTAGCCACGCAATAAGGTTAGTAATATTACTGTTATCATTTTGTTCGCAAGTAGTTCAAACTAAACTACTTTCGAACAAAATTAACTGGTACTTTGGAACTGGTAATAGCCAATTGTGACGGAGAACTGCTTGGTGGCAAAAGTATTTAGACAATATTTTTGTGGCATATAAATAAAAACTTTATTTACAATTGTATTGGTATGCCATATGATCACTCCTCCATTCAGTAAACAATATTATAATTATCATTTTAGGTTTGATATTATTTAATTATTTTTACCGAATGGCTTTTCGAACGATTTCTTTAAACCATCTAATTTTCTATTAAGGATTCTCATCCCACGCAACTTTTATATAAAACCTTATCGCTCCTTATATAAACAATCGTGTAATAATCCTTTAACTTCTTTCAATATAAACACAAACCCACGCAAAATCCTTCGCCGATTGGCTACGAGACTACGTAGCTTCGTAGCAAGCGTAGCAATGACGTCAGCGACTACGCTCGGGACGATAGGTCCCGACAGCTACAATGTCACGGCTACGCCACTCGCCTTCTACAAGAACAGTTTCAAAGTTCACAAGAGCTTTCTAACCGATTGTGAATATTACTAGTGTTTTTGTTGACCCTTGTACCACGAAAGCAATTTTATAACTGTTAGTAACAAAAAACTAGTTCTTATTTTAAATGTTACTTTTATTTGCGCGTTTTGTCTGTGCAGAATGAACAATTTTTCATTCCCTTTATTTTTTCTTTTAATGACGTCGGCGGCTAAGCTCGGGACGATAGGTCTCAACAGCTACAATGTCACGGCTAGGAGAACAGTTTTAAAGTTCACAAAAGATTTCTAACCGTTATTAGTTGAGCATTACTAGGGTTGCTGTTGATCCTTTTTATAAAGCTAAAAGTGCTTGTGTAAAGATTGGTTTAGAGTTGAAAACAAAAAAAGAGCTACCTAAATAAAGTGTCAATGCATTCGTTTGGCCGATTTTTAGTAAGCGTAGCAATGACGTTAGCGGATACGCTCGACCGATGGATGGGTCCCGAAATCTACAATGTCACGACTACGCCACTCGCTGCGGTTACGAGAACTGTTTCAAAGTTCATAAGCTTTCAAGCGATATGAGTTTTGCATTAGTAGGGTTTGTGTTGATCTTTGAGACTAAGATTAAGGTTGTTTTAGGAGTGAGTCTCGTATAGACAAACTTTGAGCTCATGGTCTGCTGGCCAATTTTTAGGAACCGTCCTAATAGATAGCAATTTTCTCGCGTATATGCAATAAGTCGCGATCATTCAGAATTCGAACGTGTCGTCGGTCGTGCTGATTAAGAGTAATTTCCGATTTTGCTGTATAAATGAATGCAATAGTCGCATATTTGCGCGTCGATCACTCTCTATTGGGACGACGTCTTAGGGTGATGCCAAATGAACGGAAATTTTGTGAGTTGTGAAATGCGTCGTGGAATTTACGCTCCATTCGATTTCATACTAAAGTCCTGTTTGTGCCACAAGGGGACGCAAAATGAGTTGTCTGCTGACTCACGCACATTATTTCAACCGAATTGCGCTCGAGGTGAGGAAGGGGAGCGAGGTAAGCGTCAGCGTCCCATTCAAACGTAGAATAGCAACTGAAATTACGTCCGTCCGTCTAGAAGCCTAACTGAATTTCAGTTGAACGTAAAATTTTACGTGACTCACAACTCACAAATTTACGTTCGTTAGCCCCACACTTTTATACTTAAAAACGTTCAAATTAAAGTTAACGTTTTTTTGTTGTGTTTGTTATTGTTAGGAGAAGGTTCTTATGAAAATGAATTTGTCTCTTACCTACGTAGGTAGGGTAGGTATGTAGCTAGGGTAGGGTAGGTAGGGTAGGGTAGGTAAGGTAGGGTAGATAGGGTAGGTGGGAAGGGTAGGGTAGGAAGGGTAGATGAATGTTTGGTGTTTATATGGCAATAAAACAAAGTTTACCGGGTCAGTCGCTAGTATATTAAAAATATTCTGGACATTCACTTTGTCAACGCCCTCTGCTTCAGCCTTCTTCTCTAGTATCAACTTTTAGCTTGTCTGGTAGCCGTTTCCAGGTATCAATTACCAGTTTAGTTAATTAAATTGGATGTTTTTTTACACTCATTAATATACTGCATTCAATTAATTGATACAAAGACATCAAAGATAAAGGAGTGAACCATTCGAAGCACGCCAAAAAAGGAAAAAACAAGGACATGGATCCGTTAGCTAGGTACTTCCAAACATCTCAATTGAACCTGATTGTGGCAGATAGCGTGTAGCGGAGCGTGAACTCTAGCGGAGTGAGTAATCTAACAAACGAGCTAACTGGTGTTAAGTCGAAAACGTATTGGTTACAAGGGTTAAATAAAGAAAGAAAGAAAAAATATTTATTAGTGACCCGCACAGGAGACAAGAATACGAAAAACACAATCAATGATAAAAAATAAAAATAAATAACCCCGTGCGAGACCAAAAATGCTCCTATCTCTGCATGCGCAACGATATTAAGAAGAAAAAGAAGAAAATAACGCTGCGCTGATATTCTGTTGATGCCACGGACACATTAATGGATCATATTTAGGGAATAAAATAGAATAAGATAAATAATAACAAACTAGTATAAACACAGAAGGGGAGTCATAGTATGTATGTGTATAACGTATAAAACAAATACCTAAATAAAACACAATAAATATACGACTAAAATCCCGACGGCTCGGCCCGGCGGGTTCTGGTTCTGGTGCTGTTCGACAGGTAATTAAGGCTGCAAGTTCTTTTACGAACTATTAAATGGGAGGTATATGTTTATTAGTAGACATTTTAAAGAGTTTTGTACTAATCAAGAACTGGCAAAAGGTTCGTAACTCAGGTTTGCTAAAGCATATCTAACAAACGAGCTAACTGGTGTTAAGCCGAACACGCATTGGTTACAAGGGTTCTGGTTCTGGTGCTGTTCGACAGGTAATTAAGGCTGTAAGTTCTTTTACGAAGGAGTAAATGGGAGGTCTATGTTTAGTAGTAGACATTTTAAAGAGTGTTGTACTAATCCAGAACTGGAAATAGGTTCGTAAATCAGGTTTGCTAAAGCACATCTAACAAACGAGCTAACTGGTGTTAAGTCGAGAACGCATTAGTTACAAGGGTTCTGGTTCTGGTGCTGTTCGACAGGTAATTAAGGCTGTTAGTTCTTTTACGAAAGATTAAATGGGAGGTCTATGTTTAGTAGTAGACATTTTAAAGAGTGTTGTACTAATCTAGAACTGGAAATAGGTTCGTAACTCAGGTTTGATAAAGCATTTCTAAAAACGAAATAACTGATGTTATGTCGAAAACGTATTGGTTACAAGATTTCTGGTTCTGATGCTGTTCGACAGGTAAATTAAGGCTGCATGGTCTTTTATGGAGGATTAAATGAGAGATCTAAGTTTAGTAGTAGACATTTTAAACAGTAACTTAGGTTTGACAAAGCTTGGACAAAAAGAGTAAGTATGGAGTTTCTTGTGCATTCTTCTCCATAACAAGCTACTTTCCGAATGCACGGTAGAATCAACTTTTATAACTTGTAAATTTCAATGTACTTGAAATAAAATATCTTTGTCTTTGTCTTTGTAAAAAAGGTAGAACACATCATACATATCATCATGCATATACGCCCCGAACGATTGGGTGGAAGTGGGCCTTTAGTACACCTAAATTTCGCGACCTAAGTGTAAGTTCCTTGTAAAAGAGGCCGAGCTCTTTGCTATCAACCTAGCATAAGTCTAGACTCCGGGCAGGTAATAAGAAATTCTAAATGGAAAAATCCAAAAATACTTTGCCGGACCCGGGTATCGAACCCAGGACCCCCAACAACAGTTGCGTTTGCGACCAGGAGGAGGAGGTACATTAGAGATAATTAGGATGGAGACAAAGAAATTGCCCTAGGGTTTATATTCGTTTTTGCGTTCCACAAAATAAAACCGGTCAAGTGCGAGTCGCACTCGCGCACGAAGGGTTCCGTAACATTATCGCAAAAAAAACGGCAATAAAATCACGTTTGTTGTATGGGAGCCCCAATTAAATATTTATTTTATTCTGTTTTTAGTACTTGTTGTTATAGCGGCAACAGAAGTACATCATCTGTGAAAATTTCAACTGTCTAGCTATCACGGTTCATGAGATGCAGCCTGGTGACAGACATACAGACAGACGGGCTTGGAGTCTTAGTAATAGGGTCCCGTTTTCACCCTTTGGGAACGGAACCCAAAAAATATGTTAACAAAAGGCTTCAAGCTAAGAGCCTTTGTAGACTTGTTAGGGCACAGCAAACATATAAAAAGCTAATTATTTATTTATTTAATACTTTAAGCACATAAACGTACAGAGGCGGACTTAATGCCCTAGGCATTTTCTACCAGTCCACCTTTACTTGTTTTAATTAAAATAAAACAAAAATTTAAATAAAAAATAATTAAACTGAATAATAGTGCAACAATTTTATTAAAATAATTGCACTATTACAGCTACATACGCGCGTGGGAGACCAACGGCCGCTGATATTTCAAATTTTGTAATAGTAAACACAATTGTGATTGAAATAAGGACATCCATCAGTATTACTAGACTAAGCAGATTAATTGCTAATCTATCAATCTGCCTAATGATATTCGGGTCGGCTTCCAGTCTAGCCACATAGCAGTCTAGCTCAATACTATTATTGACCAAGCGAGCGCGAAGCGTCTCCTTTTCAGCTTGGGTAAAAATACTTTTGTATGTTGGGCTGTTCTCCTCCACAGGCCGCATTTTTTTTACCGATTTTCGTGAAATTATGTGAGCTGTTTCGTTAATTATACCTAGGGATATTTTTTTGGCGATTCTGAACTGAATCAACAAAATATCAAGATAGACAGTCTCGCGAGGTCTACAGTTCACAGACCCACTAGTTATTTAGCCATGGGCTTCTCTTTTAGACCGAGCGAATACGAAGTGCCAGCTAAGCGTCTCCGTTTCAGCTTGGGCAAAAATGCTTTCTTATGTCCGCATGTCCAGCGGATGTCCACCTGTTCTCCTCTACAGGTCGCAGTTCTCGACCGATTCTCGTGAAATTTTGTGAGCAGGTTCGATTATTAAGTACAGGGGGTTTATTTTTGTTGATTCTTGGATAATGTTTTTGGAAATTTCCATAAACTGAATTGACAAAAAAATCAAAACAACAGTCTCGCGAGGTGTACAGCTACAAAGCCACTAGTCATAGTGGTATATTAGGAGATCGAAGAGCAGCAGGAGAGTTTTCCTAATAGGTATCAGAATTTAACCCTAAGTTCAAATGAATGACCTTCTTATCCGGTTGTTAACAAACGACAGAACGAGAAAATGGATTGAAAGCAATTGTTTTAATCGATAGACCATTTAGTTAATTGCCTTGGATGGTTACCGAAAGGAATGAGGGTACATATTTCAGACAGATAAAGATTATTTAGAGAGGAATGGAATTATTTGTCAATGGAATGAACAATTTGTGTCCAATTCCTCTGATTGATATTAGGTTTTGTAAAATTAGTCGACGTTATAAATATCTTGATTCCTCAGACAAAGTGTCACACAGTTAGTCTCGTCGATTGTTGTGTAGAAAACATTTATTCGACGCTGTGTAACGTCTTTTTTTTGTGCTATTATTATTCTATTCAAAACTAGCGGACGCCTCGCGGTTTCACCCGCGTAATTCCCGTTCCCGTGGAGGATCTACCCTTCAATGAAGGTTTGCGGGTCTTTATACCCTGTTCCGCCTACCACCAAAGTAGAATTGCCTAAATGTAAGATATTGATCACTTGAAATTTCGATAGTGTTTGACAATCGTATATCGTTCGTTGACTGGTGTGTGCCCTGGCAGTTGAGTGTGTCATGCTCTCTCTAATGTCGCTCTGATGGTGGCATATGTGTTGGATCCTTCGGATCCCTTCATGAGTGATGCCGATCCATGCGTCATGTTCGTGAACGGGCGCCATCAGTTGGGATTGGTTATAACTTAGCTGCCTCGGCCTGTTATTTTTTTTTAATGTTTGTTACTCTAGACGCTTTTACGTGCACGCCTTTTTACAAAGTTCTCACATATATGTATTTTTTCAACAAGAATGATGTAACCAAATACTTGTAATTAAAACAGATGGCAAAGAGTGTCTGTGGAGTTCTTTGCAAATGCTTCTCCATTGAGACATACTGACGCTTGCAAATTTGCAACTAGAGTCAACTTTTTTTTTGTTTGACAATTCATAAGTACCTTTAAGGCGCAGGCCACACAGAAATGGAGTCAAGTTTAATGCAAAATGCATGGAAATAAAGCGCAATTTAGGACACACAGTATGTCGTTGTTCGGACGTGGTTATGACGACATGCCGTGTGTCCTAAATTGCACTTTATTTCTATGCATTTTGTTTTAAATTTGAATGGAATAGTAAGCCGCCCGTGCCATGTCCGCGCCCGACGCCATTTCTGTGTGCCCTGCGCCTAAGGTTTATTTGAAACAAACTATTTGATTTTGTTTTTTATTTATTTATATTGAAATCCTATGCAACACCTAAGTGCCCGTTAACACAGAGGTCCATTTTACAGATCCACTTCATTGTATAAGTTTTTATTCGGCATTGGCGTCAGTACTTAATTGTATGAGCGAGTTCACACACACAACAGTATTAGAATACTGATCCGTTTTGTTTGAAAGTTAGTGGTACACTGACTAAATGTGGTGTGAACATTACCTCCAGTAGCGACGGATCCGTTAAAACGGTACTGTAATTGCTGTGTGAACATCACCTCCAGTAGTGACGGATCAAATTTAACGATCCTGGTAATATGGATATTCTGTGTGAACGCACGCTCACACACATGACATACATTTTTCCAATGGTATCACGATGCTTTCTTTGCTAGAATGTCACTTGTCTAGACCACCTTTTGGCATTTCAGCTAGCTATATATGCAAACATAATTGGGTATGTTGGTAGGTTACCACATTATTTTTTTCCCTTACCTTTCAAAGAACCTCAAACTGTATTCGTTTCTTAAACCCCCCGTAGCCTCGCTTGCGGGTGCAAGTGAGGCTACGGGTATCAGATAAATGAGGCTGCGTAGTATATGATATAAATATTGACATAAATCAGATGTACACGTGGGCTCCCCGCGGCGAATCCGTTGGTTTTGTCCACAGAGCTTAGAAAGTAGATAAAATGATTGTTTAAATTATTATAAAGTCGATTGCATTGACGAAAATTACGTAAAGTTACAGCAATAAACTGAATTACTATGGAATTAAAAGTTCCAATATTTTTATTGAGATACATTATAAGATCTTAAGTGTAGACCCTAAATAAATTCTGTAAACGATTGTCAAGCAGTCCTGGCATGTGGGTTTGAAGTGTACGAACTTTTTGGACTTTTGACAATGGTTGTCGCTGATATAAATTTAATTTTGGCGCTTTTTATTGAATCTAGCTCTATTTTTGTATCTTTGGCTGACAATCTTATAAACTGCCTAGCTGTTCTCCGCGGCTTCGCTCCCTTGGACCACCCCACAGGACCCGTTTTCGTGATCAAAAAATAGCCTATGTCACTCAGGAATAATGTAGCTTTCTAATGGTGACAGAATTTTCAAAATCGGTCCAGTAGTTCGGGCGCCTATTCGGTACAAACAAAAAAAAAAAAAAAAACTTTCCTCTTTATAATATTAGTATAGATAGATAGATAACTACAGAATACACTTAAGCCATCACGCGTGTACAAGCTTATCTCGAGTGTTCCGATATTTAAAAAAATTCTATACCAGCAAATATGTGGGTGTACCTCTGCTTACTTTTTCTGCGATTACAGACTTGCTGTTACGTAAGCCAAGGAGCTTACAGCCCCCTCTATCTTTTTTAAATGCTCTGTGGTTGTATCCCACGATATTGACTACCCGTTTCCATTGATACTTTTTTCCTTAGAATATAGACTGAACGTGTGGTGCAAGGTATAAATTGTGGCGATGTTAATAAAGTGTGTGTGATATTTTTTGTACCCGTTGTTTTCCGTTATTCGACACCGACTTCGAAAAAGAAAGTTATTTTTCGCTTTGCAGTGTTTTGGAAGTCAGTTTAATTTTTTGTTAAAAAGTTTTTTTTCCTCTTTTTTGTTTTGGTGGTACCTCCATTAACATGAAAATCATTTATAGCCAAAGTACATCTCATGACGATTCCAATAAGCCGAAACACGACTAGGATATTCTTATTCTTTATTGTACACAAAACATAAAAACATACAAATATAAAAATAAAGTTTATGTACAAAGGCGAGCTTAACCCATAGTTGGGTTCTCTAACAGCAAACCTCAGTTGCGTAAATTAAGGATTACAAAGGAAGGATACATTGTTTTATTTCGGAGTTCCAGTGGGCCATTGTTGTCTTCTTCATCAGTTTCACTTCACCAAATGATACTTTCTGAGTGCAAATGATTGCATTATTGATGAAAATACCAAAATCGCTATAGGTATATATTAACTTTAAAACTTTCGCGTTTCATAATTGAAACGACACGGTCACTGTGTATGTAGAAATGTGAGGGTAGACGAAGAATTTTCTGCCCCATCGGAGCCAGTACACCGAGACACCAGTCTATCCGGGACCACGGTCGGTGCAACACGGCCGAAACGTCGGCTGAAATAGCTAAATAAATAATCGAAATCATCGCGTTAAATTCTCGTGATATATTGTTTTTCGCTATAGGTATGCCTATAATATTTGAGGAGTTCCCTCGATTTCCGTAGGATCCCATCATCAGATCCTTATTATTTACTGGTTGCCTCAAAATCGGGTCATAAACGACGAAGTTATGCGCGAACACACATAAAATATATATATATTATTATATATATATATATGATATATAGGTCGAATTGACAAACTTCCTCCTTTTTGGGAAGTCGGTTAAAAAAGGACTTCGCGAGGCACTTGTCTACAGGAGTGTTTATAGTTCTGCATTCCCATTGGATCGGAGGAGCTCATGGCTAAGTAATAACAGCTGCACGGTTCGATCATCAAGGTTAAGCAACGCTTGACGAGGTCGGTCCGTGGATGTCAAAGTCAAAGCACTTTATTTCAAGTAGGCCAGTTACAGGCACTTTTGAATTGTCAAAAGACAAAATAAAATATTACAAAATTATGGTGCTACAGTCCCAGTCACAAGACATAATAACTGTGAAAGTACCGTAGATGCCCATTCCAAGGCGTAGATCTCAATGGAGAAGAACGGGCAAGAAACTCCATGGACACTCTTTTTCAATTAGGTAATTATTACAAATCATTTGTTACATCATTCATGTTGAGATTACACATTATGTGAGAACGATGTAGAAAGTTAAAAGTGTCCATAGTAAATATAAAAAGACAATTCAGAAATAAAATTAGAATCAATTAAAATAAACCATGGCAGCTAAGAGATGACCAGTCCCAACCGACAGCGCCCGTTCACGAACATGACACATGTATCAGCACCATTCAGCTCAACCATTTTGAAGGGAGCTAAATGATCCGACACACGCGCCACCATCGGCGAGACATTTGAGTGGGCATGACATACTCTCATCCACCGGAGTCATTCAAGTCAATAGAAGACGTAGGTATCTAGACAATGATAGCTCTGAAGTACATGGTACTCACACAATGCTGGCTATGCTGCTATATAATACTAGAAAGATTAACTCTATATAATGCAAAGATAGTAGCAATCTTCATCAGCTCCGACAATAACAGTAAACGATACCTACGACAGTCTTACCAAAAAATAAAATTTAAAAAATACACATAAAAACGAAATTAAAAAATAATAATATTTAACCTGACAGCAAGCTAATTTTGGTAAAAGAACACGAACATTGTCTTGAGTTCAACACAGCGACCAACTATGCTTATCTATAGATGGGTGACCATTTCAACATACCGAGTTTCCTCCGCGCCTCGGAAAGCACGTTAAACCGTTGGTCCCGGCTGTCATTTTGAAGATCTTTGACATTCGTTACGGGAAGTCAGAAGCTTGAGATCTGACCAAGGGGTAACGTGTTACCCAGCTACTGGGTTGTGGAGGTCAGATAGCCAGTCGCTCCATGTAAAACACTGGTACTTAGCTGAATCCGGTAAGACTGGAAGCCGACCCCAATATAGTTGGAAAAAAGGCTAGGCAGATGATGACTCCCATTGGATCGGTTTGTATTTTTTAGGATTCCGTACCCAAAGGGTAAAAACGGGACCCTATTACTGAGACTTCACGATCCGTCTGTCTGTCTATCTGTCTGTCCGTCTGTCACCAGGCTGTATCTCATGAACCGTGATAGCTAGACAGTTGAAATTTTCACAGATGATGTATTTCTATTGCCGCTATAACAACAAATACTAAAAACAGAATAAAATTAATATTTTAGGGTGGCTCCCATACAACAAACGTGATTTTTTTACCGTTTTTTGCTCGATATTAATAACGGCGAACAGGTAGACGCTTGAAATATTTACAGAATATTTAGTTGTATATTCACTTCAAAAAATAATAATTATTAAATTAAAATAAAATAAATTAAGGGGGGTCCCATACAACAAACGTGATTTTTTTGCCGTTTTTTGCAATAATGATGCGGAACCCTTCGTGTGCGAGTCCGACTCGCACTTGGCCAGTTTTTCTTGTAGACTAGACTCTAAAATATCATATTTTGGCCTTGCAATAGAGTGAACATGTCTATAGAACAAGTTTTTAAGGACGATCAAAACTATTGAAACTACATCAACAACATTATTTGTTTCACTGGGTCAAAAACAAATAGTGGTTGATCTAAAAGTTATAATGAGATGTGAAATTAAGGGTTACTCAATACTTGTTCAGAAAGTAAATAGAAGAAACTTGTTTTGAATCCAATTATTTGTTCGACTCTTAATTTATGTATTTTACGACTGAGAAATTTTAAATGAACCTTACTTATATAATAAATGCAAAAGTTAGGATGGATGGAAGGATGTTTGTTTGTAACTCAATCACGCCAGAACGGCTGAACGGATCTGAATGAAATTTGGCCCAGAGATAGATTATAGTCTGGATTAGTACATAGGCCAATTTTTATCCCGGTATAATGTTTCCTTGGGATAATGAAACACTTTGAAGAAGCTGGTGGTATTAAATAAAATATTTATACATGATTTCGTTTGGAGAATTGACAGTTAATAAAATAGATTCAATATTTTTCCATTTAGGAATTACTAAATGCCCATTCATTCAGTGTAATGAATTATCCATCTATTATATATTCGAAATATGTTTAATATTATTACAAATTTCCGTCGGCGTATTTTATAGTCGTACCTAGAATCAGTGATGAATACCTGTTTATTATTTTAGTTTTCCTAATTCTAATCCAACTCGAAAATGAAGGGCATTAAATGAATCAACTAACTACACATAGCACAATTAAAGGATACAAAAAATAATTAGGTGGAGGCTTAATTAAGTATATTAAATCATTTTAACAGACTTCAAAAAAGGAGGAGGTTCTAAACTCGAAGATTTTTTTTGTAAATATGTTTTTTATAAATTTTTTCCCCGATTACTCAAATACTCTTGGACCGACCTAAAACAATGGGTACAAAAGACACCGACTTCGGAAAAGAAAGTTATTTTTATCTTTGTAGTGTTTTGTTTCGGAGTCGGTTTGATTTTGTGTTAAGAAGTTTTAGTCTATGTTGTTATGGTGTATCATCATCATCATTTGAGCAGAAAGACATGTGAAGACTTGTGAAGTTTTGGTGTAAAATAAATTCAATTCTGTCCTATTTACATGACCAACGCCTATTGCAGGGTTTTTTTATATTATAAAAAAAACCGTTTACCCTTATAACTTGTACCACACCCCATCGTCTCAGCCGATTGCCTTCCAACCAATACAGCTGGGGTACAGTTTAACGTAAATCCAAATGTGTGTGTGCTAAATAATTTACCGAACACAGTACACAAGTGTGAATCGGGCGCACTGACTGGCTTGACCTGTGCCAAATTGTATTAGGGCTGTACGTCGTTAGGCTGGGGACAGATAATACTATTGGACGATTTAGTGCTTAGACGTTAACTGGCTTGGTTGTGGAGAAAACTGGATTGAGTTTGTTCTGGATATAGTGTACAATTTTATATTTTTAGCAAGGTGGACCGACGACTTTAGGAAGGTAACCGGGACAGACTGGATAGTGGAGGATCGGGTGTCCTGGCTTGGGGTAGACCTTAGTCTAGCTGTGGACTGCAATAACCTGAGTTAATAACACCCTATTTTTCATGCACGTGTCTTTGTTTTAATTCTTGTTGTTGTACTTAGATAGTCTTGTTTAACGAGATGAAATAGCGTATTCATTTGAAAATTTTAATATTAAGGTTACACAGGTCGAAATTTTTTCCATACAAACGTAGTCTAGGAATTATTCCACTGTTTGACGATGTACGTTCAAAATAAAAAGTGATATCAATTTGTCTCGTCATTATCTAGCCCTGTATGGAAGCGAAAAAGTATAAAAAGAAAATATTTGAAAGTTATGAGCGTCGAAAGTTCCACATTTCGACACTAATTTTAACGCATTTTTGGGCGCAAATAAATAAATGTCTGTTTATAAAATTTCGCGCGTCCGGTTTCGTCCTAAATCATTATCTATTTCGCTACAAATTTGCAAAAGTGTGTATTCGTACGCAAACTAGCTTCCTACTGCTGATCACAGCACCTATCTCTTCCGCACGTGTTGTCGGTTGATATAAAATGCATTTTAACCCCGCGCACAAAATAGTTCGTGCCGTCGACTAGTGTACCCTTAAGGAGTAATGCTCCTTAAGGGTACACTCCATCAATTTTAAGGGAACTCCATCAATTTTAAAGTTTCTTGGTCGTTTCCCATATGACGGAGGCCCTCCGGGCTTAATAACAAGTGAGTAAATAATACCGAGTAGTTATCATCGAGCAAATTTTCGTGCAATTTCAACTACAGAATTTGAGTAGGCGGCCAGTGCAATTAAAGTATCGGATATACCAGCTAGCAAATGAATATGAGGCTACACGATTGAGCACAAATATTCTTAGATAAACTAATATTTTACAAGCGGTAATGATTTTATCGAAACTACAAAAACTACAAAGCGAAAAATAACTTTCTTTTTCGAATTCGGTGTCTTTTGTACCCATTGTTTTTCGTTATTCGACAAGAAAAAGAAGCAGTCGGTTTGATTTTTTGAGAAAACGTTATTTATTTTCCTCTTTTTAGTTTTGGTTGGTACCTCCAATTAAGATGAAAATCATTTATAGCCAAAGTACATCTCATGACGATTCCAATTTTTTATTTACATTAGGATACATTGTTTTATTTCGGAGTTCCAGTGGCCATTGTGGTCTTCTTCATCAGTTCCACTTGACCAAATGATACTTTCTGAGTGCAAATGATTGCATTATTGTTGAAAATACCAAAATTGCTTTAGGTCATCATCTGCCTAGTCTTTGCCCAACTATATTGGTGTCAGCTTCCAGTCTTACCAGATTCAGCTAAGTACCAGTGTTTTTCATGGAGCGACTGCCTATCTGACCTCCACAACCCAGAAAGTTCTGGGTAATACGGTACCTCTTGGCAAGACTGGTGTCAGATCTCAAGCTTCTGACTACCCGTAACGACTGCCAAAGATCTTCAAATGACAGCCGGGACCAACGGCTTGACGTGCTTGCCGAGGCACGGAGGAAACTCGGTATGTTGAAATGGTCACCCATCCACGGACCGACCTCGTCAAGCGTTGCTTAACCTTGATGATCGACCCGTGCGGCTGTTATTATTTAGCCACGAGCTCCTCATCCACAATAACACACATAAAAAAAAATATACGGTCGAATTGAGAAACCTCCTCCTTTTTGGGAAGTTGGTTAAAAAGGGTATGCGGTTGATATGCAGTACAGACATATCACGTGGTTTTTTGAACGGGAAAACTTTTGGGCTAGACAAAGTGGCATTCTATTGGCTATGTCGTCAAAATACCAAATTGTAAGGGAATGACCTCGTGATATTTTCGTAGCGCATGCCAATCCCACACATTTTGGTATTTATGAAAATCGTTATTGCAAATGTCTGGTAAAAAAGGTAATGAATGAAAATGGAAGTCCGAGTTAGCAAGTACAAGTACGAAAGTAGGTGTATCTTTCATATTTCTCAAATTTGTATACTAAGCCTCTGTTGACAGCGCAATTTTGAGCATTTTTCGAGGGCTCTAGTGCTTCTAAAGATAATGTATCATCAAAAAGGAAAACATATGTACATAGTATATATCTTTAATTTTCAGTTTACGGAATATCTTTTAAATTGGTCCAATATTGGAGGAGGAAAGAGACGAGAGCCAAACCTCGAATATGACTTTTACTAAGGAAATTCAGTCGGCGCTCTCTGCCCCCGTTTCCTCTTAACATGCTAATATCGCTATCGTGACGCTTTTATTGAAAACATATCACTTATCCAGAGCCTCAGGTTACTTATACCACAAAACTGTTTTATATCGATGGTCAGTCCTTAGCCTTAATTTGCATTTATAAAGACTTGCAATAGAATATCTTGACGTTTCGCATTAGCTATGCGTTCCGTGAACTGAAATTGCATACGTGCTGCTACTCGCTCGCCAAGGCGTCAAAGTTAATGGGTTTGAAGAGTGAAGACATATGCAAGTGAGCGACACTTGTTTGTTTTAGTTGGACGATGGAACATGGTACTGAAGCTATATTAGAGATGTAAGACCAAACAAGAAACTGTCTTTGGTTTAAGTGGTATTTATGTGTTTGGTTTGGAAATCTTCCGTATCAAGACAAATGATTAAATGCAATAACTTGTCTGTACTACAAAGACTAGAGGATACTTCTGGTTTTGGTCAGCCAGCTCGCGATTATGTATCATCCGACTGCACAGCATGATTTTCTTTTTGTTTACGTCTTTTTAGTTCGCTTCTTAAGCAGTCGGGTTTATGATTTTTTGTATTAAGATTTTATGTTTTTTTTTAAGCTCAAGCTTGCATTTTTAAGTTCTATAATAACGTTAGGTTAAGTTACTTTGTGACTTAGACTTCGAAAGATATGCCCCACCTCCTTGTCTGCCTTTCGTGCCCAGCCAACTGCGCTTTTCGAGTGCTGAACGTGGCGAATGTCATTGCTGTCTGTTGGTAGCAACACAAAATTTGTTTGTCTATGACTACATTTTGTCTGTGTAAAATTACTGTAATCGCTCTCTTCTCTATGACCTCTGGTCGGAATACGACACGTTTCATGTGAGTTACAGTAAAATAATAATAAAACAAGCAAATTGTATCAATTACCAGCCCACATCACATACAGTCCATTTAAAGCTTTATGCGACAATCGAAGTCGATGTCTTTCGTAGATACCATTTTTTTGCGTTATGGACACCGACTTCCAAAAATAAAGTTATTTTTCACTTTGTAGTTTTTTTATTTGGAAGTCGGTAGATTTTTTTTGTAAAAAAGTTTTTTTATTTTTCACTTTTTAGTTGTACCTACCCAACCTAATAGGCGAGTTGTTCAGTAAGTTTCTTATAACGCCAGAATAGGTTACCCGAATATCATGAAACTTGAACAAAACCAACAAGATCAAATAAGAGATCTGCTTACCCCTTAAGAGCGTAATGGCGTAATGTTATGTAATGAAATGGTATAAACAACAAACAGACATGCAATTGCAGCAGTCCCTAAAGATTTGCCGTTATTTATTGAAGAGTTCTGTTGTATATCTCCGAAGTTCTTCATCAAATCTTCACCAAATTAAAATGGGACCAATTTCGAAACATACTCTATCAAACAAAAAATTAATTTTCAAAATCGGTTCACAATTGACGGAGATATCGGTGAACATACACAAACAAAAAAAAAAAACATTCAAGAAGTCGAACATAGAACCTCCTCCTTTTTCGAAAGTCGGTTAAAAAGAAGAAGAAGAATCTATTTCAAAGACGAGTATGTACCTCTAATGAAAATAGGGTTTCAGTAAGAAAATTTTGCCTATAAGTAGGAAGAGACTTTGTGTGAAAACCTTTTAGCCATAACTTGAATGGAGCCATTGAGAAAATCATTTAGGTAGGAACAGCATATTTTTATTTACTTGATTCTCCGTTCTATAAATAGTTCAGAATTTTATTTACTGTCACAGATTTTTTTCGAACTCATTGGAATAAAATCGATTTCACAGATTATTTGGCAACCTTTTATGAATGTTTGAATGGCCGTCCGAGTTGAATGTGAAAGTTTTCAATGACCACAGAGTACTCTGGTTTTTTTATATTTTATTTTCAAAAGATTTAATTGAAAAACCTAGAGAGAAATAGAGAGAGACTAACTTTTAACCATCCCAACCTGGGTATCTATGTCACGTTTTTTATTTAAATTGAAATACTAATTGAAATCAATTTGTAAAAATAAAGCTTTGAAAGTTGAAGCGAGGGAATAGACCAGCTTTCCTCGATGTCAGTAGTCATCATCATCATCATTTCAGACAAGAGACGTCCACTGCTGGACAAAGGCCTCCCCCAAGCGTCCAAGGTTACGACACAACCCGAAGAATTGGCAAACTTGAATGGCAGTGGACATTACTCGCAGAACGGATTGCCGTTGGGGCCGAATAGTTCCGGAGTGATCAGCGTTGGTAGACCCGCTCGGTTGAGCAACGATCTGGTCGAAGCTGCGGGAGACGGTGGAAGCGAAACGCACAGGACCGCTCAGATTGGCGACGCTTGGGGGAGGCCTATATCCAGCATGGACGTCTTTCGGCTGAAATGATGTACCACAATCTAAAAATATTCCCACACGTGTCCAAACTGAAAACTCTGCTGAAAACTACGAAGGTTAGATTCTCAAGGTTGAAGACAAAACTCTCGCGACTCTCGCTTTGAATGTGAAAGTCATGACGTCATTCGATTTATCCATAGAATAAGCATGTTCAGAAGGCTCATTTCACAGAATGATACGGTTTCAAAAGTGAGACTGCCCTTTGATCTTACCAGCAGCATAAGCTTATGAACTTGCACACCGTCCCTCCCATGGACTTAATGATAAGAAATTAAGCCACTAGTCTTTAAGCCATACTTATTGACCATAATCAACATCAAGAAGAGGCTTTCTAGAGTTATGAGGCTTCGCTCTACTAAAATCTTTTTAAAGATGCAAGTGTTATGAGCTTGAAAATCTATTAATGATATACTACACAAGAGCACAATTACCATCAAGGGCACCATTGTACAATTCTCACAATCTAGAACATCATAAGCAAATAGACGCAAGGAAGTTGCATCAATACAAATGCTGTTGGGCCTTGGATAGTCGAGCATGATGACCTGCCTGATTCGAGGATCTTCCCTTTAAGCTTGAGTATATTATTATCCTCAAGCTTAGTTTAACCAGATTAGTTGGGAAGTTGTGCAGTATCATCTCGTCCAACTTACCACAGTGGCTCAAGACGAAAGTACCAGTGTGTATTGCCTGTGATGACTTATGGCTCTGAGACGTGGTCGCTCACAATGGGCCTCATCAAAATGCTTACAATCACCCAAAGGGCAATGGAGAGGACTATGCTTGGAGTTACCTTGCGTGATCGAATCAGAAATGTAGAGATCCGCCCGAATAATTGCCAAACTTAAGTGGCAGTGGGCAGGGCACATTGCTCGTAGAAAGGATGGCCGATGGTGTAGAAAAGTTCTGGAGTGGTGACCGCGAACCAGAAGACGTTGCGTTGGAAGACCGATGACCTGGTGAAGGTTTTGGAGGTTCCGCTGGATGCGGGCCACACGGGACCGGTCAATGTGGCGACGCTTGGGGGAGGCTTATGTCCAGCAGAGGACGACTTTCGGCTGATATGATGAGGGATGTAGCTGAATACCAGTATTTAACATGGATCGACTGCCCATCTAACCTTCACAACCCAAATGGGTTGTGGATGTCTTTGTAAGACTGATGTACAGATACTCTTCCATTTTTCCTAAACAACCAAATAAATGTTCCTGTATAGTGAATCTTCTGTACCAATTTGCTTGCTCCAACATCGATCATTCTACCAAAAACAAAGACAAAATGTTTTTAGAGATCAAATGGACTGTTTTGTATTAATATGTATGCTTCTATCTCTTAGGGGATTAACAAGAGTTCTATGTTGAGGTGTAGAACGAATAATCATGTTTATTTATGATTACTATGTGTCTTGTTTTTGTTTATTTGTGGAGATGAATGGTATCTATGCTTAGTATGTTTTTAGCGTTGTAAGATCCTGAAATAGTTATTAAAATCACGTCTGTATTGCTTGAAGGGTAAGGCCTAAATTACTTTAATAATTTACCCATATTTTGCAAGTTGCGAACCCAGGCAGGCGCTTTTTTTTGTGTAAATGATTGCATCACCACTGCTCTCAAAACGGTGAGGAAACCGGCATGTCTTAGACCCAAAAATTCGAAGACATGTGACAACCACCAACTCCACCACTGGGCGCGTGTGGTGGATTACGGCCCATCCTCTCCCACAGAGAGGAGGCCTGTGTCCCAGCAGTGGGCACATTAATAGGCTGATGATTATTGCCTGAAGGGTAACGCCGAGGCATTCCTATCATAATTCACCCATATTTTGCAAGTACTAGGCTCGCAACTAAAACGGCTTAGCGTGCTTTCCGAAGCACGGAAGAAACTTGCTATGCAAAGATGGTCACCTATCCTCAGACCGACCTCGGCAAGCATTGCTTAACCTCGAAAATCAACCCGTGTGGCTATTATTATTTAGCCACGAGCTTCTTCGAGTTGGTTCTAGACATGCCGGTTTCGTCACGATATTTTCCTTCATCCTAGACCAAGAATAAATAAGTAAAAACACGTTCTGGGTGTCGAATAACAATCTTTGCCTTTGAAAGGACTTCAAATAACCATTCACTTTGGCTTGTATTTCCATAAATATTGAAAAACAGTGATTGATGAGTTTGCTCAGCAACACAAAGTTCATGCACTTTGTCGGCTCTTAGGGCACAAAATAGAAAGTATATAGAAGGCCCATTTCCACCGTTTCGTAAATTGACACCTAAACTTGACAGATTCACTAGGGTTGCTATACTATATTGATTCGGAATTTAAAAAAACTGGCCAAGTGCAAGTTGGAGTCGCGCACGAAGGTTTCCGTAACACTATCGCAAAAAACGGCAAAAAAACACGTTTCTTGTATGGGAGCCCCACTTAAATATTTATTTTATTGTGTTTTTAGTATTTTTTGTTATAGCGGCAGCAGAAATACATCATCTGTGAAAATTTTAACTGTCTAGATATCATGTTCATGAGATATAGCCTGGTGTCAGACGGACAGAAAGACAGACAGACAGACGGATCGTGGGGTCTCAGTAATAGGGTCCCGTTTTTACCATTAGTGTACGGAACCCTAAAAATGAGTAGGTGGTATAAGTAACAAACACAAATACGTCTAAAAACACATCATATTATGCTTACATGCCTTAGAGGGTAGACAGAGCACCAAATATCCATTAAAGATCACGACTCCACATACGACGAACATGGGATGGTAACAAGACGTAACAATGGTGTAATAATGATCCCATAAAAACATTAAAATGTGAAAAGGCACTAAACTCGAAAAAAACGCCAAATTTGACGAAGAAGATTTGAAATTTAGAAGGGTGACTAGTTCATAGCCTTTCCTTAAACAAAACTACAATGTACAGATTTTTTGTATATGGACCTAAAAAAAATTGTTTTCTTAGATATTAATTTTTTTACTTGTCAACTTGATTTTTTGTACCTTTATAACTTACTAGCAGTTCCCCGTGGCTTCGCTCCATTGCCCATCCCACACCCGTTACCGCGTTTAAAATCTAGCCTATGTCACTCAGGAATGATGTAGCATTCTACTGGTGTTTAATACTAAAAGATTGGTAGATTAGAATTAGAAATCGTCGATTGCCACCTTGTTTATACACGATTATTTTATTCCAATGTGTAGAAAATACAAATACATGTGCAAGGCAATATATAATTACTAGCTTCTGGCAGCGGGATAAAAAGTTATTCCAAATTTCACCGTGATCTGTTCAGCCATTCTGGCGTAATTGAGTAACAAACATGCATATCCATCGAAACTTTCCCATTTATAATATAAGTTAAAGTTTTGAACTTCTTCCAAAAGACTGAATGACGTGACACACGCCCGCGTTAGCACTTAAAAAAAAAAAAAAAAAAAAATCGTTTATTTTGGATCAAACAATTTTACACATTTAAGTAAACCCACCAAACTGCGTAACAGCCAACACACACACACAACACTACACACACACACTTGGTACACTTGGTACTCCAATAATGCCCAAGAATCCCTGTAAAATCGTAATGTCAATGTGTGCGTGCAAAATGTCGCTTTGTTTGTAGTGGACTCTGTCTGCGGCGCGCCGCCGCTTACTTTGTACTAATGGGTTAATTTTCGTGGGAGCGAAACAACTGACTTTAATGACTCGACTGTCGCAGGTGCTTTGAGACAAACGTACGTCATAAAAGTGATGACATGCGGAATTGTGGATCAAATATTCGTGATTGTTAAAACTACTTTTTAAGAAAGTTTAAAACAAGAAGCTTTTGTGAGCATCTATGCTACGTTTTTACACGACTGCCCAAAAAAGAGAGTGCCGTGTTTTTGTAGGAAAATGTGAAAGAATTAAATAATAGTTATTTATGCTACAAGTGCGGGAAGTATGTGATTTCCGATGAGTACTATTTTTATTCACGAGCGAGCGAAGCGAGTGAGTGGATAAATCGAGACGAGTCGGAAACCATCTTACGCACGTGTATCATACAACATTTTACTATGCATTGTGCGAGGAAATAAAAAAATATATCTGAACCAAGCAAGAAATTAATAAAACGGCGCTCATTCAAAGGCGCTCAGCATATCCACAGATTAACTATTAAAAGCTGTCACGTCGTAACGCAAAAAGGCACGAGCAAAATATTCATACTGCCAAACATATTTAATGAATACTTATTTAAAATTAATTTATTGATCAAAATCTAAATCTAGAGTAATAAAAACGCCTTAAATGAAGTATTAGTTTTGTTTTACCTTTTATATGAATGATAATATGTTCTTAACTAATTTTTAAAACTTTTCTCAAATAATAAAAACTCTATGCGGCGGGCTGACGTTGGAGTTAAAAAGTACAGGAAAGTAAAAAGCACTAGTAAAAAAAAGTGACACTTTCCGCACAGTTTGGCTGCTTGGAAAACGCTCTTTTCGAGGACATGCATTGTAAAAGTATAAACAGACTACAAACGCAAGCTTCTATTTTATCAAAGCCATACATCAAGAATTATTTCACGATTATTTATGTAAATCGTACATGCTTTTATTGCTCTAGCAATTACAATACCTACTCAGCATTTCCACTATTAACGTCTTTTATACCATTCCCCCTCTAAAAAGCTTTATTTATTCACTGAAAACAGTGAATAAAAAGCACTTTTAATTAATATTTATTTAGAAACCACCAATATATTCGACCTCCATCTCAATGCTATGCAACCTCCTTGCGCAAATAATACTCGATACAAACTCCTTGTGCAAAGAATACTCGACACACAAAGTCCTTGTGCTTTTCGCTTAAATCTTTATTTTCTAATAGTCATGGTATAAAGTATAGTATGCAACTCTTAAATAAAATGGATTTGTATCGAGGGCCAAGAATCTATCACATCGCAAAGGATTCTAAAACTTGAATCACTCGCTATGCTTGTGATTCACTCATCATGAATCAAGAATCCTTCACTTGTTCGTGATTCAACTAAGGCTTTAAATCCGTCCTTTATTCACTAGTTGCATAATATACTATTAGACTCGGATAATCTATTTATTATCGTCCTATATAAATAACACAATTGTTTTGACTCCATTACCATCAAAAATCAAAGACAAACTGTCAACTTTAAAAATATTTACCTTCTCCAAGCCTCAATGAACGCAAAAGCCTAGAAATAGCCGTTTACTGTGCTCTAATAATGCCATTGAAAACACCGCCTAGCTAGATAACAATTTCAAAGTAAACTGAATCCTATTTTCCTGCGCATAAATTTTAAATTCCCTTGCCTACTTCAAATAATTACGTTCCATTACACACAAAACGAGCATCTATATCTTCGCGAACAAAGTTTAAAATCAGTTAAAATGATATCTTGTAGTGTCTTGTTTGAATTAGGACTTTATGGTGTGGTTTTTAAGGTTGAGAATGATTATGTAGGTTTGTCAACCCATATTTTCGTAGCATCTGCCGCTGCAAGGCTCTTAAAGCGTCTAATTACTGAAAATGATGGTACCTTGTGATATTTCATGAGGGTTATACCGTTCATTTGTTATTTCGTAACTCCCTTGCAGTTTCTGATATACAGAAGTACAAGGGGCTCATGAATGCGTGTGTACCGTAATAAGAAAGTTAGTCCATAATAATTATTTCCCCTTGATGAGGCTTCTTCATGCTCTGTTTTGAAGTGTTTGTAATTTTTTCAGTTCATTATTTATTTATTTAATACTTCATGCACACACAAGTACAGAGGCGGACTTAATGCCTTAGGCATTTTCTACCAGTCATCAACTATGTAAAAGTAAAAGCGGCCACTGTCCAGTTCTGCTCAAATTGAACTAAGAACGCCATCTTGTTGAGTGTTGCACCTTTCGGATGGTTCAACTCATTTGAATGCAATGTTACTACTATCCCATAGAAAATTGAGATTAAAAAGTCGGTTGAGAAGCAAAAACGATACTGTTCTCAACAGTTTATTTGCAAATATGCTACTGTCTAAATTGACCAATCACTGCAATCACAGAACGGTCGGCCATGACACTTTTGTAATGGCGGTGGATGATTTTTGCAATGAGGTAGTAAAACTATGGAGACGGCATATTCTACTATATGAAGAATAGTTATACAAATATCTATAATATCGACACACGCATGTCAAAAAGCGTTTTGTCTCTTTTTAACTAACCAAGAGCTGCATATGAAAAGAGAGACATCTAAATGTTCGTCAAGGACTAAACTTGGTAACACTTTTGAGTGACGTCAAAATCATGTCTATGCGTGACCGGTCGCCATGTTGATTGCCGAGTAAAATTGGTAGTTGTGTGCTGTATATGTACGTTTATCTGTGTAGTTGTGCTATCAAACAGTTGCAAATGGCCTACCTCATTGGCCAATGGGCAGCCATCTTAATTGCCCGATTTATGTAGGTATACACGCTAATTTCGTAGGTATGGCAAGTCCATAGGTTTATAAGTCATTGGATTTTTGTGAGCTAAATCGCCACTGCCCAAGCACATCACATCACATCATCAGCCTATTAATGTTCCCACTGCTGGGACACAGGCCTCCTCTCCAACTGCCCAAGCGTTTAGATGCAAATCTTACATTGTTCAAAGCTGAGATGAAAAAATAATACTGTCCTGTCATAAATTATTTTTTTTCTATAATAATACTCTTATTTCCATGGTTTGAGTGTTTTTAAAGGCTATTAAAATGATCTATGACCTAAGAGAAATAAATAAATCTGCCAATTTTAAGTTGATTGAGGAGCTCAGTGGTACAGATGTCGGATGCTCCATTGATGGGCAGATGACAAATAGCATAAGTTACGCTGATGACATGGTACTGCTGAGCCCTTCAATTAACGGACTCAGACGGTTGCTTGAGGTATGTGAAAGATACGCTGAATCACATGGCCTCATGTATAATGTGGGGAAGAGTGACGTTATGGTGTTCAGGGTGGGTACCAAGAAGCCTAGGGTAGTTCCTCCGGTGTTCCTTTATGGTGTGCCACTAAAGAGGGTGACAAAATTTAAATACCTAGGTCACATCTTAAACGAGGATCTGCACGATGACGATGACATCGAGAGGGAACGGAGGGCGTTGTCAGTCCGATGCAATATGCTGGCCCGCAGGTTTGCGCGATGTACGAGGGAAGTGAAAATTACACTTTTCAAGGCGTATTGCCAAACCTTCTAAACGTGCAGCCTGTGGGTTAGACATACGCAGAGGGCTTACAACGCATGCTCCGGGTCCAGTATTATAACGCTTTTAGGATACTGTTGGGGCTCCCACGTTTCTGTAGTGCATCGGATGTTTGCAGAAGCAGAAACTGATAGTTTTCAGGCGATAAAGCGTAAGAGGTCAGCATCCCTGATGCACAGGATGCGGGGGAGCGTAAGTGGTATCCTAAAGGTTATTGCGGATAAACCGGACTGCCCTTTCCTGGGGTACTGGACCCGCTTGCACAGCGGCGGCTCCAGTGCAACGGGAAATAGGTACATGAACTGATTTTTTATTTTTATTTTTTTTATTGTGTGTACCTATGGCTTATTGGTTTTATTAGGTTGACATTATTAAGTTATGTAAATTTACTAACATAGTCATAAGTGTTTTTAACAAATTATGGATCATGGTCCGAAATAAATGATTGAATTGAATAAGTCCCTGTAAGCGATATACAGTTTTTCCTACTTCTCGTCAAAACAAAGTCTTGATCAGTGGTGCTTTTGATTTTAGCCCCCTCATGTATGCAGTTTCATTCTTCCAATGCAGTCAACAACGATTTCATTATAAACAATATAAAAATAATTAAATACATATTAAGCTTGTCATCAAATTCACAGCCGGTATTCTGCCCAACAGTAATTTTAAAATAAGATTCTGCAATTCTGTAATTTGTGGTTTTATCACAAAATGTTAACTTCAGGAAATCGGGTATTATACAGTGGTAATATTTTATGGCGATAAATGTGACAGACGTGGAATAATTAATCGGCAGTTATTTATTCAATTCGAACTACGTTCGAAGCGTCTTTAATGATAAATATAACCGACTATGATGAAGCATATTCCTACTCATAAATAAATGGCATTGATGATAATGGTACCATTGAACTGATCAGATGTTGATGCGGGAAGGTAGGCACTGGAACTCCGAAATAAAACAATGTATCCTAGTCGTGTTTGGCCTTATTGATTTTTTTATGAGATGTTCTATATTTTAAACCTTATTGTTTTTTACTGATGTAGTTTTCGCGACCTCTTGCGACCCCCCAGGGGGTCGCGACCCACAGGTTGAAAAACACTGGTCTATGCTGATACTTACTCGTTTCGTATCGTCTAGTGCGTGACATTTTGAGTGTGTTTGCCCAGGTTTCCCCCCATAGTTTGATTGATATCTTCCTCGACCCCTGCTTTTATTCTACGGACTTCTGATCTACCTGATGTACGACCCTTGCCTTGCTACCATACTGGACACTGAGAACCCCGCTTTAACGTTGAACTTGGATTTGTTATTTTGGATTCTACGAACGGCCTACCGATTGGATCTTAACAACATGGATCGTTGTGTAAATTGTGGCATAGCGACTAATCGCTGTAATAAAAAACTTTTTTATAAAAAAATACTACCGACTTCCAAATAAAAAACTACAAAGTGAAAAGTAACTTTATTTTTGGAAGTCGGTGTCTTTCGTAGGTACCAATGCAATTTTTTTTCCCTATTTTTAGTTGTACCTACATATTAGGCAAGTTGTTTAGTATGTACCTATAACGACTTTGAACTTGAACATACCCGGTGAAATGAGAGATCTGCGTACACCTTTCGAGCGTACTGGCGTGATGTTATGTTATGAAATGGTATAAACAATAAACAGACATGCGATTGCAGCAATCTTGAGAGATTAGCCGTTATTTATTAAAGAGTTCTGTTGTATATCGCCGCAGTTCTTCATCAGATCTTCACCAAATTAAAATGGGACTAATTACGGAACAAAAAGAGTATGTTCCGAAATTGGTCACAAACAAAAAAACAATTTCAAAATCGGTCCATAATTGACGGAGATACCGGTGAACATAAACAAAATAAAAATATAAGAAACGCTCTGTCCGAGGTTTCGATGCCGTGTCCTGCCTAGCAGATGCCATGCATTAGGTGGATAAAAATCATTATTGATTGAATCAGTACTTCCAGAGATTGTCCGACAAACAAACAATTTTACCTCTTTTTAGAGGAGGTTTTCAATATTTGTATATATTATTAAATAATCACGTTCTCGAAAACGACTCTAAATATTCTGATATAATTTGAAATGTAGGGGTTTTCGGGGGCAAAAAAATCGGTCTAGCTAGGTCTCATATCTGTGAAAATGGGAAAAAAAAACCTTAATATTGTTTTCGGTGTTTTATATCGAGCAGGGCTCGTTCGCCCAGAAACTTATTTTTGAAATATGAAATCATAAAACGACGAATACTCACATTCTAAACCGACCTTTACTATTGAAAATATCCTTATTCTCATCCTCCAGCAATAAACAAGTACTTTTACCATCACAAGTCTTGATGACTTACAGCCGAGCGACTGAATAACTTGCCAGTGGAATAAAACTATCTTTATAGGCTGCTCCGGAGTTTATTTAACTTTTTTCATCACACCGCCTCCTCTCGGATGGCGGCGAATATCCAAATCTGTTGGTTATTACGAGGTGGCGCCGCTTTGGAGCCGTGTTTGAGTGGAATGAGTACGTAGTGGATTTTTATATAGTTTAGTGAACTATGGGTACATGGTGTAGTTTCAGACAAGTTTTAGGCGCATATATCAATCGTAACACGCTTGATAAAATCGTAATCAATCATCCATCGAATTAATGTTTAACTAATGACTTACATAATTTACTTTGTATTTCTTTAAGGTCGTATGTAATTGCTGTTATCCTGATTCCCTTACCACACAAAAGATCTAACAGAAATCCAAACTGCGGAAATGTTAACAAATCTACGAAAAAACACAACTATAATAGCAAAGCCACCGTAGATTTTCCTTGCGATCATTTAATGACTAACCTTTTCTAGGTTATTTTTTTATTTTTCTTTGAGATAAGCTCATGCATACTGCGCTACCACGGGGAGATAACGCAGTTATGTGGGACTCCAACCCACTAATACTCCACGGTGTGCTCCTGTGCCGCTAATGGTGGGAACACGGGCACGCGTTTGCAGTCATCCATGAACCCGCCGCGGCTGTCCGTCACCAGACCCTTCTCTGGGGAGTAACCAGCACATGGGCGCCAGACGACTCCATGTATGGCACCCTTCGTCCCCTGTGACGGATCAGGTTAGTGGCCAACGCCATCAGACGGTGGCGACCACGTTCTGGCCGCGAAATAGGGTGAGCGGCGCTCGACAATACAAGCACTACTCTCCCGCCAAGGCCTCCAACCCTCAGCCACGATGATGGCCCGCCTTAGTTGCGATGTCACCCAAGTGACACCGCAACCTACTTGTTTGCCGCTACGTCGTCGGCTTAATCGGCAAAAGGCCTGACGGGCATACTGGGGTAACTCTTCACTTCACCGTGGGTGACTATGCCACGGCTATAAAACCCCTGCCTCGACAATGCGGGAACCCACCGGGGGGTTTCTAAGAAACGGAGGGCAAACAGCCACGAATTTGTTCCAGCTTATGGAAAAAAGTTCGTCTATATCTAGTATACCTCAAACACTTCTCTGGTGGCTGAGAACGGCAGCACGGCGAGGCCGACCAGCAGGTCAGCCACCGCAAGAGACACGATGAACAGGTTGGTGACACTGCGCAGCTTTGAAGAGCACAGCACTGCCGCTATCACCAGGCAGTTTCCTGAAACAAAAGTGTTATTAGCCATTCTGATATAAACTAGATTTACACTTTTATAAAGGTGATACTTCTCGAAGTGAAAATATTATCCATTGGATTCAGGAATGACCAAGGATTTGAAAAGTTCGATGAATTTTCTTGTGCAATTGAACGAGGTCAAAATTGGCAGTGTGCACTGCGTATTTTTTTTTTATCTCTAGAGCATTTTCATTGCTCTGTGAGCTCTGTCTCATGTCTGTAAATTATATCACAGAAAACAATCTTTTCAGAAGTTTATATACTTACCCACTGCTTGAAACTGGTCTAACTAATTGTAGTAATACTACTTTGCTTACCGAAAGCAACTTCCTTTGCGAAAAAAATAATAATTTGTGACATAAAAAAATTTCTATAAAAGTTATTTCATAAATACTTACTCACAATTTCATGATTCGTTTTTATTTTCATGAAAACCCAAAATATTAATTCTCCATTCAAACAAGTTGTTGTTTTAATTTATTATTATAAGAGTCGTTAGAACTTTTTTAATATAGTTTTCTATACCAGTTAGTTTTATTAAGAAAATTATTGTTATGAAGAATATAAAAACTAGCTGTTTTAAACAGTTTCTTTGAAAAAATACTACAGAGAGACTTTTTATAGAAAGTGTACGCGTATATTTATGAATGAACTCGGTAAATATAATATTTTCCAGGATTCCCACGGAGATGTTGTTTATTGCAGAAGACAGTGTTAAGAAAACTAATTTAAAAACCATAATACGTAGCTGGCATCATGTTCATCATCATTTCAGCTAAAACACTTCCACGGCTGAATATAGCCCCCCCCCCAAGTGTCGCCACATCGAATGTTCCTCCAGCATATCCTTATTTCAACATCAGCCTTATAATGTTCTCACTGCTGGGGCACAGGCATCCACTCAGTGAAAGAGTCCACAGCTAGACATAGACCTACCCCAAGCGTCGCCACATTGACCGGTTCCGTGCGTCCCGCATCCAGCGGATCCCCGCAACCTTCACCATGTCATCGTTCAACCTGGTGGAAGGCCTTCCAATGCAACGTCTTCCGGTTCACGGTCGCTACTCCAGAACCTTTCTGCCCCATCGGCCATCCGTTCTGCGAGCAATGTGCCCTGCCCATTGCCACTTAAGTTTGGCAATTCTTCGGGCTACGCCGGTAACCCTGGTTCTCTTGCGGATCTTTACATTTCTGATTTGATAACGCAAGGAAACTCCGAGCATTGCCCTCTCCATTGCCCATTGGGTGACTGTAAGCTTTCTGATGAGGCCCATTGTGAGCGACCACGTCTCACGTCGTGTGAGAGAGGTAACCCACAGTGCGGGTTGGTGAATGTCACATATCTTCGAATTCTTAGTACTAGGACATGGCATCAGATCCTCATTTACTTCTTTTAAAATATTCCTATTGGATTTCCCTAAGGGCTAGCAAATAAGCCGAGCCTTTTGTAATCGGGCGCAAATACAGAATACAGACTGTAATGAATTTTGCAATAGAAAAACAAGTCTACAGAAGGACCCAGAGCTCCTAGAAAACGTGAAATTCGATTAGTGATAGAATTTAATTTTGTCTAGAGCTTCAAGGCTTATACAGTCGCTCAGAAGAAACACCTACTTCATCAGATTTTAAAATGAATTATCTTTCCATCGACTCCTACTCAAAAACTTGAACTCATATCAGAATAGTCTTTTGACCACTAACTCAGTTGTCAACGCGCTGTTGCGGCATAACTTTATCAACTTCATAATTATTACACTAAAGAGAATCTTTTAATACTCAAAAGCCCAGACTCAAAAGAAGTGACGAATTAAAAACATTGCAGTGTGAAAAATAAAACCTTTTGGATTTGGAACGCCACATTAAATTTACTAACGAGATGGAGCCGTGAAAAGCTCTAGCTGGGAATGACTTGCATTTTAAGACTCTTTCGAATACTTCCAATTTACTTTGGTGTAATTACTGCTAAAAGTAAGTGCCAGGTTTGTGAGTCTGTGATTTATAGTTTCTGGGGCGAATTGTTAATTGTTTTGTCTTTTAGAGAAGAGAAAATGGTTTGAGTGACTTTATAGAAGGAGGTTTAAACTAAAGTAAGTGGTGTGAGATTGGCTGTTGAGTTACAGGATAAGAATTATGCGACACCGCTCCCACCTCATCACTGTTCATTGAAATGTGACCTTCAGGGCGTCCTCTATAGACATACTTTACATTGACAACACAAATTAGCAGACAGCTTGCTGTAAGCGAGCTTACCGCCATCGTACCACTCGACAGCTGACGTCTCGCTTACCGCATGCTTACCACGCGCTTTAAGCCGGCGGACCGTGAGCTTTACGCTCGCAGACTGCTCGCTTGAAGCACGTTGCTAGCTTATCGAAAAAAGAAAGGTGAAAGCGGTAGGCGCGTAGAAAGCTAGTTGGCTGTTAGCTGAAGGCGCGTGGACAGCTAGTTGCCTGCTAGTTGTCGGCGTGTGGACAGCGAGCAGTCATCCGTTCGAGGCAGTGTTGTGCGGGAGAGGTGTTGGAGCGGGGCTGTGTAAATGAGCTACAACCTTTAGAAACTTGTCATTTATCAAATACATATGCAAGTGTTGTAAGAACGTCAATAATAACTATTGTTTTCCATCAAGCATTGTATTAAACATATACAGTAACACACGAAACACAGATGAAGAAAAATATCGATCTAAAAAGCCCTCCTTAAAACTTCTCGAAAAACAACATCGTTATAAATTCTTGCAATGTTACTAACGCTAATTTATTACAGAGAGAAATCGAGGGCCAAGTTTCCTCTTCAATTTCTCCGCGAATATATACCGAATCGCAAAAGTTTCGATGAAGTTAGTTTCAGGGATCGAGTAGGTGATTTTAATCGATTTCCCCAAAGAAAATTGAATTTTTTCCGACATATCATTAGAAAAGTTAGAGAGAGTTGGCAGTTTTTGATGATATCAATTACCGAAGCGGATTGGATGGAGCAATCTTGTTAGGACATGTAGATATGGAAGTTGTAATAGAATTTTGAAACTCTGAATTTGCTGTTATGAATTGTAGATGATAGGAAAATAGGATTTGTTGTTGCTAGCTCGATTTGAATATCTAGTTTAGTGGCAGTTTGTTTAGTTAAAAACTTTTTAGATATAGAAACCCACACAAATTCATGAACCCATATTTTCACTATAAGACTATGTGATCACTCCACCACCATCAAGATATATTAAGTGAATCCAAAGACGTGCATTGAAGATTATTTAAAAAAAGAGAGAGATGTCTAAAGGTCGGAGCGACGCGACGCGACATGACCAAATATACTTTGTATGAAATTGTATGAGATAAACCGCACTACGCGGCAGCGGAGCTACGCGACGCGACACTTTATCTTATACAATACATATTATCGCGTCGCTCCGCTGACGCGCAGTTACGCCTAGTGCTGTCTGACCTTTATGGACACCGGTTGGAACGGAGTTCGAATCATTAAATTTACAATTTACAGTGTAAACACACCATAGCGATTGCTAGCGTAGATGCTGTATGTGTCTAGTCAGCGCACGCTCGTACTTCTTTCTCTTTCTTTCTTTCTTTAGTTTTCTTCGAGCGCCTCTTGGCTTTCTCCTCAGCGTCTCCATTTTGTACGGATCTTCGCTTGTACTATCCTTCAAGCAAAACGCTGTGCCTCGCACTATTTATCACGCTAAACTGATTATATATATTGATAAAACCGGCCTAATGCGTGTCAGGCCACGCGCAGTAATAGGGTTCCGTAGTTTCATAATAATGCGGACTAAGGTTTTTTGTTGTTACATGAACATTAAAATGGTTTCAGTGGCTCACAACGTTTAGAAACGGGGGTATTTGTACAGAAGTTTTACTGTTCCAAGTACATTTTATAAGTTGGTCGACTATTACTCGTAAATTTGTAAAGCCTACTTATCTGTGATAGTTTTCTTTTTAATTTCGTTATATATACTCCTGCCGTGAATTTTTCCACATAGTAAAAAGAAACCATTTCACTGGCAGGGGGACACTTGACTCTAACAACAAATTGCAAATTAAAGCATAATTTTACGCAAACGGATCTCTGAATCGAAAAATGGTTTTAACAGACCCGTTTTGGCATTCAACCCGAATCTCTTCATAGTTAGAGTGAACAGGCTTCTTCTGGGTAAGCTCACTCCATCGTAGACTCTGTCTCTGTCATCTATGACCTAGACTAAAGTCAAGAGCAAACCCATTACAAATAAAAATAAAAAAAAGTAATATTTTTGAATAGCCTATCTAACGATACCCCACACCATGGGATACTCGTAGACGAGAAAAAAAACATCCCCGCTTTACGTCTATAGGAGGAACACGAAAAAAAAAGGGTTTCTTGATGACTTCGGCACCCTAAAAAAAAACCGGCCAAGTGCGAGTGTTAAATATTTATTTAATTCTGTGTTTAATATTTGTTTTTATAGCGGGAATAGAAATACATTATCTGTGAAAATTTCAACTGTCTAGCTATCACGGTTCATGAGATACAGCTTGGTGACAGACAGACAGACGGACCGCAGAGTCTTAGTAATAGGGTCCCGTTTTTACCCTTTGGGTACGAAACCCTAAAAACAAAAATGAAAAATCGTTTCTTTTTTATAATTGATTGTCTCACGCTTGACCACTATCTCATCCGATGGTATGCGATGATGTGGTCGACGGTGAAGCACGCTTGCTTAAACCACGAAGTAGGCTTAGGCACAATTTTTTTTTTAATGCTTTAAAACTTCGATAAAACGCGTTTATTCACCATTTGTTAGTCTAATAAATGATCAAATAATTAACTCTCGAACTTATTTGACTATTTGTGAGGCTAAAAAATGGCGAAAATACGCGTCGTACCGAAATTTTAAACCATTGGTTTGCGTATTTAAAGATTGTTTGAGTTAACTACGGATAAAAAAAATCTGAACTTTAGTATTCGACGTTGGTAAAGAAAAATGTTTGGCAAACGACTTCGAATGATGCTAAATATAGGAACAAATTAAAATAAGTAAAATTCTAAAAAAAGATCAAATATTTATGAGAAAATATATCAGGAAAAGTCACAAACATACTTTGATCTTAACCCGTCACAATCCATGTGTGCCAAAAGATAGAACTTCCTAAAAAAGACGAGGGTTAGGGTAAATCTATATAACACATAAAATATATAAATATGTATGCTCTGATCATCGAGAGGTAAACACGCACTGAGACTCTTACGCTACACTTAAGTAAGTAGTTTTTTTTGTAGAGATTTATGCAGTTTGGTAGGAAATTGTTCTGTTTCCCTGGAACGTGAAACTCGTAAATAATAAAGTTTTTAGTAACAACACTAAAAAAAAACCGGCCAAGCGCGAGTACCATTATCGCAAAAACGGCAAAAAAACACGTTTGTTGTACGGGAGCCCTACTTAAATATTTATTTTATTCTGTTTTTAGTATTTGTTGTTATAGCGGCAACAGAAATACATCATCTGTGAAAATTTCAACTGTCTAGCTATCACGGTTCATGAGATACAGCCTGGTGACAGACAGACAGACAGACGGACCGCAGAGTCAGATTTTCAATAACCACTAGTTTCTAGAGTATCAGATTCTGCCCATCAACGTCGATCCATTGCATTTTCATCATCTTCCAGCCCTTGTCTCATGTTACTTGGGATCGACTCGACACGTTTTCTTCTTCCATACCATCCTGTCCCTCGCCATGCTATCACTGCCTCACTTTTCTTTCATATCACTCCTCACACAGTCCATCCATCTTTTCTTTGGCCGTCCCCTACCTCTCCATCCATCTATTATATTTTATTGCTGTATAGGTACTGTGCAGAAAAATCGAGTTAAAGCCTAGATCTTTGCTGGACGCCTGGTTATTAATAGATCAGAGTGGGCCAGTATCAAATTCAGTGTCGTAACGAACGAAGAAAGAACAGTGGAAGGGCAGCAAATCATAGTGTTTTTCTGAGCTTGAGATGATGATTCATTTCCAAGTTATGATTTAGATTATACAATTGTAAAACAAAACTAAAGGTCAAAACGTTTTTCCCTACCCGAGTTCTAAAACCAATTCCGTCAGTATCACTATCCAATAAAAGCCCACGCAAAAGGAAAAGAGAAATGAATACGATAGAAACACGGAGAATTAATTAACTAAAACATTCATACAGCTAATTACTAACCAACAGAGGGAATAAACTATTGAAATGGCAAGACAACGTTGGAGAAACTTCAAAAGATTACGACCTTTGATGGGCCACAGTTTGAATAGCTCCGAGTCAATCAATCGTTATTTTCTTTATTCTGCTCTATTACTACTGCTTTGACAGCGCACACGCTCAAGCGACAAGCGTCTTGCGAAAGTGATTCCAGGGATAAAACATTTTACAAAAAAATAAAAATGGCGTCGCAAAACGATACAAAAAAAAGAGCAAAGACTTGCGAAACGAAAGTTATTTTTGTATTTCTTTTTTGTGGCAAAGTTTTCATTTGTCTCTTTTTAGTTTTAGTACACCTTCTCATGAGCTTTTCATGAGCTCGCGCACTGAGGGTTCCGTACAAATAGCAACATTTACCAAAATAATTACAAACAATGCTTTCATTATGCTCCAAAGAAAAGATAAACTAGGATTTAGGGACAAAAATTAGACCACCAACTGCAAATAAGCTGTTTTTTTGTCGTACGTAGCATATTTACGGTTTTCTGTTTTTTTTTACTTGTGCTAAATGACCTTGCATCTTGCCAAATATCATGATTCTAGGTCAACGGGAAGTACCCTATAGGTTTTTATTCCCTAGCGATTCGTCACATATGGGGCATAAACATATCTTTTGATTGAGTAGTTTGTTTGTTTTAAAGACCTAAGAGATTGCAGGCTTGAGTATATCAATGAGTTGATATCTTCCTTTTTTAACCTTTTGAACGCCAATGTCGGCTATAGCCGACATGAGCAAGCGTGCCCTGTGCGCCAACGACGGCTATACTCGACAAAAAACAGGTCGCAGAAAAATACTTGGCGTACAGGGCATAGGAATACCGATATGGCGTGGCGGTGAAAAGGTTAAAGTCGGTTGACAAATGAAAAATCTTGTTTAGAGCATGCCATGACGAGTCACCACGAGGTGACTTTCGGAGCTATTATTTTAAGAGCCGTATTAATGTACCTATTTGCTAACAACGAGACTTAAGACTTGATTTACTCTGTCATCGGCGACGAACAGCGGCAACAGCAACAAGCGACACTACTGGTTCATATACATATTCCTAAAATTTGTACAGAGATATCCTCCGATACCGTATGCTTATACCGTTGTCGCCTTTGGAGACGGTGACGGACTCATGCAATAGGCAACTGCGACTCGCAAACGCGGTCCGACAGCATGGCATGAAGTCGCGAACGCTTTTCGCTTGACGTAAATCGTGTTGCAAGTCGCCCGATGTCATGAACATGGCATAATACTAACTCAATACCCAAAGCCTTTATCTGTCACACGAAAAAGAGGCTTAAGTAATATATATGCAGAAAACTTTACAACGCATGACTACGATAATTTATTATCTTTACAAGAAGGTTTTTTGTGTTTAGTTAAGTACGATGTAACCTGTTGATTAATTATGTTTTATGCTCGTAAAACATCTAGACATAATGAATACCTACTTACAAAAAAGTTTTTGTAAGATTTAAGAAAAGTTTTTTATTGAGATGGCTCGTTGATCGCAAGTGCTGCATGAGGTCCTGGGACACTACTCTGGTATCAAAATACCAGAGTAGGGTGAAGTGATATTGGATTTTACTATTTGGAATTTCTTAACAACTTTTTTTTTTTCCTTTTTTTTTGCCTAAACTCCACGGTGTCCTCCTGTGCCACTTATGGCGGGAACACGGGCACGCGTTAGCACTCACCGCGAACCCGTCGCGGCTGTCCGTCACCGGACCTTCCTCGGGGGAGTACCCCTCTCACTGGCGCACCAGAACACACTGTACGCCGTGACCACCCCAGGGACCAAACCAGCACATGGGTGCCAGATGACCCTGTGTATGGCACCCTTGGTCCTACTTTGACGGGTCAAGGTCAATGGCCCCGCCACCTACCATTTTGCGGCCGCAGGAGATAGGGAGAGTGGCTAACGCAATACCGACACTCCTTCCCCTGCGGCCCCACCGCCACCATAGGAAAACCTATGATAAGGTAAGGTGGTGTGGTTTGTCATCGACACGCTAAGAAGAAGAAGGTAACAATTTAATATTACGAAATCACTCTTGCTTCATTATTAGCATCATCATTATGATCAGCTTTTTATTGTTCCCACTGCTGGGACACAGGCCTCCTCTCTGTCAGAAGGAATGGGCCCTAATCCACCACGCGGGCCCAGTGCGGGTTGGTGGATGTCACATGTCTTCGAATTTTTGGTTCTAGGACATGCCGGTTTCCTCACGATGTTTTCCTTCACCGTTTTGAGAGCAGTGGTGATGAAATAATTTACACAAAATAAAGCGCCTGCCTGGGTTTGAACTCATTACCCGCAACTTGTAAGTCGCGGCCGCTACCACTGGGCCACCACTGCTTTCATTATTAGCGTTATATATTATTAATTATTATTATTCAGATATATTATTAAAAAAATATGTGGTAATATCACTATTGCAATCGTTGAATATTACAGGCAGCCAATAAAGCTATTACCACTCATCCTATTTTTTCAAAACAAAACACTACCGTTTACTAGGTGTTTATTTATTTAAAACTTCAAGCACAAAGGTACATTGGCGGACCCATTAACCATTATTAAACAACATTCGGCTTCCAAAAAGGTATCCAATGGCGATAATAACCGGTTTTCACATGATCAAACCTGCTTGCTAATACCATCATACGATAATACACCCGGACGGTTATCACCCTGCTTGCTGCACGATAATTATCGCACTTTGCCGACAGGAGCGATCATTATGGGGCCTATGGCGTTCCGTACTTTCGGCACGGGGTAATTTCCGTGCGATACGGTATTAGCTAGGTACCTGGGTTGGAACAGCGATCTGAGTGCATATCTATCTGTTTACTTTATGAATTTTAATTGCAGATAACGTTGTTTTTTAATCCTTTTGAAGGGGATGTAAGGGGTTTGTTCGCTTTCTGTAGTTTCTGCTCAATAATATTGGATGACGCGAGATATAACATCTATTCTTACATTATTTAGATTTTTGAAAGCTTAAATTCTTTAGACTTTGTTTTTTATTTTTTAAAACGAATTTTAACAACTTGGTTCACATAGATAATAACCTGTAGCAATTATATTAATTTTGATACATTTTAAGTGATGATCTACCTGCATATTTTTTCATATTTGTCATTTTATTTTGTTTTTTATTTTGGCTTATTTGGCAGTGTGTATATTTTATTCCACAGTACATTTATACCAGACAAGCTCTAGACGTAAAGACTTGTAATTGGCTGTCAGATTGTCTTACTGTTATTTATCACCATTGTGTTTAGCTGTAAGTCTTCCGAAGTCTTAAAATAAATAAATAATTAGATACATTGAGCTTTCAAGAATTTGGTACTTTTGAGTTTTGAGTAATCGAAACTCTTTTCACTCTTTATTTTTTTTATTATAATAACAGCCTTCTACTTTTGCTGTTGTAGGCCAATGCCTCATGAAGAAATCTATTTGACACACGCTTCCATTCCAACATGAAATATTTATAACTACATATTTCAGCATTATCGTCTTTCCAATAGTTATGTTTCACTATGCAATAGAAACACAGGCTATATGCAAATAAGCACTGTCTGGAGAAACACAAATAGCTGCGGTTCCCCCGATATCAATTCACCGGATTGAACCAAAATATAACCCTGAATCGATCACCCTTATCACTTGAAACCTATGCCATAATAAACCTTCAAACAGACCCAACTCCGAACAATCTGTTGTTTTCTTTTCATGAAGTAATCCTAACAGATGGTGGTGACAAGAAAACGGAAAATATTGGAAAAGTTCTAAATAAATAAAGAAGGTTGGGTCTGAAAGAGCCTCTTGTTGTTATCAAAAAGGTTTTATTGGACCTTTGTAGTTTGATAGGACTGGCCGGTTTGAAGATAGGAGTTTTAAATTATGAATGACGTTAGCTCTTAGTGGCCAGTACGTTTTATGTGTTGACTTTGATATCGAATGTCAAAGGAGGTTTTGATTGAATTGTGGTCTAGTTTTCAATGTTATCGAAACATTTTATTTATACTAAGGTTATAAGAATTTAAATTATTGAAAAACTGATTCGAATACTAAAGTCTTTTACTGATAGGGTGCCATACAATACGGACTACTTTTTACCCAGCTGCAAGGAAAGGGTTATGTTTTTCGCGAGTATTTTATTCGCATATCTTTTAAATCGATATAATCTTAATAACTATAATCTATTTCTGTGCTAAAGGAGATTGCCCATACACAGGCCCCTTATGAGGTATTGTGTCTGCGATTTCAATATTATCCAAAAATAAGATTTATGTTTTGTGTTTTTTTTCCATCCGTGTCCTTTACTTTTTATGTACAGACAACAACAGATCAGGTTTCTTCACTTGGACATTTGTATGCACCTTATTGCATTGTAATAAGGGTTCATTTCAAGAACAGAATCATCGTTTTTTTTTTGTGAACCCCGCAATATAAATAAAAAATGTTTTCTAATTATGAATATAACGTGATTTTTCGACAATATACAACCAAATTCATCAAGATACAACCATTTTTATAAAGGGGCCCAAGTTCCCTTACAAAATGGGCATTCCCCTTTCATCCAAATCCGTCGAACCATTTGAGCGTAAAGAAGTAACAAACACACAAACACACACACAGTCAAAAACCCTTGTAATATGCCTTTGTAATATAATTGTGATGATATCAGTACGTTGATTTTTAAAACTATGTCATTTTTCCACCACATTTTATTACAACTGTTACGATTATCGATATTGTATGGTATTGGCAGTGACCACAACCACAGTTTGTAATAGCAGTACGAGTATGATAATAAATTTGGTAGATGGAACGTGAGATTTTATTTTTATACTAGCTGACCCGGCAAACGTTGTTTTGCCACAAAAATAACAAAACACCAAACAAGCATTTTTTGAATTCACTGTACTTTTATCATACCAACCCTACCCTACCTACCCTACCCTTCCAACCCTACTCTACATACCCTACACTATCTACACTACCCTACCCGACCAACCCTTTCTTACCTACCCTTACCTACCTTACCCTACCCTACGTACCCTACCTATTCTACCCTACCTACCCTACCCTACCTATACCTGCCTACCCTACAACGTCAATAATTTTTATTTTTAAACCTTCCCTGTATTCGGGCGAGCAAAATTAAAAAATAATTATTGAAATCGGTCGAGCCGTTGTTGAGTTTTAGCGAGACTAACGAACAGCAATTGATTTTTATATAGGTATATATAGAATTTTTATTTTTAAACCTTCCCTGTATTCGCGCGAGCAAAATAAAAAAAGAATCATTGAAATCGGTCCAGCCGTTGTTGAGTTTTAGCGAGACTAACGAACAGCAATTGATTTTTATATATATAGACTAGTATTTGCTTGGTGCGCGAGCTGCAAGCAGCTCGCGGCTTTGTCGTGTTTTTGAGAAGTATTCCTTAACCTACCCTACACCTACCCTACACCTACCCTACACCTACCCCACACCTACCCTACACCTACCCTACACCTACCCTACACCTACCCTACACCTACCCTACACCTACCCTACACCTACCCTACACCTACCTTACACCTACCCTACACCTACCCTACACCTACCCTACACCTACCCTACACCTACCCTACACCTACCCTACACCTACCCTACACCTACCCTACACCTACCCTACACCTACCCTACACCTACCCTACACCTACCCTACACCTACCCTACACCTACCCTACACCTACCCTACACCTACCCTACACCTACCCTACACCTACCCTACACCTACCCTACACCTACCCTACACCTACCCTACACCTACCCTACACCTACCCTACACCTACCCTACACCTACCCTACACCTACCCTACACCTACCCTACACCTACCCTACACCTACCCTACACCTACCCTACACCTACCCTACACCTACCCTACACCTACCCTACACCTACCCTACACCTACCCTACACCTACCCTACACCTACCCTACACCTACCCTACACCTACCCTACACCTACCCTACACCTACCCTACACCTACCCTACACCTACCCTACACCTACCCTACACCTACCCTACACCTACCCTACACCTACCCTACACCTACCCTACACCTACCCTACACCTACCCTACACCTACCCTACACCTACCCTACACCTACCCTACACCTACCCTACACCTACCCTACACCTACCCTACACCTACCCTACACCTACCCTACACCTACCCTACACCTACCCTACACCTACCCTACACCTACCCTACACCTACCCTACACCTACCCTACACCTACCCTACACCTACCCTACACCTACCCTACACCTACCCTACACCTACCCTACACCTACCCTACACCTACCCTACACCTACCCTACACCTACCCTACACCTACCCTACACCTACCCTACACCTACCCTACACCTACCCTACACCTACCCTACACCTACCCTACACCTACCCTACACCTACCCTACACCTACCCTACACCTACCCTACACCTACCCTACACCTACCCTACACCTACCCTACACCTACCCTACACCTACCCTACACCTACCCTACACCTACCCTACACCTACCCTACACCTACCCTACACCTACCCTACACCTACCCTACACCTACCCTACACCTACCCTACACCTACCCTACACCTACCCTACACCTACCCTACACCTACCCTACACCTACCCTACACCTACCCTACACCTACCCTACACCTACCCTACACCTACCCTACACCTACCCTACACCTACCCTACACCTACCCTACACCTACCCTACACCTACCCTACACCTACCCTACACCTACCCTACACCTACCCTACACCTACCCTACACCTACCCTACACCTACCCTACACCTACCCTACACCTACCCTACACCTACCCTACACCTACCCTACACCTACCCTACACCTACCCTACACCTACCCTACACCTACCCTACACCTACCCTAAACTTTGTTCCAAAAAACATAACCCTAATGTTTGCATTCGTCGCCAGGCACTGAGTTTCGCTTCACCCACTCAACCTTCGTAACGCTACGGAGGTCGCCGGCTCGCTTCGCTCGCCACCTCCCCCCTGCGCTGCACTCGGTCTCGTAGGTTCGCTCCACTCGGGATCCCTACGCTGAATCCGTAAAAAAAACAAAAAAAAGATTCGCCAAAACGGGGGGGGGGGGGGAGGGGGGAGATGGGGGGCAAGGGGGTCAACTTTGAAAAATGGTTTGTTTGTGACTATAGCATTGCCCCTTTATATGAATCTGAAAAAAGAAATGTTCCAAGTCTCTCAACTTCCGAGATCCGCTTAAAGGGGGGGAGAAGGGGGGCGAGGGGGTCAACTTTGAAAAATGGTTTTTACTTTACCGAGCCTCCTCTAAACGATTCCGTAAAAAAAACAAAAAAAAAAGATTAGCCAAAACGGGGGGGGAGGGGGGAGAAGGGGGGAAAGGGGGTCAACTTTGAAAAATGGTTCGTTTGTGACTATAGCATTGCCCCTTTCTATGAATCTGAAAAAATAAATGTTCCAAATGTTCCAACTTTCGAGATCCGCTTAAAGGGGGGGAGAAGGGGGGCGAGGGGGTCAACTTTGAAAAATGCTTTTTACTTTTCCGAGCCTCCTCTAAACGAAGCCGTAAAAAACAAAAAATACGGGTACCTTAGTTTCCGAGAAACGATAGAGGGGGGGAGGAGGGGGGGGGAAAAGGGGAGGTTTGGCACTTTTCCCATACTCACGGGAGTTACTTGTTTACGAATCTGTCAAAATATACCCACCTCCCCATCCACCATCTGGGAGAACAATTATGTCAATGAGTGAGTCAGTGAGTGGTAATGCAGTTTTATATAGTATAAAGCTTTATATAATATAGATGTAGATATAGCTATAGAAATAAATATATTTATTTATTTTTATTGTTTTTAATTTTTAAATAAAGAATTATTATTAATTTATTTTTGTTATAATTTATCTGGCTACACATTTTGACTGCTGCCGAATGTAATGTTCACAGCACAGAAATTACTAGTTTTTGCCAGTAACTTCACCAACGTATTTCACACGAGTCGTATATATTTCTGTGGCTCTGTTACTCTTCGATAGCGTAGCTTGCTATATAGTATGTACGTCCATAGATTACATTTCATAAACACTAAAAACTTTTTTATGATAATTTTTAGTTTATTTAGCCAGTCGTTTTAATGACTGCTGTTGAATGAAATATTTATAGCCCAGACTATTAGAAAAAGTGACTACTCGTATTACAACAAAGTGCGTAAGTGGTGTCGCGCCGCAGACAGAGAAGCCACTACGAACAAAGCGTCATTTTGCACACACACATTAACAATGCGATTTTACAGGGAATATTGGGCAATATTGGACCGAGCTTAATCGCGGCTGTCATGAGTGCTTTGTGCGGGGGCGTTTGTCACGTCATTTATACATTCATCATCTGCCTAGCCTTTTTCCCAACTATATTGGGGTCGGCTTCCAGTCTTACCGGATTCAGCTAAGTACCAGTGTTTTACATGGAGCGACTGCCTATCTGACCTCCACAACCCAGTAACTGGGTAACACGGTACACCTTGGCGAGACTGGTGTCAGATCTCAAGCTTCTGACTACCTGTAACGACTGTCAAAGATCTTCAAATGACAGCCGGGACCAACGGCTTAACGTGCTTTCCGAGGCACGGAGGAAACTCGGTATGTTGAAATGGTCACCCATCCACTGACCGACCTCGTCAAGCGTTGCTTAACCTTGATGATCGACCCGTGCGGCTGTTATTATTTAGCCACGAGCTCCTCCTCACGTCATTTATACATTAACCTTTATTAATTGTTACAGACCGAATATTTTTTTTTTTTTTTTTATTTGTAATGGGTTTGCTCTTGACTCTAGTCTAGGTCATAGGTGACAGAGACAGAGTCTACGATGGAGTGAGCTTACCCAGAAGAAGCCCTTCTTTTTATTATTCTTTCTTTCGTTCGTTTTTTAAGTTATAAAGGTCATTAAATTTTTCAAGATGACAAGTTAGAAATTCAATATCTAGGAATACTCGTATAATAAATTATTTTAAGTCCATAGACGAAATTGGAAAGGCTATGAAACTTGTCATAATAAAATCTGTTTCAGCTCACAAATATGTTTCCTTCAACTGCACAGCATAATTTTCTTCTTGTTTAAGTACATTTTTCTAGTTCGCTTCTTATTTTATTACCTTTTTTTCACATTTATATATTTATCGAGCTTGGTGTTTTTCACAATTTAATGTTTTTAGTGGGATCATTATTACATTATTGTTACGTCTTGTTGCCCTCCAATCTTCGTCGTATGTGGCGTATATTTAATGGATGTTTGACGCTCTGTCTACCCTCTAAGGCATGTAAGCATGATATGATGTATGTTTAGACGATTCAATGTATTTATGTTTGTAACTTATACAACCAACACATTTTTTTAATTCGGAATCAATATAGTAGCAACCCTAGTGAATCTGTTAAGCTTAGCTGTCAATTTTCGAAACGGTGGGAGTGGCCTTTCTGTGTGCTATTACCCAAAGGCCAGGGTGACCAGAGATGGGATTAAATGCTCAGATAGAGGATGGACTATTAATGTAAGAAACCCATTATGCCCAAAACCAACCCATTCAAAGGCATTATTGACATATCAATCTAATTTACGATACCATATAAACATTGATAGCTTCCCCATAAATTGCGGGCTGTATCTCTTTTCGGTAGTTATAAAACAAACAAATCTATTACGATTTGTATTGGCATAGCGAATCAGCATTTCCACATTTCAATTCGAATTCATTTTACCTATAAACCATCGTTTATTGCTTGCTAGTCACGCAAAACTATTTGGCTAATACATTTATAAGAATAGCGGTTTTCCGTGGCTTTGTTCGTGAGGGTATAAATCTTAAAAGCTTTACCAATTCCGCGAAATAATATTTTTTGTTGCTTTTAGAAAAGGTTGGTTTTAACAGAACACGCATATTTTTCTTATGTCGTGATGGGTCGGCTTGACCTCGATCTTGCCTGGTGGTAAGCGATGAATGAGGTCTATGTTTTATTTTTATATTCTAGTTCACATATTCACACGATTTACCCCGTTTATTGGAAAAAAAACTTAACATGGTGTTATTTGCTGATGACATCTTTAATTTTTTAAATAAATAGACGTACTTGTCAGGTTGACGACGTAAATAACGCGCAAAGGCAGGTTCAGGATTGGTTCACTGCCAATAATTTAGTTTTAAATGGTAAAAAAACCAAGTGCGTAAAATTTTCCTTGCCGAATGTCAAAAGTACTGATTGTGACATTATATTAAACAAGGAGAAGCTAGAATTCGTTGATAGAACGGTTTTCCTGGGGATCACACTAGACTCAAGGTTGCACTGGGGTCCTCATTTGGTATCCCTTGCGGGGCGGCTGAGTTCGGCGGCTTATTCTGTTGGAAAGATTCGTCGGTTAACGGATGTGGATACCGCCAGACTAGTCTATTTTAGTTATTTTCATAGTATAATGTCTTACGGTATCTTACTATGGGGTAGGGCTGCAGACATTGAGTCAATTTTTATTCTGCAAAAACGAGCCATCAGAGCGATATACAATCTTCGCCGGCGCGATTCTCTAAGGGAACTGTTTAAGGACATTAACATCATGACGGTTCCTTGTCAATATATTTATGAAAACATCATGTACGTGAGAAATAATTTACATCTTTTTAGTAAAACCGGCGACAGACATAATTATGTTACTAGAAATAGGGACCAATTAGTTCAACCAGGTTTCAGACTGGCTAAAGTAGCCTCATATTTCATGGGGTACTGTACAAAATGTTACAATAAAATGCCTCCCCACATTCTTGAACTGAATGAGACGAAATTTAAAACTTGTATAAAACGCACACTATGCAGGCTGGCATATTATAAGTTGTGGGATTACATCACTGATAAAAATGCTTGGCTAAATGCTAGTCCTGCTCCACAGCCACTAGGGCGCAAAAACAAGTGATATGCAGAACATTATTGTTTTGAATTATTGTTGGACCTTCTGAAGACTGTATAAATATATTTGTATTGTGTAAACTCAATTTCAATCATCAAGGTACCTAAATATTGTAAAAGTTTTTTTTTTTTTTTTAAAAAGAGTTACTTGTGCATTCTTCTCCATTACAAGCTACTTTCCGAATGCACAGTAGAATCAACTATTATTATTTGTAAAATGTAACGTTCAAAAGTGCCGCTTGGTGGCCTACTTGAAATAAAATATCTTTGTCTTTGTCATAACTGATTTACAATCACACGTGCAAAAAATAAGGTACAACACAAAAAATCTGATTGACATCTACTAGTTGTCAATCACCTACCAAACTTACCAAAGACACCGACTTCCAAAACTAAAGTGAGAAAACCGGCATGTCCTAGAACCGAAAATTTGAAGACATGTGACATCCACCAAACCGCAATGGGCCCACGTGGTGGATTACGGCCCATTCCCTCTCTCACAGAGAGGAGGCCTGTGTCCCAGCAGTGTTAACATTAAAAAGGCAGATGATGATGATGCACATAAAGTTATATAACATAAAATAGGTTTTGTATTTAATGTGTAGTCAATATCTACCTCAGTTCTAGACAAGTGTCATTCGATGTTAGCGATGGTTGAAATGTCAAAATTTAAGGGGTTGATCACATAACATTTCGATAGCGTTTGACATCCCCACACATTTTTTTCCAATTTTAACTGACTCCGAAAAAAGGAGGAGGTTCTCAATTCGTTACCCAATGATTCCTGGACCGGTTTGGAAAGTTCTTGTTTTGTTTCCAAGTAGTCCCACAGTCAGGATCTGATGATGGAATCCTAGAGAAATTGAGCCCACTTTTAAAATTGTATGGGCATACATATAACGATTTTGGTATTTTCATCAACATGGCAAGCATTTGCATTCAGAAAGTATGATTTGGTGAAGTGGAACTGATGATGAAGACGACAGATAGCAACTGGAACTTCTCAATGAGAAGTATGTTTTGGGTGTAAGATATCGCAAATAGTTAAATGACTGCGATGAAACAAATATAAAAAAAATGGTTCTAAAGAAAATGGTACCATCGAAGTTGGAAGATAAGCATTGGATCTCCGTAATAAAACAATGTATCCCAGTCGTGTTTAGTCTTGTTAGAATTGTTATGGCAAGCCCTCTGGCTATAAATGGTTTCATGGTAAATATATGGTATCAAAACTAAAAAGAGAAAAAATTAAAAACTTCATTACCAAAAACATAAACTGACTTCCAAAATAAAACACTTTTGTAGTGTTAGCGAAAAGTATTTTTTTTTCGGAAGTCGGTATCAAAACCGATAAAAAAATAGGTACCAAAGACACCGACTTCAAAAAATAAAATTATTTTTCGTTTTGTAGTGTTTTGTTTTGGAAGTTGGTTTAATTATTTTGTTAAAAAGCTTTTCCAATTGCTATCGCCACGCTTACGATGATAAAATGTCTAGGGCCTCAGATTACTTTACATAAGCGTGATCGTATGTCTACCTACTATTTACTTTCGAAGCGTTTTACAGTTAATTCACCGTAAAATGGCCCTATTCTGAGCGACATATTGCTTCCATACACATTTTGCTTTACAAAACATAACAACGGTCGACACCGTTCTCGGTACTTGAAATGTTTGTGTGCTTGTGAGCACCTACTTTTATAAATAAATGAGGATCAAAGGCAACCAGCCATCCTGTTCCAAAGAGGTTTCCGGTACCATGTAAGTACAGTCAAAAACATCAAAAGAAAATGGGGACAATGTCTGTTTCAAAAGTGTTTATATCACCTTTCTATGATTTTGTAAATATTTACTTGTCGTAAAAAACTTATAACGAATAATGACTTGTGTAGACAAATATTTAAAAAATAAACAGAGATCTGCTATTTTAATATTAATAACGTGAAAGTCACCAAACTCTTTGATAGCCGACTTTTGGCACGGTGATCACACAAAATTATCAAACTTTTATTACTTTCAATGGAATTCTAATATTTTATGTACAGCAATGCTTGTTTAGTTCAGATTCAGAAATCAAGGTATAGATTTCTGAATTAAGAATTTGAAGAAGAGTAGTTGTTAAATTCTGCCTGAAACCTGGCAAATTTGGGCACAAATACAAAACACGCACACGCACGTTTTACAAGTTCTTAACCCCTAATACCCAATTCAAAAATCGGCGCTTAGTTCTCAAAAGGCTTCAATGAATCTTTTTTCTGGCAAGCAGAGCTGCACCAAATCTAGTGACCGTTATAGGAACATAAAACATCCCTCCATTTTTCCTCATTACCTAGTACCAAAGTAGACCAAAGTATACTTCTCTCCTTTACACGCATTGTACTAACCTCATAGATGCTCCAGGCTACACAATAGAGCCCTATCTACCCGTATATCATACTCGTACTTCAATTCGTTCGATAAAGATTTTCTCAAAGAAAACAGGGCTCGCAATAAATAATGGCGCACAATGGATCGTTGTTATGTTTTGTAAAGCAAAATATGTATGGAAGCAATATGTCGCTCTTGAATCTGAATAGGGCCATTTTACGGTGAATTAACTAAATAAATAGTAGGTAGACGTACGATAACGCTTATGTAAAGTAATCTGAGGCCTCAGACATTTTATCATCGAAAGTGTGGCGATAGCAATTGGAAAAGCTTTTTAACAAAATAATTAAACCGACTTCCAAAACATGAAACTGAGGATCAAAGGCAACCAGCCACCCTGTTTCAAAGAGGTTTCCGGTACCATGTAAGTACAGTCAACAACATCAATAGAAAATGTGAACAATGTCTGTTTCAAAAGTGTTTATATCCTCTACTTTGTCGATAGCGGTACGGGCCGCTATCGACAAAGTAGCGGATTTATAACAGCTCCCTATTTAGAACTGAGGCTCTTAAAAAATGACATTATGTCAACGAAAGCGTCGAGACAGCGATTGTAATAATGTCAACAATGTATGGGATAGTCAAGCGCTATCGCAATGACACGTGATCAATTCTTTAAATTTTGGTCATCGTCATCGCTTAAACCATTTTCAAATAGAAAGCAAACCGATAGCGGAGCGAAGTGTTTTTATTTTGTAATGTATGGTATCTTTTGAATCTAATCACATAGAAAAGCGAAAGCGAACCGATACCGTGGCGAACCAAAAGGCGTGTGACGCTATGTCAAACCAAAGGCGAGCGCGCGAAGCAAGGCGTAAGCGACATAGTTGGGTTACAGTTCTCGCCAAACTTCTTGGCCACCCTGAAGTTGGCTACAATGGCTGCGCAGTTGTAAATCTCATACAAAAGCAGCACCGTGTCGTGCCTCGCGCATCCGGTAGCCCAACTTCAGGGCGGCCAAGAAGTTTGGCGAGTTTGGCTGGCTTTGTATGCACGGCGCGGGAGTCAAACAGAGAGTGAATGCGAGCAAAGCAAAGGGGCGCACGACTGTTGTGTTCATTTACAAATTCAAAACTGTTTTGACCCGACTCCCGAAGGAGGGTAATGTTTTTATCCGTCCCGTATCCGTACATACGGTTACACGATACCCCTTGGCAGGACTGGTGTCAATTTTACAAAGGCATACCATACAAAAAAAATGAAAACGTTACTCCAAATATGTATACTAGCGATATAAAAAAAAAGAAAACTATCGACCAAAAACCTAACCATTCATTCTGAATAGTGCCCGTACACCGATGAATGATAAGTGTTATCGAAACACACTCACAATACGGCCGTACAACCGCTATCGAACGCTCGATTGATTCCTCAGATTTATATATAGACAGCTTTTGTACACGACTACTGCCTTTTGTAAGGGTATGTCATTATTTTTGTATATCAGAGTATTGGACGGTAAAATATTGATATGGCTGGCAGTGGAATTTATTTTGTATTGGGTTTGTAATCGGATAATGCTATAGAGGAATTTGTCAATGTTTTTTTTTAGTATTCGATAATGGTCAACGACCTGATTTGTCCAAAAAGTAATGACGCGTCGACCGCGTTCCGAAAGAGCGTTAGACACTGCGTCTTTCAGGCCTCCCACTACATGGACCTGTAATGGCTGCCGAAACCTGCTGAATGGGGCTATGTTCATCAGTGAGCGTCTTTCGGCTATGATGATACTATTCTTCAGCTGTCTTATTACCTAGCTCTGGTCTATCTCCATCCCGCATAATATAGAGGGAAGTGGATGTCATATTTTTCTTCCTTCTCCGCTGTGGTATTCTGATTAATTTCGTTGCGGAAGAACCCAAAACAGCTGAATCGTTTCGCCGAGACGCGTAGAGCTTGATTTTCTCGGCGCTTTTGTGATGTTCACAACTGTTAATTCTGGCTATCAGATTATTGGTTATCAGGTTCTGGTTAATGTTTTTGTAGTGGTTGGGAATAAGTGAATAGTTATGTAGTTAAGTTTGAGTGGTGGGCAGGCTTGTCTTGTTGCAAACGTTAAGGCCTAATCTCATAATATGAAGGACTATCAAGCTGTTGTAGGACACAAAACCTATATTTTGACATTACAAAACACTAGACTATTTTTGTTTTCTCGGTTTCGTTTCTACGGCCTATACCACTGTAACTATGGAACTGTACATATATGGTACAGTAATAGGTAATAAGTAGCTTTATATCAATTGCAAAATCAGATCGGCACTTTTAGGTTAAAGGGTTACTTCCTACAAACATATTAACAAATAGTAATTTTTTTTATGAGTGAAATAGTTTGTATAGCATTAGGTTACAAATATAGCAAAAGCTTAGGGAAGATGGCAACTGTGTTCCAAGCAGAAACATTATGCCATAATAACCTGTGCTCAAGAGAATATAGATAGAGGAATCAGAGGTAAATCCATATTTATTCTTAGTGACAGTCAGGCTGCAATTAAAGCCATGGCATCCTACAAAGTGGACTCCGAACTTGTTCTGGATGCTATCTAAACCCTAAACAGGCTTGGGAAGCATAACAGAATAAGACTGATGTGGGTCCCTGTGCACAAAGGAATCCATGGAAACGAAGTTGTAGATGAACTGGCAAGAGAGGGCTCTGCAAATGATTTTGTGGGTAACCATGTATAGGCATTTCCGTGCGTTCAAGCATTTTTGCCATACCTATTATTGGAAACAAATATAGCAGCTCACAATGTAGGACCCATTAATATTAATGCAAATTTTTATCCATGGTGCTAGGCAACTGGGCTTATCCCAGTTGTAAACGACCCTTTGTGCCTATTGGCCTTGTTTTTTCTGTCTCCTGCTTGATATGGAGGGAAGTGGAAATTTGTACTTTTACCTAATCCGCCGTTATTATTTTCTGATTAATTTCGTTGCGGGATCCAAGACAGTTAAATTCATTCTCCGGGACTTCGTCGAGGTTCATTGCCTCGGCGCTTTTCTGGTGGTCGCCACTGTTGATTCTGGCTTTCAGGAGTTGCAGTGGTTTGGGAATAGTGCGGTGGGATTGTCTCAAACAAAAAAAAGTCTATAGGCATTTCGACGTGTCTCGTAAAAGCCACATTTAGGGAGCTTGCAGATCACAGACAACAAACACATTGGCTGTCTAATACCGGTCTGGAACACTCCAATAAATGCCTGGGCTCTACGTTCAAAGCACGGGAATGTATTAGGAATATGAGCAGGGGCAAATCGGCTACCTGCTTGGGGCCTTTACTGGGCACTTTGGAACCAAAGATTTGCTCATGAAGATGGGTCTAACCGCGACACCCATATGCATGTTGTGTGGGGAAAATACGGAACGCATGGAGCACCTTCTGTGCACATGCGATGCATTGGCTGGTAAGCGAATGAGTCTCCGATACCCAAAACCAGAAGGCGATAGGCTCATATCTCCTAGTCTCGTTGTAAAACTCATGAAGAGAGTTTTCAACGAGTTTGAGGAGAAGTAGGGTATCCAGGGGACCACAATAAATCCCAATGGGTCGAATGGTCCGAGCTATTTTTCGGCCCCTCCACAAGATAAAATAAGATTGTATAGCATAATTCTACAATGATTACCCAAAGGAATACCCATGTACACATCAGGTTAGTTAAAATTCTATACACAACATCACGCAACATAGCCGCGCTAAAAATTCTCGCAACCAACTATCCGTGTAACATTTTTAACAATGTAAACACTGGGCTGTTTAGTCTGCGATTGAAACGTGTAGTCCCCGATGTAATCGACTAATGGAGTCTCCTCGTCCGAGTGGGCTCACCTTCCAAACTGAATAGGTGGGAGCAGAAAATCCAACCCACAAAAATGTTTGGGGAATACTTTCATTTTGCGTACAGCTAAGGAGTGGAATTCTCTTGGTTTTGTATTTTTTGTTATGTTAAAGTTAATGAGCTGTTTGAGAGAGAAGAAGCTGACCTTCTATTAAGTTAAGTTCATCATATTTATCTTATGTAACCGGGCAAGAAAATGCCCAATCATACATTGCTTGATCTGGCAATTAACGCCAGCAGAGTAATAGTGTAACATACAAAAATCATTGGCAATGCCTTTCATTTTGACAACAATAACTGCCATTGCGTTGTTGCCGCTGTTAAGCAGATGAATTTATTTTTCAAACGAAATTCAGATTATGATTTTAAAAAAATTGGTTGTCTGTAAAGTCGGTTTACGGACGATAGTTTAAAGTGACACCGTCATGATGCGGCGCAAGCCGAACGCTCAAGCAGATCGTGCCTGTCGCTCGCTCGTGTAGCGCTCTCACTACGATCGCAACGTTACAATGAGCGTAAAATGAGTCATCTTTTTTACCCGACTGCCGAAGGAGGGTAATGTGTTTATCAGTCTATGTATGTATGTTTGTTCCTATGTGGCGTTCTAGAGTCCAAACGCGTTGGCCGATTTTTATGATTCTTACGTCAAGTGTCACTGGCTACATTAAAATAGGATAATTGAAAAATGGCGGATTTTGGGTGCCATATTGTGGGGGAATTTTTTTTTCTTCCAAACCCATCGTGTGGTGTATCAAAATAAAGTGTTTTTAGAGGTGATTTCAAAAATATAATTCGTGCGTGTAGCCGGCGTTTATCGATTTATTAGACGTTGTCACGTCAATAATGCAAGAGCTAAACAGAAACTTTTGCGATCACCAGATCAAAAATGATTTCAATAAATTATTCTGAACAAATTAAGCTCATAATGTCTCCCCTTGTGTATCTTCTGTCCTTTCCTTTATATGTCAGATATAAATGAATACCGGTTACATAAAGAGTCCATGCTTTTATTCCAAAGCGTGGCGAATGTTGAGAGTTCAGATTTGCTTCATGTCGAAAATATTAGAAACCAGTGTCCCTTTTAGAGATACTTGTTTGAGTTGTGAATAAAAGAGTGAATGGTAAATTGTAAGGAATGATTGAGATTAATTATCTGTCAGTTTATTCGTTTGAAGTATATTAGGTACAGGTCGTTGAAGTGGAGATTTTAATTCAGAGGTAATAATATAAATTCATATCTATACATGTGAAAGTTTATATGGCAATAATAACAAATACGCAATTTTTTATATTTTTGTCTTCCTGTCTGTTTGTTTGGGTTAATCTTCGAAATGGCTGGACCGATTTTGATGGCACTTTTACTGGGTGACGTTGTACATGGGCTACTTTTTATCCTGGAAAAAATATCACTTTTACTGTGAGAAAATAAAAATAAAAATAAAAAAAATACGAGTCGGACGCGGACGAAGTCGCGGGCAACAGCAAGTTTTTTAGGGTTCCGTACCCAAAGGGTAAAAACGGGACCCTATTACTAAGACTCCACGATCCGTCTGCCTGTCTGTCTGTCCGTCTGTCACCAGGCTGTATCTCATGAACCGTGATAGCTAGACAGTTGAAATTTTCACAGATGATGTATTTCTATTGCCGCTACAACAAACGTGATTTTTTTGCCGTTTTTTGCGATAGTGATACGGAACCCTTCGTGCGCGAGTCTTGGACTCGCACTTGGCCGGTTTTATTAAATAATACCTGCTATTATTACCCCACTGCAGGGCAAAGTTTTCTTCTCACATAGAGAAATCACAAACATTAATCAGCACGTAAAAAATATGAAAAATATTTCTTCAGAGGACTAACAGCTAGAATTCAGATGGTAAAAAATCACACATCACATCACATCATCAGCCTATTAATGTTCCCACTGCTGGGATACAGGCCTCCTATCTGTGAGAGGGAATGGGCCGTAATACACCACGCGGGCCCAGTGCAGGTTGGTGGATGTCACATGTCTTCGAATTTTTGGTTCTGTGACAGTTTCTTCACGATGTTTTAAAAAAATCAGTTGAGACCCAATAATAAGTTTTCACTAATGAAATTGTTAGAGTAGAACAAGAGACACCGTCCGCCTCTGTACGTTTGTGGACTTAAATTATTAAATAAATAAAAGACAGTAGAAGTAGACGGACAAGAAAAAATTAAAGACAAAACGTCTTTCAGATGAAAGTAAATACTATCCACTATTTCATTTGTAAAAAAGTTATAAAAGATATTCGAAGTTTTTCTGTACGTGTAAAATTAAAATTATGTAAAACTTCAAGCAACAATTTGATTTTCAGTTAGCTTCACAGCTTTTCAACGGAAAAACCTAGTTGCATAATTTAACCTGAGAACTGAGTGAATGAATACAAGCTCGAACATGGCACCGTTTCTAAACAATGTTTTTGTTTTAATTCCGTACATTGTTTATTTTCGTAGCTCTAATGGACGGTACCCGATATCTTTTAATTACATTTCTTTGAAGGCAAACATCTTCTTTGAAAACATCTTTAAAGGAAAAAACACTCACTGAAGTGCATACAAATCTCGTAGCGCCGTAGCAGCGTAGTATGTGCTACGGTGTAGCGCGTAGCACGGCAGAATAGGGGACCGGATTTTATGTGGAAGGTAATTGCTAAGATGAAAGAGGTAACGAACGCAAATGCTTACTTCAAGAGGCAAAATGATTAAAGTACCTAATTCTCTGTCTTGTTACCGATTTCAATTAAGAGTTTCACGTTTGAATTTTGCTTTGTAAATCCTAATTCTGTTTTAGATAAGCCTGTTCTGTGATGCTAAGTACAACATCTTTGATATTACATTGTTTTGGCGTACGAGTTATATTTAGAGCATGGTCGCTTCAATATATTAGAATGGATCGTTTTACGTAGCTTTAACATTTGGCAACGGATTCACCTACTTGGTTTTTGTAAAAAGATAATTAATATTATTTTAAGATGTTTTGAGATTGAAATTATATATATATATAAATACTATTAGACCTTAAATCATTGAGCTCCGTAACGCACAAATATCAAAATTATTTCAAACAGGAACCGCGGCTTCGAAGAGTGACTGTCAGAGTGACTGTCTCGCTGTTTTGTCAAATGAGAGAAAGTTTGGTCACGCCGTTTCTTCATAAAAAAGAGAGTTATCACTAGCACGTCGATAAGCACTAGAATGGCTTAGCTGACAATGCTGACGGGTTCGTACCAGCGAACGTCTTCAAGCACCACATTGTCACGATGTTTCGTCGCAAGATTGATAAATGTCTAGAATGCCAATGAACGTAATCTGTACCCAAGACAGGCAGTTATGACGCGCTTTCAGAAGCACGTCAATGAGAACCAGTATCATAGTCCAGTTTTGACGATACATAGTAATATCTTACTAAACCGCAATCACAAGCGTGAACACAAGCGTGTTGATAAGGGCGAGAATGGCTAAGCTGACGATGCTGACGGGTCCATCACAGAGGACTTCTTCAAGCAGCGCCTGACACGCTGTTTCGGCACAGTAGAGATAGTTTTGCCAACCTATTATGTAAAGTTATAATGTGTAACAAGTTCAATTTGTCACGCTGTTTCGTTACGCGAGAAGTAATTATTTCACGCTGTTTGGTTACAAGAAAGATGATGCTGATTTGGGATATTACGCTTACCTGCAATGACCAGCACGTCGATAAGGGCGAGAATGGCTAAACTGACGAGGCTAACGGGCTCGTCCCAGCGGACGTCTTCGAGCAGCGCCTGACACGCTGTTTCGTTCAGTGAGCGCATATTACGCGCGTCGCACCGCGCGCGCGAGCCGCCGCGCGGCGCATCGCCCGCTCGCCTTCAGGTTGTTACTGGCATAGTGCTCGGCTCTGCAATAATAAAAAAATCTGTGTTCAAAAGCTGTTGAATTTCATTAAAGTTAGGTTTTACGTTAATCTACTATCTAGCCGCCTGCAACTTTCGGGATCTGAACGTAGCGAGTGACAGAGCTATCAAGGAAGCTGCATACTGGTCAGACAAAATTTGAGTTCATCGATACGAAAAAAAGGAGAAACCTGATAATTAATGAATGATGCTTAATAAATATTTATAAAAAAAAATATGTATCTTAAAATATAATTTTTAATAAATAATTTTTAAGGGGTTTTTGAAATTCTCAGAAGTCTTGGGATTTAAATTATTGATAGCATTTATTTGCACAATATTTTCTTTTTCAAAGTTGATACGCACGAGTACCTACTGTGATTCTCAATAAACCCAAAATTAAAAAAAATATATATATATCCACCAGAAAGCCTTACAGTTCGAATTAGGATCCCACGTTTCTGATAACACTGGCCGAATTATAAACCCAAGCTCCCACGCCCGTCTGCCTATCAGTAAGATGGATTATGTGAAGAGGTATCCATAATCATGAACACTCAAGAGATGCGAATAAACAAGCAATTATTTTTTTTCAATTTTATTACTTTTAGACGTCTAGTTATAGCCCGCGAATTAGTTCTCATTTTAGGGACCCATTCATTTTTAACACGCTTTTATTAGCTTGGTATGTATCTATGTATCAATGTAACGGAATCTTTGAACGTGATTTTCACCCACTTCAAAACGTCGGATTGAACTGAAACTTTGCACACCTATCAAGGACCGATGACAATGCAATAATTTAGTCAAAGTCAAAGTACTTTTGAAAGTCAAACAAAAATTAAAATTTACAAGTAATAAAAGTTGATTCTACCGTACGCGTTTAAAATTTTTGTCCCATTAGCCTTACCAAGATCTTCAGGATTAGCGACTTTTTAGTTCAATTTACCATTAAAGCGTGTTTTTTAGTTATTTTTGAACTACAATTTATTAATGAAAAAATCTGTTATTTACTTGGCTGCACGCGAAGCAAGACCACTGTTGAAACCGATCAAATTATTCCTTAGGCGCGATGTCAAAAATGAAGAAAATAAATAAGTTTATTTGTATTATATAGAAAGAGTTAAGTTTAATCTTTGTATAGATAGTAGTGGTCACGCCACATGTGATGATTTTCGAGGATCTGGGGGGTGACCATAAGCTCTTAGAGCGGTATCAATTTGAGATCGAATAAGGGACAGATGTATCTGACTTGTATACATCTGTCACTTACTCGATATCAAATTGATACCGCTCTAAGAGCTTATGGTCACCCCCCAGTACCTCTTGATTCGACAAAGTTATCTATTGAAATGAAGTTTTCAACTGAGATCTATGCAGAAACACAATCAACATGTTCCTTGTTCTTGTCCTGTTACTTAGAGACGACGACGCACACATTTTTTCCCCCCATTCTTCCCTGTCAACCGTCAGTATCATTCGCTTCATTTTCTTTCATGTTATTCCTCACACAATCCATAAATTTTTCTTTGATCTCCATTTGCCAATCTAAGAAATATAAGAGAGAGAGGCAAGATAAGAAAGAACTTGCAGCATCTAAATATAAATTCCGTATTTATAGGTATAAACCTCTTCAGGCTAAACTTAGTCAATAAGGAAACTGTATGATAAAAATAAAGATTAAAAAAGAAAGAAAATCAACCTTCAAACTCCCAGCAATAATTGAAACAGTGTAGGTTTGTACTGAAACGTACAACGTCACCCTGAAGCCACGGATGACTAAGGCAGTGCACGCCAGTGTCTCTACGTCATGAGTATACGTCCGTGTTATGCGAGGATTGGTTAGGTAAGTCTGCTGAGCTATTTTTAGGCTGAGGTATTATAATAATAGAATGTGCTGTGAATACTTTAATCGACGAGAGACAGGTTTTTGAAGAAAATGTGAAGAATATCTTTGTGTAGGACTGTAAAGTGTCTAATATTTTAAAACAGTACTATTTTACAATGGTGGATAAATTATGTAAGGAGTGATACGAGACTGAGTGATAGCGTGATGGTTGATATTAAGCACGGAAGATGAAGAAAACATTTTGACCCCACCACAGATAATATAATACTAGCATACAGATGCCTCATCCCATACAAATAAACCGTGCCGACATTACTAGCGTTTTTCATCTGATTAATCTTGTTATTTTTGTAAGTACATTAATCGCGTTCGATCCCGTTTCACGGCAATAGATGGTGTTAGCAGCGACTTGCAAGTAAAACGGTTTACTAGGTTCATGAATAATTTTTTCATTAAAGTCAGTGAAGGTTCGTTTTATAGTATTTTTTGCACGTTTTTACAGCTTTTTTTTGCACCAAAATGTGTTACAATACAAATTTTAACAATCGAGTGGAATGCTTCGGTAATTAAAAAATGCGCCATCTACTGGTATCAATTTTAAATGATCCGTTGAAATAATTTTTGAAATGTGAATTAAGAGCCCAATATTCCAAAATTTTGTACTTAGGAGAGTTGATTAAACAAGAACATACAATTTTTATGTTTAATTCCAGAAATTGTTAATTGTACATGTCGCGCCATCTAGTACGATTTATTTGAACCAAATTTTCTTTGTTAACAATGAGACCCCGTGACCCCACGTAACATCGGGCAAAGGGAGGGAAATGGTGTACTTCGTACTTTCTGTAAAATTCGAATATACACAATTTGAAGGCGAAATAGTCGGTTTTTTTCACACATTGATTGTACTTCAAAACAATCAGACATTAAAACGAGAAAGAATACTACACCTTTTTTGTTTAGCCATTGCCGTACCACTGCTGTGCAAATACATTACACTCATAAATAGATTTTTTGAGCTTGGTCGTTCCCTCATGTCTGAGGATCGTGGTCAGCATCAGGGTTGCATCTGGGGTGGATGATCTGCCTTCACCAAAGTCTGTCCAGCGCATCCCTTACGACCGTGTAGAATTTGAGGGACGAGTCTTTCACTTGATCGGTCCATCTTGTTGGTGAACGACTGCGATCTTTTCGCCTTCGGTATTCCCAACCACCATCAGCTATTCCAAATTCTCGTCACTTCTGCGCATTGTGTGACCGAAATACGAAAGAGTGCGTTGTTGGCATTTAGTGGACAAGCGAGTTTTTATTCGGAGCTGGGTCTGGATCGATACATTGGTGCGTTTCGCAGTCAAAGGTATTCTTAGCATTCGTTTTCAACACCACATCTCGAATGCATCAATCCTTTTGGTGGTCATAGAATGATAATAAAAAACAACCGGCACTACCAACCTAACAGGCCCAACATGATCAAAAATACACCACTCTCCTTAAATAAATGGGATTGCCATTTCCCAAAATTGTCAAGAACCATGCCTCACCGAAACTCATTAATATTAATACCCAGTACACACTCTGTTAGGCTGCCTTTCCACTAGAGACGAGTGAGGTAGATAAGCGGTGAAGCTAAGCTACGAAATCGTAGCCGATGTGATTCGCTATGAAATTACGTGCACCTACCTTCGTTGAAAATTATTAAACAGAGCTAACCCAAACTAAACCATAAAAAATAATCGCGTATCGCGTATAATCAGAGTATTGCTAGCCCAGTGGTAACGGCTGCGATTTACAAGTTGTAGGTCGTTCCAGGCAGGCGATTAACTTTGTGTAAATTATTTCATCACCACTGCTCTCAAAACAGCGAAGGAAAACATCATGAGCAAACCGTCATGTCCTAGAACCAAAATCAGACATGTCTGGGCCTGCGTGGTTGATTAAAGCCGATTCCCTCTCACGGAGAGGAGGCCTGCACGCACAACAAACCATATGGGAGTCTAAGTGTGGAAAAGGGGGTCCATCTATCCGTGACATAGTCATCATCAGAGTTTTTGCAATTATTTTCCCAACAAGGTCGGGGTCGGCTTTCAATTTAATCGGATAAGTATGATAAGACGATTCAGACCCAGTGACCTCATAGTCACTGATTAGCTCGATAACCTTGGACAAGACCAGTTGTCAGTCTAGCTCTAGATAGTTCAACTCATATGTGCTTGCGGCGCCATGTGTGCGTGCGCTGTAATTATACAGCTTTAACACACACACGTGTTGTTCGGACGACGACTGCCACACAAATTAAATGTGTATAGTTACAAGGGTACGCACACATGGCCTCGCGCGCTCAGATGCGTTGAAGTATCTATACCTGAAATGGATGTAAAAAACCGGCCAAGTGCGAGTCGGACTCGCGCACGAAGGGTTCCGTACCATTATCGCTAAAAATGGCAACGTTTGTTATATGGGAGCCCCACTTAAACATTTATTTTACTCTGATTTTAGTATTTGTTGTTATAGCGGCAACAGAAATACATCATCTGTGAAAATTTCAACTGTCTTGCTATCATGGTTCATGAGATACAGCCTGGTGACATACAGACAGACGGATCGCGGAGTCTTAGTAATAGGGTCCCATTTTTACCCTTTGGATACGTAACCCTAAAAATCTACAAAATGATAGCCGGGGCCAACAGCTAAGAGATTTCTAACGCACGGAGACTTATTAGTATATAATGGATATGTCATGGACCAAGTGATTAACCAAGGCACTATGTAAAATGCCCGGGCAATATAAATCAAGTCAAGTCAAATCTGGCAATGTAATGAATATTGATTTAAAGTTCATGATTTATCACATTGTCTGGTCATTATGAATATTGGTACTAAACTGTTGGGCAATTCGATAGCTATGGTACTTATGTATAGATTTACTTAAAAATTTCATTAGCTACCATACTGATTCTATATTAAATTCAATGTCCACATACACATATTTTTATTACCCTGCCGATATTATTTTTATTATTTTTAGTGATGGGCATTATTCAGAAAGCCCGGTCAATTTAATTATTTCAATAGTTTTAAGCATATTGCCTACTCATATTGGACATTTTTCAAATTGTCTGGGCATTATGAATAATGCCGTATTTATTACTTGTTCCATAACAGATATATTCACAGACCGACCTTGAAAAGCCGTACTGCTGTTGTTATTTAGCCACGAGCTCCTCACTTTTGATATCATACATATCCTTCGCCACGAGGTCTCAACGTTAAGAAAGAAAATATGGTTTAAATAAATCTCACTAGATGGCGCGTTATGCGCCGATCTGTTATTGAATGTTTGTAAAATTATAATTTTCCGGAATTGAACATAAAAATGGTATGTTCTTGTTTAATAAACTCTCATAAGCACAAAATTATGGAATATTGGGCTCTTAATTCACATTTCAAAAATTATTTGAACGGATCATTTAATAGATGGCGCGGTTTTAAATTTCTGAGGCATTCCACTCGATTGTTTAAATTTGCATTGTTACAGATTTTGGTGCAAATAAACTGTAAAAACGTTCAAAAAATACTATAAAACAAACCTTAACTGTATTAAAAGAAAAAAATATTCACGATACGAATAAACCCTTTTACTTACAAGTTGCTGCTAACACCATCTATCTATCGCCGTGGAACGAAACCGAACGCGATTGAAGGACAAAAAATAATCGATTTAATCAGACGAAAAACGCTAGTTACGTCGGCACGGTTTCTTTGTATGGGATGAGGCATCTGTATGCTAGTATTATATTATCTATGCCTTCGCTAAGCTATTTAGCACATCTTTGGAAAGGCAGGTTTAAGATCCTCCATGATTATACATGCTACGTGTACTTCAAAGGACTATAAGTGTGTGGGATAGAGGTTCTCAATTAAACTTAACTCAGATTAACAAATAGGAATTCGAATTACACGTTATAGAGACGGGATTGAGTGTGGTACAAGGAAGGATATGTTCATGTAATTCAGGTCATTTTGAGTCGATTTTATCTAAACTAATTGTGTTATTATAGTGGCGTTGTATATTTGTAAAATCTCTGGCATGTTCTGATGCGATTGAGAATATTCTTTTACTGTTAGAAAGCTGTCGTCATTGCTGGGTGTAGTAGCCGTGTGTAGCCGATTACGAATATTCTTTTACTGTTAGAAGGCTGTCGCCATTGCTGGGTGTAGTAGGCGTGTGTAGCCGATGACGAATATTCTTTTACTGTTAGAAAGCTGTCCACATAGCTGGGTGTAGTAGCCGTGTGTAGCCGATTACGAATATTCCTTTACTGTTAAAAAGCTGTCGCCATTGCTGGGTGTAGTAGCCGTGTGTAGCCGATTACGAATATTCCTTTACTGTTAGAAAGCTGTCGCCATTGTAGGGTGTAGTAGCCGTGTGTAGCCGATTACGAATATTCATTTACTGTTCGAAAGCTGTCGCCATTACTAGGTGCCCGGAAAAGGCGCGGTTCCTGGAGAACATAGATTAACTCACTAGGAAGGTAATCTGTGCTGGAGAGCGACGGGTTCAAAGCCACAATAAAAAACTAGTTTATGTTATTTTGAATAGAGCGTTAATTCAGAAACATTAAACCACGAAATAGGTAAAGAAACCTTTTCAGGTAAATATTGCTTATGTTGCTGTTTAAGGTTACACTAGTCGACGGCACGAACTATTTTGTGCGCGGGGTTAAAATGCCTGCTATCTCATCCGACAACTCGTGCGAAAGAGATAGATGCTGTGATGGGCAGTAAGAAGCGTTTATAACGACTAAAATATGTATATTTTCAAAATAAAATTATTTGCATTGAACTACTAATCTATCCCTGTATGGTAGCCGTTTTGCAATTTTCCTTGTTCTTATGGTATTTATTGCCGCCAGATGCGTCAAAATTAGTGTTGAAATATGGAACTTTCGACGCTGATAACTTCAAATATATTTCTTTTTTACTTTTTTTGTTTCCATACAGGGCTAGGGCTAGATAATGATGAGACAAATTGATATAATTTTTTGTTTTGAACGTACACCGTCAAGCAGTGGAGTAATCCCTAGACTACGTTTGTATGGAAGGATTATCGACTAGTATAACCTTAAAGTAAAAATTTGAAGATGTTTCATATTTTCAAGCAAGACATTTGATGCGTAATTGTTAGGACACAAGTCTAATTCCAAAACAAATGAGGCAAAACAACATTGCATTCTATGCTGTATGTCACTCTTTGGTGTGGTTAACAGCGTCACAGTACCTACAGAGAATAAAAGTTTAAAAATGCAAGTTCTAAAGCAGACAATGAATGAAACCTAGCTTCTTCTTGACATCAACCAAAGAGGTCTAGGTTACATATTCTTGCACCACGCCCCAACAGGTCAAGTGAACCACTTCACTAATTAACCCTCCACGTTCGTAGCCTTTGTTTGACTTTCTAATCGCTCGACAGAACTATGTTTCTGGTCAGACTATCGCTTAGGATTAACCCGCCTAATTGTGGGGTTAACATTTAGATTGAGTTTACAAATATTTTGATTAACGATACAGCTTAGGTGAGTCTATTTGTTTGATTGTGTTTTGTTTTCTGATTAAGTTATTGAGTTGTTTGGGTTTCAATGTAAAACAGGCAAATGAGCGCCCTTTCAGATGGTTCGACGAGATTCTTTTTATATTGCATCGATAAGTGATTTTTACTAAGCGAAATTGCAAGTACGTTCACATGGACGCAATGCGATACAATTCGACCGATTTGCACTAGAAATTTTCTTAAATAATATGTGTCCGATATCGCCTGTCCACTGAAAAAAAAATTGTTAGCAGTTACCAAAACTTTTTTTGCTAGTTACGAAATTATTGGGACTTGCGGACTTTGTCTTACTAGCAACAAATCTAAATTGCTATTTTTAATTTTTATTCAATGTTACCTTTGGAGATTGACTTAGCACCATAGATATAGTATGTACATAAAAAAAAAACTAAATCTATGCTTAGCACTCGGCCTGGCTGACGCGCGGCCCAGATAAAATACTTTTTGGTTCCATCTTACACGCATAGGACACAGACAAATTTGTGCATTAGTATGTGTTAAGACAAAATAGTATATAAGCTGTTAAACATTATTAATAAATCAGATTTGAATTTATATTCTTGTCTCATTAACCCTCACTGTGGCCAAGACACCTTTAGCCATCTCTGATCAGTCTCGTGAGTCTGCTGGACTGGCAGTGAGTGTACCTTACCTGAACCTAGAATTCCTGCCCACTATCAATCTGTAATCTTAGGTCGCATGGTGCAGACATCCTGAACTTATCTATATATTTGTCAAACCCAGGTAGGATCATGGTTTGACCAACTTAGTGACATACCGGTGTTAGATTATAGTCGTGTGCGCAGAATTTGGGATACGGGTAAACTAGAGAAATATCTCCTGTAACTACTATACAGTTTTAATTCGTTGAAGAGTCAGTTACTATCACTATGGTACTAAGTACTACTCTGATCTTAAAAGGAAAACAATGAGCAGTTCCTAGGCCAGTATGTCATGTCACGGCCATGTCCGAACGATCACTGTCGCTCTCCAATGAACCATATCGACACCATACCCGACACCTAGACTCCACCCAGTACCAAACAAGGTACTTGTGTATCATTTTAAGTAAACAAATCATGACATATTTATTTATCACACACTAGATATATTGTAGGTTAGGGCTGTAGGGCTTATATGTCTTAGGGTCGTAGGGACTGTTAGGCTGTAAGGTCTGTAGGTTCTTTAACTTATCATATATTTCCATGTACTGTCACATCCTTAACATTACTGCGGCCTCACGTGACGTATGTTAGGTGGGCGTACAGTTTAGCAATTTAAATTACGACGCACCAACAGGAAGGTCCTCAAGAATAATAACATAACACGAGTATACATCATACATACTTGCCGTTTCAGTTTTGTATAGTGAGCAACATTTGGAGCTGCGACCTACCCTTAAAAATCTACTCAGTGTTTTTATTGCAAAATAACTTTTCTGAGTGTACCTTTACAGATACAAACTTCTATCTATCTTCAATGGTTTCGGCTCTGCGATATCTATCCGACAGTTACAAATCTATTATACAGGTCGCATAGAGCCCGATGCCATTCATGAGTACGTTTATACTATTGGTGTACTGGCCCGGCAACTAATGCGTTTGCAGGTGACGTGAGATGCTCTCAGTCACCGCCCTCGCATCACTGTCGGTCCACTACACATATTGTGGTCACGATAGACGTTGCTATCCGATAGATTTGTGATCGTGTATGGTAGAGATTTGATGATATTCTGAGCTTTATAGGGTTTCATGTCTATTTCTTTAACATGGGATTTTTTAGGGATTCTATAAATCTTGTATTACTGATTGTCAAAAATGACAACATAACCATTAAATATTAATAAACAACTTTGAATAGCTTTTGTAAGCAAATGTCATGAAATTGTTTCATTTCGGAGACTACGTTTTGTTAGTTTTCAATCAATCACTTAAAATTATTAATAACTAGCTGCATGATCTTGCCCATACCTTCCCTTCCCGAAAACTTTCGGCCCACCACAGAACAAAAAACTTAATATTTTCACAAAATTTTATTTCTAAAACAATATTCAATATCAGCTGTTTGTCTTCGAAGCGAGACCATGGCATGTCACGAACTCCTTAATAAAAAAAACCTTGCAATCCATTCATGAAATTGATATTATTGCGAGGTAGCCATAATATTGTTTTTTATGGCGGGAGGCGCAGTGCAGATGCTGAAACTACGTTATGGAATAGGGAAGTATTACATTTGGATGTTTTATGTTTATATATATACATATAAAATCAGAGCATTTTTGACTTATTTGGTGCTTTGTATTGCTGGGTCCGCTAGGGCCGATGCCTGTCTGGATCAAGGATTGAGAGTTACCGCGGCAAGTGAGCTACCGTGGCCCTGGCACAAGAAACTCTTCAGTTTCTAGTGCCATGGCCACCCGTGTTCCTTCGAACACGGGTGGGTTTTAGTTCTACTCTTTCGTTATTCTTTTCTATTAATTTCGTTGCGGGATCCATCATTTATCATCATCATTGCCTCGGCACTTTTCTGGTTATCGCCACTGTTGATTCTGGCTTGCAGGAGTTGCAGTGGTTTGGGAACAGTGCGGTGGGATTGTCCCAAAATTAAAGACCAGACAGCGTGTAAGAGTACACCACCAACCCAGTTGCCTGATTCAAATCTTTTGTGTTTTCACCCGTAGATATGTCGGTTGTTTGTTGTTGTCGGTATGTACGCCGTAAATTGTACGATTCAAAGATAAGTGACTTAGTTAAAATATTTTGCTCCTCTAGAAAGCAAAGCTACATTTGCTAAACACGGATGTAAGTGGCACCTTTTGCTTCATTTACTTACAACCTAAGAATAAGTCGAAAATTATACAATAGAATAAAAGGAACAATTTCAAGATTATGTTTACTCTGTCCCCTTATCTACTCTGTACGGTATAATTTTTCAAGTGGCTAGAACTGAATTTAATCTACATATTTGACTATGTTCATCACTAGTTGTTTTTGCAGCGACTAGGCTCGCGTTTGCCTCTATCTCACCTGGTGGTAAGTGATGATTTGGTCGACGGTGAAGCAGTTATACTTATTCACTCCTGAATTAAATCCCCCCAGGATTTAGCCATCAGGAAACACTGACTCTGGCAGGGAATTCCACTCTTTAGCTGTACGCGCAATGAAAGTATTCGCATAAAGTTTAGTAAGTCAAGGTACCGTGTTTATTTAAAACTTAGCAAAAGTGTCGGTTTATCTAATCTATATATTTATATATATAATATAATACCTTTAAACGAGCAATTCTTGTATATATATATAGATTCTGAATCTCGGAATCGGCTCCAACGATTTTCATGAAATTTAGCATGCAGGGAGTTTCGGAGGCGATAAATCGATCTAGCTAGGTTCATTCTTAGAAATCGGGTTAGAACTTACAGATATTACCTGCTATAAACAGAGTACAGACGAAATAGACAAAGTGTCATTCCATAATCGATGGCGTTGTTCGAAATGCCAAAATGTATTAGGGATTGAATAAGTGACATTTGAATAGCGCTTGGCAATCCATACATTAATGACGTTTTTTCAATTTCTATCGCAATGCCTCAGACCAGAGATTATATGCTATAAACAAACTAACAAACAAAATTACTTTTTTTATTATCTGACATATGAAAAGGCTCAGCAACTATTTTCATTTTTTTTTTGCATTTTATGAATATATTTAGTCCATACAATAAATATACAATATACCAGTAATGATATCGTGCTTTCAATGAATGGATGTGGTTTTTATCAAGTATGATAAATGCAATATGTCGATGAACATGCGACACGTGTATGTTGGAAGTGACATTTATATACATTTCATAAGTATTGCTACACCTTTATAACCTTGACTTTTAGAAGAACTAGCTTCTTACTGCTGCTTCACCCGCATGAAAGACGGAAATAATCCCAAGAAAACTAGTTATGACTACGATATAAAGCATTATGTATATAATTCCTTAAACCTTCCTTAGTATTCACTATTCATCCCATGATTCACATCAGTCCAAATTCAAGGTTTATTTTTGCCAGCTGTGTGTTTTCACCACTCAGCAGGATGCTGTGCTTGCTTGAAAGGCTCTAGAACTAAAAGAAGTTGTAACAAAATTGTCAGAAGTCCAATATATTTGTGATTTACCAAATACATGAAAGTCCTATTCATTTTGGCTTTTATTCAATATTTATTACCGTTAGAATGTTTTCATTTATTGAATAATTTACCCACAAAATTTACACGGACTTAAGTCCCACCAATTTATACCAGTTAAATTAAATATTTGTCCGTCGTAAATTCTGTCGTTTGTACTGATGTATATTTAGTATGGCCACACACGCAATTAACGTGTCTGAGCTTTATGCCCAATTTGTCTACTTAAATATTTTAATGTAAAATCTACCTAAAAGCTTAAAAAGACTCCCAAACTTTGACATATAAAACTAAAAGACATCAATATCCCATTAGTCTTTATTGTTTTGTTATTTATTTTAATCTATTTTATATTCGTGACTAGGTATCGACGTCATTAGTGTTATTGCCCATTCAATCGTCAATTGCCCACACAGATCAAACGGACTACAAGAATTATTTATTCCAAGCCATTAGATATCCTAAATGCGACTAATGTCAACACTGTCGGACCTAAAACTTTAATGATTGATTAAACATCATCACAAATAGAAGTTTGCGCAGCATATATCGCCAACTACTTACGTAAAAGTTTCGTGTGAGAGGCTCTATAGCAAATTACCGGGTTTAATATATATTCGGACTGTTATGATCCAAAAAGTAATGTTCTAGATGAATGCTTTAGAAGCATGCATTAACATCACGAGAGGAATGCCAAAACCACTTTATGCGGTATTTTGATCAGAAGTCCCAAAATTTCTATAGAAATGGGATCATGTCCCTACCTACAAGATGGCAAGAAGTTATCGAACAAAATGATACCTACATACTTTAGTTAAATGTAAATAAACTATATTAAAAAATGTTTTAATTTTCTTAAAAAATGCGAAGAAACTTTTTCCCCAACCTTATATTTCGATAGAGTTTGGCAATTCTATATCTTTATCGTCTGACAAAAGTCATACTGCGTGCTCGAAGTTTGCAAGGACTATACTCAAGAGATCGTAGAGGATTGAAATTGAAATCGTGAGCGGTTGCAGAATCACACTCGATGAACTGCGATAGAATCGTTCCGTTCAATCGAGTTCCACCGGATTGCGGAAGCGTGTCTATTGATCGTGTCTGTAATTGGATAATTATGCCGTTATATTTATGGTTAGTTGTTGAGATTTGGTGGCCGAAATCCATACACCATAATTATTAATACATAAAAGGGAAAGTAATTCTATCCATCGGTTTATGTTTGTTACGGCTTCACGTCTAAACCGCTGAATCAATTTTGATGAATTTTATATGGAGTTTTTTTTTATGCAGGGACTTGCTTGGGACAATTTTCGACGTCCACGCCTGCGAAGCCGTTGGCGGAAGTTATGGGAATACTTTGCTACTACTATTCAATTAATCGCAAAAATATTTCTTATTATATTATGATGATAATGGTACACAATCTACTGTGTACCATTATGTGTACTATTGTGTACAGGGGTGGCCTATTCTGTGGGTAAATTTGAATAAACTTTTAAAACATCCTTTTGATAGGAATTCCATCTGAACTTAAAATTCGTGCAGGAAACAGCCAACGAGCACTTTGGATATAAAGTTATCAAATTCAAATTCAAAGATATTGCTCAACACAGAACATATTCAAACATTTCCAGATGTCAAGTGAATACGCAGTCCAATGTGTTGCACCAATTTAGGCATGCAAAATTATCATTAAAATAAATTGTAGTTCTAAAAACTAAAAAACACGCTTTAATGGTAAGGATAATGGGACAAACTGTTTAAATTATTGCATTGTCATCGGTCCTTGATAAGTGTGCAAAGTTTCAAATCAATCCAACGTTTTGAAGTGGGTGAAAATCACGTTCAAAGATTCCGTTACATTGATACATTGTTACATTGATACATAGATACATAGATACATACATACCAAGCTAATAAAAGCGTGTTAATTACACAATGTCATAAATTCCAATTAATACCCTATGCAATTTTATATAATCAAAATTATTACCCTATACAATATTATACAGTCATCCAAAGTTACATTACAGCAAAAGCCGATATAATCCAACAAATAATTAACCAGCTCCCTCTCACCATTTATTTATCAAACAAAACCGCCACTTTATCAATGGATATCATTTCGCAGTACGTACGGCTGTCATTTGCCTGCGTGCGTCGGTCGTAGGCAGTACAAAGTGCTAGAGTAGGACTATAATTGAAAATGTGGGCGGTTCGAGAAATTGCTGGCGATAATGCTATCGTTAGATGCACGCGGGTTGAACTCGTGGGTGGTGCGCGTAGTTAGAACACGAGTACAATTATTGATAGGTTCTGTGTAGTTAGATAGACTGGCAAAGGGAAGAGTTTGTCTGTAAGTTTGGTAGGTTTTTGTGCCTTAACTTGCGAAGATTTTTCATTATAATAATAGCCTGGTACTGTGCCACTGCAGGGAAAAGGCCTCTTCTTATACAAAGAAGGCACGAGCCTTAATCACGTCAATCATCAATCGGCGATGTCGTGGTGGTCGAGTGGTTAAGACCTGGTTTCTCGTATTTGAGGTCGTGGGTATAAATCCAGGCAAGTACCAATGGGACCTTTTCAATTCATTAGTTAGTATGTACTTTACAAAGTTTAATATTAGTGATTGGAACCGCGAGTATAATACAATTTATGTAGAACTTTAGCACACCAGAAATGCTCATGCACTACCACGGAGAAATAGCGCAGGTATGTGGGAATCCAATTCACTAAAACTCCACTGTGTCTTCCTGTGCTGCTTATGGCGGGAATATAGGCTCTCCTCCATGAACCCGCCGCGGCTGTTCGTCACCGGATCTCTCTGCTCAGGCGCACTCTGGTGCGCATTAGACGCTGTGACCACCCCAGGGTGCACACTAGCACATGGGAGCCAGACGACCTCGTGTATGGCCCCCACTGACAGGTCACGACAGTGGCCCCGCCACTTAACACTTTTCGGCCGCAGGGGATAGGGAGAGCGGCCAATACTATACCAACACTCCTCCTCCCCTGTGGACCCACCGCGTCCGCCATCAGACGGTGGCGATCCCGTCGAGGCTGCGGCAGGTAGGGAGAAAGGCACACCGCAATACCGGCAATCCTCCGCCGCGGCCTCCAACCCCCAGCCTCGATGCCTCGCAAAAGCGGCCCGCCTCAGTTGCAATGTCGCCCAAGCGGCACCGCAACATACTTGTTGGCTGCTACGTCAGCAAAACCCTGACCCCCTCCCCTCGGGTTCCTCTTCGCTTCACCGTGGGTGAGCAAGCCACGGTGAAGCCTAGATAATGCGGGAATCCCTAGGCTTCTTGATTTTGTGTTTGTTTTAGCTACATTTATAAAACTATCCGCCCTTAATTTTTCTTTACTTTACTAACGTAGCAAATTAAAAGCATAAATACAAAAAAGCCTGCAGATTTTTAGCCGTAATTTTCTCATTTTCTTTTAACGTTCTTTTTAAGCTTTTCCATCTATATTTTTCTTCATTAAAAGCACAAAATTTTAGTCTTAGAGCTAACTAACCGTAGCTAAAAGCGGGTCGGCTTAAAAGCTGGAAGGTAACTTAAATACCTAGGCATCCCAATTTTATTAGGAGCATTTTAGTAGCAGGTGATCCTTTGCTTTTAAGATAAACCCTAATACAATTTTCTATTCATACAATAGGGATCCTTATCGAATCTACGAGAGACAATGAAACCGATATCGATACAATTTCGATAGTATCGAAATTCGATATTGAATGTCATAAAAACTGTTTTCGACCAAAAATCGAGAAGCGATATAAATAAATTGAAATGGAACCGCAGTTGTGTTATGAATTTCAGTTGTTGTAATTGCATATGTTTGTTGGTTATGTTTTTAAAGAATTAATTAATTGAAATAACGGTACAAAGTCCCAGACACTTCTGGGACTTTGTTTCCCTTATGGCAACAGAATAAAATTATGGTTTATTTTTCTCTCGTATGTATTTATTCGATTGAATTTAACAATTTATGAATATTAGTTATTTTATGTCGGTACTTGCTGTGGGAAGCAGACATAGGTACTTGTTGAGGTTTTGAATTCTGATAACCTCTTTCGTGGTACAAAACTCACGAATCGCATCGCCTGAGTGCATTGTTCAATTGACAGTGCGTGATTATTGAAGTTTTCATATATTTATGCCACTACATACATAAAGTCTTATTTACACGTTGTGACGAAGTCTACCTGAGACAATTTTTTCAAAGCTGCCTTATATAAAATATCTTAGTCAAAATTCAAATTCAAATTCATTTATTTGCCAGAATGTAGGTTTACAAAGTATGATCTTAAATCTATGACGGATCCTTTACATTCTACCATTAAATATGGTGAGCAAAAATAAAAAAAAATAACCGACTTCAAATAAAGGAGGAGGTTCTCAATTCGTCGACATCTTTTTCATATGTATGTTCCGCGATTACTCAAAGACGCCTGACCGATTTTAAAAAATCTTCTTTTGTTTTAAAGGGTGTTATACTTCTTAATTGGTCCCATAGTCATCAGGTCAGGATCTGATGATGGGATCCGAAAGAAATCGAGGGAACTCCTCAAATTTTATAGTAGCGATTTTGGTATTTTCATCAACAATGCAATCCTTTAAACTCCATCATCTCATCTCTTCATCATTTCTCTTTTAGGGTAATTCAACTAATAAAGAAACTGCATTTAGATGCAGTTCGCAAAAGAGATGCCTCAGAGCGATGTTCAATTTAAAACCACCGATAGTTGTAAGCTTCATACGATATGAAATATTAACATTGGCATCCCTATATATTCTGGAAACAGTAACGTTTTTTAGGCATAATAGTCACTTATTTCCGCAAATGGCGGTTAAATATCCTAGAAACAGGCGTGATCCAAGTCAGGTCTGTCCACATAGAAGTAGGACGGCACTTATGCGCAAAAGTGTTTTCTGCATGGCTCCTACTATTTATAATAAGTTACCCAAAAGTTGGAGGGAGCTTAATAACGTTCAATTAAAGAAACAATTAAAAACGTTTCTAAGTAAAAAGGCTGTGTGAAAGTGAGAAATTCGCTAACAGTATAGTAATACTGTTAGCGAATTTCTGGCAGAGTTTTTTTTTTTTTTTTTTTTAAAACCTTGCCCCACACTAGGAATTTCTCCTGTATCGTGGGTGCGTTTACAGACATATAAACTCACATACACAAACACCCAGAGCCGGGACAACTATTTGTAGGTCATAAAATATTTGTTCCGTGCGGGAATCGAACCCGCGACACGCAGCGCAGCAGTCAATTATTTTAACATAGATTTTTATTTATTTTGACATTTGATGAATTTTATTTAGATTTGACATGGGTAATTACATTTTTCTTTGCCATTTATTTGATATTTTACACATAACTGGCATAATATAATTTTATTTGACATTTGTTTGATATTTTTTAACATAGATTTGACATACATTTTTATTTGACATTTTTTGATATTTTACATAGTGTTTGTATTATTTTAATTGACATTTAGTAATTATTGTGTTTACATTTATTTTTGGAATTGCTCAAGATATTTGATTCATATTTTACAAAGATTTGACATACATTTTTATTTGTCATTTGATTGATATTTTGACATTAATATCATTATTATATTTAATTTTTTTCTTTTTGTTGACATTTTTGTAATTATTATGTTTAAATTCATTTTGTGTTTTCATTTTCAATCTGTTTTTGATGATAATTTAAAAAGTATTTGCATGCCACATTAGGTGGCAAACATGTCCGAACCTTTTGTTTTTTCAATGTTATCCTGCATGCACGTATTATTTATTCTTGCATGCATACAAGTGTTTTAGCAAATAAGTAAATCTTTATCTTGTTTAGAAAGTATAATTTGGTGAAGTGGAACTGATGAAGAAGACCACAGATGGCCACTGGAACTCCTAAATGCAAAGTATGTCACGGGTATATGATATCTCGAATAGTTAACCGACTATGATGAAGCAAATACTTATAAATAAATGGTACTGATGTAAATGGCTACATCGAACTGATCTGATGATGAAGCCGGAAGGTAGGCACGGGAAATCTGAAATAAAACAATGTATCCTAATCGTGTTTGGGCTTATTGGAATCGTCTTGAGATGCACTTTGGCTAAAAATTATTATCATGTTAATTGGAGATACTTACCAAAACTAAAAAGAGCAAAACAAAAACTTTTTAACAAAATATCAAACCGACTTCCAGAACAATAAACTACAAAGCATAAAATAACTTTCTTTTCCGAAGTCGGTGTCGAAAAATTTAAAACAATGGGTACAAAAGACACCGAAACCTCGGTGGCTTTTGAAAAGAAAGTTATTTTTATATGTAGTTTTTAATTTATTATTATCACACTCTCGCACTAACAATATAAAGGCGAAAGTTTGTGAGTGTGTTTGTATGTTTTTACTCTTTCACGCAAAAACTACTAAACGGATCTGGATGAAATGTGGCAAAGAGTTAGATTACAATGTAGAATAGCACATTGATTGCCAAGCATAATTATAGCATTATCAGCCCTTTTAACATTTGTTTTTATTGTCTACTAGCTGACCCGGCAAACTTTGTTTTGCCATAAAAAACACCAAACATTCATCAACCCTACCATCCCTACCCTACCTTACCTACCCTATTTACCCTACCCTACGTACCCTACCCTACCTACCCTACTTACATACCTACCCTACCTATGTAGGTAAGGTACCAATTTTTTTTTTTCATAAGAACCTTCTCCTAACAATAACAAACAACAAAAAAAAAGAATAAGCAAAATTGGTCACGCGTGTTGCCGTGACTAAGGGAAATAGGGATTCATTTTTATATATATATAGATATAGATAGGCTCTTGACCACTATCTCACCTATAGGTAAGCGATGCAATTCGCGGTCGACGGTGAAACACGCTTGCCTAGAAATAACCCATTCACTCTTGACTTAAAGACCCCTAGATTGTAGTTATCGGAAAACACAGACTAGATCGTGCAATTCCATCGCACACTCCCCGAAATGTAACCGATAAAAAACCGACAAGCTGACAACTCGGCGAAGATGTTTCTTATAATATCTTCCTTCACCATTTTAGAGTAGTGGTGATAAAATAATTTATACACATTTATGGCCGTTTAGGGTCATCATCTGCCTAGCCTTTTCCCAACTATATTGGGGTCGGCTTCCAGTCTTACCAGATTCAGCTAAGTACCAGTGTTTTACATGGAGCGACTGCCTATCTGACCTCCACAACCCAGTAACTGGGTAACACGGTACCCCTTGGCAAGACTGGTGTCAGATTTCAAGATTCTGACTATCCGTAACGACTGTCAAAGATCTTCAAATAACAGCCGGGACCAACGGCTTAACGTGCTTTCCGAGGCACGGAGGAAACTCGGTATGTTGAAATGGTCACCCATCCACGGACCGACCTCGTCAAGCGTTGCTTAACCTTGATGATCGACCCTTGCGGCTGTTATTATTTAGCCACGAGCTCCTTTTAAAGCTACGAGCTCCTCTTAAGGCCGTTTAGGGTAAAAACAAAAAAAAACAGTACTGATTCGTCTAAGAGAGAAACGAGAAAATTTTCTGTGCCCTGTAAGTAAACTCTAATCCTCATTGTTTATTTCTCTAATTGCTTTCCGGCAATTTGAGAGATCTCTTAGTAGAACGTAAACAGTTTTAAGTTAAACGGGATTGGAGTTTGGTATATTATACGAAATGTATTGAATTGCCGTCAACGCTGTAGGGAGCGGAGGAGGATGAGACAATTGCGGATAATCACTTTAATACTCGAAGGAAGAGTTTTATATTATGTTAGGACACGCCTGTATTTTTGAAGAGTTTTTACATAATCGCGCCTGTATTCTAGAAGGTTCATAGATGAGTAACAATGAGTAAACAGGAGTATGCCCATTTTGTAAGGGAAATTTGGCTCCTTTGAAAAAAAAAGTGGTATCTTGATAAATTTGGTTGTATATTGTAGAAATAACAAGTTATATTTATAATTAGAAAACATTTTATTTATTTTTCGAAGTTCACGAGATATAACGATGTTTCTGTTCTTGAAATGAACCCTTATTACAATGCAATAAGGTGCAAACGAATCTGTTGTTGTCTGTATCTTTACATAATAAATTGTAGTTCTAAAAACTAAAAAACACGCTTTATTGGTAAGGATAATGGGACAAACTGTTTAAATTATTGCATTGTCATCGGTCCTTGATAAGTGTGCAAAGTTTCAAATCAATCCAACGTTTTGAAGTGGGTGAAAATCACGTTCAAAGATTCCGTTACATTGATACATTGATACATTGTTACATTGATACATAGATACATAGATACATACATACCAAGCTAATAAAAGCGTGTTAAAAAGTAAAGGAAACTGATGGAAAAAAACACAAAATGTAAATCCTATTTTTGGATAACATTGAAATCGCAGAAACGATTCCTCATAAGGGTGAGTATGGGCAATCTGCTTTTATTTTATCCACATTACATCTTATATTTATGTTGAATGTACCAAATCAGTGACAAATTGAGACTAATCCTTCCGTGTTATTATATTACTCTTTGGACTATTCTCAGATTTTGATTTTGGTAGACTAAACTGATATTTGGGGGGTTGCCACTTTATCGTTACATAAAAATAGTGTCGTATCCTGAGTGATCGAAAGTTAATCGAAAATCGAAGTAGATCGAAAATTTAACTACTCCATGGAAAAAATATTACATTTGTTAAGGAACTAGCGGCTCTTATTTAATTTCTAATCATGTATGTTAATCTTCATTCTATCGGTCGTATTAATTTGATTGTTATACAGTATTATTTATTACAATAAAAAATATGTATAATGTATATTATGTAATACTGTTAAATTTAAATATATTACGTTTTTATTCATAAACCATTTGATTACACCAATTACTAAAATTTAATTGAGTTGTCATGTCACATCGATTCAATGAATCACTTATCATTGAGTCCTACCTACCTACACCTACAACACTATATTAAAAAAAAAAAAATTTTTTGTAAATTATGACCAGGTTAGGGACATGACATTTAATCATGAAAAAGGTTATCATTCAATCATCATCATGATTTCCTTGATCAGGCAATTTTTTTCTGTCGGATATCTAAGGCATTCCTATTTAATTGAGCTTTTCGAATATCTTTAAAGTCTTCCCCTTAAAATAAAAGTAGGCGTTTTCATTATTGATTTAGGCATCGTCTCTCTATCGATACCGAAAGTTTAATACGATAAGTTGCGACGCGAACTTCGAGGGTTGGATGAATTAATGTGTGCGTCGATAAGAACCTCCATTTTAATTGATCCTATAAATCTAAACTTCACCTGTGAATAGCCTGTTGATTAACCGGAGTCGGGTTCGATTTCAGGTTTAATTTTGTTTGAAGTTTATAATAACGTTTTGTGTTCACGTCAATCAGAAACAGTAAGTTGTTTACGTTACTAATTGTTGTTAGTTTATAGGCAAGGGTGTATTATTTTGATTAGTAAGATCCGTCCTGTCCTGGCTTTGTTCGGGTGATACATAATTGTATTAGCTCTTCCATTAGAATCTTTTGTGACCTCTCGAAGGCGTTCGATTGCGTTGACCATTAGACACTATTGTTGAAGCTTGAGCACTATGGAATTAGACATACAGCCCTTGAGTTACTTAGATCATATTTAAAAGCCAGACAAGTTAAAGTTCACGTAAACGGCGTAAACTCACTAGGGTCAGAAATGACAATGGGTGTTCCTCAAGGCTCGATATTGGGTCAATTCCTCTTTTTAGTGTATATTAACGGTTTACCCCAACTACTACAAAATCAACCGAAGATGGTGTTGTTTGCTGATGACACATTTTTGATATTTAAAATAGATCGGCGGTCACAAAATCTAGATGATGTGAATAACTCCATTCATCAGGTCCAAAATTGGTTTACGGCAAACCATTTGTTGCTAAATGAAAAAAAAACTTAGATTCACATTGCCGAATGTTAAAAGTAGCGAATGTGACATCATATTAAATGGCGGAAAGCTGGATTTTGTAAATCAAACAGTTTTCCTGGGTATCACTCTAGACGACAAACTGCAATGGGGTTCTCACATAACGTCTCTTGTGGGTCGGCTGAGCTCGGCCGCTTGTGCTGTTAACGGATGTAGGGACCGCGCGTTTGGTCTATTTTAGTTACTTTCACAGCATTATACGGTATTTTACTGTGGGGTCGAGCGGCTGACATTGAATCCATATTTATATTGCAAAAGAAAGCTGTCAGAGCCATTTATAAGTTAACCGAGAATCTATTAGGGAACTATTTAAAAATAATAATATTGTGACAGTTTCTTGCCAATTTATTTATGAAAATATTATGTATGTAAGGAAAAATATACATCTCTTTAGTAAAGTCAGTGATAGACACAATTGTAATACGAGAAATAAAGATAAGTTAGATCAACCATCTTATAGACTAGCTAAGGTACACTCATCTTTCTTGGGGTACTGTGTTAAATTCTATAACAAAATACCTTGTGATATATTAAAGCTAAATGAAAGTAAATGTAAAACTTTAGTTAAAATCACACTTTGTAAACAAGCATATTACAAACTAGATGATTATATTCAAGGTAAGAATGCTTGGAAACATGCTGGTCCTGCTCCATAGGGCAATCTTTAGTGTAGACAAAATCAAATTTGTTAATTTATATTCATAGTTATTGTATTTTTTTAATTTTTAACAAATTGACTCACACACTGTTCCGTTGTTGCTAAATTAGGTATTTTACCTATGTTTGCAATATTTTTAAGTATGTGAGAACCATATTCCTATTTATTATCAATTTAATCAATTTATCTGTTAATGCTTTTATTACTTCAAACCTGTACGTAGTAGTGTGTAGTGCTATTTTTGGGAGCATCGTCCTCACATATATGAATTTATTAATGTATGTACTTATGTAAATATTGTAAATCACCTATTTTAAAAAAAGATTAAGTATTGAGTTTCTTGGACATTCTTCTCCATAACAAACTACTTTTCCGAATGCACGGTAGAATCAACTTTTACCACTTTTAAAATTTAATTCATATATGTATGACGTTCAAAAGTGCCGCTTACTGGCCTAATTGAAATAAATATATTTGAATTTGACTTAGAATAATAAATATTTAAGCTCACCGTGGTGGTGATGAAATAATTTACACAAAGTAAAGCGCCTGCCTGGGCTCGAACCCACGACCTACGACTTGTAAGTCGCGGCCGATACCACTGGGCCACCACTGCTCTAATAATATACAGTATAGAATTAATATAATAATTATAGAATAATATACTTTAGCTAAAATACAGAATGATAGGTGTTGTCTAAGAATTTAAATCACCACACTAACAACAGCCACTTAATTATAAACTCTAAGCAAACCACAGAAAGTCCATTCCATCCATTGTCCCCAAACCATCATAGATTTTTTTGTCATATTGTTGTTCGCATAATATTTTCGTTTGTAACAAAACAATCGGACAGTTCTCGGCGGATGAATTCCCTTGCGACCGGTTTTTCAATTAACTCGGCAGTTAATGGAAGAAACGCTTCGTCGGGTACAAACGGCGACGACCTATCGATATGTCGACTTATAATCCACAACACTATGAATATTTTTCTTATAGAATAGAGGCTGTAACATCGATACATTTTTAATCTTCTAGTGCTGTTGGTCATGTTGGGCATTGTTTTTGACAGATTCTGTTCCAGTCCTACTATTTTACTGGCTTCATTTAGAGACTCTATCATGCATTGTAATTCTAGCCCTGTCTCTGATAGCAACACCAGATCGTCTGCCAATCGTATGTGGCTTAAGGTTACACTAGTTAAAAATTCTTCCATACAAACGTAGTTTGGGGATTATTCCACTGTTTGACGATGTACGTTCAAAATAAAATGTGATATCAATTTGTCTCATCATTATCTAGCCCTGTATGGAAGCAAAAAAGTAAAAATAGAAAATATTTGAAAGTTATGAGCGTCGAAAGTTTCACATTTCGACACAAATTTTAACGCTTTTTTTGGCGCAAATAAATACCATAAGAAGACGGAAAATTGCAAAACGGCCTCCAAACAGGGATAGATTAGTAGTTCAACAATGCAAATAATTTTATTTTGAACATATAGATTTAGTAGTTTTTTCATGATATCTAGACAGCCAAAGGTCTGTTTATAAAATTTGTCGCGCCCGATTTCGTCCTAAATCATTATCCATTTCGCTACAAATTTGCAAAAGTGTGTATTCGTACGCGAATTAGCTTCCTACTGCTCATCACAGCATCTATATCTTCCACTCGTGTTGTCGGTTGATATAAAATGCATTTTAACCCCGCGCACAAAATAGTTCGTGCCGTCGACTAGTGTACCCTTAGGTACGCCTCTTTAATCTTTATGCCGTGCCCTTTCCATACAATTGTTAATAGATGTGTTGCTATAAATCAGCATTGATAACTTATGAAAATTGGTCAGCACGGTGTATCGTTGCTCGGGCGTGGTTATGACGACATACCGTGTGTCATAAATTGCGCTTTATTTCCATGCATTTTGTTTGAAATTTGAATCGAATAGGAAGCCGCCCCTGCCATGTCCGCGCCCGACGCCATTTCTATGTGGCCTGCGCCTTAGACTGCATGTGTACTACACAAGCTGCGACTCTAAGAAGGCTATTTTATTCCATCCTTGGCTATTCTCGTCAAGCTGAGAGACAGTCTTCCCAAATCCCTGAAAAATATATATATATAATAAATATAATGTCTAGGCTTTCAGCTTACGCTAATAACGTCAACATAATTAAACTTCCAGGTAGTTTAAAAAGTCCTATTATTATTATGTCCACAGAGCAACGAAATGACTCGGCGGCCACTGCTTGAGACATCATTCTCTAAATTTTCCAAACAAACCAAGCGTGTTAGTGAGTATAACTGTTTGTTTATAGAAATTAATGGCCCAATGCTGACTATAGTTATGATAGCTGTTTTGCTCAGCGCCATATTGCGTGGACAAGAATATATAAAAAAAAACTTTTTCAGCCAGGTCTTGGCCTCGGTAGGACCTGAGGAGACGCGCTCATATATAGACAAGCGTATGATGGAATGAGCAAGTCCAGAAGATGCATTGACACTATGACCAACCCTGGCAAATAGTACCACACTTTGTTTATTTGTTTATTCAAGGTTAAGTAACGTTTGCTGATGTCAGTGCGTGTTCGGGTGATTATCTTAACATACCAAGATTCCTCCGTGTCTCGGCAAGCACGTTAAGCTGTTGGTACTAGCTGTTATTTTTTGTAGATCTTTGGCAGTCGGATGGATGGCCGATGGGGCCGAAAAGTTCTGGAATGTCGACCGCGAACCGGAAGACGATGCGTTGGAAGGCCACCCACTAGGTGGATCGATGACGTTGGGGGAATGTGCTGGATGTGAGACGCACGGGATCGGTCCAACTATGTTGGGATCCGCTAGTTGGGCAAATGCTAGACAGATTCATTGATATTAAACTTTTCCACAAATAAAAATGGGGATAAATATAATGACCACCTAAAATTACTTTGTTACCATAACCTCTATTACCTAAAATTGTACTATGAAACCCAAATTTAGTAAATTGATCACCAAATTTAGTAAATTGATCACCAAATTTTAATAGCAAATTATTGCGCTATTTAATGTTGTAAAATAGGTTAGGTTAGGTTAGAACTGTGACCAACCGCGCGCGAGCCGAGCGAGCAAAGCGAGCGGTGCCGCGGCAGCGGCCGGCGAGCGCTACTTCCAAGTTGCTCCCAGAAATTTTATAATCTTTTTGGTCATTGGTTTAATTTTGGTGATCATTTACTACTTTTGGTGATCATTTACTACTTTTGGGTTAACAATGATTTATTTGGAGTCATTTTGCCTAAACAGGATAGCGAGATGTTAAAACTTTGGTTATAATTTTACAATAAGATGCGGGTTTAATTTTGGTGATCATTTACTATTTTTGTCTGTTATATGTTACTATATCTGGTGGTAAGTTAAACATAAGCCAATAAAAATTATTGCGGAAATGCGGATTCAATGCCTGATTGCCACCATTCAATCGTAGGGCACTTTGGTTGTGCTTATTAGTAATGGTGGTTCTAGTCGCTTCGTGCTCTGTTTTTATCTCCAAGAGTTTCTAGTTAAAAAGCTTTATTCTGAGAAAAGGTATTCTTTATCTTGAATACGTCGCCGCCCCAAGAATAAGTCGCTGAGATTTACTGTTCTTCACCTTAAAAAGAAACAAAGAAAAATCTAAAGTTAATTATGGTAAAATAAAATTATTTTTTAGGTTTGGGTTAGTAAATTATTGAAGTCACCTTGACTTTTTGAGGTGTTACCGTTATAATTGTAGTATTTTATAGTAGACTGAAATTAATTTAATGATCGCTAAAATTCAAGGTGCTTGAGTTAATGACAAGTTATAAAAGATAGATGTTAAGGCAATTAGCATAATCAGCATAGAGCTAGGCCACAGACCTCCTCTATGTAGGGTGTTCTGTAATCCTCTACACGGATCTAGTGCGGTTTCGTTGATGTCACACATGGCTTCGAATTGTAGGTTCTAGGACATGGTTTCCTCATGATATTTTCTTTTAACGTTTTGAGAGTACAGGAGTAGTGTTCATAAAATCGTTTACATAAAGTAAAGAAGGTTTTAACTTCTTGTGTTTGAACCTACGACCTACAATTTGTAAGTCACGGTCACTATCTTAGAGCCCTCACCGCTCAATGTGGAGTTATTGCTGATAGAAAATCGCTCAAACAATGACATGATAAAAATATCAAGTCAAGTTCTACTGTTTTTAATGGATAAAAACACTACACCTACATCCAAACTTACCTTGGCATTAGTTCCATTATTTATAAACTATCCCTAACTTCTAAACAAGCCTTCCATAGTAACAATGAAAACCCGTCATCGCTACGTCAACGTGCCCTCTGTATTATGGTATTATGTTATGCAATCACTCCAAAGTTTGTCTGTCTCAATATACGTTGATGACAGCATACACAAAAATACCATATATCAAGTCTTCAAACTTTTGGTTCCAGGTCAAGCCGGTTTTCTCACGATGGTTTTCCATTGCTATTTTGAGATCAGAGAAGACAAAATTGCCAACCTAGATTTGGATCGACGACTTAGGTACTAATCTCAAGCTGGGAAAATTACCACTGGGCCATCACTATTCAGCCTTGAACTAAAACGTTAATAGTACATTATGGTACAAGTGTGCAATGTTGGTGATTACCGCTGAGGCGCCATTGAGACCCGAGCCGTAGGGGAGGGTCTTAAGACAGCCGAGGACGGTAATCATCAATACACACGTGTGTCATAGGACGTTTTTCAACACACTTGTGAAGAAAATAATACAAAAAAATCATTTTCAACAGTAAAAACGAGTTGTGAATTTTTTTTCACAATGGCGGGCAAAATTAATCAGTTATCATATGCGCGCGCATTTAACAATGGCGATCGGCCATAGACAAATGAGGTTTCTTTTTTTTTTGACTTTTCGTGGATAGTGTTTTAGCCACGTACAAAATGGGGATTTTTTTTTCTTATTTACAGAGCAAATAAAATTTATATTTGAGTGAAAGTTTTATTTATGAAGCACGTACAAGTTGAAATTATCTAATTAAATACGGAGTTGCATGAAATGAGCATGCAATAGGTATATTAATTTATTTGTACTATTGAACACGATCTTTTTGTATCGAAACTTTTTTAAGAACAAAGCAACTCAACCAATAAATAAAAAAAAGCTTTATAACTCACTTGTGAATAATAGCAATGAAAAAGTCACAGTTTGATAACAGGTATCATTATGTGCCTAATTGCGGTGAAATTAGAGCCACTTTATGAGCAAGTGTGTTGAAAAACATGTTTTCCAATTGTGGTTTAAATACATCCAACTACGGCCTTACCTTGACATCCAATTCCAGTATTTAAAAAGATCTATCTACTCGCAGGCTACCCTTCCATAGTTACAATGAAAGCCCGTCATCGCTACGTCAGCGTGTCCTCTGGGTGTTATGTTATGCAATCACTCCACCGTTTGTCTGTCTCAATATCCGTTGATGACAGCATTCAGTAAGTTTAGATACAGTTTTAACTAGTTTCTTGTCAAATATTGTAATATCCGACAGGATTTCGCGTGGGATTTGTGTACAATTTTGCACTAATACTTTGTTAAGGTTTATAAATAGTCTAACTTTGGCATCTTACTTACAGAATTCTAATTTTCTAACAATAAACCTATATAATAGCTCGCATAAACTGACATACTATTAGCAATTACTATTGTCAAAACGTTCAAGTTAATTGGAGTTGACATGCCACTGAAATGATACGAGGGCAATACTGAACATTTTAACTTCCGAAAATCTTATATCTGATAGGCTGTCACTTTGTCAATCTTATATCTCAAGCTTATAATTTCTAATTTCAATTTTTCAGAATCAAATCTTCTACAACAGACAACCTACAAACCTACCGATTAATCTTTGAAGTCAAAGTTCGCGAACACATTTGTAAGAAGTTGGCAGTAGTAATTTTTACGCATTTTTATTTTCGATTTTCTATTTCTACTAATAGTTTAAGTGTTTGTATATCGTGTATATAGTTTTGTTTGAGTATTTACTGTCCAATTTTATATATGCCTTGTATTTAAATCCATTTTACTATCGTTATTGTACCTACTATTTGTTTCTGCTTCACCCAAAAGTTGACTGGTAGTAAATGCCTAAGACATTAAGTCAGCCTCTGTACGTTTGTGTGCTTAAAGTATAAAATAAATAAACCTGTTAAGATTGTTTCATGCTTGAGAAAGAATAAAATTAAACATCAAAATAGCATCTATAAATTTTAAATTGGGACACCTTTTAGATCACTTCTGTGGGTTTTTTTACAGTGCCAAACCCACCCGTTTATTTAAAAACACATCAATATAAATACAGCTAATCACAAAACGGTAACTCCAAAAATATCTGACTTAAAAATTCACCTACCGAGTTAGTTAACATGAAAGCACGCCAACATGTATCATTCATCGGTACCAATTACCATCCACCTGGTGTCGTTATCGATTTCACCTTGGCACAACACTTTTGTGCTATTCTGTCTTGATATGTACTGTCTCATTAAAGTGTCTTGTGTGTACATAAATAAATAAATAAATAAATAAATAAACACTAGTCGGACATTGTGCTACTGTGCTAATCCCAGGTCATTTTAACCACAAAGTAAGTTCAAGTGCCTGTTAGTTAAAGTTTTAAAACCGAGTAGATTGCAGTACGCTGAAACTTTCAAATAATTTATCTACACTCACAACGTAATGATCCAATTAATGTGAAATCTAAAAATATTGTATAAGCACGTTTTTTTTTGTGGTTTGGTAAAATTAAAAAAAAAACCATTACAGTGCAACATTTTCCTTTGATTTTCAAACAACTACACCATAAAATAACTTTTTAATTTATTGGTGCTTATGGCCTCATTGACTTAATGAAGAAAAATAGTGTTATTGTCTATGGATGCACTGCGCAGTCATGCGCAATGAGAATCCATCTTTCTCGCCATCTAATTTTTTCCGTTTCCACTTTTGTTTTATTTCAACTGTATGAGTGAAGACAAAATAGCATATAATTTGGTATTAAAACGCTCGTGTGATACTATTACCGCATTCGTGTTTTAATAACCCCTATTAAATGACCGTTGTATAAACTACTATTGTCTTGTCTGGAGTTTTGTTTCGTTGTTATTGTTTTGCTGGTCTACTCTGTAATTTATTGCTTGTTGCCTCAATCAGCTCTGCCAACATAATGTGTGGTAGGACAGCGCTTTTTCAAAGTTTTTCTTATCTTGTACTAGCTTCTGTCTGCTTCGTGAAAATTATTCCAAGGAAACATACTCCCTGGTTTAAAACTATCTTAGGTTCTAATCTAGGATATGGTCTACCCGTGTACCGAGACACACCCAAATTCTGACGGACAGACATATATAGTTACATTCACTTTTAGATATGGTTGAGGTATAGATAGACGGAAAATATGTCCGTCTAGCTCATACTTTGGTTATAATATTATTAGCCAGCCAGGCAAGGTAAAGATATTCTGGCACATGATGTGCTATAATACCTATGTACTATGTGAAGGGAAATTTAATGCAAGATTAGTTCTTTTTTTTCTAGTTTTTCTTTTTATTCGTTCTTTACCTCAAGTTGTCCTAGTTTCCTAGCGATTGTCAGCAGTCATTGAACATATTAATATTGTAGAGCCTTATATATTGCTTTTCGCCTTTGGAATACATTATAAAAAAAAATGGTAAAAAGGGACAACATTTTCTATTATATATTTCAGACTGCTTGCGCCAGCAGCTCTGCCCAGATGGCAATAGTATTTCCTCCACTTCTCTTCCATTAGAGTCAAAATGCACAATATCTTATTTTTACCACATCATCGCTTACTATCATGTGAGATAGTGTTCAAACGTGAGCCTATCGATAATAATACAACAAAAATAAGTGCTTATAACTTATTCTTATGTATAAGCTATATTACTGTAAAGTTCTAAAAAATGGAAAACGCAGACCTAAAAGATTGACACATCCATTCACCCTGTCTTCAAAAACGTTCGTGTTTTATATCAGTTCAGTAACTTTAACTGATTAACTTAAATTATACTAACACTCTCGTACGAAAATAGCGCGTCCAATCTCGTTAAACAAACTAACTCTTTGATTCCATATCCGTCCACGCTTACAAAATCTGCCGGGCAAATTGCTAAAATTTAGACAGTACAACTATTATAAAATTAATCTGCGTTGTAAATCATGTTTATATAACTGGGTTAGAGTTAGCAAAAACGTCGCGTCGTCTTGCCCCTTTGAAAGCGGCCGGGTAAACGCGTAGGCGGGAACCCGGGTAGCACGGATAACCCAGCGGTAATTAACTTAAGAATTTCCGAGGCATGGATCCAGATTTCATCATCGCTGCTTTCCTCTGAGAAGTATGACAATGAACCGTGTAGTATACCGATGTAAAAGTAGGAGATTATCTAAACTCCATTTGAAATAACATAAGACGTGTTTCCAAATCTTTTTACAGTCCGTTCAACCGATTTTGAGTTCTATCCCGTAAATATAAGGATTACTTAAAAAGCATAAACCTGTTACCAAAACCAACTGTTTACTACAGCTACCACCGAAGCAATAGAAGTCAAAATCGGTTGAACGGGCTGTAAAATGGGCTAATTTAAACATCTAATGTTATCGCAAATGGAGTATAGTTATCTAAATCAAAAGTTGGTTCGAATGTAATATAAACTACTCAAGATAAGTTTCCCTACAAAATGTAAGTCAATTTTCTTGCCTTTTACATAATTAAAACTTAATTTTGATGGCAATAACAATTTTCAACGAGTTTCAGTTATGAGTTCCAAGTGGTATAGAAGGTGTGAGTTTATTACGTAGTTATGAGTTTCTACTTGTACCATGTGTAATATTCATTTTTTATTAGAAGATGGTTGGTATAGAGACGACAGGTTTGATAGGTAAAAAAACTTCTTTACGGGGGGTAAAGTACTAGGATTTTTTCCTGTATCACAGGTGCATTTACAAACATATAAGCTAACATACACAAATAACCAGACCTGGAAAAATATGTATAGGTCATACAAATATTTGTTCCGTGCGGGAATCGATCTCGTGTCACGCAGCACAGGAGCCGATCGCTCAACCGTGTTGACGAAACGGTTGAGCGATCGGCTTCAATAATGCGTGCCTTATTTTGTAATGTCAAACGTGGTTATTAGATATACCTATCTGCATATTTAGGATGTGAGGATGTGGCCACATATGGTGTCAGAGTTAATTGAGACGCCTCTGGGAACCCCATAGGCCTCTGACTTGGCTTTTTCAGACTTACATTAACTATGTAAGTCCACGTTGTTCCTTCACCGTTGCCTGCGATGTTCCAGATAAAGTACAAATGAATTTGAAAAAGTCACATTGGTACTTGCCCGGATTTGAACCCACGACCTCAAACACAAGAGGCGAGGGTTTAGCCACTGGGCTACCACGACACTGCATATTTATTAAACCTCAGCCAATAAAAATTTAAATAAACAATACCCAAATTTCACCTGTATTCATATCAACTCCGAACACAAATATTAAAATAAATTAAATTTTATTTCACCAAAAAGCCTGTCTTACAAACATTCATATTAGTTAATAATTATGAAAAGCTGTAAATAAACAATAGGCCATTTTTTAGATGATGTGATTAGAAATTGTAATTAGAATTGAACTAGGTGTATTTTCATGTGACTTAGGAGTCACTAAACATGACCTTAGGCCTTAGTGCGAGTTTTTACTCACACTCAATCGCGTTAACGTAAACATTTATTTAAACTTCATGTACAGTAGTGGTACATAGGCGGACTTAATGCCACAAGGCATTCTCTACCAGTCAACCTTTGGGTTAAAAAGGACAACATTGTAAAGGGTACAAAATAATATTTAAAAATAACAATTAGTATACGAAAATGTATATATGTACTTACATATGTATTAATTATACACATAAACAAATAAAATAGACTAATAAATACCAATAATAAAAGAGAAACTTATTAATAATTATTATGACTACACTTCTGTCTCTAGATGAGAGCTATTTAGTCTGACTCAAATAGTGGTCACGGACTTTTCTTTTAAAACTGAATTTGCTTTCAGCCTTTTTAATGCTAAAGGGTATGAATTGCGATCCAGAGCAGCGTATGAATTGGACATAAAACCGGTACGGTGGGAAGGAATTTGGAGGAGTAGATTTTTTAAAGCTCGAAGGTTACGACTGTGAGAACTGCCCAACACTTTGAAATAAGTTTTTAGATAATCGGGAGCACAAGGATCGTTCATAATAGTGAAGAGCAAGCAGAGAGATCTGAGGGACCTCCTGAGCCGGATAGGCAGCCATTAAAATTTAAGCTGAGAACGGCAGGAAGAAATGTGATCGTATTTACGAAGGCCAAAAACAAAGCGAATACAATTGTTGAGAAGTCAATCCAATTTATTTAGAACTTCTTGGGATCGATCAGGATAACAAACATCAGCATAGTTGATCACGGGAAGCACAAGTGACTGGACCAAAGTGATTTTGGTGCTGGATGGGAGGAAATGCTTGAATCTATAGAGCGACCGCAGTGAGAACGCGACTTTCTGGCTCACCAATTTGAATTGAAAAAAAAACAAACATCAATTTGTATTGAAATTGGATAAGCGAGAATACTCTTTTTTTGTATACATTTTGACACAAGAGATCGTTTACGTCATCACGAGTGAGTACGTTAAAAAACTCGGAATAAGTACACTTATGTCTTCATCACAAAGAAACATGTAGGTACAATAACACCACGGATAACACACCACTGTATGAATTATTAAATTGATTGTTAATCTTCGATTTGATTGTTAATATCGTGTGATTATTGTTATACAATTTTCCCCTCGACGAAATATTTGAATTATACGATTATACACACATAGAGATTATTATTTTATTTGGCTTATTCGTTTTTTAACTAGGGTTTGGTGGAATGTAAGTTTGGTTTGAATAATATTGTATCATGCTGGGACACAGGCCTCCATTCTGCGAGAGGGAGTGGGCCGTTATCTACCACGCGGGCCCAGTGCGAGTTGGTGGTTGTCAAACATGTCTTCGGATTTTTAGTTCAAGGTCATGCCGGGTTTTCTCACGATGTTTTCCTTCCCAGAGAGGAGGTCTGTGTCACAGCAGTGGGAACATTAATAGGCTGATGATGTGATGATGTGAAGCCGCATGTAGTTCGTCCTGACACCGACCTAAAAATATTTGGCAAAGCTTTATGGCCGATTTTTCAATAGTCTGATAACTTTTAACTGAGGAATGAAAATGGCAGTTTGACAGCTTTTGTATAGAAAATACTGTCTAACGGACATTTTTATTCCACAGTAAAAAGTCACCAGACTATTAAGTGTGATAATGTATAGTACTAATAATAGATTTTCAAGAAATTACTGTCAAAATACTAGAAATTATCCACTCTCGTTATTGGCAACCACAGAGCATTGAAAGACATTTTGGCAGTCACTTATTGAGACGGCATTGTCTAAGCTTTCCATACAAATCAAGCGTGTCGGTGAGTACCATCGTTTACTTTTTTTGATGACCTTCGATCGCTATCGACGGTGAAGCACGCTTTGAAGATGTGACCTATTCTCTCTTGACTTAAAGACTCCCAGAGGCTCTAGACAATTGTCATTCGATGTTAGCGATGTAGATGATGATGGAAACATGCTGATCCTGCTCCATAGGGCAATCTTTAGTGTAGACAAAATCAAATTTGCTAATTTATATTCCTATTCATAGTTATTGTATTCTTATTTTTTTTTTTTTATTTGACTCACACACTGTTCCGTGGTTGTTGAATTAGGTATTTTACCTATGTTTGCAATATTTGTAAGTATGTGAGAACCATGTTCCTATTTATCAAATTAATGAATTTACCTGTTAATGCTTTTATTACTTTAAACCTGTACGTAGTATACTGTGTAGTGTTATTTGTGGGTGCATCGTCCTCACATAATTATATGAATTCATTAATGTTTGTACTTAAGTAAATATTGTAAAACACCAATTTTTTTTTTAAAGAGGAAATATGGAATTTCTTGTGCGTTCTTCTCCATAACAAGCTACTTTTCCGAATGCACGGTAGTATCAAATTTATTACTTGTAAATTTTAATTTTTAATTGTTTGACGTTCAAAAGTGCCGCTTATTGGCCTAGTTGAAATTAATATATTTGACTTTGACTGATGCCAAAATGCAAGAGATAGATCACGTGACATTTCGATAGCGTTTTCTTGCGACATTCCCAAACATTTTTGTCATTTTTCCAATCGCTATCGCTACGCTTTCGTTGATAGAAGGTCTAGGGCCTCTGGTAGTAGTGTAGCTATCTGGAAACACAGACACCGAAATGGAATTCCATTTCTTAGCTGTACGCATAACAAAATATTCCCAAAACGTTTAGTACGTATAATTGCAGGTCAGTGACGATATTCTTTCTCTCTTTCGGTATGATAGTTGAAATTAATGCTCAGCGAACATAGAGAGAGCAGTGGTGGCCCAGTGGTATCGGCCGCGACTTACAAGTTGTAGGTCGTGGGTTCGAGCCCAGGCAGGCGCTTTACTTTGTGTAAATTATTTCATCACCGCTGCTCTCAAAACGGTGAAGGAAAACATCGTGAGGAAACCGGCATGTCCTAGAACCAATAATTCGAAGACATGTGACATCCACCAACCCGCACTGGGCCCGCGTGGTGGATAACGACCCATTCCCTCTCACAGAGAGGAGGCCTGTGCCACAGCAGTGGGGACATTAATAGGCTGATGATGTGATGTGATGTGTGATGTGAACATAGCGAAGGCACAAATATAATTACTAATGGCGTGTTTAGTCGCTCCCGGAGCGGCTATTCCGTGCTCTGTGTTGGCAAGTTGGCAATACTGTATTTTCTAACAAGATTTTTCTTCAACGATATTTTATTTAAAGTAAGTGTGGGCGCTTATTTACACCGCCCACGAGTCCTTTTAACCGAATGACGTGCCTTGTGGCTAGTTTCTGCGCCAAAAGTGATTTGATTTAGAAGACATTACCTAAACTATTTCAATCTAGTTAGAAAGTCTTAATGTTTGAAAGAAAAAAAATACACGTTCTTTTGGTAACTTTCTAGGATTTTCTGAAAACATAATAATTCGATTTACAGAGCCGCTTTAGCAAAGTACGTAAACGTAAATTCTAATGACAAAAGTATTTTGATAGTGCATATTTGAGGAGTGATATGAAATAAAACAGAGTCAGTGATAGCGTGATAGGGGACAGGACGGTATGGAAGAAGAAAAAGGGACATGGGGAGGCAGATGATGATGACAGAGCATCTTTATCCTAAGGCCAAAGAAGTCTTGGAATTGGCCTAGAAGTCCATCTAGCATTGATATTATTATTAACTTTATATTTAATTATTGAGACAATAGAAAAACAATACCTTATGCACACATGGTGTGCACATCATGCGTCGAGGTTTAAAAATGATTCATGTAGGAAAACTAGTACACCTTATCTAAACTAATCAATTTAATAGGAAGTCAAATAGGACGAACTAGACAGATTTCGCCAGTACTTGAAGAAAGAACCGAGGGCTCGTGAAAGTTGGAAGGAGTGAAGCTAGGTCAGAAGTGGGACAGAACAGGATGAAATGAAAAAAAAAAGGAAAAACTTAAATAAAAATACAGAGTATGCGTCACAATCACGCAAAACGGACATCGCTCAGCATAATGCTGGGACGCGTGCCAGGCAGAGCCACAACGCTGGTTTTCAGCGATAGCCGGTGTTGACTGGTGGTGCTATAACATTGATCTAAGAACATAACTGTCATGGCTCTCGTGCTCGTAATAAAATCACGTCGTACATTCAGTGTTTAATTCCTCAAGACCAGATATCCAAAACCAGAAGTATCAATTCTTCCAACAGAAAGGTAGTAAAAGGCTATTTCTGGTAGTACTACAATATTAGCTACTGTAATGAAACCGCAGGAAAAAGCTAGTGAGCCAATTTGCCATTTCAATGTATTCTGCTGAAGAAACTTTTCAACATAAATACTAAAGTCAAAGACAATCGTCCCTAATGACATTTTTGCATTGATCCCTTGATGAAACTGTCTACAAAGGAAGCTAAGTTATTAATTACTTTATGTTTTTACTTTATTAATTCATAGCTGACGTTGACAACATGTCCATGGTATAATTCAACCCCTTATTTTTACAACAGGGGATCGCAATCTGGTGCAATGTATCTAGTCCTAAGTTTTTTTTTTCACATAGGCCTTCATGGGCACTTATAAAACGTTGACAAAAGGTGCACGGTTCGGGTTGGTCGTTTCCTATGGAGAAGAACCGGCAAGAAACACCACGGTTACTCTTAAAAAATGGTTTGGTTTTACAATATTTCCATGTTACATCATTAGTACTTAGATATGGGGGGACAACGAAAGAAAGCCGACGAGTGACAAAACACGAAGTTTGCCGAGCCACATTAAGAAAACAGTTTTAATGTACGAGTACACTCACATTACGAAAGTTATGTTTACGTGAAATGTAGGATTAATAGAAGGTTAGCTTATTGTAAGCAAGGGCGAATTCAGAGTCCACGCTGCTACTGATAAATTTAAGATGAATAAAGCCAATAACACTGCCCCACCCGGGAATCGAACCCAGGATTTCAAGTTTAGTATAAGCACTTGTGCACACGATACCAACCAAACAGTCGTGAAAATAATATGCCAATGCAATTATTGATGACTAGTTGTTCCCCGCGGCTTCGCTCCCGTGGACCACCCCACAGGGCCCGTTTTCGGGATTAAACAATAGCCTATGTCACTGATATGTTATGTCAATAATGTAGCTTTCTATTGGTGAAAGAATTTTTTTTATCGGTCCAGTAGTTTCGGAGCCTATTCGGTACAAACAAACAAAAAAATCTTTCCTCTTTATATTATTGTATATTAGTATTAGTATAGATGTATTTAACAAGGTTGGGATAAAAAATCCACTACTCAAAAATAAAGAAAATCTCAACAAAAATTTCAATCACTCATTAAATCTATTTAAAAAAAAAACGTTTTTTTTTAACCCTAAGGTTTATTAGGGTCGACGGAATATTTCATCTACTTTAATACTTAAGTTTAAGTCAACATCTCAGGTAGTCATCACCTGGGGGGTGACCATAAGCTCTTAGAGCGGTATCAATTTGATATCGAGTAAGTGACAGATGTATACAAGTCAGATACATCTGTCCCTTATTCGATCTCAAATTGATACCGCTCTAAGAGCTTATGGTCACCCCCCAGTTCTAGCCATATCATCATTTACACAGTTTAACTATCACTAGCTGTTGCCTGTGACTTTATCCGCGTCAAACTCGTAAAATTTTCTCATAGGAACTTTTTTCGCACTGCTGGGACACAAGTCTTTTCTCTGTGAGAAAGGGAATCGTCCTTAATCCACCACGTGGGCCCGATGCGGTTTGGTGGATGTCCTTCACCGATTTTAGAGCAGTGGTGATAAAACAATTTACACAAAGTAAAGCGTCTCCCTGGGTTCAAACACACGACCTACGACACTTAACTCGAGGCCGTTACCACTATTGCTCTACTACCGTATATTCATCATATTTTACAACTAGAAACTTTCCTCACGACATGTTCCCTTCCACCTATAACTATAAAAAGTCACATTGCTGGCAATAGAAATTCTATTTCTTCATTCACATTACTTAAGACTGAAAATCCCACAACAGAAATTCTGGTAGTCGTAAACTTTTAAAAGGTCGTAAGTCAACCATTCTTCTTTAAAGTACACATTTCAAACCTTACTACATAGTATAATAAAGTGTCGTTTGTCGTGCAGTAAAATAAAACAGCGGACAATATTATAAGGCATTTTGTACACCGCTGCTGACCCTAATTTTATTTTATTGCAAAGATTTGTTGATAGTGCTTGTCCAGCAACGCGGTGACACACTAAAATAAGGTCAGAAGCCAAAAGTTCTATTAAACTGACCACGTAAAATGAACATAATAGGAGTCATCATCATCAGCTTAAAGCAGTCCACAGCTGAACAAAGGCCATTTTTTTTATGGGCTCCTCGCAGTTCATTTAAAGTGATTGGCTACTACTTAACCGGGTGATCCTGTGGAAACTAATCAAGTAAACTAGAGCCTCCAGCCAGGGCACAAAGGCCTCTCCAATCGCATGATATTCCAATTTTCGGCAACTCTTTTCTAGCTGCTACCACGCAACCTGTGAAGATCGTCGCTACACCTTCGCGGTCTCCACTCAAGAACACGTCTTCCCCAACGGTCATCGATTCTACGGCTAATAATTATTATGGCCAGCCCATTGCCACATCAGCTTGCTTATTCTGTGAGGTAACAGGCTCGCTAGTATGTGAACAACAGTACTTACTGTTAAATATGTAGCCCATCGCAAATTCCTTGGCTATTCTTTTGTTACCGGATAAAGTAACTTTTCCAGAGTGTTCATTGGAATTGATTCACCTCTTCTGCGTAAGGAACAGGCGGGTTTTCGTTCGAACCGCTCATGCACGGACCAGGGGTCTAATCCCTATCTCCGTCAACGAAGTTACGGGCCTCGTCCGAAAGTATTCCAAACCTTTGGAGTGAAAAAAGCAAGTGTTAAGTAAAATTTTTCGGACTGGTAAATCACATCGGGAGTAGGTACAGCTGTTTAATTGTGTTTTCATTCATTCCGGAACGAATCATCCGTCCATAGGTAATACAGAGTAGGAAATGCCCGGAACGAAGGCAGAAACTATAACGGACTTCGTGCTTAGGGAGTAGACCCAGATCAACACCCTTCGTATCATACACGAGCAGGAAGCAGAATAGCAAAGGAAGTTATCTTACCTTTGTCGACTTCGAAAAGGCCTTTGATACGATGAAGTGGTCCAGCATCTGGTCCCGCCTGTTGTAAATCGGAGTGGCACCAAAACTAGTCCACCTATTGGAGAGCATCTAAAAGCAATATTCTTGGAAGGTGTCTCACGACGGCCTCATTTCGGAAGACATTGGAGTGCATGCAGGTGTCCGCCAGGGCTGTCTTCTTTCGCCCGAGGGGAGCCTCCTTTTTATAGTCGTTCTCGATGGAATCATGCTTCGCATGTACGATACCAGGCGCCGCGGGACAGGGTGGGAATTGTTCAACGTCTTGGAAGACTTAGACTATGCCGATGATCTATGCCTGCTGAGTCATACACACGCCGACATGCAAGCGTAATTGAACTATCTGCCGTAGGAGGTGGCAAAAAACTTGGCTCAAAATTGTTACCGGAAGACTCAGGAGATGCGTACAAGATGCGATGAAGAATTCTACACCGATGTTAATCGGCACAGAGGTTGTGGAACGCGTCCACAAATTGACGTATGTTGGGAGCGACATGTCAGAGACTGGAGGAACTGAAGAGGATATCACTTCACGGATACGGCTGAGACCTTTTAGCAAGCGGACCAAGCGTTAAACTCAAAATCTTTGGGCCCAATGTCAAATCCATGCTGCTCTGTGGGTGCAAAACGAGGCAGCTAAAAAAGGACATCTCACGCCAAATCCAGGTCTTCATCAACCGATGTTTTCGTCGCATCCTCGAAATTTACTGGCCTCGGGCCAGTAAATTTTACCAACTCTAATGAAGAACTGTTGGAGAGACGCCACGAGACCACGATCAACCGCCAGATCAAGCGTCGTAAATGGAGAAGGATTTAATTGCAAGGTTTTACAGGATACAAATCATAAAATATTTAGCAAATTGCTCTTTGGACAACTGTGTGTGATTTACAAAAAAAAAAAAAAAAAAAAGTAAGTAACTGTACCTTTGTAATATTTAAGGAACTGAACCTTCTACAGCCATTTTTTCACATGGAACCATTGTGCATCTGCGTTAGACTGTCGTAACATTTTATTTAAAGTGATAGAGCCGCGCTTAGTTCGGGGGCTAGTCCGGCAATGTGCGTCCAAATTGATAACTATTATAGGATATTGTTTTAGAGAATAGTTGCCGCAGATAGTGAGGATTATGTGGGGATTGTATTTATTTTTCATAGGTTTTCGATTGATGGTTATTTCAGAGGACTGCATAGCGTTCTTAGATGATGGAAAAAGTAAAAGATCTTTGAGGTTTAGGAATGTTCAAACAGAACATGTATGTGTCCGTATTCTCCAAGTTTGGCAGTGTTCATCTAATATTACACCCACATTTGTTCGATGGCTGTGTTTAACTTCCATGTAATAGTGGGCGAGTTTTGTGCTATCAACCGGGCACAGATATAGACAGACTCCAGGCCGCTATTGGGCAATTCCAGATGGAAAAACCCAATAACATTTAACCCGACCCAGAATTCGAACCCGGGACCTCACACTCAGCAGTACCGTTTGCGATCACTAGACTAACGAGGAAGTTCAAGCAGGTTCGAGGCAGTTGCAATGATCATAATACGTAAATTTTTATGCCACCTCCACACGCTTGGCGAACAATGGCGAACAGCAAACACAAAACAACAAACACGAACGTGTTAGCATTTGAAGTATGTGTGACGTCATTAAATCGTGAATTTTCATTTTTCATGTCACAATGGTTTGCTAGAATACATAATACATACCTGTCATATTTATTAAGCGCCTACCGACAAATGTCTAAGTACCTACCTGAATTATTATTGTGTTGTCAACTACCTACAAATGTAAAAGAGTACCCACCTAAGTAAATATTGTTGTGTGTACAGGAGATAACTCTTAAACTTATATTAAGCCACATTGGTGATATTCCTATAAAGCATTACGTAATTTATAATGATTACTGTGATGTATCCTTGATTTTATATTGCTATATTAGTATTATAAGTCCTTTGAAACAATTAGTAAAATACTGTCTGTTAGTATCAATATTTTTTCGAATATTGATTATGAATTACTAAAGAGATGTTATTAAATTCCTTAATTGTCTTGTTACGTTTTAAAATGGATTCATTATATGATAATTGATTATTGTTTACTTAATGTTGAGATTATTTAAAGCAATATAGAAAATGGCAGGATACCGCGCCATTTTCTATTATTGTCATATTATTGGACGTATTGAGACACTGATAGACCCGAGATTATAAAATATTGTGTAATGCATAAGCCAACTTACTTTTCTGTGAACTACAAGCCAGTACAGGCCAGATATATTATTATATTTCCTTTATCATTAATAATTGGTGTAAGATCGACTACACAAGGCTAACGTAAGTTATTTGATATTATAACTTTATTATTGCTAATGGTTGTGTTGAAACTGTATCTATATCATATTATGGCCTTTATTCCTAATATGTTATATTGATTTAAGGGCTAGTCTATGTCCTTTGTGTTATCCTTGTTATTTTTTTAATATAATATTGTAAATACTTTATGTGGTTGTAAAAGATATCGATAAATATTATGAAAGAGCTTCCGTGGGGTTTCTTGGCCTTCTTCCACACGAGAAATAGGTCTAGCGAATGGGCGGTAAGCTCGATGAGCCTTCTAAATATGAATTAATTGACAAGCCTTATTTAAATAAATACCTAGTCTTGTCTTTCTGTGCTTTTATTCATAAAACTGACCAACCCGCACTGGGCCCGCGTGGTGGATTACGGCCCATTCCCTCTCACAGAGAGGAGGCCTGTGTCCCAGCAGTGGGAACATTAATAGGCTGGTGATGTGATGTGATTCATAAAACCCTTCCCTTACACACCACATACATTGGAACTCTGATACACATTAAATAACCAACAACCATCTTGACATTCAAAGCTTGCTATCTTGGTAGATATCAATACTATTATATAGAGTTCCATTCATGATTCTAACAAACGCGTGGATGGGTGTTTGTTTGTGTTCGCTCGTGTTCGGCATCGGTGTCGGTTTTTTTGCACAAATGAAAGAGTGTTAGACAAACTTGTATGCGATGTATTCAGACGCTTGTTCAGTTAAGTAGTACACGCGAGCTTGAAGGCGGCGGACGGAGTTAATAGTGGTGGTCAAATTTACGAATCGTGACATTTTGTGTATCCTAAGCTAAATTGTAAGGGGAAATGAGGAGCTTAACCCGAAAGTAATCGCTGCCACAACAAGCTCGTCGTCTGCCATGTTTGCCAATCCGGAATGTACAAGCACGTTCGCCAAGCATGTTGATGCAGTGTTTGTGTTGGGTGATTGTGGTCAGTGTTCGGCACGCGTTTGCTATTCGCCACTGTTTGTGGCAAACATCAAGCGTGTGGAGGCGGCATTAAAGTAGTGTCCTAATCGCTTGGCAGACTAATTTATGGTGGCAGATATTGAAATTACAACCATGTAGGCGGATACTGCTGTCCGATAATGATTATCTTCTTGAAAACCTTTATTCGCATTTTACGGACCGAAACATAGCTGTACTGCTTGTTTAAACCCAAAAGTCTGACAACAAAGAGGTATTGTGCTATCCATTTACAGTACAACTTTTTTCTTAATGTCCCTCGGCAAACGTCGTGTTTCGTTAGTCGTCGGATGTTTATCAGTTGCCCTTTGCACTTGATACAGATCGGACGCTCTCAATCAACTTGGAAGTATATAGAGTTGTTAATACAAAAAGCTGCTAAAGGTAAATAGGAAAATAGTTTTACAGCTCTATGAAGTTCACACGGAAATCAATACAAAACAACAATAAAGTACTTAGTTCTGAATTCAAATTATTATATACGATAAATCTAATAATTGATGGACATGGCAATTAGCATTCGTTTGTATTCGGAAATACGATGATTGCCGAGTGACATTAAGAACAATTTAGATATGTAAGCCAGTCGCTCTATGTGAAATACTAGATTTCATTTGCATTCAGTTCGAATGTCTCCTATAGCAACATAGTTGGAAAAAGGCTAGGCATATGATGATTTCTATACTACTTGACGTTACAAATAGTACATGTCAGGAGGTCTTTCACAAGAAATTCTGTATGTTCTCTCAAGCTACTGAATTCCTGACAGACACTCAATAGCACTTTGAAATCAAACTCTAGACTTAACCAGGCGGTAATGGGCCAATTGCGGCGAGGTAGCACTTAGCATGTTACGAGCCAGTTACCAACCTCCAACAAATTACTAGCGTATGATGCAATCGTTTCTGCATTTTTCATAAAATGTGATCGTAATGCGGCTTGGTAGTTACAGAGAAAATTATGAAACGAAATAAATAAAAAAAAAACTATTTATTTTTGTTACTTTAACGTACCTAACGTTTAAATAAAAAAAAAATGTTTTTAAACATTAACTGCTATATCTTTCATCGGCATCATTTCAGACTTAAAGCATTCATCGTTCACACACTACTGAACGTAAGCAAGACTATCCTAGGAAACTGATAAACTTTTTAATTTAACTTACATTGGTTACGTTTAAATCATCAATTCAGGAGTGAAATTCCCTGCCGGAGTCTGTTCCCCGCTAGCTAGAACCTCGGAGGTATTAAGTCAAAAGTGAATAGGTTTCTTCTAGGCAAGCGTGTTACACCGTCGACCACATTTTCGGTTACCATCAGGAGAGATAGCGGTCAAGCGCGAGTCCATCAATAATAAAAATAAAAAAACTATTTTATTTGACTCGTAACAAATATTTCTATACAGATCGTCACCTTTAAAAGACAAACAAAAATAAACTATATCAAGTAATAATTTATTCTAAAAATAATGACCGTTAGAATCAAATTCAAATTAAGAACGAAAGACCATTTAAAAAAAGGTACTACGGTTATAATTAAGCCTATCGTCCACGGCTGCGACAATGCTAGGTGGAGTATCGCGCGGTTCCACTTCTGGCACAAAGCAGGGCCACTTGTGGCACTTCAGCGTGAAGGTATAGTTATAACGTAGTAGGTAAGTGTGTGCGTTTTCATACGGGTGTTAAAGGGTTTTAGTGCCAGTGTTATTTAAGTTTAAGGGAGTAAGATTGTAGTGAGGTTTGTTAAAAATCCCCCAAAAATAATAAAATAAATAAATTATTTGTGCGTATTAAGTTTCACGCGGTCCGAAACCTAGCATCAAGTGGAGCCTACGCAGTATGTGTGTTTGTGGTACTCCAACGCGAATTACCACAAACACACGTAGTTACAATGTAATCACTTATATAGATGTGCGTTTTTAGGGTTCCGTACCCAAAGGGTAAAAACGGGACCCTATTACTAAGACTCCCCGGTCCGTCGGTCTGTCTGTCTGTCTGTACGTCTGTCACCAGGCTGTATCTCATGAACGGTGATAGCTAGACAGTTGAAATTTTCACAGATGATGTATTTCTGTTGCCGCTATAACAACAAATACTAAAAACAGAATAAAATAAATATTTAGGTGGGGCTCCCATACAGCAAACGTGATTTGTTTGCCGTTTTTTGCGATAATGGTACGGAACCCTTCGTGCGCGAGTCCGACTCGCACTTGGCCGGTTTTTTTTCATAGTGGTACCTATTAGCATAGATATTTGTAGTATTAGAGTATTGAGTAGATTACAGGCGTACGGCTGTAGTGATGTTGACCGAATTAAATGTCTGTACCATTTGCTGGTACAGACATTTAATCTTTCATTACTTTTTTTTTTGGTTTCTTGGAATTGTTGTGATATAAAATGGTTTCTATGAAAAACCGCCATCGCATATCGTTGTTCAAGAATGTTTCATTGTCATGTCTGTGGGAGCCTTAAAGCTATGCAGTGTGTATCGTTAAAATTTAGTGGAATTCGATTAGGTACTTGCATGGTGGAGACATAAAAAAAAAAGTTTCCTTAACTGATAGATATGCTTTTAAATTGTAATTTTATCCGCGATAGGGCACCGAGGTTTTTTTTTTAAACTAGTCGAAACCCAATTTCTCTGTTACTCATTTTAGGCTATTTTTATCTTCACTAGATCCCAAAGGCATAATAGGATTATAAATAAAAATAATATGCCAGACACATAAAAAAAAATAGTATCAAATTCTACAACGAGGTCTTTGCTAATACTGTAAACGCGATATTTTCAGCAAAACCCAACAAAGAGTAGAAAAAATATACTTTCTGTTTTTAGCTGGAAACTAAAATATAACTGGCAAAAATATGTAAATGTGTAACTTTACGCCCTTTGTGAAAGTTGTATGTACAACAGAATGAAAGTTAGACGAAAAGGGAACACCAACGTCATGGCATCTCATATTCAACACATCATGTAGTTTTAAGCACTATTTGCATAGGGCTGTACCACCTATTTTTTTGTAGGAAGATCTAAACAGTGTTCGTATAGGTACAAACGCAAACATGACCACAGATAAAGAAAATATTCTCGTAATCTAAATCGCCGAATGCTGGGCCGTGCAAAACAGCCTCGTCCAAAAACTACACATCGCAGAAATGAAAATGCTGAGGTGGTCTGGAGGAGTAACGAGAATGGATAGGGTCTGCAACGAATACATCCGAGGTGCTTTAAGGGTAGCTCCAATACAAGACAAGTTGACGGAGAGTAGACTGAGATAGTATGGACATGTCATGAGAAGAATAGAAGAACATGTCGTGAGAACGGCTCTGAGCATAACTGAGGTCAAAAGAGGCTGAGAGCGACCTGTTTTGACATGGTGGACCAGCATGATGAAGCTTCTCAAGAAGAAGAAATTGCCTAACCCGACAACCCTCGACAGAGCGTCTTGGCATCGTGAAATAAGGAGAGCCAACTCTAGCTAAAGTGGGAAAAGGCTAGGAAGAAGAAGAAGAATGTAAATCTCAAAAAGACAAAGAAGAACGTTATAGAAAGCCAGTACTTTTTTAAAAGAGTATGTGTGGAGTTTCTTGTCCGTCCTTCTCCATAACAAGCTACCTATGGAGGCATAAAGGTATGTTCAAGTGCAAACAAAAGATTGTACCTTATGAACAAAGGGTGGTAACCTAGAATTCAAAAAAAAAATAACAGTTAAAATAAACTCAAATTAAAGTTAAGTTTGAGACCAATAAAATAGAAAACATCACGGCATCATCATTAAATCGGCGGCAATAATTATTAAATGAGTAAGAATTAATTGAGTTAGGGCTATAATAAAAGGCAGTCTAAATATTAGGTGCCGTAAGGTTGCCAAAAAACCTCACAAATCCGCCACACAAAATACAGGTTTATATTTAAAAATAACTATTTCAAAAGCCTCTTCACCGTTCACAAATAACCGCCATCATTTATTCAGCGCACACATTGCGTAGGGTTCCAACCTTTTTAAGGTCAAAATTAACGCAGGATGAAAAGTAAATTGCAAATCGATGTTAGCAGCGGAATGCATTAATCTTACCTCTAAGAGACGACTGGATTAAAAGTTTCGAAAAGGTGGGGAAATGTGTGTTTGATTAATGTTTTTGAATTGAAAGATTTTGGATTAATATAAGTTGAATTGAAAGATGTAGCGGTGGACTGATTTATGGGATACGAAAAGCACAGGACTGATCGATGTGCCTACACTTGAGGGGTGGGGGGAGGGTTGCTGGGAGGCGATGTTCAGCATTGGTTATCATCATATCAGTTGAAAGGCGTCCACTGCTGGACATAGGCCTCCCCCAAGCGTCGCCACATTGACCGGTCTCGTGCGTCCCGCAACCAACGGATCCCTGCAACCTTCACCAGGTCATGATAAATGATATGAAGTATAATGTATCGAGATACCTTTTCCTTAGACACTAAATAAGTACGGTATTGAGAATTAGGAAAATTGCAAAAATATATGTTATAGTTTGCTATCATGCTTACCAACTTTAAAGTGAATTGAAGCTTGTTTATCTATAAAACATTTTTATAAAAAAAACTACTGCTAAAGATTGCCATGCAGCGGTGACAATATAAATTTTGTTAGGTTTTTCTATAATTTTTATACCTGCACCTTATATTATTTAATGTATATTTTAATATATTTAATTAAATATGAATAAATATGAGACAAAATAGTACTTTATGGTACAAGTGCGTAATGTTGATGATTACCGCTGAGGCGCCATTGAGACCCGAGCCTTTAGGTGAGGGTCTTAAGAGAGCCGAGGACGGTAATCATCAATACACACGTGTATCATACGACGTTTTTCAACACACTTGTGAATAAAGTAATATTAAAAAATCATTTTCAATTTTTTTTCGCAATGGCGGGGTAAATTAATCAGTTTTCCTATGCGCGCCCATCTAACAATGGCGATCGGCCATAGACTAAAACAATGAGGTTTCTTTCTTTTTTTTAGCTTTTCGCGGATAGCGTATTAGCCACGTACAAAATGGGGAATTTCAAGTTTTCTTTATTGCAGAGAAACAAAAGTTATATTTGAGGGCAAGTTTTATTTATTAAACACGTACAAGTTGAAATTATCTAGTTGAATACGAAGTTGCATGAAATGAGCAAGCAATATGTTAGTTTCTAGCAAATTGCTGAATTGTTTGACTAGAAGATAGCTTCTTTGCCACAGTTTATGTATTTAATGGATATCATGGAAATAGTAATTACTACCCATATCATGTTATGGATATAGTAAGTACTACTTCCATGACAGGTATAGAAAGGGATTAATGTCGAATGGAACACTTTTAATTGAATAACAGTGTTACATTTTATTATATTGAAAATACTTCAATTTTAACTGGATTAGAATTAATGACTTATTTAATTAATTTTCCATTGATTGATTTGTGACACTTTTAAAATTAGTTTAATTTAAAAGTATTTAAAATGAAGGCAGGAAACTATTAAAAAAAAACTATAACTCACTTGTGAATAATAGCAATGAAAAAGTCACAGTTTGATTACAGGTATCATTATATGCCTAATTGCGGTGAAATTAGAGCCACTTTATGAGCAAGTGTGTTGAAATAGTTATTTATGCTACAAGTGCGGGAAGTAGGTGATTTTCGATGAGTGGCATTTTTATTCACGAGCGAGCGAAGCGAGTGAGTGGATAAATCGACACGAGTCGGAAATCATCTTACGCACGTGTATCATACAACATTTTACTATGCATTGTGCGAGGAAATAAAAAAATATATCTGAACCAAGCAAGAAATTAATAAAATGGCGCTTATTCAAGGGCGCTCAGCATATCCACAGATTAACTAATAGTTCATAGTTCTACTGCGCATGTGCAATAGCTGTCACGTCATAACGCAAAAAGGCACGAGCAAAATATTAATTCTGCCAAACATATTTAATGAATAATTAAAATTAATTTATTGATCAAAATCTAAATCTAGAGAAATTAAAAACGCCTTAAATGACGTATTAGTTTTGTTTTACTTTTTATATGAATGATAATCTGTACTTAACTAATTTTAAAACTTTTCTCAAATAATAAAAACTCTATGCGGCGGGCTGACGTTGGAGTTAAAAATTAAAAAAGTACAGGAAAGTAAAAAGCACTAGTAAAAAAAAGTGACACTTTCCGCACAGTTTGGCTGCTTGGAAAACGCTCTTTTCGAGGACATGCATTGTAAAAGATATTATGAATAGTTAATCATATGGTTTTAGTGAATATAAAATGAATGTGACTGTTTGACTTATTTATTTTAATATCAAAGTTACGGTTATCTTGAATGTGTGCCAAAATATCAATATAAAAAGTGTTACGATTTTTTTTTTTGGAATGGTCTATTTACTGCCGCACTCAGAAACATTTAACGGTTACTTAAACCACTCCTTAGTATAGATTTTGTACTAAAAATCAACACTGAGGATCGCCTTAAGTAACCGTTAACGACTCTGAGTGCGGCAGTTAGTAGCTTTCATTTAATATGATAACGAAAAAAGACACGTTCCATATTTAAAAATGATATATCATAACCCGTCAAGCCGTTTGGGCTGCAGAGCGTGCCAAAGAAATGGACATAATTACTTATAAAACACATGAACAAGATTTTTGGAACTTCCATCCCCTCTTCGAAACCCCTTTCTTTACCAATAAGTAAAGCCACCATTTCTCCAAAACATTGCATGAATTCATCGTTTCCATTTTTTACCTATCTAATATATCCTTTCTTTTTTTTTTTTACGTGGTGAATCCTTCAAAAGGCGCCTGGACTTGGTGGTCGGACTCTGGTCCCCAATCTGCCCACCCGCGTCCCCAGAGTCCCGTCTGCTTATTGCGCAGCTGCTGTTGCCGCTCTTACCACCACTCGAGCGCGTGTCGCCGTTCCTGCCGCCTCAGCCTTACTACAGTGATTCCGAGCACGCTGTCACCATTCCGGCGGATGGCGCGAATCCGGTTATATACCCTCGCATCCATATCCACCAGAATGTCAAGCGGAGGAAAGCGTGCCAGGAGGATACCGTTCAGTATCCTCGTGCATGATAAGAATGGCCATTTTCCGCTGAAGGCTATTAATTTTAGTCCTGCAGCGTCGGACACCTGAAAGTCTGCTTGACCAAAGAGGCGCACCATAAAGGACCATCGATCGTACGACACCCGCGTAGAGACGGCGAACTTCTTCTCGAGGTCCCCCGAGGTTGGGCTGCTAGCGAACGTTTTCAGTACATCATATTATACAGAGTGTTTGTATTAAGGAGAGTGGTGGCGTTATAATTAGAGATGGCGTTATTAAAAAACGTTGCTGATCAACGATGTCAGTCTGTGACATTAACATCCGATGCCGAAATGTTGAACAACGGATAGGTGACATCGATATAAATGCAATCACAGATACCGCATAATGTCGAGTTGCCGGCTATCATAACTGACAACGACCGAGGTGAGTAACAATATAGCGATGGCTGACGAACGAACGAGTGCGACTGAGACCGAACAACGCACAGAACTTAATAACATAACCAAAACGAATCAAACTTCAAAAGTGCAGTCACTCTATACCAAAACAGAAAAGGTTGTATTTTTGTAGGCAGCAGAATTTCAACTTTTCGCTGTTAGTAGGAATAATCTATACTTTAATTTCTATACAACATATTAAATAAGTTGTGGATAATTTAACTTCTACAAAAACTTGCCGTTTGAGATTTGGGAGAGTATGACTGCACTGTTGACCCTTGACTGTACATATGTAAATAAATAAATTACTTAATTCAGAACTAATCTCTAAATAAGATTATTAATTTTCATGGAAAAATTGATTATTATCTAGAGAAGGATAAAGATTAAGTTCCAATTACTTTAAAGGAGAGTGTTAAAGGTATTTTATGTTAGTGGCTGGCAAAAGTTAAATAAGTTTATGAGAAAATTTTAAAAGCTTTTAATTTTTTTTAAGAATATTTTTCACGAAAAAACGCGGGTTGATGGCCTTTTTAGTGATGTGAGCATGTCCTTTATGGGCTAGTGAACTTGAACTATACTGAATAATAAAATTATTAAAAATCTTTTCAGACTCCAGTAAATCTTTAAATGTAAAAAGTTCGTACCGCTCAAAAGTTCACTTACGCTTTCAACAATAAAGATGTAGATTAAAGTGTTTACTTTCATCTACGTATGAGTACACTGACAGCCCTATGTCTATCTCCCCTCGTTCAGTCCATCCAAAGGTTGTCTGTAAGAGGTTGCCCTGTGCGATAAGACTAATTAAATATTTTTTAATATTAAACATTTTTTCAAATGTAAACAAGCAATATTATTTCGAACTTTGTGAGTTTGTAAGGTTGTAGGGGGTAATTAGTGGATCTACTGAACCGCTTTAGATGAAATTTGGCATGGAGATAGTTTGTATGCCTTTGGGATGATAAAACGCTTTTCATGCGGGCGATGTCGCGGGCAGAAACTAGTATAATATACAGAGGCTTTCCTTTTGCTTTTTATATCTGCTATTCCTGTGGCCACAGATAATATAATACTAGCATACAGATGCCTCATCCCATACAAAGAAACCGTGATTATTTTTTGTAAACCGATCGCGTTCGGTTCCGTTCCACGTCGATAGATAGATCACCATCAATATCCGTGGAACGGAACGGAACGGAACCGAATGCGGTCGATGTACAAAAAATAATCCAAATAATCAGTATAGAACGTTGGCACGGTTTCTTTGTATGGGATGAGACACCACCCTCCCCTCTTTCCCCTTTGAAGCTTTGATTGTATGCCACAGATACAATCAAAGCTTCAAAGGGGAAAAATATAAAATTATTATTTCCAACCAATTTGACACGCTAGGAAAGAAATAAATAATTTCCTGCCACGCTCCACCACCGTGTAGACGCCCTAACACCACCAATGCCCATTACCCCAGCGGTTATTAAATGTGAAGAGTCCTTAAGAATATTTCATTTGAGGAGATAGAAATTATTCAATATTTGAGAGTGACGTTAAAATGGCTCAGAAATTTATTACATTTTTAAGCTGTAATTTGTCTTCCATTCGATAATTTTAACGAGACATTTTTAATGGTACCTATAACGTACCTATTATTTTACTGGGAAATTAATTTATTGTGGAAATAATTAATGTGAGGTTATTTTAATTAGTGAATGTTTTTTGACGGTTTCGAAAATGGCTAAGTAATTATTACTTCTGATAAATGATAGGTTTGGTTTACAGCATTTTATCGTAAGAGTAGATCTTATTTCGTATGAAGTAAATATAAGTAAATATTTACCATCTGAATGTCTGCCTTGGTTCTAAGTGTTAAATAAGTGCTTTTCTTATGTAAGATAAAAAATGCACTGCTGTAAGTTTTGAATCCTGCCTAAAGGTTCTAGAGTAGCGACGGCATACCATAAGACACAACGTTGTAAGGGGGCGGCTTGAATCCGACTTACATAGTTCATCAGACCTGGTGAGGGCCACTGGATGCAAGACACACAGGACCGGCCGATGCAGTGACGCTTGAGGGAGGCCTGAGTCCAGCTGTGGACGTCTTTCAGCTGAAATGATGATGGTATTTTGCCTATTATTCTGTATATACACTAATAGCTGCAAAACCACTGACCAATATACCTAGTGCCTAAAGTGTAAGTCAAACAGGCTCGCGTGTATCTAATGTTGACGAGTGATATGAATCCACATCAGTTTAATCACGAATCACATGCACGAATTATAGTGTGAACGGCTGGTTGCCCTAAACTTTAACCATAGTTAGTGAAACAGTACAGAGGCTCGTGGTTAAACAGCTACATTATTGATATTTAAGGTTTAGCAACTTTTGCCAAGATAAGCCCGTGGATGGGAGACCAACAATTACCTAGACTCCTCCTCCGGTGACTTGGAAAACACGTTCAGGCATTGGGCCCGGCCATCAATGAGTATGGTTTGTTGAAAATCTTAGGCAGTCGTTACGGGAAGCCAGATAATCAGAAAGTAGTTAAAGTTACCAGTTAACCAGTGGTTGCGCCGGTTAGAACGTAACGCAGTTATGCGATGGTCTGGTTTCGAAGAAAGATGATGATAAGCCATTTTGTGTCAAGTGGACGGTGACTCGCCTACAATAGGGTTAATTAAGCACAAATACCTGGGTTTGGACGTCCGAAAGTAGACCACTGTCGACGAGTTGATGTGAAGGAAAGAAGTTCTTAGTGAGTTCACCGTCTTCGCGAATTGCACGAGCTCATTCGACTTGAGCTCGGCCCGCGTGCTGTGCTTTCGACTGGTCTCCGCGATGGTTGACCTAGCAGCAGCAATGAAGCAAGAGAAATTTTTGCTGACAACATGAATGGAAGAAGAAGGGACCTGCGCGGGAGCCACAGGCCGATATTTAGTCGTTGGACAGATTCCTGTCAGCCTGTCTTGACGGCTGTCAATCTTGAATACGTAGATGGGGTGAGGCAGTATCGCTCACACCTGGTACTGCGGTATTGTAAAGGAAGGGACAAAGAGCGTAGGAAACAAATGCAGCCAATCATCTAGCGTTTCTCTCCATACCCGCAAGCACATCACAAATACTAAGTTTTGAAGGCCAAATAGTCATTCCTAGTTCATAAAATTCTTCAGCAGCATCCAGTAAGACTTAAAGCCAGCCTCAACATAGTTAAAAATCAACGAGGTTGTACTGACCCTAGGATGAGAATCAAGATTTTGTAACCTTTTGGGAACTACGGCTAATGTAAAAGCATTTTTAGCTGTAGCTTTCAGTGCTTGCAGGAAAGCTAATGGGTGTTCCATTAGCTTTGAAGCTTATTTATAGCTACTCGGGTTACTTGTTGCTTTGAGCCTTTTTAGGGTTCCGTAGCCAAATGGCAAAAAACGGAACCCTTATGAATTCGTCATGTCTGTCTATCTGTCGTCTGTATGTCACAGCCACTTTTTTCCGAAACTATAAGAACTATGCTGTTGAAACTTGGTAAGTAGATGTATTCTGTGAACCGCATTAATATTTTTACACAAAAATAGAAAAAAACACTTTTTTTTTTCATCAAACCTTTCTATAGATACCCCACACGTATGGGACGTGTCGGGTATCTATGGATAGGTCTACAAAAATTATATGGTTTCTAATATAATTTTTTTCTAAACTGAATAGTTTGCGCGAGAGACACTACCAAAGTGGTAAAATGTGTCCCCCCCCCCCTAAAATAAGAGCATGATAAAACTAAAAAAAAATATATGATGTACATTACCATGTAAACTTCCACCAAAAATTGGTTTCAACGAGATCTAGCAAGTAGTTTTTTTTTAATACGAATACGTCATAAATCGTAAACCGTAATTTACCAAGTACGGAACCCTTCGTGCGCGAGTCCGACTCGCACTTGGCCGGTTTTTTACTTATTCATTTTAAAGGTGTTTTAAGTTTACTTTATAAATCGATCTTTTCCCAACTTAGATTCTCCAGTCTTTTAGTAATAGTAAACGTCGCAACTGGATGAAGGACGCACAGAATCGGACAGTACAGAAGAAAAAAAAGATTGGGTGTCTACAAATATTTTTGGCAATAGGCTCTAGGTCTATCAAATTCCATATCAATCCTGTCAAAAGTGTAACACAATTCTTTAAATTTTTCAATAATAACTTCCAATAAAACCCTGATCAATCACTTAACCTAATCGTAGTTAGTAAGCCAGTGCATACGGGCTCACGGAGTTCAATCGACTCGAGTAGCATGCAAACCCGTTGATTAGCTGTCAATACGATAATGAGTCCCTGATCACTGGCAATGTGCTTTTAACTGATTGGATACTAGCTTCAACGATATATGCCATAATCTTAACCGGCTTTTTTATTTTGTGCTTTGGTTTTGATTGCGTGGTATCGTTTTGCATTTTTATTCTAGCTTTATTAAGTTATTAAAATCACCAGTCACTTTGGATTACCTCACACATCACACATCATCAGCCTATTAATGTTCCCACTGCTGGGACACAGGCCTCCTCTCTGTGAGAGGGAGCGGGCCATTATCCACCACGCGGGCCCAGTGCGGGTTGGTGGATGTCACATGTCTTCGAATTTTTGGTTATAGGACATGCCGGTTTCCTCACGATGTTTTCCTTCACCGTTTTGAGAGCAGTCATGATGAAATAATTTACACAAAGTAAAGCGCCTGCCTGGGCTCGAACCCACGACCTACAACTTGTAAGTCGCGGCCGATACCACTGGGCCACACACATTTATTAAATTTAATGTAAAGTTAATTATGGAATGGAATTGGTATCTTTAACACAAGTTAGTTTGTAACCTAGCTATGATGCCAGTTGCGATACGTTTTGTGTATTCAAAAATAAATTTACTATTTTTTTTTGTAATCTGGTTACTGAATTTTAGGGTTCCGAACCCGAAAGGTCCAAAACGGATCCCTATTGCTGACACTCACGTGTCTGTCTGTCCGTCGTCTGTCACAAAGGTTTTATAGCTAAACGGTTGAAGCTACAGTTTTCAAATTTTCACATAAGTGTCTTACTGACACAAAGCCATACAAAATGCCAATTTTTTTTTAGGGGTCTCCCAAATAGGTAAGAGAAAAAAACTAACCTACCCCATCGAGTGGGAAATCATTGTTTAGATCTCATTGAGTAGATAAGTACTGTATATATTGTTTAAAAAAATATTGGAAAACAATGGAATGAGAAACAACCAGTTTTTTTACAAAAAAAAAAGTCCGTTGACTTTTTTAACTGCCCATTGACCTATCAACTCCAAATCACACTTCACACTAATATTATAAAGGCGTGAGTGTGTTTGTATGCTTTTTACTTCTTCACGCTCAAACGGCTGGACGGATCTGAATGAAATTTGGCACAGAGATAGATTATAGTCTGGAATAGCACATTTCACGCGCTCGAAGCCGCTGGCAGAAGCTAGTTTGGTGATAATGTTTATTATTACGTATATTTTAACAAATACCAATATATTGATAAATCAGATTTTTCTATGGAATACCCTTATCTTTCCTATTACAACCTACTTGTTTGCGGTTTGGTACGGAACCCTTAATGAGTGAAGGCCGATACGCACTTGACCGGTTTTTTTTGTTATGGCGGGAAAAGTTCAAAATGCGATTGGCCTTTGGGGATAGCACCAGAGAGTATGGGAATTTCACCGTCACTCTTCATATACAGTCCATATACGGGGGTGATCACCTTCAGTCACACATGGAAGAGACCTAGTGATTTTTAAAAGACCATCCGGAACCTCGCTCTGCAACGCTTGTTATGGCACACACTTGAAGGTACTAAAAGGGTCTCCCAGGAAACTAGGTCAATACATACTTACCTACTTAAATCTGGTTTAAATTGATAAAAAAGATTGACGTATAAAATATTTGTTTTTAATACATTCATAAAATAAATTAGTATCAGTTTTCATTCAATTTTTAATCGTATTTTATTTATTCAAAATTACGTAAATAACACCGTAACAGTTATAACACCAATTCAATGTTACTACCACAAATATACACATACATCTAACTTACATTTATGACCAAAATACAATCAAGTATTACAATTAATAATTGTTTTTTTTTAAAAGCTACCTGATTCGCATCGACGACATGAACTCGTATCTACGGTTTTTGACTAACTTAAATACAGAGTGAATAACAAAATGCTTTCACGAACATACCTAATCCCACAAAATGGAGTCTCTTCCTAGAAAATGTGATTGATCGAGAAAACAATGTTTCTCCAAGACAGAATATACATTACACCTGAGATATTAACATACATATTGATGGCCCTGTAATATATAGTTCGGCTTTTATTTCCATTGGATTAGAATGCGTGCTACTTTACAAATTCTTTTGTTTGCTGTGTTTAATTATAAAATATTAAAAAGTTTTTCTCACCATCTTAGCTTTCTTAAAAAAAAAACACCTTTGAAGACATCCGCACGAGAACGAAGGTTACCGACATAGCCCGAAGAATTGCCAAAGGGGAATGCCCATTTTGTAAGGGAACTAGGGCCCCTTTGAAAGAATGGTTGTATCTTGATGAATTTGGTTGTTTATTGTAGAAAAAACACGTTATATTCATAATTAGAAAATATTTTTTATTTATTTTGCAGGGTTTACGAGAAATAACGATGTTTCTGTTCTTGAAAAGAACCCTAATTACAATGCAATAAGGTGCATACAAATGTCCAAGTGAAGAAACCTGATCTGTTGTTGTCTGTACATAAAAAGTAAAGGACACGGATGGAAATAGACACAAAATATAAATCTTATTTTTGGATAATATTGATATCGCAGACACGATACCTAATAAGGGGGCTGTGTATGGGCAATCTCCTTTAAGTGGCAGTGGGCAGAACACATTGCTCGCAGAACGGATGGCCGTTGGGGCCGAAAAGTTCTAGGGTGGCGACCGCGTACCGGAAGACGCAGCGTTGGAAGGCCTCCCTCTAGGTGGAGCAATGACCTGGTCAAGGCTGCGGGCATCCGGTGGATGCGAAAAGCACAGGACCGATCAGTATGGTGACGCTTGGGGGAGGCCTATGTCCAGCAGTGGACGTCTTTCGTCTGAAATGATGATGATGAAACGCCTTCACTTTAAGAGAAGAGGTCGTTGCCCTGCAGTGAGCTGGTATTTATTTTTGTTCTTTTCTGCTTTAGTCTAGTTGTTGCAAGAGCTAATATCTAATGATCATGAGATCGTGCGTTTGATTCTAGGGTTAAGCAGATTATTTCCCTTATGGAATTTCTTAGTTACGAGCCTTGATTTCTGCCCGGTAGATGGCAATATGCACGCTACCAATTACGTATGTGAGACTTAAACTATCTGCTGAAATGTCGGTATAATAGGGTACACCTCTGCCTAACACTTCAGGGAATACAGGTGTGATGTTATGTAATTGGAGAATATTATACGTTTCCTTACGTGATCGAATCAGAAATGTGGAGATCCGTAAGAGAACCAGGGTTACCGACATAGCCCAAAGAATAGCCAAACTTAAGTGGCAGTGGGCAAGGTGCCCAGGTGTTTTCAAGGGCACCTTGCTCGCAGAACGGATGGCCGATGGGGCCGAAAAGTTCTGGAATGGCGACCGCGAACCGGAAGACAATACGCTGGAAGGCCTCCCACTAGGTGGACCGATGACCTGGTTAAGGTTGCGGCAAGGCGCTGGATACGAGACGCACGGGATCGGGTCATTGTGGCGTCGCCTGGGGGAGTCCTATGTCCAGCAGTGGACGTCTTTCGGCTGAAATGATGGTGATGATGATGATACTTTACTTATTTATTTATTTAATTTCATATAATACAGGTTTAAAAAAAAAAAAAAAAACAAAGTAGAAATAATAAAACCAAAAAAATAAACAACTATAATATCTTTAATTACACGGCAGTCATACGCTCATCTTTTTTAAAGGATTGGGATATCATCCAATGACTTCTCCCGCTCTGGGTGAAGCGGGAGGCCGTGTCAGACTTTTACTGACTAATACCCACCCGTGTTACTTCAGTTGCTTGAGCCAGGGCCGCGGTAACTCTCTTTCAAATTCATCCGCGGCCCGATTCATACGCTCATCTCACAATACTCCAGACATACAGACAAGATATTCTTCCATTCGTTCGCGAACACATCACAATAAGGCTTACCATCCAAGAGAGAGTTGAGCGTGGTACACTCTGTACGGGAGGTGGGAGACTAGGCTCGAGCGACGCCGACGCCGACGAACGGTTCGTTACGGCGAACAATATGTGCCTCCTACTAAGTCTATAATTGACCGGGGCAAAAAGGTGGTATAGTTCGTCGTGTAGTTCAGAAGCATCACAAATAAACAAATACCTTTGTTCTTTGTCCTTAATGTATTGAAAAGCTTTCTTACTTTTATTTTTAAACAAAATCAATGGATAATTATTGTGTCCTACGAGTATTCGCCCACCGTCCTACAAAGGTAAATTCATTCATTTCGTTAAATGTCATGTACAGTATGTCAGACTGTCCATAAGTAATTTACTGAGCTTTTATTCTTTCTTTTATTTTTAACAGACCCAGACTAGGTTTAAATACCAGAATGTTAATGATAAATGAGCCCTACAAAAGTGCCACAAAATATTAATACATAGTGAAAAGCAATCAATAAGGTTATTTAATAAAACTAGTGGTTGCCAGTGGCTTTACTCGCGTGAAAGTCTACCCATCAAAAACATAAATGTGAAAAAGGGAGCCAAGTTCAATACTAAGAATATGCGCGGTTGTTGATAACGCCGACAAAAGAATTGAGATCTAAATGGGTGCCAAGTACTGTATCCTGAAATGTATTTACAACAACATAAAACATTGTTAAATAAATTTAAAAACACAATTTCATGCTTTTTCTGCTACTACAATATTTGCTGTTTTAAAATATAACTTCTTTAATTTGAATAGTCGAATTATTTACATAAAACAGATAACTTAGGATAAATTCTAGCAATTTTTTTTTTTTTTATCTTGTTTAGGCTCGCGCTTGACCACCATCTCTCCTCTCTCTCCTCTATTTTTTTATCAGCGTTATCAACAACCGCGCATATTCTTAGTATTGAACTTGGTTCCCTTTTTCACATTTATGTTTTTGATGGGATATCATTACTTTTTGTACAGAAATTATTAGTAGGTATTAGTTTAATATTATTAGTTTTTATTATTCATAATAAAATGAATACCAAATGGTTTTTGTTAAACTACAGTATTTTCCTACGATTACGGGGTAATTGTCTTTTTGTGTTGTTTTCTATATTATCTTGTACCTTTGAAATGTTCGAATGAATTGCCCATTCAGTACCCGGATCTTTTTTTACGCGGTTTCTGTTTATCCTTAATTTGGCCAAGTCAGGGCGGTATAACGTGCGCAGGCGGTTATACTCTACAAGAGAGCTCTCTTGTGCCTTGATTTGACTTGGATCTAAATTGATAAGATATACTCCATCTAAGGTTTTAACTCTGGAGAGTCCAACGTAAGTCTGCCCTTTCTATACTAATATTATAAAGAGGAAAGATTTTTTTGTTTGTTTGTATCGAATAGACTCCGGAACTACTGGACCGAACCGTTAACATATACATTACTTAATGTCTGAATCTTGGTCTTGACTCGTTCTAGAATGAAAGGTGTTATTCCACTCGTTATTAGGGTTCCGTACCCAAAGAGTAAAAACGGTACCCTATTACTAAGACGCCGCGTTTCAACTGTCTAGCTATCACGGTTCATGAGGTACAGACTGGTGACAGACAGACTGACGAACGTGTCTATCTGTCCGTCACCAGTCTGTACCTCATGAACCGTGATAGCTAGTCAGTTGAAATTTTCACAGATGATGTATTTCAGTTGCCGCTATAACAACAAATACTAAAAACAGAATAAAATAAATATTTAAGTGGGGGCTCCCTTACAACAAACCTGACTTTTTTTGCCGTTTTTTGCGATAATGGTACTGAAACCTTCGTGCGCGAGTCTGACTCGAACTTGGCTGTTTTTTTTTTAATTCACGTGAAGACTTTAAAATCCAAATAAAAACTTGGCATATTTTTTTTCTTTCATCAATTTTGATTGCTGATTCTTGCATTACAGGCACTTTAGGTAAGTGTTGTTAATAGAATAAATTTATTGAAAAATGATAATTAAATGATAAAAAAATTACTAGTTACCCAATTACCTATGTGGATGCCAAATTTGAACTTTCTATGTCATCTGCAATTGGGTTAGAGTTTTGATCTATAGGTCAGTCAGTGATAAAAATTTCGATTTTTGGACGTTAATATCTAAATAACCGTTAGAGCTATACTTATGATATTTTGGTTTATAGTTCATCTTAGCGATTTTAATAAATAAACCAAATTTCATGTGTTTATGTAAAATAGATTTTGAGTTATTAAGATGAAAAAAGTGGCTCCAAATGGTTCGTGTAATATACACAGCTGCTGTGTCGGCGTCGCCAGTTCCTTTTTTGCTTGAACTTGGCTTGTCACGCTGCCGTGTGTCTAGATAATTATCCCAAGGAAATATACAGCCGGGACTAAAAGTATCCTGGTCTAATCCAGGTATATGGTCTACCCGTTTCCAATTTTCATTTAAAACTAATCAGCAACTAAGACGTGCTCGATGGAGTATCCATAGCAAACGTCAAGACATACTCTTCATACTACAATACTAGCAGGTTAAAACTCAACCTCCACAAGTATAAAAAACCTTATTAAACTTATTTACAATCAACAGCTCATGTAGGCTATTTCTCGAATCGATATCAATCTGACCACAAAAAAACCCGTTTGTTTGAAGATCCATGTGTCTTCAAACAATTCAATTAATTAATATTGATTGTATTACAAACCCTGCCTAATCGTCCTCCACAAAAGTTCATTCACACGTCTCAAGTGGCTTGTTCAACTTGATGAATGGCTATCAAATTCAATATATTCGCATGATTGGCTAAATATAATTTGATACTGGAGATCACTACGGTTTTAAGTGCTATACTTAATAGTATAGCTCTGATTTGTTCAAAGTAATTAACGTGCTGCCAATCTATCAATTTTGTTTTTTTGTTTTATTTTAGCTGTTTGAAACCTTTATAAGACGCCTGGAATTTTGGAGAACTGACCAGGGAGTGAGGGTTTTTTTCTCACTAAAACCACCCCGGTGATCACCATCAGCACGTAGAAAGAGTCCCGTGACCTCCCAAAAGACCACCCCGGAACCCTCTCTGTGCATCGCTTATTAGGACACATCCCTGAGGAGACTACAAAAGCACCTTCCCTGAGCCTCGCTATGCACGGCAGCACGTGATCACTGTGCCACCTAAGTACCTGAGTGATCCTGCAGGAGATTCGCGCACAAAATAGTTCATGCCGTCGACTAGGGGAACCTTAACCCTGAAGATCAGCCCGTGCGGTTTTGTGTGATAAGACAGAACACTGATTTGTTCAGAGTCATTAAGGATTTGACAGTGATCCAGCTAAATGCAGTGATGTGTATACACATGATAGCATGTGTGATCTATACACTTCGTCGTTGCATTTTGCTGAAGTCATAGTAACCACATTAAAATCCATTTTTTTGGTCAGTGGTGTATTAAGAGATAAGTATATGCGGTCAGTTACCGTTCATTTTAATTTTTACCCCTTTTGTTTGAAACGTTTAAAGATGAACTGACAGGGTGAACCGATGACCTGAAGGTCGCGGGCAAACGCTGTATACGAAAGGCACAGGTACGGTCGATGTGGCGACGTTCAGCAGTTAACATATTTTGACCGAAATGATTATGATTTGGATTAGAAACGTACTAGGTAGTCAAGTCTATAGCATCGCTTGTTTAATCACAGAATAAATAATGTCTGATTGCGTCTTATTACTCGGCAGCAAGGAAAGGGTATATGTTTTTCGCGAGTATCTTGCATGTAATATTCTTTATTACCTCGTATCTTTCAAACCACGTGACGGATTTTTATCTATACTACAATATTATAAAGAGGAAAGATTTATTTGTTTGTACCGAATAGGCTCCAAAACTACTGGATCGATTTAAAAAATTATTTCACCTATGGAAAGCTACATTATTCCTGAGTAACATAGGCTATTATTTAATCCTGAAAACGGGTCCTGTGGGGTGGCCCACGGGAGCGAAGCCGCGGGCAACAGCTAGTAATTAATACATCGTTAGAAAGGTCTTGGCCACCCAAGTGGTATTAGATAAGTGCCGTTAAAAAAAAGGAACAGAGCGGATTTTGGGCGCCATATTTTGGGGATTGCATTTTTTTTTTCGTAACATTTCTAGTGGAGTATCAAAATTAAGGGTTTTTAGAGGTGATTACAAAAATATACCACTTATTTGTTTAAAACTCATTCGAATAAAATAAAGTATAACTAAAAAGTTTTAAATAAAAAAATAAAAAAACCCGATTGCAAAGATGTAAACAAGAAGAAAATTATGCTGTGCAGTCGGAGGACATTTATAGTTTTGGTCAGCCAGCTCGCGAATAATTATGTATCCTCCAACTGCACAGCATGATTTTCTTCTTGTTTACATCTTTGCAGTCGGGATTTTTGATTTTATTAACTATTTTGAAACAGTTATGTGATCGAAATTATTTTTGTTGATTTGGTTATTAAAAGATATTTATATTGTGATTATTATTGACCGTAAATCGTTTTCAACATTTATTATAGGTAAACTGGAATTATTATTAATTCCAGTTTGGTTTGTCAGAATTAACATTACGACTTACGCCTCATTAATTTTGTTAGATCAATTTTCCACATTGTAAATTGGACGGTAAATTATCTCTGGGCATAATTTATGGACAGGTTTTAAATTGAGTAGAACTGAATCCGATTCAATTTGTGATATTTACTATGTGCTGACTTGAATTTGAATTTGGACTTACACGTGCAGAATAAACAATTTTGAGGAATGCATGCTTAGCTATGTACTTCTCGAAAACCTTTGTACTAAGTGAAATCCAAAGTTTTCTAATTTATTTCAATCAAAAAAGGAGTAGGTAAACGAATACAAAGAAAAGCGAATGCCATATTGTTTATTTATTGATAGACTTGCCCTTGATTACTATACTATCTCACCCGATGGTAAGTGATGATGTCGTTCGACGGTAGAGCACTGTATATAAAAGAAAACAAAATATTAATTCACTGGTTTTACTGCGATTTTTTTTACTCTCACTTACAACCATGCCGTGGTCTTCTTCGTCGTTACATCTGTTTAAGATAATGAAACACCCACTCCTTTATAACTTATCACTAGGTACTATCAAAACTGTCGAATCGATCAAGCCTCATAAAATATTGTGTTTTTGTCTCCCTTGATATAAACAATAAACTCATTCGCATGACAATAATTCCCTACCTTGCCCTTCAAATTACCTAAAAATAATAGCATCTATTTATCTTTTATCAGACATGGTAATCACGGTCAATAACTCATAAAAACCCCACCGTATCCATGACAAACCTTTAAATACTTCCCTGAATTTGATAAATGACATGTTGTCCGATTCATATCAGTCACGAAAGTGGAATATTTTTACAGGTTACAGTACTTAGCTACGCCAACATGCCAATAGGTTCACATAATTACTTCCACGTATTTATAACTACACGCTAACATTGGGGATATAGCAACAGAAGGTCGACTCTGTGCGAAAACGCACACATACATAGACACGCTTCACGTACATAACAGCGAGTGCAAGCGCTCTCGCGACTGGCATTTGTTTAAGATATCCTAGGAATACGCTTTCCTGGGTACTCCCCAATTGCGACGATAAAGCCTCTCTTTGATGGAGTGTCTTGAGAGGCGTCACGGCATCCTACCTGTCGCCTGACGCAGGTCCTCACTGGAAAAGGCTGTTTCGAGAGGTTCCTGTTCAGGATAAGGCGGGAGGAAACGCCCGGGTGTCACCATCGTATGGATTGCTCGAAAGACACGGTAGAGCATACGGTGGAGGTCTACCGCGCTTGGGTGGAGCAACGCCGTGTCCTCGTGGAGGCGATCGGCGGTGGCGACTTCTCACATCCGGCACTGGTTCAGGACATGGTACGGGGCGAAAGGGCATGGGAGGCTTTCACCTCCTTCTGCGAAGCAGTAATGCTCGCGAAGGAGAAAGTGGAACGCGTGAGGGAGACGCAACGGAGACGCCCTCACGCCCCAAGCCTCCGCAGGAGGCGCCCCGGGCGTTGGGAGTCGCAAGCCGATCCCCGGCCACCGCCCGTAGGCGTAAGAGTTACGGCGGCCCTGGCTCAAGTAACTGAAGGAACACGGGTGGGTTTAGTTTGCACGGGCGCTTCACTCAGAGTGGGAGAAGCCATTGGATGATTTCTCATCCAAAAAAAAAGGTATGCGCTTCGGAAATTATCGTTTATCCTCGGAAATACGAACGCGCGATGCACGGTGAGATTTATATAGATCTGTAGCAACCATGGAAGCTAATTGTGTATTACCATGATACAAAATTAAGGATTAACAACTATGCAATTAAAAATACTTGGGAGACAAATGACGATCTGCGGCTGGAGTTAGTAGAAACTTCACAGAAACATACAATGTTAGGTGCAATAAAATGCTTATTACTTTTACGAAGCGCAGTAAAAAACCTGGAGCTTTGCCTTTGTGAGTAGTTCTATGGCGTAAAGTTCGTGGTTATTCGGCAATACGAAGATTACCGAAGTGCATACTGTAGCAGATCGCTACAAGACGTTTTGCCATAAGCATTTTTTTAAGGGTTCCGTACCCAAAGGGTAAAAACGGGACCCTATTACTAAGACTCCGCGATCCTTCTGTCTGTCTGTCCGTCTGTCACAAGGCTGTATCTCATGAACCGCGATAGCTAGACAGTTGAAATTTTCACACATGTATTTCTGTTGCCGCTATAACAAAAAAAAACTAAAACAAAAAAATAAACATTTAAGTGTGGCTCCCATACAACAAACGTTGCCGCTATAACAACAACAAATGTGATTTTTTTGCCGTTTATGCGATAATGGTACGGAACCGTTTTTTTTATTTGACAAGCTGGCAGAACAATATACCGCGTATACAGCGCAGATCAATTAAGCGTAGTTTTCAAGAATAAACTCTTATCAGTTTTTAGAAGCCGTAATCCGGCTTTACCGTACGGTCTGGAAGCGTGAGCCCTTGTGAGCCTGCCATGATTAAAACTTAGTTTTAAGTCGTAAACGATTTGTTTTTTTCTGTATGCATAAGGCAGAATCTAACCAGTTGCAATTGCGTAGACGTTAGGTATGTGTTTTCTGCGTAATACTCTCAAATCTAGTTAAATAATCAAGTGTTTAAACTTTCTGTATTCTTTTATATATTGTCGTTGATTTTTAAAACAAAATGATTAAATTATAAGTTTTAATATGACGATAAGTGTTTTCTTTTTTTTTTATAACGCCACAATAACTTTACAGGTTTAACTGTACGTATGCATCTATGTGTGCGTGCACTTAATGTTTTCACTCGATGTATGGAACTACTCTTCTGTACTATTTTGTTTGCTAGCCACAATGTGAGTGCCAAACTAGCTAATTGGCCTGTGTTGACGCCGTAATTCCGCGAAGCGTCTTTGTAACCACTGTGACCAGGCTTTAAGACTGCGCCGAGCAAAATAATCCAAAACGATCGTCACAGTTATAGGGATTTAATCAATATTATTACCATAATTACCATAAAAAATATGTAATGAACACCACAATGAATGTGTTAACGATTCTATGTTGGCAAAAACAAAAAATATTGTTTAGTTTAAATAACAAAAATACGTAAAGTTGGACAAAAATATTAAAATAGCATGCTCGTGTTTTATTGAATATTTATAGTAAACTGTTGAATTTTTTCACAAACTTTAATTCATATTAATCTCTAATTGTCTTACCACAATTTATAGTTTTAACATTTTCGAAAAGACACTCGGTTATTTTAGTTTTATTTTTTTTCTTAATTGTTGCGCTGTTTTGGATCATGCGAAACGTAAACCGGTCGCCAATTCAGTCGTCCACGAGAGCTCGGAGAGTGGTCACGTCTCTTTGTGGAGCGACGCGCCGATAACGATAATTCGCGATCTATTGTGTACGTATACCTTGCTGCAAATAGTTAAATAAGGTAAGTTATATATTTTGTTTTTTGAGTATTGACTTTTTATGCATAACTAACATTTACTTTTTATGTTTTTACTATTCAATGCATATTTCTGTAACATTTTTTTAAAATGTTTATTTTAGTTATAATGGGAAAGCGTAAGGAAACATATTATAAGAAGAAAGTGGGCGCTCATTTCCGAAAAAGAATCTGTTCTCATAAAAAGTACATATTTCTATTTTGTGACATTATTTCCTTTTTAAGCGACTTTCCAAAAAGAAGGATTTTTTTATGTATGTTCACCGATTACATCAATTGTGGACAGATTTTAGAAATTATTTTTTTGTTTGAAAGATTACGTTCCATTTAAATTTGGTGAAGATCTGATGAAGAATTTTGGAGATATGCAAAAAAATACGGCAGATCTCTCGGGATTGCTGGAATCGCATGTCTGTTTATTGTTTACACCATATTTGCATAACATAACATCACGCCGGTAAGCTCTAAAGGGGTAGGCAGATGAATACAGTAAACCCTGGTACACTCTAATTTCATTCAGGCTATAGAACTTGCCCATTGTGTACACAACTAAAAAGTGTAAAATAAAAACTTTTTTGCCAAAAAAACAACCACTTCCAAATCAAAACACTACAATATTATGTAAAATAAATTTAATTTCGCCAGTCAGTGACAAAAAACGAAGAATCAAAAACAGGAACACCGACTTCCGAAATTGAATTTATTTTCACTTTGTAATATTTTTATTTGAAAGTCGGTTGTATTTTTTTGTAAAAAAAAAATCTAACATAATGGCGCATGTAATCGTTCTTTTTTCAATTGGTTCTCAAACATTCGATATGGGTATCGTGTAATGGGTTTTTGGGGATGCCGATTGCAAATTGTTCGCGACGAAGCGTCATCAACCATACTAAATGGTTCATAGAAATTGAAGTTTGTATGTGTAGACATGTCTGCTTACCACGGCGCGCCACCTGATACTAAGATGAATTTTAGAGGCACGTTTATATTTATACTAAAATTTTACCTACATTTTTTGAGATAGTAGTATAATGTTTTTAGTGTTTGTCAGTATGTTATAGGGTTCAATAGTTCACCCTTAACAGAGTAAAACCATTAGAAAGCATACTGATAAGAGTTATCATAGTAAAAAACATAAATTTCTGTCATACGATACGTCTGTGCTCGGCGACGGATTAGTTCCGAATGAACCGTGAGAGGGAACCACACGTTATTTATAGTTTTGGTGGTTTTTGAAAATATTATAGTAATTAAAATCATGTTTTTAAGGGCTTATCCTATGTACTGGACATGAAATCAGTACATAATGATGAAACTATGTGAAGACCACATAGTTTCTGCTATGTAAATAGGAATATTGACTTGATATCTCAAACACCAAATATATGGTTTTAGGTCATTTTAGGGTATATGGGGGACCTAGACCGGGACAGGAAGCCTATATACACCTCATAGTTAGCGTAGTCTTTTATATAAAGCCCATTTACTTGAGATATCAAGTCAGTATATAATAGAAAAACTGCTGTTTATCTGGTTTTTGGCAATCGCTTACGGTTTTAGGTGCCCTAAGTACCTAGAAACATATAGGTGTACTGGTAAAAGTACTACCATTGGAAAGCCTGCTAAAAGGGCTTCCAGGCGGTTTCTAGATGGGAAGAATCGCTTGGATAGTCAACGAGATAAGCAGTCGTGAAAAATGTAAACAACGTAAAACGTTGAAATATGTAGACCCTTCAGGTGGAATAACTCCATGAAGGGAATAGATGTACTCATGGTGTAAGTACTTTCGGATGGCTTGCTGGACTAGCTACCAAGCCATCACTTTGGAGCGAAAATCGCTCAAGTAGTTTAAGTACAATTCCAGAAAATAGGTTTCTGGAAATGTAATTTTTAGTCAGTTTTTGGCACTCCCCGGGACTATACACCCTTGGGAATTCCGAAAATAAGGAATTTTTGGGGACCTCCCGATGGCCCGTTAAACGCACCATCGTGTTGTCCCAATCTTATTAGTGTTTTTATATCTAATTTCTCTGATAGCTGGGCGCAAAGAAAGTGACCAGCTATCAAATTTGTACATATCAAGGCACCTTATGTGCATATGACCTAGATAGACTTACATAAACACTAGAAATGTAAAGTGTGGTCTATTGGCTACCAGAATCCCCATAATAGGCGGTGATTGTCTGGTTAGCCTAAGTAGGAAGTCCTAAAGTCGGTGAAATGACTTAGGAATTTATAGATTCGTTACATAAGGGATGATATCCCATAGAAGATTCCCGAAAATAAGCTTTTTCTAGACGTCAACAGACAGCCTGCTATTGGCACCAGCAGGTCAACCCAACCTATAGATATCCTTAGGCTAGGTTAAAAGCTATTAAGGTTTTAACTGGGAAATAAAGGGAATTGTCCTTTTATTTCATGGAAATAGTCTAGGGAAGCTATCAATACCTGGAAATTAGGTATATTGATTAGATACATAGATAGGGGGCGTTACTGTGTTACAGTACGAAGGAATCCAGCTATTGATAGCACCATGGAAGGGGTGCGGTAACCCTATTTACCAAATATGTATAAGGGTTTTTTACATAAATAAAAATTATTTTCGGCGAGAATTTGCGGGGCTCTCAATAATGGCACGATGCGAGGGTATAAAGAACCCCCGGGCCCAAAATAGAATTTGTAGTCATCCAAAGCTAGTCGCTTGTACTTGTCTTAGTAAATAAGAAGTAATTCTTATATAGAATCACGTCTCAGAAATTGTTGAGAGCCCTAGAATCGTGCCGTGTACTGAATAACTTAGTGTTTCATTTAATTCATCGACTTCAACCCTTATGAAGACATCCCTTTTCGATCCTGTCGAGCTGAACCTCGGAACCTGGACACCAGGAGTGCTGATCCAGAAGTAGGCAACCCGGAATCTGGAAATAACTCAAGTACAGCCAACACATCGTTGAATCGTTAGAGTCGATTTGCAACCCTACGTCACTGCTGCAGCTAGGCATCCAAGAACCTTTGTTTTCGTTGATGTGGATGGGGCGTTCAGCGGCAATGGCCAGAAGGTTTACGCCCTTCTTTTCTCGGGGCCAATGAACACGCTACGTCCTGCACATTTAATGGTCCTTGCGAGCCAGATTTTGGAGCCTGGCGTCCCGGCAAAATTCGACGACCATCACATTTAATGGTCCTATCGAGCCGAATTTTGGAGCCTGGAGAGCCCCAGGACGTCGGGAACAGTAGATCCAGAAAAAACAACTGGGTGCCTGCATATTAAGTCGGCTACGTGCAACACAACGTTGACCCGTTCGAGCCGAAATTCGAAGTCTGGAGCGCCCCAGGACGTCAGGAAGAAACAGTGGTGGAATTAATTTTTCGAATTTTGGAGAAATTAATTTCACAAATAAACCAAAAATCGACGTGCACTGCAGGGAACAAGTCCTACGTGCCCTATTTGCCGCTGGATCCAAGAGGTAAAATTCTGGAGACAGTTATTGAAAATACCCTATTTTTTCAATAATTGTAAGAAAATAGAAGAAATTTTCTGTGAGCCGCAAAATGCTGTATGAAGACAGATGCGCATCCTTGAAGCCCCAAGAATAGTTCCTGAAGACTTATCGCTGAAAACTACCCTATGTTATCAGTGATTTGTTCTAGAACTGAACGCTTGTTTATTCAACCAAGAATACTCGTTCAGAAGATTGGATTACGTCTTTGACGCGGAAGAATAGTTCCTGAAGACTTATCGCTGAAAACTACCCTTATGTTTTTAGCGATTTGTTTAAAAAACGAGCGCCCGTCAGAAAAATACAAGACGTGCGTTTAGAAGGCTGATGTGCATCCTTGATGATTGAAGAATAATTCCTGAAGCCTTATGACTGAAAACAACCCCTATGTTTTCAGGAAAATTTTGAAGACTGAATTTTCGTCAGTGAATGGAAGAAACGTACTCTGAAGACTTAGATACGTTTCGGATGTACTGACTAAGCGGTTCCTGAAGCACTATCACTGAAAATAACTTTGACGTTTCGGTGATTTATTTGAGGATTGAATTTTCTTCAATCAAGCAAGATACGTGCTCGGAAGATTGATGCACGGCTCTGATGCTTTGGACAAGCAGTTCATGAAGCATCACCACCGAAAAGTAACCTTGACTTTTCGGTGATTTAGAATTTGATTGAATTATAGTCAATCAAATAGAACATACACGTTTATGGGAAAAATAAACTTGTATAGCAAATGCCTGAAGTTTCCTGAAGACTTATCACTGACCGTAAGTTTTTAGTGATTTTTTATTTGAAGATTGAATTATAGTCAATCGAAGTGGAGGTTAACTTCTGGAGATCGTCGGTTTGAACGCTGAAGCCCGGAACTGGGACTTATCTTTGAAAACTAACTTCGAGTTTTCAAAAGAAAATATTTCAACAACAATGCCGATAACCAGATCCAAAGGCAAGACGCCGGAGGCATGGACCGTGGAGTTGGATCAGCCAGCTGGCATCAGACATGAGCTGCCGCCGTGTTCACCTTCCACAACCGAAGGGACCGAGCCGTCGGACGAGCAGCGCCATCTAGCGCCTCAAACTGAAAGCACTCCGACGCATCAACCAATAGAAACTGATCAAGCGGTTTCTACCAGAGTAACCAGATTAGAAGGAGCTTCAGACACAACATTGAAACCTTCTCAGAAAGAGAAGATTTCCGAAGAAGACAGACGTACAGCGATGCCGATGACTACCCGGGGTGACGCCCGTATCGAACATAGCCGTCCGCCGTCAACTAGAGTGACTCGGTCACGAAAAAACATAGACAAAGCTCGCGAAGACTTACTCAAAATTAAGTTGGAGCTTGCACAACTGGCACTTCAGAGAGCGGAGGAAGAGGGTTCCGAAGCTGAATACCTGGATGACAGAAACTCGAATGACGAGTACGTGCGTTCATGGCTAGAAGAGGCACCAGAACCTCAGCCTGAGAAGGAGGATAACGTCGTTGAAGGGGGAACCAGAAATTCTATGCATAGACCCCTGACTGCGGCCGCCACCAAATCGCAAATAGAAGGTCAGCATCCTAAGGAGAGAGAAGTGCGAAAGCCTCCAGTTGCAGCGTCAGCTGAGTGTACAGGAGGTCAGAGGGATAGTCTCCGTCCATTCTTGACGGAGTTGACGTCCGCTATAGCGTCGCTAGCCGACAGGAAAATAGAACAGCGGGACCAACCGAACCCCTCTGCGTCGAAATTCGTCATGACATTGCCGAATTTCAATGGTTCTCATACTGAATGGCTATCATTTCGGGCCATATATGAGACAACTCGAGCGTACTTTACGGACATCGAGAATACAGCGAGGCTGAGGAGAAGCTTACATGGACGTGCAATGGAAACCGTCAGCTCAGAACTCATCGGACATGCCAGGCCCGATGACATCATGAAGGAACTCGAGCTGCAGTTCGGCCGTCCAGACTCCATAGCGCAAGCTGAAACAGATAGATTACGCGGACTGCCGCGCTGCAGTGAGTCACCAAGAGACATCTGCGCGTTTGCAAGTCGCGTAAGAGGTGCTGTAGTCACGCTCCGCGCGTTAAAAAAGGGTCATTACCTTATGAACGCGGAGCTTATGCGATTGTTAACAGAGAAGTTACCCAATTCGCTACGAGCACAATGGTACCGATCATATTCGGAGAAGTACCAATCGGTGCCAGATATTTCATTGTTCAGTAATTTCATATCTGAACAGGCACACTTCTGTAGTCCATTCGCCCCACCCGAAGGCATCGCTTCGGCCGAGGCGAACACCAACAGACGCGTCACACAAAGGACGCATATAGCTACGGACCAACCGGTAGGAAAATGCCGTGTTTGCGACGTGGGACATCACTACGCCACTGGATGTGCACAATTCAGGGGCGTAGCTGTCGAGAAAAGATGGGAGCTAGCGAAAAAACACAATCTATGTTATCGCTGCCTTCAACATCGACGAGGCAACCACACTTGTAAGAGAAAACAGTGTGGCCAAGACGGGTGCAGAGATACGCACCATCGGCTTCTTCATAGGAAGAAGCAACAGCAGAGGGAAGCCAACAAGAAGCCCGATGTTCCTGAATCCCGCAAGGATCCTCAGGAAACGGTGGCCAGTTTCGGGTCACCATCGAGCCAGGCGTACCTCAAGATAGTGCCGGTCCGGGTAATCGGACCGGCGGGAGAGGTAGCAACATACGCTCTCCTAGACGATGGGTCCACCGTTTCGCTGATGGATGAAGACATCGCGAGGCAAGTCGGGGCAGAGGGCCCTGTGGACCCGCTCAAGATCGGTGCGATAGGCAACACCATGCTCACCACCCCATGCTCAAGAAGAGTCAAGGTGACGCTGGTTAGCCCGCAAGAGAGAAGGGTACAATTTAAAGCACGTACTATACCTAAACTCAGCTTGGCAAAACAAACAGTGAGCGATAGGGTTGTCGCACGCTGCAAGCATTTAACCGACTTGAGAAAAGAGTTGATGTACAACAATGGCGTGCCAAAAATACTCGTCGGCCAAGACAACTGGCATTTGTTATTGGCCAGCGAGATTCGCAGAGGTCCAAGACACCAACCAATTGCGTCACTTACAGCGATGGGTTGGACACTACATGGCGCGCACAGTAGTTTACTACGACAACAAGTACATCATGTCAATAGAATAACAACTGATGACAATTTGGATCATCAGTTGCGCGAACATTTCGCCATAGAATCGTTGTGCATAAACCCACAGCGACCCGCCTCTGACCCAGCAAGAAGGGCAGAGGACATTTTGAATCGATCAACTGTCCAATTAGAGAATGGACACATCGAAACCGCCATGCTTTGGCGTAATGAGCATGCTGAGATGCCAGATAGCTTTGAGACAGCTCTGAAGAGGCTCGTCTCAACAGAAAAGAAGCTGGACAAGAACCAGGAACTTCTAAGAAGATACTCAGACCAGATGGACTCGCTAATAGCGAAAGGGTACGCTGAAAGGGCACCCGCAATTAGCACGCCGGGCAAAACTTGGTACCTCCCACACTTCGATGTCTTCAACCCAATGAAGCCAGACAAACTTCGCATCGTACATGACGCTGCCGCCAAATCGAGAGGAATGTCACTGAATGACTTCCTGTTAACTGGGCCCGACCTATTACAGTCGCTGCCAGGCGTAATGATGCGGTTTCGCCGCCACTGCGTCGCAATAACCGGTGACATAGCGGAGATGTTCATGCAAGTGAAGGTGCGGAGCCAAGACCGAGACGCGCTTCGCTACCTGTGGAGGGGAAACCGCAGAGAAGGAGCGCCAGAAGAATATAGAATGACGTCCATCATTTTCGGCGCAGCCAGTTCGCCTTGCACAGCAATTTTTGCAAAGAACTGGAACGCAAACAAATATATAGAGAAGCACCCTGAAGCTGTGGATGCTATACTACGTAGTCATTATATGGATGACTACCTAGATAGTTATAGAACTATCGAGAAGGCGGCAGAAGTCGCTAGTATGGTGCGAAAAATACACCTACAGGCGAGGTTTGAACTCAAGAAATGGGTTTCAAATAGCTCGCAGCTCCTAGAAAAAATGGACCCATCGCACATACAAACTGAGATGGTATCCATTGGAGATATAGATACGTCGGAAAAGATACTCGGCCTCATATGGAGGCCAGGCGAAGACACGCTGGGTTTCAACCTCACACTCGCGCGTCTGCCTGAGGGTATCTTGGACCGAGAGGCGCCCACCAAGCGAGAGGCGCTCAGAATAGTAGCGTCGCTATACGACCCACTCGGACTCGCCTCGCCAGTAACCATCAAGGCGAAGCAAATATTGCAAGAAGCATGGAGGCGAGGCGTCGACTGGGATCAGAGGCTAGATGTTGACCTAGCATTATAATGGAAAATTTGGGTACAACATTTACGCCAACTAAAAAACGTTAGCGTACCAAGATGCTATCCTGGATATAGCGACGCTATAGAAATGCAGGTGCATGTGTTCACTGATGCAAGCGAGATGGCATATGCTACCGCTATATACTGGCGGGCCACGACCGTGGAAGGCAAGCACTTAATAAGCCTTGTTATGGCGAAAGCGCGGGTGGCCCCACTGAAACTGCTTTCGATACCGAGACTCGAACTTCAGGCCGCGGTATTGGGAACCCGCGTAGCCGCAGCAGTGATGAGTGAACACGACTGCAAGCCCACGTCAGTAACGTATTGGTCAGATAGCAAGACCGTACTGACCTGGATTAGAAGAGGAGCGAGAGTATACAAACCTTTCGTTGCTCACCGAATAGCTGCTATTGAAGACAATAGCAAAGTCGAAGATTGGCGATGGATACCCACCAAGATGAACATCGCTGATGCAGCAACCCGTGACGTGCCACTGCGGTTCAACTCGGACCACGAGTGGTACTGCGGGCCGAGTTTTTTGTCTCTTGGGCCCGAATTATGGCCCACAGAGAAACCTCCGACTACAAACGACACGGGAGAAGAAAAAACTTTCGTTGTCACAGAAGGGGACAAGAAGAGCTTCATAGAAGCCGTTCCAGAGCCAAGCAGATTCTCCAGATGGGAGCGACTGCTTCGTGCGACCGCCACAGTTCTGCGTTTTATATCTCTTTGCAAAAATAGAACAGAGATAACGTCCTATAAACGGACGAGAAAAAACGCTGAAAAGGACCCAGACTGGCGCAAGAAGCCCGCTGTACCTGCACAGAAGCAGAAGCAGGCATGCAGAGCACCAACCCAGGTCAACAGACAAATCATAGAAGCAGAATTTCTCCAAGAAGCTGAGAAAATACTTGTCCAGGTCGCACAACAACAATCGTTCGCTTCAGAGTTAGCGAATGTTGAAGAAATAAATAAAAATAGCTCGCTGCGACCTTTACAAATTCAGGTCGTCGACGGCGTGCTGCGACTAAGAAGTCGCATAGCAGCTACGCAAGAGGTAGCTGAAGAAGTGATGCGCCCGCCTATATTACATGGCGACCATCACATAACGCAGTTGTACATAGACTGGACACATCGCAGTCTACAACATAGTGGCACCGAACTCACAATTAATGAGGTACGGCAGCACTACTGGGTCGTGAAGATGCGACCAACAGCGAAGAAGGTGATAGCAAGATGCCTGCATTGCCGTATACGCAAGGCACAGCCACCAGTACCTGCGACCGGCGACCATCCGAAAACGCGCCTCGCTCACCATAAGAGGCCGTTTACATATACCGGGCTCGACTATTTCGGCCCGCTATCCGTCACCGTCGGTCGGCAGCATCAGAAGAGATACGTAGCACTATTTACGTGTCTCACATCAAGGGCGGTGCACCTTGAAATCGCCGCCAGCCTTAGCGCAGACTCCGCCATATTGGCGCTGCGCCGATTCGCCGCACGCAGAGGATGCCCAGCTGAGATACACTCAGACAATGGCACCAACATGCACGGCGCCGACAGAGAGCTGCGAGACGCCTTCAAAACAGAGGCAAGTCGTAGAGGCATCGTATGGCGCTTCATAACGCCATCAGCGCCATTCATGGGAGGCGCCTGGGAGCGCCTAGTTCGTTGTGTAAAAAACACACTATACAATGTACTTACAGAAAAACACCCCACCGAAGAGGTGTTGTCCACACTGATTTGTGAGGCAGAGTACATTGTAAATAGCCGACCATTGACACACGTGTCGGTAGATGGTGATGATGATGAATCCATCACACCGAATCACCTTTTACTCGGTGGGTCAGCCAGACTACCTACACCTGGCACGTTCACCGAGCAAGATATAGACAGCAGGAAAATATGGCGACGATCACAGATCCTCGCTGATATGTTCTGGAGTCGCTGGGTCAGAGAGTACCTGCCGGAGCTCCAAAACCGGCGGGAGCCACATAGTAGTGGGCCCAGATTTAAAGTGGGTGACCCTGTCCTGATAGCCGACGGCCAGCTGCCCCGCAATACGTGGCCGCGAGGCCGCATTGTGGCCGTGTATCCAGGAATCGACGGAGAAATCCGGACCGCTGAGGTACGCACGCTTGGCGGTACCTTGAAGCGTCCGGTGAAGAAACTCGTCCCACTGCCCCAGTAACCAGAGATGCCGGAGCGGCGACCGTCCTCTCGGTGGGCCTGGCCGGCAGCCGAGAAATGCCGTCCGTCGCTCACCGAAGGAATGCAGCGCCGCGCCGACAACACTTCGAGTCGACACAGCACTGCACGGCGGGAGATATGTTCGCGACGAAGCGTCATCAACCATACTAAATGGTTCATAGAAATTGAAGTTTGTATGTGTAGACATGTCTGCTTACCACGGCGCGCCACCTGATACTAAGATGAATTTTAGAGGCACGTTTATATTTATACTAAAATTTTACCTACATTTTTTGAGATAGTAGTATAATGTTTTTAGTGTTTGTCAGTATGTTATAGGGTTCAATAGTTCACCCTTAACAGAGTAAAACCATTAGAAAGCATACTGATAAGAGTTATCATAGTAAAAAACATAAATTTCTGTCATACGATACGTCTGTGCTCGGCGACGGATTAGTTCCGAATGAACCGTGAGAGGGAACCACACGTTATTTATAGTTTTGGTGGTTTTTGAAAATATTATAGTAATTAAAATCATGTTTTTAAGGGCTTATCCTATGTACTGGACATGAAATCAGTACATAATGATGAAACTATGTGAAGACCACATAGTTTCTGCTATGTAAATAGGAATATTGACTTGATATCTCAAACACCAAATATATGGTTTTAGGTCATTTTAGGGTATATGGGGGACCTAGACCGGGACAGGAAGCCTATATACACCTCATAGTTAGCGTAGTCTTTTATATAAAGCCCATTTACTTGAGATATCAAGTCAGTATATAATAGAAAAACTGCTGTTTATCTGGTTTTTGGCAATCGCTTACGGTTTTAGGTGCCCTAAGTACCTAGAAACATATAGGTGTACTGGTAAAAGTACTACCATTGGAAAGCCTGCTAAAAGGGCTTCCAGGCGGTTTCTAGATGGGAAGAATCGCTTGGATAGTCAACGAGATAAGCAGTCGTGAAAAATTTAAACAACGTAAAACGTTGAAATATGTAGACCCTTCAGGTGGAATAACTCCATGAAGGGAATAGATGTACTCATGGTGTAAGTACTTTCGGATGGCTTGCTGGACTAGCTACCAAGCCATCACTTTGGAGCGAAAATCGCTCAAGTAGTTTAAGTACAATTCCAGAAAATAGGTTTCTGGAAATGTAATTTTTAGTCAGTTTTTGGCACTCCCCGGGACTATACACCCTTGGGAATTCCGAAAATAAGGAATTTTTGGGGACCTCCCGATGGCCCGTTAAACGCACCATCGTGTTGTCCCAATCTTATTAGTGTTTTTATATCTAATTTCTCTGATAGCTGGGCGCAAAGAAAGTGACCAGCTATCAAATTTGTACATATCAAGGCACCTTATGTGCATATGACCTAGATAGACTTACATAAACACTAGAAATGTAAAGTGTGGTCTATTGGCTACCAGAATCCCCATAATAGGCGGTGATTGTCTGGTTAGCCTAAGTAGGAAGTCCTAAAGTCGGTGAAATGACTTAGGAATTTATAGATTCGTTACATAAGGGATGATATCCCATAGAAGATTCCCGAAAATAAGCTTTTTCTAGACGTCAACAGACAGCCTGCTATTGGCACCAGCAGGTCAACCCAACCTATAGATATCCTTAGGCTAGGTTAAAAGCTATTAAGGTTTTAACTGGGAAATAAAGGGAATTGTCCTTTTATTTCATGGAAATAGTCTAGGGAAGCTATCAATACCTGGAAATTAGGTATATTGATTAGATACATAGATAGGGGGCGTTACTGTGTTACAGTACGAAGGAATCCAGCTATTGATAGCACCATGGAAGGGGTGCGGTAACCCTATTTACCAAATATGTATAAGGGTTTTTTACATAAATAAAAATTATTTTCGGCGAGAATTTGCGGGGCTCTCAATAATGGCACGATGCGAGGGTATAAAGAACCCCCGGGCCCAAAATAGAATTTGTAGTCATCCAAAGCTAGTCGCTTGTACTTGTCTTAGTAAATAAGAAGTAATTCTTATATAGAATCACGTCTCAGAAATTGTTGAGAGCCCTAGAATCGTGCCGTGTACTGAATAACTTAGTGTTTCATTTAATTCATCGACTTCAACCCTTATGAAGACATCCCTTTTCGATCCTGTCGAGCTGAACCTCGGAACCTGGACACCAGGAGTGCTGATCCAGAAGTAGGCAACCCGGAATCTGGAAATAACTCAAGTACAGCCAACACATCGTTGAATCGTTAGAGTCGATTTGCAACCCTACGTCACTGCTGCAGCTAGGCATCCAAGAACCTTTGTTTTCGTTGATGTGGATGGGGCGTTCAGCGGCAATGGCCAGAAGGTTTACGCCCTTCTTTTCTCGGGGCCAATGAACACGCTACGTCCTGCACACAAATCTGACATTATTTTTAAAATCCAAGATGGCGGATGCAACTTTTTCGCAAAAATTCGATATGGGTATCGTGTAATGGGTTTCTGGGGATGCCGATTGCAAATCTGACATTATTTTTAAAATCCAAGATGGCGGATGCAACTTTTTCGCAAAAATTCGATATGGGTATCGTGTAATGGGTTTCTGGGGATGCCGATTACAAATCTGACATTATTTTTAAAATCCAAGATGGCGGATGCATCTTTTTCTCAAACATTCGATATGGGTATCGTGTAATGGGTTTTTGGGGATGCCGATTGCAAATCTGACATTATTTTTAAAATCCAAGATGGCGGATGCAACTTTTTCGCAAAAATTCGATATGGTAATCGTGTAATGGGTTTTTGGGGATGCCGATTGCAAATCTGACATTATTTTTAAAATCCAAGATGGCGGATGCAACTTTTTCGCAAACATTCGATATGGGTATCGTGTAATGGGTTTTTGGGGATGCCGATTGCAAATCTGACATTATTTTTAAAATCCAAGATGGCGGATGCAACTTTTTCGCAAAAATTCGATATGGTAATCGTGTAATGGGTTTTTGGGGATGCCGATTGCAAATCTGACATTATTTTTAAAATCCAAGATGGCGGATGCAACTTTTTCGCAAACATTCGATATGGGTATCGTGTAATGGGTTTTTGGGGATGCCGATTGCAAATCTGACATTATTTTTAAAATCCAAGATGGCGGATGCAACTTTTTCGCAAACATTCGATATGGGTATCGTGTAATGGGTTTTTGGGGATGCCGATTGCAAATCTGACATTATTTTTAAAATCCAAGATGGCGGATGCAACTTTTTCGCAAAAATTCGATATGGTAATCGTGTAATGGGTTTTTGGGGATGCCGATTGCAAATCTGACATTATTTTTAAAATCCAAGATGGCGGATGCAACTTTTTCGCAAACATTCGATATGGGTATCGTGTAATGGGCTTTTGGGGATGCCGATTGCAAATCTGACATTATTTTTAAAATCCAAGATGGCGGATGCAACTTTTTCGCAAACATTCGATATGGGTATCGTGTAATGGGTTTTTGGGGATGCCGATTGCTAATCTGACATTATTTTTAAAATCCAAGATGGCGGATGCAACTTTTTCGCAAACATTCGATATGGGTATCGTGTAATGGGTTTTTGGGGATGCCGATTGCAAATCTGACATTATTTTTAAAATCCAAGATGGCGGATGCAACTTTTTCGCAAACATTCGATATGGGTATCGTGTAATGGGTTTTTGGGGAAGCCGATTACAAATCTGACATTATTTTTAAAATCCAAGATGGCGGATGAATCTTTTTCTCAAACATTCGATATGGGTATCGTGTAATGGTTATTTGGGGGTGCCGAATGTGCCGATTGCTATTCTGACATTCATTTTAGAATACACATTTTTTTTCGCCGTTGTCAGCGATGTCCAAGATAAACATGGAAAGTAAAAATTTGTTTGAAAAAGACGCATTGCCTGGATTTGAACCCAGCAAAATGAGCCTCAAGCACGAGAAATGAGGCCAAGGGGTCACCACGAAATTTTAAATTCATTATACTTATTTTGTTGCTAGTGTTTGCTGGCAAGTCTTTTACATGGGAAAATATTTATGTATTATGTATACTATATTTCTTTTAGTCTGTTCACAACATTTTAAGAGTTAGGTTGATAATACATCTGATAACTACGTCAATTTAATAATTTTATTAAATCATCATCTGCCTATTAATGTTCCCACTGCTGGGACACAGGCCTCCTCTCTGTGAGAGGGAATGGGCCGTAATCCACCACGCGGGCCCAGTGCGGATGGGTGGATGTCACATGTCTTCGAATTTTTGGTTCTAGGACATGCCGGTTTCCTCACGATGTTTTCCTTCACCGTTTTGAGAGCAGTGGTGATGAAATAATTTACACAAAGTAAAGCGCCTGTCTGGGCTCGAACCCACGACCTACAACCTGTAAGTCGCGGCCGATACCACTGAGCCACCGCTGCTCTCAATTTTCTTAAATAACTTACAATAACTATATTTTATTACGTTTTTAGGAAATGCTGACCAATAAAGATCCTTGCCCATACGTTGGTGAAAAACCTTTAGTTAGAGTCTGGCAAACGAAAGTAGACACTGGAATTATTTGCAAACTTTTTATATGGCAATGATAAACTAATGTCAACCCCAATTTCCCGTATGACGCTACTAAGTTGATACTTTGTTTTAATTCGTAATCACTATTTATCTTTTTGTAAAAACATTTTCTCTATTTAATAATTTTAAAAGTTTCATTATTATTGTAGAAAACAATGATTCCTGTGACTTATGAAATTTTTCACATGAAAGTCTTAGATTCAGATTTTGATTGATAATGAATAAACCAAAATTATTATAGAATACTGTTTCTTTTTTTTATTCAGATTGATATATCTAAAGTATTACCTACCTAGATGTACCTATAGTATTTTTATTCAGACGAAGTAATATCAATAATTCTAAAGTATCAAATTAGGTTATTCCAGGTATTGCATACTAGTTTTTGGAGTTGCTATGCTGATATTTTTTAAATTTGCCACGCTTTTTCAGTCTCTACTTTCGTTTGCCAGACTCTAGTGATGATATTCCATTCAACAATCTCGATGTAAGTTAATTGTTCTTAGATACATTTTAAAATGTGCCTTAGTACTAGTTTCTGCCCGTGGCTTAGGGACTACTTACAATTATCTTATTTTATTTCAGGATTCTTCAAAACATACGGATTCATATTCAAACATTTTGGTAGAAGAAGAAACTAAATACAAAGCCGAGATCATAATAAATGGCAATAGAATAATGGATATCGCATACCTCTATAAACAACTGCAATATATCGCATGAACACGTAACACGTTCTTCCATAATGCACCAGTGATTGAAAAAACAATCATGTTTTAAATGAGATTGATATTACCCTTCTTGTCTCTTTTCCATTTCCATTAGTTTTTAGGAAATGCCTTTGACTTCCCTGGAGATGGTTGTTCATTTACAGAGTTAGAAGAAATTTTTAAAATATGACGTTTCTGTTACACTCTGTATAATAAATATACCACGTTTCCATGGGTTTTGTGTAAGATTTTGTAAAATGGAAAAACACGCAAGGTATCGCATATTAGGTAAATAAATATTTTTTATTACAGACTGGTTTTACTATACAATACACCTACCCATCTAACTTACTTATCAACTATCCTAGCCTACCTACTTACCCAGTAAAATTCCCGGGCGTACAATCCACAACGCCAAAATTTCATCGCAATCGGATGAATAGTAACGGAACGGATAATGTATTACTATAGTACAAACAAACATTATTTTCTATATAATATAGATTATTAGATTTAATTATGGCCTTTATTTACCTACATAAACATCTAAATAATCAATATTCGCCTTTTCAAGTCACTCAACACAACGCCTCAAATTTTAAAAATCCTAAGTTACCAACTTTTGTCGTGCAACTGCAAGCGGGACTCGAGCGAACTTGTGATTGTGTGTGTGACGACGCACACGACTAGCGCGCTGTAGCAAATACCTAATTGCCGCGCGCCTCGTTCGCTCTGCGCTGTCTTAATGTTTGATTATACATAGTATCGATGTTAAAATCGTTCTGGGATGCTAACATTCTATTAGCTGTACGGTCAACTGATCTACAAAGCCATAAATTTTATGTTACATTCATGTTACTGTTAAAAAAGGACGATCGTATGCCGTAAACACTTGGGTCTGCATTCTAGACCCCAGTTTCTGCAACGAAACGTGTCGCAAAATTATTGTGACAAAATGTCAAGTGTGAGTAAACTGCTACGACTGGCTGTTGAAAAATCATTCAACTTATTACGACAATTTATCACATTCAGTTCGAGATACTCAAGTAATTTGTATTGCAGATACTGGGTGTAAACCTCGTTTGATTGTAGTGAGCCTTTATTGTTAATTGTCCTCAGGTCGTGGTCAACCCAGAAAAAAGAAAAGAACGCCACAAAACTCAACTTAGATGCACTGTAGTTCTAATATAATCTATCTAGTTTTAAATCGTGATTCACGATAGAGTATTGTTTTGATATTTGTAACAGATAATAGTGTTACTTACTAAAATCCGCCGTTCACATGCATATCCAGGCTCATCTAGACATCAAGCTATTTATTACACAATACCCTATTCTAATAATATATTACTTACTTTTTTAAGAGTCTGAGAGACTAGACTTATTGGCGTTTTAGTCGATGTAAGCGGTTGAAATAGGATTATTCTGCTTATAGATAGTGGCGTAGCTAGTCCTAAGGGGCCCTGTTTTAACATTTGTTAGGGTTTTTTACCCAACTGCAGCAAATACTAGCAAAATTAATAAAATAGGAGTCTAGTCAAAATTAATTCTTGACTTGGATCACTTACGCTGATGAGGAACGAATTAAACGAGCTTGAAAATGAGAGAATCTTGCCTGGGATAGATTAAGTTTTTACTATGATTTTACTAGACAGTATAAAAGCGACTGTAGCGATGTAATAAAAGATTTTGAAGATTATGTAATAAAAATTCTCACGCAACAAAATCAAAAATAATTTGAGATTTTGGTTAACATTTTACGAACTTTTGATGCCCTATGTTGGGTCCCCATAGTTTAGGGGCCCCGTATTATTGATACGGCTGATAACGTGGTAGTTACGCCCCTGCATATTGAATATAGTGGGCTTGTTTCGTTACCCTTTGTGAGTCGCAACATGTTAGCTGTGAATTCTGAAAAACAGTCAGATTATAATAACATGCGATTTAATTTTCACAAAAAAGATAATAAATAGTTTTTCGACAGCGGATCATTTTTTGCATAGTGAGTTTAGGCTAGATATAGTTTTTAACACGCTTTTTTTGTAGTTGGAATAGCATTTTCATCGTATATTTTTTGTCAAAGCATGTCACTCTTTTGTGTTACGAATAAAATGAAACATTGATATGATACGATTTACGGACTAGGTTCTCTATATTTCGGAGTATTTTGTGATATTTCATATTGAATTCTAGATTTTGTATTGCGCATAAAAGTTCCAAACTATTTAGCACATCAAGTGCAATTCAAATTCTCTGAAAATAATTTTGCTAGTCAGTTGCGTAACATTTGCTGAACAGTTCGGGGATTTTTTATAAATCAGATTGATGATTCTGTAGTGATATATTTATTTACAGTATTTTCAGCATTGGAAGGCCTCCGACAGGGTCACCGATAACCTGGTTAAAGCTGCATCAATCCACTGAGTGCGAGCCGCATAGGATCGGTCGATATGACGACATTTGAGGGTGGTCTATGTTCACCAGTGGACGACTTTCAGCAGAAATTTTGATAATGATAATTATTGTGGCATTATTTCCTCAAGTAATTATTACCTAATTTTAAAGTTACTGATACCTCATTTTCATGAATTTATTTCCTCATTCCAAAAGTTTTTACACTCATCCTAAGATTTAAGGTTACACTAGTCAACGGCACGAAGTATTTTATGCGCGGGGTAAAAATGCATTTTATATCAACCGACAACACGTGCGGAAGAAATTGATGCTGTGATGAGCAGTAGGAAGCTAGTTCGCGTACGAATACACACTTTTGCTAATTTGTAGCGAAATGGATAATGATTTAGGACGAAACCGGGCGCACGAAATTTTATAAACAGACCTTTGGGAGTCTGGATGTCATAAAAAAACGACTAAACGTATCTGTTCAAAATAAAATTATTTGTATTGTTGAACTACTAATCTATCCCTATATGGTGGCCGTTTTGCAATTTTCCGTCTTCTTATGGTATTTATTTGCGCCCAAAAATGCGTTAAAATTATTGTCGAAATGTGAAACTTTCGACACTCATAACTTTCAAATATTTTCTTTTTTCACTTTTTTGTTTCCGCACAGGGCTAGATAATGATGAGACAAATTGATATCACTTTTTATAATCCCTAGACTACGTTTGTATGGAAGAATTTTCGACTAGTGTAACCTTAAGAGGCATCGACAACCAGAAAGTCGTTCGACAGTAAATTGTCAAGTTAAGGCCTTATAAAGTTAGTCGAGATAGTCTTGCTAGTAGATCACAGGCCATAGGCGTTACATGGGGTTTAATGGGAGATTCCAAGGACTCTTTATGAGGGGCTCCTGGTTTAATGGCTGGTATGAGGGTCGCAGCTGCGCTTGCTAGGGTTATGTCTTAGAAATAGGGGAATTGTTTTTCGTGCATAAAGATGTTTCATGGCTTTAAATGTGACTGTTTATGAAGCATGAGTCTATTATGTCATACGTTTTCTCATTGATTGTTATGGTTAACTTACGGTTAACATGTTTGAAGATTTCATCATTTCAGCCGAAAGACGTCCACTGCTGGACATAGGCCTTCCCCAAGCGTCGCCACATTGATAGGTCCCATGCGTCTCGCAACCAGCGGATCCCCGCAACCTTCACCAGGTCATCGGTCCACCTAGTAGGAGGCCTTCCAACGCAACGTCTTCCGGTTCGCGGTCGCCACTCTAGAACCTTTCTGCCCCATCGGCCATCCGTTCTGCGAGCAATGTGCCCTACCCAATGCCACTGAAGTTTGGCAATTCTTCGGGCGATGTCGGTAACCTTGGTTTTCTTGCAGATCAGTACATTTCTGATTCGATCACGCAAGGAAACTCCGAGCATAGCCCTCTTCATTGCCCTTTGAGTGACTGTAAGCTTTCTGATAAGGCCCATTGTAAGGGACCACGTTTCAGAGCCATATGTCATCACTGGCAACACACACTGGTCATAGACTTTCGTCTTGAGACACTGTGGTAAGTTTGACGAGTTATTACCTCCATAATACTAAAAGAAAGAAAGGAGCTAAGGTACTTCAAGGAGGAATATATTTGAGATGGCTTCGATTTTTATGCATTTATTGATAAAGTCAAATTAGGTTATACTAATCACCTAATTTATATAGGCATCGTCAACCGGTTGGATGACTCTAAACGTGATTAGCCTATTTTTCCGAAAGAATCAACATTGCTATTCAACGCTGTAAAAATATTGCCAGCCTTTGTATCAGACTGCGACGAAGGATCAACGTATAATACAGATATTCACTCAACGCTATCGACACCAAAATTCCCCCGAAATATTAGGTTTGGTAAATGCTTTTCCATTGAGATTAATTTTCGGTACTAATTTAAACGTACAGCAATTATTACGAGTGACATGATCGCAGTAATTAACAGGTGGTCGCTAATTGCTGTCTGATTAGTGAATGTGTGATATTGTTAATTATCCGCCTGTTCTAATTAATCCCTTAATACTATTTCAATTCGGACGTTGCAGTTATATTATGGTGTACTAGCTGCCGCCCGCGGCTCCGCCCGCGTTGCATTAGTACTTCCCTCAAAACCTTTATAAATAATAAATAGCCTCTATGTTATTCTGATGTATAAGTTATATTTCTGTATAGATTTATCAAAATCCGTCCAGTAGTTTTTGCGTGAAATAGTAACAAACATCCCATCCATACTCATACACTTTCACGTTAATAATAATAGTAGGATTGAGGGGTAGATTGTGAATACAAGTATTCTAAGCGTTGTAAAATAAAATTGAATTTCGAACGGTGCAAATATAACAACCGTTTTCAATTATTATTAATTGTTTAACTATATAAGTTATTAGGCCGTGAAATAAAAAATCTGGACAAAATTATGAATGAGAAGAAGTCTTCGATTTTAATTGCGTAGTTCGGCTAATATCTTCAAGAGTCCTCGAGGTCGTGTAGCTGCTCGCTACGCACTTGGCCCGGCTACGGCGTAGCACTGAGCTGCGATGGCGTAGCCCCTACGTCATCTTGGCATTTGTTTTGGTCAAGAAAATTATTTTTAGTGGTATGAAACCTTGAAATGAAATACACATACTTACCTACAAGTATTTTAGATCCCTACGAAGATAGTAGTTACCTATCAAAATGGTAAAAGCTTGCTTCCTCTTTTTCAAAACGAAAGCTTGTAAATGCATATCACATGTCAATCAAATGAGTTTATGCATGGCCAAGCCAATGCAGTAAGTTGCGTTATTAGGTCCTCAGAAGTACAGGTGGACACTTCATACATATACAGCTACTTAGTTTGAACGGGAGCACCACATTTGTACTGCTAGTTGTTCGTTTAGATTGGGCTTGAAGCGGCCAATTTCCTAAAGCTTACATAATAATACTAGCTGTCTCACACGGCTTCGCGCTCCCGTCAACTGGCTACCTACCTACCCATCTTCCTTACCTACTCTACCCTACCTATCCTCCATACATTATTATACCGTTTACGCAGCGCACGTGTTAGATTTAAGGAGGAACCCCATATAAAATGATCGATATTTACGAAGATAGCAAGCTTGGAATGTCAAGATGGTTGCTGGTTATTTACTGTGTATGTGATGTATAAGGGTAAGGTTTTATGAATAAAAGCACAGAAAGACAAGACTAGGTATTTATTTCAATTAGGCTTGTCAATTAATTCATATTGAGGCTCAGAAAGCTTACCGCCCGTTCGCTAAACTAGTTCTCGTGGAGAAGAAGGGCAAGAAACTCCACGGAAGCAACTATGGTTGTAAAAGTATTTACCTTTTATATATTTTACAACCATATAAATATCGTTTATTACAATAAAGATCTAATTATATTATGGCCATTATATGATGAATCTTGTAACATTTCACAATGTTACATACTCAAAACAACAAGGATAAGGCAAAGAACATGACTAGCCCTTAAATTAATTTAACATCATTATGAATAAAGGCCACAACATGAAATAGACTTTCAACAATAGCAACATTACAACCATTAGCAATAATCAAGTTATAATATCAAATAACTTACGTGAAGCTTGTGTAGTCCATATTTCACAAAATATAACAATTCAGGAAATAATATCACTATCATAATAATTATAACAACTGGTCTGTACTGGCTTGTAGTTCACGATAAAGTGTGTCAATCTTACGAATTACACACTATTTATAGTAACGAGTCGAACTGTCAAATGTCCCCACCATTTTCTACATTTCTATAAATAATCTCACAATTAGGTCAGTAATCAATTCTTGAGTAATGAAACCTTTTTAAAACTTATCAAGACAATTAAGGAATTGAATATCGCCTATTTAGTCATTCTTAATCAATATTCGAAAGAATATTGATAATAACTGACAGTCTTGTACTAATTGTCTCAAAGTACTTATAATATTAAAATGGCAATATAAAATCCAGGATACATCACAATGATCATTATAAATTACGTAGTATTTTATTGGAATATCATCACTATGGTTTATATGTAAGTTTAGAGTTATTTCCTGTACACAAAATAATACTTACTCAGGTGGGTACTCTAACAATTGTAGGTATTTGACAACACAATAATAATTTAGGTAGGTACTTAGATATTTGTCGGTAGATGCTTAATAAATATGACAGACAAATGTCTGTTTGTATTTTGTAGCAAAACATTGTGCTTAAAAAGTGAAAGTTCATGATTAAATGACGTCACACGTACTTCCAATACTAACACACGCAACCGTAGCTCTCAAAAAGGAAATTTTTTGCCCGTTTTTGCAACATTTTTAATTTATGTTCCGCTCCTATTGGTCGTAGCGTGATGTTATATAACCTATAACCTTCCTCGATAAATGGACTATCCAACACAAGTTTTTGCAATTCCAACCGGTAGTTTCTAAAATTAGCGCGTTTAAACAAACAAACAAACTCTCCAGTTTTATATTATTAGCATAGATTAAAATAAGATACCTACCCGTGCACTTATTTAGAAAAAGCTTTTCCAGTTATTTCCTACAGCAGATGATCAAAGAATCAATTTGCCTTTCTTCTAAGAATCGGACGTCACAGATAAGTGTAATTTCTCTGCAATCTACAGGTTGTCAGCTTATGAATTTTTATTCATTACGTTCACTCTTCGCTATTGGCTCACGTAAAGGAGCCAATAAGACGTCCGGCTTCATAATATTATCTTGATAACCGTTTTATACTAATCAGGGGGGTGGGGGTGTTTTATCTGTCCCTTATTCGATATCAAATTGATACCGCTCTAAGAGCTTATGGTCACCCCCCTGTTCCTAAACTAAACTCGCGAAATGAGATGAAGCTCAAATCTCAATTGGCTTGGGGTATGAATAAGTCAAGGTGTAGAACATATTTGCAGAAAGAATCGTATAAAAAAAATATTTCCAAATCGGGTCATTGCGAAGATTTTACAGTGCAACTTTCAACAAGCCACTGAAAATCTTCTTTCTATTTCACAAATGAAACTGTACGTAAGTTTATCGTTGGTTAATTGACTATATATCTGCCTAGCATTTTCCCAACTATATTGGGGTCGGCTTCCAATCTTACCGGATTCAGCTGAGTACCAGTGTTACATTGAGCGACTGCCTATCTGACCTCCACAACCCAGTAACTGGGTAACACGGTACCCCTTGGCAAGACTGGTATCAGATCTCAGACTTCTGACTACCCGTAACGACTGTCAAAGATCTTCAGATGACAGCCGGGATCAATGGCTTAACGTGCTTTTCAAGACACGGTGGAAACTCGGTATGTTGAAATGGTGACCCATCCACGGACCGACCGCATCAAGCGTAGATTAACCTTTAAGATCAATCCGTGTGGCTGTTATTATTTTGCCACGAGTCCTCTTGTTGATTAATTGACTAAATTTTAATATTATTTTTCCCATACAAAGGCGATTTCTAGCGATTTTATAGATTTACAGAAGATACTCTCTCACACAGAGGATGCCTCTGTCCCGGAAGTCGGAACGAACGGTATTATAGGCTGATTGTGCTTACAGAAGATAACTTCAGTTTATACCTTCATAACTTTCACCAAATGTCTTGTTAACCAATAGTTTGTCTAATTCATACATTAAGGTTTATATCTTAATTCGGGAGCGCACCGATAATTCAAATCAGTTGGATGTTGAGATAATCAACAGAGCCGCCTGTTTCGTACAATATTGACTGGCCTATTTATCTCCAGCAATCTTTTAGCGAATCTCCAATTTTCCACCTTGGATCATTCACTGATAAAGAGCGGGGCAGATTTAGGGTTCCTTAAACAAAAGTAAGTTATGTTTTTAATGGTATAAAAGTATCTATGTCTTGCTAAAAACTTCAGATAGTCTTAACCTAATCTTCTTATTCGTCTATTATCATACATACTTTAAATTGTGTGTTTGTGTAATAATGTATGTTTTTAACAGTAGTTTATGAAACTGTTGCATAATAAGGGGTATTAAAATATGAGTGAATGTTTAAAAACCGAATATTTCAATACCTAGTTATGTGCAGTTTCATACACTAATTTATCAACACTAATACATTGGGATTGAACCTACAAAATAAAATAAAAAAGGCAAAAGAGTAAGAAAAATTAGGTACAGCTAAACGTACGAATGGCGTCAAAACCCAGCACATCACTGCATTAACCGCGCATGCGCTAAGGTTAAGCACGCACTGCGATTTTTATTCGCGAGAGTTTTTTCCCCTATGGAATTGTATGAAGCTGCTCGCGTTGCGTTAAAAAAATCGTGCAGAAATAATACCGCAAGAAATCCGTGTTTTGCCACAGAATCCAACGCACCGCGGCGCGAATTTAATTCGCGCGAATATTTTGAGCTCTGTGAACAGGTTGAAAGAGACAAAATTCGCGCGAATAAAAATCGCAGTGCGTGCTAACTCTGAAGCGGGAATTGTCATAGACAAGTAAAATTGGAATCAAATCTTTTTAAACAGGTACTACAAAATGGCATTACAAAAAAATAATTGATGAAAACTCCTTAGTGAATAACTTCTTGGATTTGTCCTGTATCGTAATTGAAAAAAAAATTGTATTATCGCATTATTTTGCTAGAGAAAAAGTGTTATAATGAGATTCTATTTTAAATTTCGGTATTGTGTTTATAAAGTATGTCAATATAAACTCGTTTCGAAGTTTACAATTCGAATATTACGATATGAGAGTAGATAAAGGTGTATATAGTTTATGTATGTCTTTGTAAAATGTTATTTAATCCGATTTCGGCAATACTTTCATTGATAAAAAGATATACTTTCGTTTGGCACTGAGGCTACTTTTATTCCGAAAGAAATGCACGGTTTTTGCGGCATACTAAGTAATTTGAATTGAATTGGAAATAAGCCAGTCGAGAAATAAAATAAAAGTGATAAGGTTTATATATATTAATTGTCCGATTTTACTTAAAGATATAAAATTATAACTTACCTACAGCCAGTGTTCGTAATTAATATGGGCTCCTCATTTACCTGAAATAAAGAAAATTAATGACATTAATTTGGATCCTCGCTTCGCTAATCTAAATCTTGGATGATAAAAAATAATTTTATTATCAAGGACTAGGTTCAAGGTCTGGCAGTGAGATATACTGGAATAGTATTAAGGTAGTTATACACTGGCGAGGCGAGGCGTGCATGGGTTGGGCAAGAATTGAAATCACGCTTATTTACACCGGAAGATGTCCATCGCTATACCTTGGATCCTTGTTGGCGGGTCGAGATTTGTAAATCCGTTTTATTTTCTTAGAGCAATATAGTTCAATATTGTTCTAACAAATATTTCAATGGTCTATGACCAGTGTGTGTTGCCAGTGATGACATATGGCTCTGAGACGTGGTCGCTAACAATGGGCCTTATCAGAAAGCTTACAGTCACTCAAAGGGCAATGGAGAGGGCTATGCTCGGCGTTTCCTTGCGTGATCGAATCAGAAATGTTGTGATCCGTAAGAGAACCAGGGTTACCGACATAGCCCGAAGAATTGCCAAACTTAAGTGGCAGTGGGCAGGGCACATTGCTCGCAGAACGGATGGCCGATGGGGCAGAAAGGTTCTGGAGTGGCGACCGCGAACTGGAAGACGTTGCGTTGGAAGGCCTCCCACCAGGTGGACCGATGACCTGGTGAAGGTTGCAGGAATCCGCTGGTTGCGGGACGCACGGGACCGGTCAATGTGGCGACGCTTGGGGGAGGCCTATGTCCAGCAGTGGATGTCTTTCGGCTGATATGATGATGATGATGATGATGAAATATTTCAATTCTCGCCTCGCACATCCTCGCGCATGTAGACCTTTACACCAAAGATGGGCAGGGCATGGATACAAATTTTACCATACAAATTTCAATTCTCACTCATCCCTTCCACGCCTCGCCTCGCCGCCATCGTTACGACCTTTAGGCTTGCTTAATAGTATTTACCCAATTGCGGCAAAACCAAAAAAAGGGTAGGTTACCGATAGCTTCGACCACATCTTCGCTTACCATCAGGCGAGATAGTGTTCAAACGCGAGCCTATCGATAAATAATAAAAAAAAAATCTTAACCTATAGATTTTATGTAAAGCAAATCCGCGGGTATTATTTATTGACTGTTATTGTCTAAATCTAAACTATTTTTCTTACATTGCATTTTTATTATTTATTTATTTAATTTGAATTTATAGATGTGGACTTAGTATGAAATAATTTTGTTTAGTAATTACTACTTGACAGATCAATAAATAATTATTTCTGAAATAAACAACCTAGCGACAAATTAAGTACATAAATAAATTATCATTTATTATTTCCTTGTACGGAACCTGACTCCAAAAGTCCGACACACACTTGACTGCGTACATCCCATGCATTTGAGGTCCGTTACACGCTAATGAAACGTACAATGATTTCCATTCGACTAATTATTTTAATTACTTACGCTGGTTTAATGAAATAAAAGTTTAAGAAAATAAATGAATCATTTTAAATTGGTTTACTTTTGACGTTGGTTTTTGAAAGGCAATAAAATATTAGGTTACAGGAACAATAAAATCGACAGAAATTCATCATTCAGAGCTTCATATTCAATCGGTCTCTCTTTATTGAGGATCATGGTCACTTGGACCGCCTTAAGTGGGCAATCTGTCTCTTTAAACTCCAGTCCAAAGTGGCCATCACCACCAGTAAAAATTTCGCTTTGACGACCGGCCTCGTTCTCTTTTTCCTTCGGTATTGCCAAAAATGACCAGTTTTTCGAGCAAAATGCAAGCAATGCAAGCTAAAATACAATCAGAAACGCCCATAATTAGTTGGTAGAGCTTCTTAAAAATCTTTCGAAGGACTAGCTTTTTACCTAATTATTTGAACCGTCAATAAAAAACCGTACGGAAAGCCATTACAATTATCGTCCCAAGAGTCCATTAAATGACACTCTCTCTTTTCTAGCAATCATCATCATCAGTTTTGTTCCATCGACGACTATATAAGCCCCATTGAACCCATGAGATTATTTTCTAGAATGAGCCCATTCTAGGATCATTTATTATCATGGGGTCGCCGTAGTCGAAAATTGAAAAGAGGCAACAAGTAAAATTCTATCAACATAAACGTGGCAATAATGCCAAGTTAAATTTATGGGATTGCCAAGCGCTAACAAAACATCGCGTGATCAATACCATAAGCCGTGTATTGGTGTTTGTTTGTGTTTGCCTGTTTTTGTTTGTGTTCGCCCGTGTTCCGCATCGGTGTCGGTTTTTATGCACAAATCAAAGGGTGCTCGACAAACGTATTTGTGATGTATCCAGACGCTTGTTCAGTTCAGTAGTAAGCGTGAGCTTGCGGGCGGCGGACGGAGTTAATAGTGGAAAAATAAAAAAAAAATGGTTAAATTTACGAATCGTGACATTTTGTGTATACTAAGCTAAACTGTAAGGAAAAATGAGGAGGATACCCGAAAGTAATCGCTGCCACAACAAGCTCGTCGTCTGCTATGTTTGCCAATCCGGCATATACAAGCACGTTCGCCAAGCATGTGGATGCCGTGTTTGTGTTGGGTGATTGTGGTCAGTGTTCGACACGTGTTTGCTGTTCGCCACTGTTCGTGGCAAACAGCAAGGTTGTGGAGGCGGCGTTACATTTTGGCATAACGTTCAAAATATTTTGTTTCTGACCTTTATAATGAATATGACCCAGCTCCATTTCACGAATGTTTTGTTTTAAACATATAATACATCTTTATCTATACCTCCATCGTACACACTTAACATCAGTCTGTTGGACGTGATGTATTCGGACGACCCTCGTTATATGCCTTGTTATGTCCTTTATAAGACACTATCATTAGCTGTGACCCTTCCTAATACATGAAAACGGTATGGACCATTTTGTGTTAAACTTGGACACATGGTATTTTCGTAAATTATACATTTTTAAATAAAGTGGCAATATTATAGTGTAATTATAGTTTATGCGTATATCTTCGTATTTAAATATGTATTATATAGACAAGACAAAGACAAAGATATTTTATTTCAAGTAGGACACCAAGCGGCACTTTTGAACGTTAGGTACATTAAAATTTACAAGTTATAAAAGTTGATTCTACCGTGCATTCGGAAAGTAGCTTGTTATGGAGAAGAATGCACAAGAAACTCCATACTTACTCTTTTTTTTTAAATATATATTTAAATATATATTATTTACGTATTATTCGCAATATTGGACCTACAACAATTATACCTGCATCACCCACTGGTTGACTGTTAGATAATGCCTAAGGCATTAAATCTGATCTTGCGTTTAGAATTAAATAAAAAAATCTAGTAAAACGATTATTCACGATTATCTACAACATCAATGTTATTTTATTGATTGAATGATAAAAATGTATGGACTAAAAATTTTATAAAGCTCACACATTTTTTTGACATTTCATTCATTTATACATACATTACACAAATATAAAAACTCACTTCAACCAAAAAAAAATCACATTCATATTCAATACTCACACAAAAAAAACACTTCAAAAATATTTACGCGCCGCTCCAAAATCTAATAACATTTTATTAAAAGTGTTGCCCTCAAGAAAAACTCTTGAGGAGTAAAAAGGTTTTCATAAAAACCTCGCTGATTTCACCACTAGTATTAAAACTCGACCCCAAAAGCTTTTGTAATCTTAAATTGACGTTCGCAACTTGGAAATCATAAAACTTTGGCTTGCAAATCATCCTTACGCCGCGCCGGTCATGCGTTAGTGGGGACCTTTTTCGTCCCAATTTTAACCCGTGACTTGCTCCATGTTGGGGCCAAATGGTCGTTGTGTGAGGTTAAGGAGTGGTGAAAGGGATGAGTTTGGAGCGGGTTGTAAGACGATACGATGCAAACGACATAAGTTCGATGTCTTATATTTAAAGAAGTGTGGCTTTTTAGATCTAAAATGATTAAAATCAAAATATTTTATTTTTATTTTACATAGGCCTACATGGGCACTTATAAAACGTCGACAAAAGGTGCACGGTTTGGGTTAGTCGTTTCCTATGGAGAAGAACCGGCAAGAAACTCCATGGTAACTCTTTTAAAAATTTGTTTGTGTTTAAAATATTTCCATGTTACAGCATTAGTACTTGGATATGGGAGGACAACGTAGGCCCGACAATAAGTCGTACGAAATTAATGAAAACAAACAAAAAAAAATGATGTAAAACGAAATAAAAAGTTAACAAATGTTAACAATCATCTAGAAATCTAGAAAGCCTACAATGTTCACACATTCACAAAACGATCGGTAAAAGAATCTATACAAAGGTAAAAATAACAACACTAAATTTAACAAGTGGCATAAATACTGTTATCAGTGCTGTAACTATTCTAGCAAAGGGCTATAAAGATGATTGAAAAACATTGTAAAAAGTCTAATTAAGATTAAATTAAGATTGTAACTGTAAAGCGCACTTCGATTGTTGATTTTGAAAATAGTTTTTCCTAAATAAAATGTACTAAAAGTCTTCTCTTTAAGTTGTATTCCACAATGTTAAAGGCAAACGTACCAACTAACTCACTTTCATCATAGTTCTTCTTAGTCACGACTTCCATAGTACGATCTATACCAATATTCTTCTGTTTACTTTGTTTGTTGCTGTTCTGTTGTGTCTGTGTCGAATCAACGTTTTCTGATTGAATTCTACGTTTGGTAAGTTTTTTTCCGAATTCTTCTCACTCGTACCACAAACCGAAGGTGTACGGTCGGCATATTAAGACGGTACGGAAATAACGCCCCCGTATCTCAGCCGCTCTTGCTTGACCCTATTCTGGATTAAACCAGTTCGTTAACCAGCACACAGCTGCGTCCTCTACACGAATTAATATGAAACATTTATTTAATTAAACAATTTTGTCAGAACAAAACATGTTGTTTCGTTTTGACGCCTTTTTAGGACGCTTTGGCATGGGAGGGTTAATTTAATAAATAAAATTGTATTTATGTTTTTGTTCGTATATGTGCGTATATTGTGAATTGGCACCATGTTGAAGGATACGGTCTATTGCGTGGGTTAACTGAGGGTAATTTGCCCCTTTGCCGCGTAGAGGCATCAAAAACGACAAATTAAACATCAAAGCAGCGTCCTCTTGTCTGTTAAGTTATATCTACTTATAGCTACAAGAAAATCAATTATGTTTTCCAAAGTAGGATTTTTATTATTCTATTTTTCCTTGCCGAAATATTGATTTTAAAATCCACAATCATTTTAGATATTATATTAGCCATTTTTATGGAGCTCGTGGCTAAATAATAACAGCCGCACGGGTCGATCATCAAGGTTAAGCAACGCTTGACGAGGTCGGTCCGTGGATGGGTGAACATTTCAACATACCGAGTTTCCTCCGTGCCTCGGAAAGCACGTTACGCCGTTGGTCCCGGCTGACATTTGAAGATCTTTGACAGTAGTTACGGGTAGTCAGAAGCTTGAGATCTGACACCAGTCTTGCCAAGGGGTACTGTATTACCCAGTTACTGGGTTGTGGAGGTCTGATAGGCAGTCGCTCCATGTCAAACACTGGTACTCAGCTGAATCCGGTAAGACTGGAAGCCGACCCCAATATAGTTGGGAAAAGGCTAGGCAGATGATGATTGGGCTGAAAATCTATATTTTTGAAAGTCAAAATTACATTACATTAAATAGTCTTCCAAAACGTCAGCCCATCTCCTAATGTAGAAATAGGAAAGAAGAAGAAGCGTGTTATTTTTAGTTCCCACAGAAAATATTTATAAAGCAGGAAGATACTCTAAACTAAAATAATTTCCATAGTGAATTTTACACGTTACTGACGAAGAATACATAAATTAGTTTTGCGACGCGACGCCTCAAGCCAAGGCACCAAGGTTTTCTAAAGCACTGGTAATTTATTTTTCAACACACTTGCTCATAAAGAGGCTCTAATTTCACCGCAATTAGGCGCATAATGATACCTGTTATCAAACTGTGACTTTTTCATTGCTATTATTCACAAGTAAGTTATAGTTTTTTTTTTAAATTTATTTGTTGAGTTGCTTTGTTCTTGAAAAAGTTTCGATACAAAAAAGATCGTGCTCAATAGTACAAATAAATGAATGTACCTATTTTTATTTTTTTTTAATTACTTGCTCATTTCATGCAACTTCGTATTTAAATAGATAATTTCAACTTGAACGTGTTTAATAAATAAAACTTTCACTCAAATATAAATTTTATTTGCTCTGTAATAAAGAATAAATTAAATTCCCTTTTTTGTACGTGGCTAAAACACTATCCACGAAAAGCCAAAAAAAAAGTAACCTCATTCTTTTAGTCTATGGCCGATCGCCATTGTTAAATGTGCGCGCATAGGAAAACTGATTAATTTTGCCCGCCATTGTGGAAAAATTTTCACAACTCGTTTTTATTGTTGAAAATGATTTTTAGTATTATTTTCTTCACAAGTGTGTTGAAAAACGTCGTATGATACACGTGTGTATTGATGATTACCGTCCTCGGCTCTCTTAAGACCCTCACCTACGGCTCGGGTCTCAATGGCGCCTCAGCGGTAATCACCAACATTGCACACTTGTACCATAATGTACTATTCTTTTAATTATGTAAAGTATCTTTTATAATGAAAAGGCAACATTTTAAGGCGAGGCGATTTTTGTACTACGGTCTTAGGCACACATGGCACGGGTGGCTTCGTATTCCATTCAAATTTAAAACAAAATGCATAGAAATAAAGTGCAATTTAGGACACACGGTATGTCGTTGCTCGGACGTGGTTATGATGACATAGCGTGTGTCCAAAATTGCACTTTATTTCTGTGCATTTTGTTTTAAATTTGAATGGAATAGGAAGCCGACCGTGCCATGTCCGCGCCCGACGCCATTTCTGTGAGGCCTGCGCCTTAGGTAGGTATAGTATCTTGGAACAAAATGTGGTGTGTAAGAGTGATTTTATACTAGAGATGATTGGCTTAGCTAGGCAGCAAGAGAATGTGTAACGGCACTAAGAAAATCTGTTTTCACCAAATTTGTGTGAGGTGGATTACGGAGCGAAGCTGTGTAACGGTGTGAAGCTAATAAGTGCAAGTTTACGGAGTAGCGGACGGATTCAGCTTACATTTCGCGGTCGCATCCGTCGCACACATGAGTCCTTGCACGGTTCCCAGACACCCATCTCTCGCTTAAATATGTACTTAGCTCCGCTGGCCGTTTAACACTAGACCTGCGCTAAGCCTGGTTAGCAAGATGAAGTGATCCAGTTGGTTCAATTTTTTCCTCTTCACACTCGCATCTAAAGTGCAAATCTACCCTAAGGATCCGGCAAAATCTATCATGTAAATAAATGTTTTATGAATATTCATACTGTTATATTTAAATATATTACGTTTAGTATTAATACACATAGTACATAAACTTTTATTGTGTTAAATATGAAATCAACAATAAAATAAATGCGATCGATAAAAATAAGTCTGACTAATGAGTAGGAACTAAATAAGGGCCACTAGTTTCTTAACAAATGTAATTTTTTTGCCGTGAAATAGTTCCATTTTCGAGCTACTTCGATTTTCGATCACTCAGGATAGTCAGGATACGACACTATTTTTATGTAACGATAAAGTGACATCTCCCCAAATGTCAGTTTAGACTACCAAATAAAAAATTGGAGTATAGTTGGGTTTGAGACATTCTTATCTCAAATACTCAGTTTAGAAATCAGCCCTTAGTACACAAATATTTTTTATTACTTCAGAGAAAACCCCAACCTGTATTTTTGCACCAAGCTAATATTTTAGTCAATTGATTAAATGCATGGTTCAGTATTATCACACATAACCTACACAAAACTAAAGACCTCCTTATCTTAGCATTTTTCTTAGTTCACAACACCAATAAAGTATATGTAGATATTATGTGTAAGTCCTTCATATCACCATTTTCAAAGTAATCCTAGTCACCTTTTATAACACTAACAGGTAAAATGAAAGCAGGAACCAGTCTTTTTCCGGTAACTTCACAGCTTAGAAAGTGTAGATTTTCATAATCTTGTCAGAACAAACAGAACCTGCTGCAATCACAGTCCTTTTACACTTTACTAACGAGCGTCCAACTCTTTGCACTGAAAAAATATAGTGCAGAAGGTCAACTCTACACACAGAGGATATAAAAGTCTCTTGATCATGCTAAAAACGGTAATAGAGATATGACGACACGGTGGGTGCAGTGGTTGAGGAATCGGATGCTGCGCTGTGTCCCACACGGAAAAAAATATTTATGGCCTACAGATAGTTGGTACGGATCTTGATGTTTGTGTATGTGAGTTAAAATTTTTGTAAACGCACACTCGGTTTAGCATAAATTCCTAGTATGGGGTAAAGATTTTATTTAAATAATATCTTACGGAGCTCGGAATCGCCGACTCGACCGCGTCTAGAAGCGCCATCACAAATTCGTCCGCTCAATGTCCGCTAAGAACAACATTCTTCTGTCAGATGCATAGTGTCAATTTCTGAGTAAGACACTCACTGACAGGTTTGGAAAGTATTGACAATAGTGATTCAGTACTTGTGGTAAGTCCATACAAACTACCAGTGTCTGTGAGTGTCAACGTGTACACGAAAAAGCTACGGGGCTTGTACCATTATGTCAATGCCTAAGGCGGCTAAAGCGCCCAGTTGCGCCAGAAACGGGCTCGAATATAACTAAAGTTAGAATAGCATATTTCTGGCGTCATTGAGTAACAAACATACATCCACATACACACATCCATCAAATTTTTCATATATATAATATTAGTAAGATAAGGTTAGCAATCGTATGGAACCTTTAATAACTTTACTTAACAGAGTAAAGTTAGTGTGATCTATGAATTTAGCCCATAGACACGTATATATGGTGGTCTCGGTCTATTTTAGTCGAGGAAATGGCGAACTGAGTTCACCTACACTCGCTGTACCTACATAAATCATGTATATATGTGCGTGCGTGCTTTTATGGTCACTTTATGCATCCAACCTTCTGTACTCATCTATTGTGTGGCACTAACCCTCGCAATATTTCAGGAAAGCGTTAGAATAAAAGAGGAAAAACAATGATACAACTCTAGGGAACCTATTTTTTAGTTTCGTATGAAAAACAATGGTAATTGTGAGATCCGTTCCATTTAAAGTTTTTTAAACAAAAGAGATAAAAAGGAATGTTTTTTTACGTTAATTTTTAAGCTTAAGTAGCATTTAGCTTTGATGTCGGGTCTGTCATTCACATGTGTAACGGTCTCTCAGCGTCCTTTTCTAAAGCTCTTCATGATTTACTTCCAAAAGTGTACTGCAGTACAGTTTCTTAACGTCCCTCAGCAAACTTCGTGTTTCGTGCTTCGTCGGATTTCTATCAGTTACCCTTTGCACTTGATGCAGATCGGACGCTATCAATAAACTTGGAAGAAATTTAGTATTTAATACTCTTTTAACATAATGTAATTTATTTAAAAAATGGGCGGAAAGTTGCTATTTTTACAGCTCTTTATATTTCACACGGCAATCAGAACGAAAATAAAGTATTTATTTCTGAATATTATACACGATAAATCTAATAATTGATGGACATGGAAATTAGCATTCGTTTGTATTCGGAAATACGATTAATGCCGAGGGTCATTGAAAACATTTTTGTACTGTACTGTGTCGTTATAAAAACTAGTAGAATCAGTGTTTTTGGACATAACTTTTGGTTTTTAAGGAATAGGAACATTATTCTCATATTTATTATTCTCTTAACCAATTGCTGGCCCAGGATGGACGCTATAGAAATAATTTGGCCAAATGGGACATTGTAGACCCATCCCAGATAGGACATCCTTCACCTTTTTTTCTGCCCAGCATGCCCTTTGTACGTTCTAGTATTTAAACAAATCCAATGACAGAGCTAGTCAGGTCATTTTGGTCAGTCCAAATGAGAGGAAAATCGACTCGACAGAAGAAGATTCCAACTTTGGAAGTGTTGATCTGATGCTATTCCTAACGAGCTTAATTTGAGTTTTGGTTAAGTAAAATCATCGGAAAACCTCCAATTACTTGAAAATCAAACAAAAAGATAACTTGAACACTAACTAAACAACCTACCTACCTACTTACTAAACACAACAGGTCGTGTTTACATTCAAAACCGCAACTTTAATTTCAGTCTAGGTTGGAATATGTTCGATAGACCACAAGATATTAAATGTCATGTTAAGATCAGCTGTTCACCTTACGTAGGTACCTTATTGTAGTTAATGCCACTTTGAAGAGGGCTTCAGTAAATAGTTTTATTTACTTTGTTTATTGAGTAGGGTGGATTTATGTTTTTGTAGAACTATATCTTATGTTAACACTTCAGTATAAAAATATAAGTAAAATACCGGCCAAGTGCGAGTCGGACTCGCGCACGGAGGGTTCCGTACCATTATCGCAAAAAACGGAAAAAATAACACGTTTGTTGTATGGGAGCCCCACATAAATATTTATTTTATTCTGTTTTTAGTGCTTGTTGTTATAGCGGCAACAGAAATACATCATCTGTGAAAATTGCAACTGCGTAGCTGTCACGGTTCATGAGATACAGCCTGGTGACAGACGGACAGACAGACTGACAGAGAGACAGACGGATCTTGGAGTCGTAGTAATAGGGTCCCGTTTTTACCCTTTGGGTACTGAACCCTAGAAAACCAGATTCATCATCATTAGCTTGTTCCAATGGTTATTTATTTGGAGTTGGTGCAACATCAACGTCGTCTTCCATAGATTTTTATTAGTCATTCATCAGCATCAGTAATCATTTCAATTCTAGTCGTACCATCTTTTACACAGCTCATTTATCATGTATTGTTCCTGGATTTATAGCCATCTACATTTATATTCAAAACTTTCTTCACCAAATTTTGCTAACTCCTCCGCATTACATGCTCGCCCGTAGAATGAACACAGTCACACCTTTTTACCATGTCATACCTCTCACAATTTTGTGCTCTGTGGTGCAGGAGGACGATGACTAACATTTTGGCCTCCATATAAATATAAAGAACACCCACAACGAGTTACTAACCTAATTTAAGCTTTAACTACGTCGTAATACAGTTACAAGTACATTACTTTGGCAGACAATGCTTTTAATATACTTTTTTTACCTCATACACACTTCCTTTCAACGTTTAGAGCTCATAAAGGTATTGTCGTAAAAATGTTATAAACCCTGCACTCCAATGGATTAGCTGCGCGATTAATATAGCTTACTTTATTTATTACCACACCTTATGAGGTGGAAGGGCTGAGGCTTAGTGAAGACGTGCGATGGTTTTTTTAACGAGCTTTTTGAGATAAATCTATTAAAAAATTTGAAGATTTACTACATCACTGTGTAGGTACTCTGTTTATAAATCTTGATTATTCTTTCAAAAGTAAGCTGTACTAACAGTTTATTACTAGCAACAGGCTCGCGTTTGACTAATATCTTACCTAATGGTTAGCGATGATGTGGTCCGCCATATTCCCCCCTCCCTAGAAGTAACCTATTCGCTGGAGCAAAAAATAAAAGGTAAACAAATAAACGTCAAACGGTTACAATCCGACAAACTTTAAAAATACAACCTTACAACGCAAAAACTTTTTAACAAAAAATCAAACCGACTTCCAAAACAAAAAACAACAAAGCAAAAAATAACTTTCTTTTCCGAAGTCTTTTGTACCCATTGTTTTCCGTTTTTCGACACCGACTTCGGAAAAGAAAGTTATTTTTTGCTTTGTAGTTTTTTGTTTTGGAAGTCGGTTTGATTTTTTGTTAAAAAGATTTTTATTTTTCTCTTTTTAGTGTTGGTAGGTATCGCCAATTAACATGATGATCATTTATAGACAAAGTACATATCATGACGATTCCAATAAGCCCAAAAACTACTAGGATACATTGTTTTATATCAGAGTTCCAGTGCCTACCTTCCGGCTTCATCATCAGATCAGTTCGATGGTGCCATTTTCATCAGTACCATTTATTTATAAGTATTTGCTTCATCATAGTTGGTTAACTATACGAGATATCTAATACCCGTGACATACTTAGCATAGGAGTTCCAGTGGCCATCTGTGGTCTTCTTCATCAGTTCCACTTCACCAAATGATACTTTCTGCGTGCAAATGATTGCATTGTTGATGACAATACCAAAATCGCTATATGCATGCCTATAATATTTGAGGAGTTCCCTCGATTTCTCTAGGATCCCATCATCAGATCCTGACTTGATGACTATGGGACCAACAAGAAAGTATACTCTTCAAACTAAAAGAAGAATTTTTGAAATCGGTCCAGGTGTCTTTGAGTAATCGGGGAACATACATTTAAAAAAAAAGATTCCGACGAATTGAGAACCTCCTCCTTTTTTTGAAGTCGGTTAATAAAAATGGTTACTTTTATAGCACTCTTTAATTTATTATCATAATAGTTCCGAACTCCAAACTTTCGAGATGCTTTTTATTGGTGGTTTTGGTTTTAATAATACAATTAATCTTGTTTATACATTAAAAATATATTGTTATTGTTACAAAATACAGTTAAGAAAATAATAATTTAAATGTTTGACATATGTGTGCATGTGTGTATTTGGTTGTTGTATTAAATAAGCATCTGTTCATGATATTTTTTATTTTAAATTTTAGTGACAGCAAAGAAAACACTGTAAAAACTTTTTTTATAGTTTGTTAACCTTTTATTTTTCGCTCCAACGAATAGAGTATTGTATTCACTCTTTAAGACTCTAAGTTATGGCTATAAGAAATCGCAAACTGCGCCAGGAAATAGGGATGTTTCCTGGTAGAAAAAATATAATTCTATTTAGTCCGTCAGTAAGATTATCAAATAATATTGGAAACTTATATTTTGCTTTATCAAATCAATAAAAAATTACAAAGATGTAGCGCATCAAAGTTCAGGAGTGGAGGCGTGTGACGTCACTATGTCAGTATAAAGTGTACTAACGGCGTGACAACACACGATATTTCAACGCAATAATATCGTCGTCACTTTATGTTTACATGTCAAAAGAAAATACGTGTCCAATATTTTTACTGGATGGACGAAAAACTAATTTTCAGTTAACATCCCTATTCCACTCGTTAGCTGTAAAATGAAAGTATTCCCGAAAAATGTCATACGTATGGGTGGGATGTCCGACTATGCTTAAAATATGGAACAAAAAGTTAATTGGTAATAAAAAGTAAAAAAGTTTAACCAACGAAGAAACAAAAGTATAGTGCACAAAACAGTGTTGCGTACTTTCTCCCCGAGAATAAGTTATCCATACTTTACGTAAAACTGTAACGGTTCAGCTTTTTCTCACCTCGAATTTGTTTTTGTCAAAGTCGATTTATCGTCTAAGAACAAGACGAGAAGCAATTAATTTTGCAAAAGTTTAAAAAGACAAATGTTTTACTTTGGAGACCAACCTTTGCGACTTTGAAAAATAAACCTTATTATTAACTTTTGGTTTAAAATAAACGTTTAACTTTTTGTATGAGATGCAAAGCGATATCTCAAGACTTTTTCATTAACATATAAAAACTGTTATATTGTACTGTTACTGTTAATAAGTTAAATTGTTTAATTTTTAGGACGTTATCTCGATGTACTAATTCTGAGGCCATAGACAGCGGGCATAAAGCGTGCCGATAGAAATTGTCAAAATAATAGTTAAAAATAACTAAAAAACACGCTTTAATAGAAACCAAACTAAAAAGTAGAAAATAATTTTCAATAAATTGAAATTCAGTTTTTTTTATACATTTTCAAAATGTCTCTACTTCTACCAATATCTGTCAATAAAATATTATAACAATTGACATCAAGCACCCCACGCTTTTTATTGCTTGCTCATAAAGTGGCTCTAATTTCACCGCAATTAGGCTCATAATGATACCTGTTATCAAACTGTGACTTTTACATTGATATTATTCACAAGTGAGTTATAGAGTTTTTTTTAATTTATTGGTGCTGTTGCTTTGTTCTTAAAAAAGTTTCGATACAAAAAAGATCGTGCTCAATAGTACAAATAAATTAATGTACCTATTGCTTGCTCATTTCATGCAACTTCGTATTTAAATAGATAATTTCAACTTATACGTGCTTAATAAATAAAACCTTCACTCAAATATAAATTTTATTTGCTCTGTAATTAAGAAAAATTTAAATTCCCTATATTGTACGTGGCTAAAACACTATCCACGAAGAGCCAAAAAAAAAGAAACCTCATTATTTTAGTCTATGGCCGATCGCCATTGTTAAATGCGCGCGCATAGGAAAACTGATTAATTTTGCCCAACATTGTGAAAAATTTCACAACTCGTTTTTACTGTTGAATAAAAAACATTGTGATACAAGGGTGGAAAGTAGGTTATTGCAATAAACTACACGCCCGTGTATCACACGACGTTTTTCAATACAGTTGTGAGAAACCGTAAAAACAAATCAAAGAATTAGATTTGTTTATTCACAAAAAAAAAAAAAATTGGCGCGTTTTTGCAACTGGAAATGTTTTTTTTTCAACGAAATCAGCCTATTTGATTTTTGACAAATGTTGATGTGAAAATAATTAAATTTAAACTGGTAATTAAATATATTAAACAACCATTTAAAAGACTTTTGAGAATTCAATGCTAAAACGTACGGCATCATTCATTTTTCCTCGTAGAAAATCTATCCCATTTTATTCTATGTTTGAAAACTCCTTGCTACTAAACTTTTTTAAATTGACTTATAAATTTAAAACTAAACTGCAAACATAATGATCGAGCTCGTAAACAAAAGTCATGACCGCGTAACAGAAAGATGCCTATGCGTAAGATTTAACTTTCGAATCATAATTATAGCCTCTGAAAGTACGCCATGTTTAACAACTGTATTGAAAAATGTTTTTTGGTATTATTTTCTTCACAAGTATGTTGAAAAACGTCGTATGATACACGTGTGTATAGGGAACTATCCGCAAAGCTGCGCTCAGATGGCGCCACAGGAATCGGAGTAAACAAACTAGAGAAGGGCATTTTCGGTTTTTTGCGCAAACGTTTATGTATGTGTTTCCATATCGATATCGAAAACGGTTTACAGATATCGATATCAGTAGTACAGTTTGCAAAAGTTAAAATGTTATTTAGATGAGCAAACTAACTACGAACGCGAAATAATACTTAGAAAGATAGGTAGCGCATATGGTTCCTAACGTTTGTGAAGTTTGCGTTTTGTTCGTAGTTCGTACGTTTTCTACGTATTCTTCGTATTCTTACTGTTACGGTTTTAAGTTTTGATTTATTCGTTCTCGCACGCTAGTAAGGTTTTTAATAGATGCAGCTTTTGTAACATCGGTTATTTTGATATCGACAACACATATCCGAGATAAGTTACGTTTTGATATATCGGACACATCCCTAAAAAAACCAAACTGTCAAAATCGAGCGACAAATTTCGCGTTTATGCATACAAAATATAAAACTAATAGTGAAAGAAAAATTAAGCTAACTAACTTCCCCAATATTACTATTTGGTTTGTGAACACAAGTTATCTTAAAAATAGTTCGGTAACCACAAACAGTAGTAAACGCCATGTCGTAATGTTTTTGTTTACTCCGAGCCGTCAAGCGCCATCTGGCGGGAGCAATTGGCAGTAATGTTCCCTATTGATGATTACTGTCCTCGGCTCTCTTAAGACCCTCACCTACGGCTCGGGTCTGAATGGGGCCTCAGCGGTAATCACCAACATTGCACACTTGTACCATAATGTACTATTTTCACACTATTCTGAAATAAAATTTATTGAAAATTATTTTCTACTTTTTAGTTTGGTTTCTATTAAAGCGTGTTTTTTAGTTTTTTGAAACTTTAAACATACATTATTGTATGTTTAACTTTTTAGTTCAATCACTTATCCTGAAGATCCTGGTAAGGATAATGGGCAAAACTATTTAAATTATTGCATTGTCATCGGTCCTTGATAAGTGTTTAAAGTTTCAAATTAATCTGACGTTTTAAAGGGGGTGAAAATAACATTCAAAGATTCGGTTACATAGATATATAAATACCGTGCTAATGTAAGCGGGTTAAAAAGGCAAAATTAATGTGATTGACAAACGATATCGAAAAATCACGTGATCGATGCCTTAAATTTTGACATTTCGAATTTTGCCTTCGCTGACATGGAATGCCATTAGTCTAGAGCCTCTGATTACAAAACTTTTTACATCGACACGATTGCTGACTTTTTATACCGGAAATATGCATGTTTCCTTGGAGATAGGCCAAGGGTGCAAAACTGAGGCAATAAGCTTCTTCCTCTCTCTAGCGTGTCGATGATAAACACAGGCTCTTCTTAGTTAAATCCCTTGCATGGCCCAGTATTCGTCCACGGCTACACCGTCCGCTGACGCAGTCATGAGTTCCTCACGTGAACAGGTAAATGGCCAAACTCTGAAGATTGGAACCATCTGAGAACTCCTCTCCAATTGCAAGACGAAGTGATCAGGAGATTTAAACTTCTTTTGTAAAAGATCGTGTTTCTCTGTGACCTCGATATCAAACTTAAGTATGATGATTCATTCTTTTTCATTACATACTTAAGTTTGATATCGAGGTCACGGAGAAACACGAGTAGCAGTGTCCTTTGTTCCACATTTTATTTAGTTTAGAAAATACTATTTTTCAGTTACATGATTGATCGAACGATAATCGTGGTACAAACTTAAGTATGATGATTAATGATTTATTATTTTTCATTACATACTTAAGTTTGATATCGAGGTGACGGAGAAACATGAGTAGCAGTGTCCTATGTTCCATATTTTATTTAGTTTAGAAAATACTATTTTTCAGTTAAATGATTGATGAACGATGATCGTGGCAATTTTACACCAGGACCATTTCTTGTCTTCAAGGGCCTGTACCTACCTACAATTTTGTAATTTTAGTGTTTTTAATCTACTATTTCAAATTATTTTGAAGTGTCAAGCTTGCCTTAAAGTTCTAAGCGAATGCTTCATAGCTCTGTTTGTAATATGATACCTCAACATTCACTGAATTAGTGTTTTTGTATCGACAGTTTAAAACTAAAACTATAAACAGTCTTTTCCATCGCTATAGCATAGCTCCCTCTACGCCACGATCCCATTATAAAGCCTGTTTATGACCGAGGCCGGACTTTCTTGTCAGTTAATTAAACTGAAGCCGGTGTGAATGGCGGCCATTATAACGTTCATATCTGCACAATAGCGCAATATTGTGGTCGGCAGACTTGCCTACACACTTAAGGCATAGGTTTAGTGATCAAGATTTAGTAGGTAAGACTTTTATTTGAATTAGTTTAAGGTTTTAGGATAATAATAATGTTTATGACCTTGCTGGTCTAGTGATCAGCTTGAGGTCCTGGAATCGATTGATGGGTTGGGTAAAGTGTTATTGTGTTTTAACCGACTACCCAAAAAGGAGGAGGTTCTCAATTCGATTGGTATTTTTTTATGTATGTTAATACACCGATTACTCAAAGACGCCTGGACCGATTTGGAAAATTCTTTTGTTTGAATAACTTTCTTTTCCGAAGTCGGTGTGACACCGACTTCGGAAAAGAAAGTTATTTTTCACTTTGTAGTGTTTTTTTCACTTTGAGAAGATATTATATTAGACATCTGTCTGCCTCTTTGTTCTACTGATCAGCATGATGGTCAGATTGCTGGGTTGGCCTAAGTAGTTACTTTCCATTTGGCATTTCACTGTGGTAACCCGGCGTCTCAATTTCTATCCGGTTGGTGGCTAAAGACTCGCTCCCAATTCAAACTTATTTACACACTTACAGGCTTTAGGTTTAGTGATGAAGTTTTAGTAGTAGACTTTTGTTTGATGCTTTGTTTGATTCCGGCCTGTTTATTGTTACAGGACTATGTGAAGCTAATAATGATGCTATTGACCTGTATTTTAATGTTGTACAGACAGAGGGAAAAGGCCTTTTTTTAAACACAGAAGGAACGAGCATTGGTCACCATAATTACCTATTCATGGTCATGACTGCTATACATAAGAATTTTTTCTAACGATATTTTCTTTTTAACGGTGTGTAGTAGCAGTATAGTTGTTCTATCTCACGAAGGCGGGTTACGTGACTTTCACATCACATCATTATCAGCCTATTAATGTACCCACTGCTGGGACACAGGTCTCCTCTCTGTGAGAGGGAATGGACCGTTATCCACCACGCGCCCAGTGCGGGTTGGTGGATGTCACATGTCTTCGAATTTTTGGTTCTAGGACATGCCGGTTTCCTCACGATGTTTTCCTTCACCGTTTTGAGAACAGTGGTGATGAAATAATTTACACAAAGTAAAGCGCCTGCCTGGGCTCGATCTCACGACTTAAACCTGGAAAGTCGCGGCCGATACCACTAGGCCACCACTGCTCTACGTGACTCTCTCTGCGTCTCTCACGTGACTTTAATTACGCCGAAATAAGAGTCATTTTGTTACGATTCATCCGCCGTCGTAAAATGGTTGTTCTATAACACATAATACATTTATTGCATACCATAGAAGGTAAACATGACAAATTAACACTGTATCTGAAATGTATTCCGTAGTTAATTTTGTGTGTAGTGTAATGTTTGTAGTGACAAAATCCCTCTAGATACACAGTAAATCACTTATCAATCAACGGTCTCCAGTAGTACAAAGGCAACTAAAGGCATTAATCGGTGACTCGAATTAACGCGCCAGGGGTATCACCGACCCCATCGGTCAGTCATACCACAGTGTAACTAATTACAGTGGCTTCATGGGAGGATTTTCCAGAATCGAATCATGTGGATGGTCGGGGGTTAGTGGGCTTATGACCTGAACTGCAGTATGGCAGTTATTTATTTATTATTTATTTACAACACAATTCTTTGATTAGCTAAAGGGAGCTCTGACCTTGCAGTGTCAAAATGAAGTCTTATTAGATATTTTATTTAAGACTAGCTGTTCCCCGCGGCTTCGCCACCGTGGACCACTCTAGCCTATGTCACTTAGGAATAATGTGGCTTTCTAATTAATGGTGAACGAATTTTTTAAACGGTCCAGTAGTTTCGGTGTAAACAAACAAACAATAAAAAACTTTCCTCTTTCTAATATTAGTATAGAATACTTACGCACACAAACAGTAATTGTTTATCTAATTGACATACTACGCCATTTGTCTCTGCTATAGGCATTTCATACAACTGTTAAAGAATGACAGTTGTTGTGCTATGAAAATATGGCATATTAAAATAAATAGTTAACATACTAATAGAAATAATGACTTTAAACTTGCAAGAGATTATGAAACACTTATTAAATAATTAGTAAACAATTAATTGTTCCTGATTTCGCCTTCCTGATAATGACACATTGAAGAACTTTGACATTTCCAAGGTTCTGTCAAATGCGATGTACTTCAACGATTGTAATATAGTTACTCTGTGGATATCCCCCGGCGATCAATCGGGTTAATTTGTAGCCACTTACACGGATTGGATTCCGAATTACCGCCCAAAGGTTGGTCTAGCCGTTAGTCTACATTATGAATCGAATAGATTTGATCGTTTTCTCGATGACCTTCTAATGGTGGAGCATTTTTTCAATGTCTGGTGATTGTTATTGGTATATGATATATAAAAATGTTGTGATGATAGACTTTATTTATAAAAATGTCACCTGTCACTATGATTTAGTCGGTTGATTTCTCTTACAGTCTCTTGAAATATTACATCTGAAAAAGATTCCATCGGCAATTTGCGAGCATTTTAAGTGGTAGCTGCGAATATGAGAGTGGAATTGTTACTAAGCTATCACAGGTACATTTTTCAAGCACGATGGAGATTGAACTTTCGACGTTTATAATTCGAGATATCTTAATCCTACACACACTCATTAAGGAGTTCCTGTGGCCATCTGAGGTCTTCTTTATCCATTTCACTGCACCAAGTGATACTTTTTGAGTGCAAATGCTTGCCATGTTTATAAAAATACCAACATCACTATATGTCTGCCTATAATATTTAAGGAGTTCCCTCGATTTTCATAGGATCCCATCATCAGATTCTGACTTCGTGACAATGGAACTATACCGAGAATATACCCTTCTAAACAAAAAAAGAATTTTGCAAATCTGCCTATTTAAGGTTACACTAGTCGAAAATTCTTTCATACAAACGTAGTCTAGCGATTATTCCACTGTTTGACGATGTACGCTCAAAATAAAAAGTGATATCAATTTGTCTCATCATTATCTAGCCCTGTATGGAAGCAAAAAACTAAAAAAGAAAATATTTGAAAGTTATGAGCGTCGAAAGTTCCACATTTCGACACTAATTTTAACGCATTTTTGGGCGCGAATTAAATAGCATAAGAAGACGGAAAATTGCAAAACGGCCTCCATACAGGGATAGGTTAGTAGTTCAACAATGCAAATAATTTTATTTTGAACAGATAGATTTAGTCGTTTTTTCATGATATCTAGACTGCCAAAGGTCTGTTTATAAAATTTCGCGCGCTCGGTTTCGTACGCGAACTAGCTTCCTACTGCTCATCACAGCATCTATCTCTTCTGCATGTGTTGTCGGTTGATATAAAATGCATTTTAACCCTACGCACAAAATAGTTCGTGCTCGACTAGTGTACCCTTAAGACGGTTATGCCCGATCATACAATAAAAAAAATAGAAACATTCGAATTAATAAACTCCTCCTGTTTGGGAAGTCAGATAAAATAAAATAAAAACAAAGTGAAAAAAACTGTAATTTCGGAAGTCAATGTTTCTGTTTTTATTTATTCGTTTTTTGACACAGACTGCCGAAATTGAAGTTATTTTTCACTTTGTAGTGTAAAAAACTTTTACATTTTCTGCTTACAATTATTTACAGTTTAAAGCAAAAATTGCTTCAGACAGATGTATCAAAGAGATAAATTATTTATAAACTGACTGTGACAACAACCCAAGCAATGTGTGTTTTTATAAACTACTTTGAAGCAACGATCGAAACTACTTCACTTGCTTTGTTTTCACACCTACGGTGCGGTGACTATAATTTATTGGTAATTTCCATTTGACCGTGACTCCAAAAATACTTCTGATTTCAAAACGGAGGACTAAGCGTTGTTACGCAGCTTGGGATAGGCTTATGTTCAGCTGTGGACTGCGATAGGCTGAGTGGAGATAATAAACTTCTCATCCTACATTTTTATCGAAATTTTATCTAAGTAACTGTGTCGTTGGTCTACTAGTTGCAAGCGCTACTGCTAAGCATGCAGCTTTAAGCTGGCTTCTCACGGCGCGTGATATCACGAGTCGCCCCGCGCCACCCTAGTCGATTTGCAGGTGCAAGCGCGCGCCACAGGCGAACCCCCGTCGCGTCGCCTGTTCTCACGGACTCGGCGCCCCGCGCGTTGGAGCTTCTGCACCGCATGTACTAGACAGACCGAGGCACCCAATGAACGCACGCAAGCGATGAAAATTTGAATGTGTTCAAAAGCGCGAGCCCGAGCCGCTTAGCGCGCGTCGCTCCTCCACGAGTGCGCTCTCGCACCGCGCCTTTGAATTTACTGACATTTAGCGGATCGGCAGGCTCATTACGTATCTTTTGGCAGAGCAAAACGATAGTGATTTTTGCGCAATAATTGCTCATCCATACAGAAGTTTTAGAGTTGTTGGCGGTTTTTTTTTTAACAGCGAGCGATTAGCAAACGATTTTGTAGGACCTACCATACCTACACTGCAGGTAATTCCGACTTTTATGACATAAAGCGTTTGATCGCTATCGTTTTGCCCTTGCAAAATATACGTAATAAGCCTGCGGACGCGCCATAATGCATCAGCCCGAGTCGCGTCGAGCCACTGCCTATACGGCGCTAAGAACGAGCGGGCGCGGCGTGACTCTCAATATCACGCGCCGTGAGAAGCAAGCTTTAGATTCTATTCTTGAGTCACCCAGGCTCGGTCTCCATTACATGGGACTTGAATATAACCGTTGGAATGTGGGTGCAACTGCCTAATTCTTCGAAGAATAAAAGTGACATGCTATATATTTTATCTACACTCACAACGTAATGTTCCAAATATGAATTCAAAAAACATTGTATAAACACGTACTTTATATTCGTGGATAGGTAAAATAAAAAAAAAACCCATTACAGTGCAACATTTTCCTTCGATTTTCAAACTGCATCATAAAAAAAACTTTTTAATTTTTATGGCACACTTTTACTTTTTAATTTATACGCGCTTATGGGCTCATTGACTTAATGTAGAAAAGTAGTATCATTCTCTATGGATGCACGCGCTGCGGAGTCATGTGCAATGAGAATCTAAATTGCCCACCATACCAAATATTTTTTCCGTTTCCACTTTTGTTTTATTTCAACTGTATGAGTGAAGATAAAATAGTGTATGCAACGGCATATAATTAGGTATTAAAACACTCGCGTGTTATTCGGCTTCGCCTCATGTGATAAACCCACGCTCGTGTTTTAATAACCCCTGTTATACGAGCATTGCATAAACTACTATTAGTCCACTATATACTCATTAAAACTTCCAAATACCAAAACAAACATTTTGAATTACAATCTTTATTAATACCTACGCTAGGTAGTTTAACAAAACTTTCTTCCTTCCCAAGTTACAAGATTTGCTACCGACATAAGACGGTACCCTTATATGATTTACATTTAATTAGAAAGCCGCGAAAGTGAAAGCGAAATATCCTGGCGCCCCGTGCTGTATATAATTATAATATAATGTATGTTTGTTTTTGTATCACCCATTATTTGAGGTGTTGTAATTATGAATGCGTGAAGGTAACGCTACGTTAATTTCATTTATAAGGGAATCAGATTAACATAACAATTACCGTTTCATTTAGGTTGTTGTGAAGAGCTTTGTGGTTTTTCTATCTGTTTAATTGCTGGAGGTTTTTGACTAAACTCACTTGGATGGTATGATGGGTGAATTAAGGCGCCGATTCCCTTGAGTAGCTGATTTTAAAATGAGAATCACGTCTAAATGGCTAGTCGTAATTCTTAGAAAAAAATATATGTTAGATAAGATTATTTTCTTAATAATTTATTCTAAGCACATTTTGAGTTTTATTTGTATAATATAGTGTAATTAATTTGTAAATTTATGTCTAAAACGGACGAAAACACGATAATCACACCAAAACCGCTGGGCGTATTTTAATGAAATCAACACCATCTCAAAGATAATTTAATTATCTACATTTTGATTTGAGGCTTTTTTTTTCAGTCATACTCGTATAATAATAAGGAAAGTACATTTTTCCCTAATCAGTTGGTCACAAAGCTCCTGAGACGCCTTTAATTCGCTCAAAGCCTGACTGAGTTTGGTCTCTTCTAGGCGAGCCCGCGCGCTGCGAGTCATGATCATAAATAAAAAGAAGAGAGAAGTAGTTGGAAAAGAGTAATGGATGGAGTAACAGATGATTAGTTGAACGGAAAATGAAAATTAGATCGTAAAGAAAGAAGTTCTGTCACCAAACTAATTAAGGTTATGTTTACGTTTTATAGGTCACCGGCATCAAATTGTAACCGGAATAAAAGTGATCCAATGAATTGTAGGCAAAATATTACAACGCAAACAATCCAATATCAAGTAAAATATATAGTATTGTACCTGATACCGAGACGAAAAAGCAACACTCGCTTGAGCCGGTAACTGTCAACGAAACAATAAAAAATTTACACTTATTTTGCACTTAGTGCGTAATTTTTTTACACAAAACACTTAAATACGCTTTAAACTAGTTAATAAATTGGAAATTGGCCTTATTATGAAGGAAATCTAATATTTAAAATTAAAATTATTTAGACAAATTCAAATCAGCTGTTAGCTGTAGTGTTGCCACAGGAGGAAAAAAAAATTAAAATTGTGGCAAAGGCAGTCTATTTTTGATCGAGGCGTCATTAATAAGTATTAGGGTAAGTGCTTTATAAACTGTATTCTCTAACTGTGTTCTATAAACTATGTTCTATAAATTATTTGCCTTAAACTGTGTTATGTGTAACTGTATATTTGATATGAGAATACACTGGGTAAGTAAACGCTTTTTAAGCATTTTTATTTACATCGCCATCCCCGCCAAAATACCCAAAATACCCAATTTAGTTTTTTAAGTAAAAGACAACACCCATGTTGCAAGTTTTTCGATCTAGCTTAGTTTTCGTCCTGCAACGAAAGTGGAGTTAGGCAATGGCCCTACTACACGTATTGAGATTTATAGATTTCGTTACGATTAGCTTCTACGTGCACTACACGCCAGTTTTTCTTGATCTATCTGGACTCTACACAGTCCAATATAATATATATGGTATTGACTACGTGAGATTTAGCTACCTAGTCGTTACTTAGATCTGGACTAAAGTAAACTTAGAACGCTATGTTCTCGACATGAATACCTACATCAATTAAACCAAACGTGAAGACACTTCTAGTAACCTACCTACATCAGTGACTATCTCCACTGGGGATGTAAATAATTATTTTATTATTGTATTAGTTTTTAGGATGAGTTAGTGTTTATTTACCTTGAGCGGCCGGGGTGGTGAAGTCGCCTGGTTAAGCACCACTTTTAAAGATCGGTTTTGGATGGGTAACCATTTTTTTTTGGTTTACTTGTTTTTGTCTAGTTTGTAGGTTAGTTTTATGATAGGCCTTTTATAACTCATGATAGTGAAGCCGCCAGGTAAAGCTGCGCAAGCTACACAAGGTCGGTTTTAGGATGGGTCAGTGTTTGACCTGGTGTGGCTGGGGTGGAGAAGCCCCAGATTAGACAACGCTTAAAGATGTCGCTTTTTGGGTGTGTGTCGTTTTCAGGGTTTTCGAGATCGCTAAAAACGATAATGTGATCGAAATGAAAATCCAAGATGGCGCCGACGGAAATTGGACAAATATTTGTCATGGGTGTCATTGTCTTGGTTTTTGGGGTCGCTAATAACGATTACGGGGTTAAAACCAAAATCCAAGATGGCTCCGACGAAAATTTTCGTCATATACGAGTCAATCATACAAATCCGGATGCGAAGGTATGTTTTTTTTATAAAGTTCTGCATTTGCGGATCCGAAGTCGAAGTTCCTTGACAACCCTAATCTATACTCTCAAGGGCTCACACTTCTGTAACTCGAGAGACTTGTTTCACATTGTTTTTCCAACTTCTTTTGCCGGAGACTACTCAGATTCCACACGTCTTTAATTACATTATATTGTTATGTTCTTGTTTTAAGGGATTTTGTTCGTGAAAGCCTAATAAAAGGAAAGTTTTGGCTATTATTTCTACGAGTAGTTTACCGCCTATAGTTATCACCTAAACAATTACTGAGGCTCAAGACAAGTGACACTCTATCAACGAAAGCTTTATTATAGCTATTGGAAAAATGACAAAAATGCCAAGCACCATTGAAATGTTACGTGATCAGCGTAGTATAAAATTTTGGCATTTCAATCATCGTCTTCACTGTTATAATGACAATTTGTCGAGAGCCTCTGAATGTTTCAACTGGACGTTTCTCTTGCAGATGTCCTAAATCTTTTTCATCATCATCATCATATCAGCCGAAAGTTGTCCACTGCTTGACATAGGCCTTCCCCAACCGTCGCCACATTGGCTGGTCCCGTGCGTCTCGCAACCTGCGGATTCCTGCAACCTTCACCAGGTCATCGGTCCACCTGGTGGAAGGCCTTCCAACGCAACGTCTTCCGGTTCGCGGTCACCACTCCAGAATTTTTGTGCCCCATCGGCCATCTGTTCTGCGGACAGTGTGCCCTGCCCACTGCCAATTAAGTTTGGCAATTCTTCGGGCTGTGTCGGTAACCTTGGTTCTCTTGCGGATCTCTACATTTCTGATCCGTACACGCAAGGAAACGCCGAGCATAGCCCTCTCTATTGCCTTTAGGGTGAATGTAAGCTATCTGATAAGGTCCATTGTCCTGAGGGCTAGCTATACGCAAAGATCGTTCAACGCCCTCCGCGTTCAGTACAATAATGCGTTTAGGATGCTGGAGGGGCTGCCTCGCTTCTGTAGTGCGTCGGGGATGTTTGCGGATGCGCATGATGATTGTTTCTACACAACCATGCGCAAAAGGTGCGCATCTATGGTGCGCAGGAAGTGGGGCAGCTCCAACAGTAGCCTTAGTATGATTTCGTGTCGCCTAGACTGTGTTTTCGTGGGTCACTGTTGTGCCATCTCACATGGGTTGTCGCAACGGTGATCCACTGTTATTTGTTGTTTTGTGTTTGTAGTGTCAGTTTTTTAATATCTGTGTTACTAACATAGTTGTAAGTTTTACTAACCATCTTTTGAGTCATGGTTACTCGAATAAAGAGAAATTCTATTCTATTCTATTTTCAGCGACCATGTAAATCTCTTTAGATGACTAAAAATACCATTGTGTTTGACAAATATTATATGAATAATCACGACATCCATTTCTGTCATATTTCTTAATTTGCTCTTGGTTTGACTAGCCGTCTTCATCTAACTGTTGTTATTACCCATTAGATGCACACATATCTAATGTACTCCATTCAGAACTCAATTAGCAATAATTAGATCTGCAGTTCATCCAATCGTTTCAGTGTATTATCTCGGTTAATGTGTTGAGAACAATTGGTATAATCGTTAATTTAATAAGTAGGTACGTTCTGTGCTTATTACCGATCTATAACAATACTGCAATCTAGTACACGTACAGGCATCATCATCATCATCATCAGCCTATTAATGTTCCCACTGCTGGGACACAGGCCTCCTCTCTGTGAGAGGAAATGGGCCGTATTCCACCACGCGGGCCCAGTGCGGGTTGGTGGATGTCACATGTCTTCGAATTTTTGGTTCTAGGACATGCCGGTTTCCTCACGATGTTTTCCTTCACCGTTTTGAGAGCAGTGGTGATGAAATAATTTACACAAAGTAAAGCGCCTCTGCCTGAGCTCTAACCCACGACCTACTTGTAAATCGCGGCCGATACCACCGGGTCACCACTGCTCTACAGGCATCACAAGGGGTATTAAATAAAACCAGCAGACCACAGTTAACTGGTTACAATTCGTCAATCCCATGATTAATTTTGTAAGTTTTATCCATAAATTTTCTTGAAATTTTCAATGTGCGTCTCGTATCCAGCAGATTCCCACGGCCTTTACTCCGGTCTTCAGTTGACGTTGTGGGAGGCCTTCTAATAATAAAGAAAAAAGGAAGAATAATTGTTTATTCTGCACAAACCAAACGCACAATACAAAATAAAGAGTGGCATTCACTAAAGGTACAAATTAGCCATAAGCCTACTAATAATACTGTGTATTCTGGTACGCGGTCGCCACTTCAGAATCTTACGGCCCCATAGAGATAGACCATCTGTTCTGTGAGCAATCTGCTCGACATACTGCCACATAAATGTGTCAATTATTTTAATCTTTAACAAATATTTTGCATTGACAGTTACATATGTTAAATAGGGCGCTGCTATTTTGGAGCAAGTAATAGATGCGGCAAAAGTCTTTTTAAAAGTTCAGGGGGATGACCATAAGCTCTTAGAGCGGTATCAATTTGATATCGAGTAAGTGACAGATGTATACACGTCAGATACATCTGTCCCTTATTATGGTTTGGTATTAACTTATTATGGTCACCCCCCAGTACTTGTGCGCCCGAGCTCTGCTCGGGTGAAAATAGAGAAAACGACTTTTTCTAAAAATTAAACGTAACTATATCGATTTATCGCCCCTCACTGCGTACTAAAGTTCATGAAACCAGGAGCCGTTTCCGAGATTCAGATTATTTATATATATACTTGTATGTATATATTTACATATATACAAGAATTGCTCGTTTAAAGGTGTTAGATTTAAATGATTGAAATTATTTAGAAGAAAATTCCCAATAGAATTGCCGTGATAACCTACAGGACAATATTATTAAAACAAAATACAAGTGCAAATTATTGGCTGATTTTATTTGTAGGTAAAAAACCATTACGTTTACCATTTTCCTGCTCAGTATATAAATCAAAGCGATGTTTTTAAGATATAAATTCACACAAAAGCGACCACATTATAAAACAGTCTTGTAATAAGATCTGTCAAAGTATTTCAAATTTTCAACACGTTCCGATGGCAAAGCTCCCTATTGGTCCGTACAAACTGTATTGAAAGCTGATTGGTTCTGACGCCAACATTGTTTAGCTGTCAGCTATTCTCGAAAGAAGACACGAATATATCTTATCCGCTACAAGCTTCTGCCCGCGGCTTTGCTCGCGAGAAAAGTGTTTTTACGAATTTTAATCCTAAATGAATATACTACCGAGTTACAAATTATCATCATCATTGTTTTAGCCAACATACGTAAACTGCTGGACATAGGCCTCCCCCAATCGTCCCTATATCGACCGTTCTGTTCGTCTCGCATTCAGCGGATTCCCGCGACCTTTACATGCACCCTAATTATGTATCTGTTTTAACAGCACAAAGCCTTTCATTTTAATAATTCAACAGTATTCAGTGTGTGTTTTGGATTGCCGAGTAGACTGATTTTTGAACAAATGAAGCAATGAATGCAAGGAAAGCATACCGTGCTTTTTTGAACACAATTGGGGTACGGGTCATCCATTCACCTTGTGGGAAGCCTTCTAACGCAGCGTCTTCCGATGCGTGATCACCTCTCCTGAATCTTCCGTCTCCACTGACCTATCTATTCAGCTAGCTGTGTGTCCTTAAGGGTGCACTAGTCGAAAATTCTTCCATACAAACGTAGTCTAGGGATTATTCCACTGTTTGACGATGTACGTTCATAATAAAAAGTGATATCAATTTGTCTTATCATTATCTAGCGCTGTATGGAAGCGAAAAAGTAAAATAGAAAATATTTGAAAGTTATGAGCGTCGAAAGTTCCACATTTCGACACAAATTTTAATGCATTTTTGGGCGCAAATAAATACCATAAGAAGACGGAAAATTGCAAAACGGCCTCCATACAGGGATAGATAAGTAGTTCAACAATACACATAATTTTATTTTGAACAGATAAATTTAGTCGTTTTTTCATGATATCTAGACTGCCAAAGGTCTGTTTATAAAATTTCGCGCGCTCGGTTTCGTCCTAAATCATTATCCATTTCGCTACATATTTGCAAAAGTGTGTAGTCGTACGCGTAGAATCCTACTGCTCATCACGGCATCTATCTCTTCCGCATGTGTTGTCGGTTGATATAAAATGCATTTTAACCCCGCGCACAAAACAGTTCGTGCCGTCGACTAGTACCCTTAACACTTAAATTGGGTAATTTTTCGTGGTATCTGCGTAGAAAACTATCTTGTGTCTCAAGTCATTGTCTGTTAAACCGTTGAGGAATGATTGATTAACTGATTGATACAAACATACTGACTTTCTGTATCAGTAATATTTGCAGGATTTACTGACGTCTCAAAGACTTTTTCATGTCAATATTTTTTTATTTTAGGACGAAGGAAGAAGGTAATCTAATCATGATCAGTCATTGCGACCTTATTGGGCTTTTTGCTGATAAAATATTGTTATTACTTGCTGTTTGAAAAACAGTGGTGGCCCAGTGATAATGGCCCTGACATACGTGTCGTAGGTCGAGCGTTTGAACCCAGGAAGGCACTTTACTTTTTGTTTATTATTTCATCATCACTGCTCTAACAACGGTGAAGAAACATTGTGAGAATACCGGTATATCCTATAACTAAAGATTCGAAGCCTTAATATCCATCACTAACCCGCACTGTGCCCGCGTGGTGGATTAAGTCCCATTCCCTCTTATAGAGAGGAGGCCTGTATCCCAGCAGTGGCTGATTATGTTTGAGCTGGTTTGGTTTCAGTGTGCCTGTGTTTTGCTGGTATTACTTTTATGTTTTTGTCAAGAATTTAGGATACTCGCGCTTTTGGTTTTAGTCACATCATATTTTGGGTGGTTTATTTTTATCTTACTGTATTTATTATAATACGTTCTTTGTATCTATTTTTACATACACAACAAAGTCGGTTTCCGTTCGTCACGTCCTATGCGACCACTGAAAAAAAGCGCCGTGCTGTGGGTCCCCCACGGCACAGCATTATGCTGAGTGGAAGCCTTCATGCCTGGCTATTTTTCACCCTATTTCTTTTCTGTTTTATGCAAAATGTAGGTAGTATAATGTAATGTAATGTTATTATTGTTTTATTTATTTCTCGTCTTTACCACGGAGTCTCATTGCTAACAAAGAAAATTCGGTTCAAATAAATCTCACTAGATGGCGCGATATGCATCTGTCTGTTATTGAATGTGTGTAAAATTAACATTTTCTGGAATCACAACATAAAAATTGTATTTTCTTGTTAAATCAACTCTCCTAAGTTCAAAACTATGGAATATTGGGCTCTTAATTCACATTTCAAAGATTATTTCATCGGATCACTTAAAATTGATGCCAATAGATGGGGCATTTTAAATTTTTTAAGCATTCCACTCGATTGTTAAAATTTGCATTGTAACACATTTTGGTGCAAAAATCTGTAAAAACGTGCAAAAAAATACTATAAAACGAACCTTCACTGTAGGTATTTAAAGAAAAAAATATTCACGAACCTAGTAAATCCTTTTACTTGCAAGTCGCTGCTAACACCATCTGTCTATCACCGTGAAACAGAACCGAACGCGTTCAATGTACAAAAAAAAAACCAGATTAATCAGATGAAAAACGCTAGTTACGTCGGCACGGTTTCTTTGTATGGGATGAGGCATCTGTATGCTATATTATATTATCTGTGTCTTTACTAACTTACTTTAAGTACTACTAATACTACTGTTAAGGGTTTAGCATAAGCATGTATTTATATTGTATGTCGTTTTGTGACAAATAAAAACTTTCTTTATTATTTTTTGAAAGTAGGTTACAAATTATACATTGTGTCTATAGTAAAAAAACATTTCGTACATTTTTGAAAAAGACATTTTACTTACAAATCACAAACCCACCAAACTGCGTGGCAGTTTGTAGGTGGGATAAGCGCTCGTATAACAATAAATTGTTTTACGATACTTACTCATAATTATAGTAACATTAACAGTTCAGTGGCAGATGGCAACGCAGGCCACCGCTACCGCAGAAAATAGGTGTGTATGGAAAGTGAAAGTAAAGTCTAACAATAGTTATTTATGTTACAAGTGCGGAAAGTAGGTGATTTCCGATGAGTGGTATTTTTTTTCACGAGCGAGCGAAGCAAGTTAGTGGATAAATCGACACGAGTCGGAAATCATCTTACGCACGTGTATCATACAACATTTTACTATGCATTGTGGGGGGGATAAAAAAATAATCTGATCCAAGCAAGAAATTAATGTAATGGCGCTTATTCAAGGGCGCTCAGCATATCCACAGATTAACTAATAGTTCATAGTTCCTCGGGCATATTATTATCTACTGCGCATGTGCAAATAGCTGTCACGTCGTAACGAAAAAGGGCACGAGCAAAATATTCATTCTGCCAAACATATTTAATGAATATTTAAAATTAATTAATTGATCATAATCTAAATCTAGAGTAATGTTTTACCTTTTATATTAATGATAATCTGTATTTAACTAATTTTAAAACTTTTCTCAAATAATAAAAATTCTTTCCGCACAGTTTGGCTGCTTGGAAAACGCTCTTTTCGAGGACATGCATTGTAAAATTATTTTGGAGTGTCTATACCAAAGACAGTATCTAATTGTTTTGCTAAAACAGTTACAAACCAAAATTGGAATATGTGCTATGCTATTAAATTAAAACATTAGGGTTTCTATATGACGATACATTTCAACAGCGAAGGTTAAAAGGTTTCAATTATTGAGAAAGACCAGACACCAACCAGTCTGTTCTGTTCCTCCCTTTCAATGGACCCTGTCCCGCATAACTTCATAGTGATTTCCTTTTTACCCGACTGCCGAAGGAGGGTAATGTGTTTATCAGTCTATGTATGTATGTATGTATGTATGTATGTTTGTTCCTATATGGCGTTCTAGAGACCAAACGCGTAGGCCAATTTTGATGATTCTTATGTCAATCAATTCGTCTTAATCCTGCGAGTGTTATTGGCTACATTAAAATTGGAAAATAAAAAAATGGCGGCTTTTGGGTGCCCAATTATTTTTTCTCTTCCAAACCCATTGTGTGAGGTATCAAAATAAAGGGTTTTAAGAGGTGATTTCAGAAATATAAAATACTTGTATGTTTAAAAGAACCTAATTTGAAAAATGTTAACTAAAAAAACTTAACAAAAAAATCATGCTGTGCAGTCGGACGATACATATTCGCGAGCTGGCTGACCAAAACCAGATGTATCCGCCGACTGCACAGCACGATTTTCTTCTTGTTTACGTCTTTTTAGATCGCTTAAAAGCGATTGCAAGCAGCGAAGCAGTCGGGTTTTTTGATTTTTTTACTAACTTTTTTATTATTTTACTTAAAATTCTATCGGAGACGTTGTTCTTGTACTTTGGTAAAGTATTAGAACAATCATAAGCATTATTTCACTGCTGTCTTCATATGAGTTGTTCTAAACTCACTAAACTTCATCCCTCATATTCAAAGTCATTTCCTACACTCGTCTCAATCAAATGTGACAGTTACAGCTTGTTATTTATTGAATCGATCAATTGAATCGGAGGAAGCATCCTTCAAAAGGACTGACAATATAGGTCAAATTCACTCAAGAAATTCCACCCATATTAACAAAATCACACAATTACAAACTCCCTTCATATCTAATGAAGCGTATAATCTTTTGTACAGAACCCTCCATTATAAAAGGGTGTTCACACTTGACCGATCCTTGTTTGGTTACAAGCCCACCTTTTGTATTACCGAGGATTTAAATAATGCGTTGTATATGTATAAGGTAGCTTTTATTGCAAATGGACAAAGTAAAAAGACTGGATAATGTTCCCGTGAGGACTATTGTTATTTTTAATGATAACTATGGTAAAACAGAAAGGTAAATGTACTCGTGTTTTGTATTGAAGTAGATTTTCATTTGTGACCATAAAATATTGGGCATTTATGAATCGGTTGATCAAATCTGTCAGCTGTAATACGGATAGTTCTAAAGGTAGTTTGAGTATTCAGATTTGACAGATAAACCGACTGCATTTTATCTGCACTCCCACTGTAAATTTGCAGTTTGAATGCAGTTAGTACGACTGCAAAAAAAAGGTTCGCTGTTTTGAACCGTGCAGGAACAAACTGCATTTGAACTGCACGGCGACCGTGCAGTCTGTACACCGACTGCAATCGGGCTGCACGGTTTGTTTGCAGTTTTAACGCAGTACTACTAACTGCATCCAAACTGCAAATTTGCAGTCAGAGTGCAGTTCAAATGCAATCCGTCTGTCTAAAGCCTTACATAGCATCTAGCGTGTTTTTTCCGAAGAGATAGGCAGAAGTTGACTTAAGGTTACACTAGTCGATAATTCTGCCATACAAACGTAGTCTAGGGATTAGTCCACTGTTTGACGATGTACGTTAAAAAAAAAAAATATATATCAATTTGTCTCATCATTATCTAGCCCAGTAAGGAAACAAAAAAGTAAAAAAGAAAAATATTTGAAAGTTATGGGCGTCCAAAGTTCCATATTTCAACACTAATTTTAACGCATCTTTGGGCGGCAATAAATACCATAAGAAAAAGGACTATTGCACGGCCACCATACAGGGATAGACTAGTAGTTCAAAAATCCAAATAATTTTATTTTGAAAATATACATTTAGTCGTTTTGTCATGATATCTAGACTCCCAAAGGTCAGCTTATAAAATTCGCGCGCTCGTTTTTGTTCTAAATTATCATCCATTTCGTTACAAATTTGCAAAAGTGCGCGAAGTAGCTTCTTAGTGCTCATCACAGCATCTATCTCTTTCGCACGAGTTGTCGGATGAGATAGCAGGCATTTTAACCCCGCGCACAAAATAGTTCGTGCCGTCGACTAGTGTAACCTTAAATAGGCACAAATCCAGATTCCAGGCTGCTGCTGACAAAATTCTAGATGGGTAAACCCAATAACATCTTGTCTGACCCCTGACTTTAGGACCTCATGCTCAGCTGTATCACTTGGAACCAAAAGACCACTGAAGCAGTCATGAACATCATCATCATCAGCCTTTTAATGTTCCCACTGCTGGGACACAGGCCTCCTCTCTGTGAGAGAAGGAATGGGCCATAATCTTGCACGCGGGCCCAGTGCGAATTGGTGAATATCACATGTCTTCGATTTTTTGGTTGTAAGATATGCCGGTTTCCTCACGATGTTTTCCTTCACCGTTTTTAGAGCATTGGTGATGAAATAATTTACACAAAGTAATGCACCTGCCTGTGTTCGACCCCACGACCAACGACATGTAAGTCGGGGCCGTTACTACTGGGCCGCCACTGCTCTTACTCACTCACTCAATATCATCAATCTCTAGAAAGACAAGAATTCATTTGTCACAGAACTGGCATCATGCGTCTTTACAATAAATTATGAATTTAAACTAAAATCTCTAACGACAGCAAAAAATAAATGCTTGTGCTTGGCCACTATCTAAATCTGAAAATGGTATTCTATAACATCATATACCTATTTTGTGGTTATAGGACCTTTTAATGATGTTTTTCTGACCTCACGATAGTACCAACTAAACTTTATCTCGAAAATACCTCACATAAAAATATATACCCTACGAAAACACTAAACTGATAAAATATCATTATACCTAACGCCTAACGGGCCCACTACTGAGCTTTAGTCCCATTTTACCGACATAAAGACTGCCCAAATGATGCCTGACGGACATTGGGTTTTTGACCCCTTCAGCCGGCATTAGGACGGTCTTATATGGCAGAAATATGAGACAGTGAACTCGGTCATGTGAATTCATGTGGGTGAATTGTGAGTTCATACCAGGGTGTCACAAGGTGACTTTAAAGTGAGCTGTTGTGAATGAAACGGCTTATAAGGTCCTTGTTTGTTACGAGTAAGTCTGATGAGTCATTGTGTTTTAATGTCATTTTGGGTGTATTTAAATAGTCGCTGTGAATGGTGAATGGAGATAGGTGCTGAAATGTACCTACGGCCTGAGTACCGTAAGCAGTTTGTGTGTCGATACCATATTAAAAAAAACCGGCCAAGTGCGAGTCTGACTCGCATATAAACAGCTATATTCACCAAAAAATTTTTTTTTCTTTGTTTTATTTTACCACTCGGTCGTGTCGGCGTGATTAATATGTATATCCATGGCAAATTATAGCCTTTAAGTACTAAGATCTCTGAGCTAAGCTGCGGATGGACGGAAGGATAGACGGACATGACGAAACTATAAGTTTCGTCATGTCCGTCTATCCTTCCGGGTATAAGGGTTCCTTGATGACTACGGAACCCTAACAAACATTTTGTCACTGAAAAAATAAAATCTTTTTTTCTTGGATGAGATTTCGATTAGGTTAATCTAAATAAATCTGACGTATAAAAAACACTTAAAATTGTCAAAATAACTTTCGTTTCGGAATTTGGTGTCTTTGGTAGATTAGCTTCTGTTTTTATAATTTTGCGACACCGACTTCCGAAACGAAAGTAATTTTTTGCAATTTTTTGTGTTGCCATTTCAGTCAGTTTTTTTCATTTTTTGGCAACGACACTACCAGCCGCACTACCAGTAGTGTCGTTGCCAATGAACGACACTACCAAGCCTATTTTGGATTAAATTGTACAGTCAACACAGCAAAGTTCAGAAATATAATTCTTTAATTAATAAGTAAATCATGAAATATCAGTAACAGCAAACTACAGAAATGTAACTCTTTATTTATTACCAAATAAAAGCAAAATTATTTGAAAAAAAAACACAATCACCAGGAAATAAAAAAAAATACGCAAATCTTATACTAACTTCTCCGTAACTGCAGTACTTACAAATAAAACTCAATATTGAACCTCAGATAATAAAAAAATCGCGTGAAAATTTCAAGTGACCGACTGTAACTGTATCTCCTTATCTTAATTTTTCAAGTGCATAACCTAAAGTTATCTCATTGCTCATGAGTTGCATTTGCACATGTGAGATAAAGTCATCGTTAGTGATAACTCGTTTAATTAATGGAAATTTAAATGGCACTACAACGCTTTCTACATCTGTGAATGTGGTTCTAGGGACATCATTTGCTTTGTGCCGAGCACCATAAAGGACACGTGAAACACTAGGAAACGGAGGTAGTTTAATTATAAAGGGATGAACGCCACTATTTTGAACTTGTGATAACTTATCATCGTATATTTCAGCAACTGGCATATCCGTATTTCGTGCTCTCTCCTTTAGGTCAACAACTTCCTTTAAAACTAAGTGTTTCGAAATATCTGGCTTGCAGGAGTGTTCTTTTCTTTTTTGTATACTGCTGCCCTGAACTTAAGTTTTTTTTTTATTAATGTAAGAAGTTAACGTGGCGTAGCTAACATAAAAGCGAATAACCGCGTCGTCAACTTCTCTTAAATGTAAACGTAATATTTTGAGAATGTAATATTTTCAGTAGGAAGGTCGGCTTGCATGGTAGCTTCAACCATGATAAGAAAACATTGCTGGTACAGCAACCTTAACCGTAACTGTTCCTAAACATTTTGCATTTTTATAATTCGAGCACCTCCAAATAGATGCACCATTTTTATATTTCTTCAGTGTATGATATTTGTGTCTGCCCAAAAGCAACGCAGTTCCACCATTCGTTGGCAAGAATTGTAAAACTGATTCGCTATTATCAGCTTCAGACATCTTATAGGTTTTATTCAATTTTGTTCAAAACTAGACCTATGAACTAGTGCCACGAAAAAACGTAATGTAAGAAATAGTCTCACAATAATAATTTATCTATAAAATATCAATCTAAGCACAGATAAATTTATATATTAAATCTAAGGTCAAAACAAATTATCGTCAGTGTCATTTAATCTTTGTCACATTTTTAAACTTCAGAAGTAAAAAAGAATTTCCGTATAAGAGGTTTGATACGGAATAGTTTCAACTCGTTGAGTTGAACTTAGTGGAATAGGGGGTCCAAAACTTCTTGTTGACTGTACAATTTAATCCAAAATAGGCTTGGTAGTGTCGATAATTGGCAACGACACTACTGGTAGTGCGGCTGGTAGTGTCGTTGCCAAATAATGGTTTTTTTTTTTGTGAAAAAGGTTTTATTTATCTCTTTTTAGTTTTTGTACACCATCACTAAAAAGTGAGTAAGTTCTATAGCACCTAAAAGATTGATAAAATACCGACAATAACTCATTTTACACATTTGTGCTGTTTTTTTCGCCAAGGAGTTCGGTTGTAATGTTCCATCTTCAAAACTTCTGAGCCGATTTTGATGAAATTTGCACTATTCCCTAAGTTGAGAGATACTTAATCCTCACGATCAATGATCACAATTCACACCCTGATCACTAGTTTCGTAGAAATACGTGGACAAACATACATACAAATATACACTTTTGAATTTTAGAGCCCATATAGAGTAATATATGTGAATATTGTGCAATTCCAACAATATTACATACATACATATTGAATTGACAACCTCCTTTTTGAAGCCGGTAGTAAAAAGTAAATTAAATGGAGGTGTATGACACAAAACGAAATTAACGAGGTTCTTGTGTAGGGTAGGATGTCTGTTAGTAATTATTGCCTAAGATTCCAATCAAATCGTCCAATTAAACACAAGTTCTCCCCAACATTCTGAAAAGCAATTCGATCAATGCAGCAATTTGAACTGAAGCAAGAATATTGCATACCATCACCGATTTATATATAATAACGGGCTGAACTCCAGTGGCTCGAACCACGCGATGTTACGATTGCATCCACCGCCGTGATTGCTCAACGATGCTTATATTTTGCATAGAAATAGCTCCATTACAAACAAAATAGGCGCTGTTAAGGTGATGGTCACTCACTAGAAGCATTTGTATGTGATGTAATGTAATGCAGGGCACACACCAAGCAAACGAGCGAACAAACGCTAACGAATGGAAATCGCCTATGAGTATGAACACCGCACGCTCGCTTGTCGTCTGGCGAATTTAGACCGAGCAAGCGAAAGCGAACGAACGAACAAGAATGAGTGTGGTCAATCAATCGTAATCGTCAGCGGTGGTTTGCTCTTTCTATGAGTAGTCGACAAAACAGTGCAAGATTCAACTTCAACCATTACGTTACAATATTACACCAGCTCGATGCACTTACTAGGAGCATTCGGTTTTCAAACCACTCGTGAACGTTACAAATTGTAACAATGTACATGAGATAAGAAGAGCAGTCGAAAGTGTATCTCAGTTGTTTTGACAATGTCAGACGAAACGTTCGTAATGCTGAGCGCGGCGACAGTTTTATTATGTACGATTTTCACCGACACCATTTACATACTTTTACCGGCCACATTTGATTGTGGAGCGCATACTTCAATTTCCTTTGACACATTGTAGAATGCGCTCCAGATCGATGGAAGTCAAGTATTACAAGTGATGCGCATTGTAACGCTCGGGTCTCGTTATTTACTGAGCTGTTACAATGTTACAAATATTAACCAATATTATACAGAGAGTCACGAATTTTGTGAGTTTGTTCAGACGTGTAGGGTGATCTCTGGAACCAAAGGCTAGTAGTAGGCTATAAATTATTTTGATCCAGGCAAAGCCGGAGCGGGTCACTAGCTCGCGGTCGCAAATGCTTTCAGTGAAAGACCATCTTTAGAATACTGCAAGCAATTTCGTCGGGCCGACGACGCTAAAAAAAGAAGCTTGTTTTGATCCAAACTGCCGTCTATGCCGGTGGACAGGCATTTGAGAGAGCTAATGGAATATTGACTCGCTTCAAGCGTTAGTATTATGATGCTAGATTGATACTCGTGATGGGAAAACTTGATAAACTTCTGAAAGTTTTCGACTCAAATAATGATAAACTGAAAATGAAATGAGCATAATGTTTAATAACTGTAACCCGATTTTTTAGCCTATGTTACCCGGGCCAAACTAACGAATGGATTGACACCTTATTCATCAAAATCGGATGAATAGTTTAGGCGTTACGGAGGAACAAACGAACATAGAGTGCTAAAATCATAACCCTTCCTTTTGGCTTTGCCGTAGTCGGGTAAAAAGGCAATTTACACCAGTTTACGCAAGTATATTTGAATGGTTAAGGTTTCCCTATGGTTTCAATTGATGACCTACAAATTATAAGTCGCGGCCACTAGGCAACCATTGCTCTCAAAACGGTGAAAGAAAACATCGTGAGGAAACCGGCATGTCCTAGAACCAAAAATTCGAAAACATGTGGCATCCACCAACCCGCATTGGGCCCGTGTGGTAGATTACGGCCCATTCCCTGTCACAAAGAGGAGGCCTGTGTCCCAGCAGTGTGAACATTAAAAAGGCTGATGATGATGAAGATGATGATGGTTTCAATTTAATCTGGACCAACTTAAAAGTCCAAGCTATTGGTGACAAATCTTGGAACCAAGTTTTCCTAATACCAATAATTTTGTTTGTTTTGACTATGAGCGCTAATTAAACCAATTATTAGAGACTAATTGAAGTGCCTGTAATTATTTTCATCTGATAAAATCGTACTACGAATTAATTACGTATAGCAAAGTGTAGTGGAGATCAATTGGCAGTTGTGTTTAATTACAGTTCACTAACGCGTATGTTTCCGGATTCCCTATAGTTTACGGACTAGTACGGAACAGTTTTGAGCTCATGAGTAGGTTATCAGAACTAAGAAACTGCTTTAGGGTAATAAATTAGGTAGTAGATAATTTAGAAATGGTTAATCTTGAATGAGTGTGAACACTGAACATAACAACACCGTTCTTTCGAAGGCTAAGTCCTGGCGTGCAGAAATCCAGGTTATATTATGTAGCAGGGATGGCGAACCTTTATTAGAAAACGTGCCATTTTAAATATATTTATCTACACTCACAACGTAATGTTCCAAATATGAATTCTAAAAATATTGTATAAACACACACTTTATAATCGTGGATAGGTAAAATAAAAATAAAAACCCATTACAGTGCAACATTTTCCGTCGATTTTCAAACAACTGCATCATAAAATAACTTTTTAATTTATTGGCGCTTATGGGCTCATTGACTTAATGTAGAAAAATTGAGTCATTGTCTTTGGATGCGCGCTGCGCAGTCATGTGCAATGAGAATCTAAATTGCCCGCCATACCACATATTTTTTCCGAGATTTTTTCGTTTCCATTTTTGTTTTATTTCAACTGTATGAGTGAAGATAAAATAGTGTATGCAAGGGCATAACATATAATTAGTTATTAAAACACTCGCATAATATTACTATCACACTCGGCTTCGCCTCATGTGATAAACCTACGCTCGTGTTTTAATAACCCCTATTATATGACTGTTGCATAAACTACCATTTTTTATGTGACAATGACCACCAAAAAAAATTGACTCTGTCTTATCTGACAAAAAATAAAACTCTAAATGCTATGAATTAATAAATTCTTTATTTGCACACAGAAATTCTTACATCATCCTTATTTTAATTTACAGTTTTTTGTTGTATTTAAATAAAATGAGGAGTTGGTGTTATTTCTGCTATTGCAAATTACCTAGATTCTAAATAACCTCATTTTACGTTCCCAAAATATTTGTCGTGTGCCACCACAGGCATGCGTGCCATAGGTTCGCCATCCCTGATCTATAGTATATCATATTTCTACAGTTGTTTTTACTCCGAGAGCAAGCCTATAGCCATCATTATCAGCCTTTTAATGTACACAGGCTTGCTCTATATGAGAGAGCCCAGTACGGGTTGGTAAGCAGGGCACTAATACAGACTCCGAGCTGCAATTTGCAACACTCCAGATGGAAAACCATATAACACAGGGAACAACCTCCACCACCAAAAACCTCATGATAAGCTCTTCCAACCAATAGACCTCGAGGCAGTTTGTGCGTGCATCACACTTCTGACTAATATTATAAAGGCGAACGTTTGTGACTGTGTGTGTTTGTCACTTTTTCACGCCAGAACGCCTGTACGGATCTGGATGAAATTTGGCACAGAGATAGATTATAGTCAGAAATAGCACGTAGAAATACTTTTTATCTCGGGAATGTGTTCACCCGGGATAATTTTCGACATTCACGCGCGCGAAGACGCTGGCAGAAGCTTGTTCATACATAAACACACTTCTTTAAACACTCTCCCCTTTCCCATGGGGGTAGGCAGGAACTACAAACCGCTACCTGCTATGACCCTTACATACTCCCTGTGCTTCAATTACTTACGTTCATTTATGTGTGTACTGTGTTTGTAATTGATCGAAGGCTTACCAGTCTAAGGTACTTTTTTTTGCGTTGCTAAATGCTCATGCATACTGCGCTACCACTGGGAGATAGTGAAGTTATGTGGGATTTCAACCCACTAAAACTCCACGGTGTCCTCCTGTGCCGCTTATGGCGGCCACACGAATGCGTTAGCACTCACCGCGAGTCTTAGGTATTTGGCGACAGAATTACTTCGTTTATAAAGGTTTCTGGAACACCTCATTGACAAAATGTCTCTGAAGCTAATAATATTATACAAGTTAATCACAATTAATTAATGTCACATAATAAATAAGTTATAACGAGACATAGACAAATAATAATATAATAAATTACGAACGTTAGTCTCCAAATTACGCACAGGAAGTGATTAGGTACTATTAATTACCTCACAGGTTGTTCTTACACAAATAGCGTCCCGTACAATGTCCTACATGCCAGAGGACTTTGACACTTATTGCTGACAGCATACGGACAGATTCGAATACCCGTCAATCACAGAGGTGGTGACATTTTGATGGTAAACTTTACCAACTCAATTAAGAACTTTATTCTGTAGGTAGTAAGGTGTAATTTCAGTTGTGAAGTAGTAGGTGTTAGGAATGATAGAGTTAATTTGGCGTGGGGTTGCGAATAGTTGGCCGTAGCACAAATTACTATAGGAATTGTTCTAGTTAAAGTGGTTTGTACACTTTCAGCGGTGATATGGCCGTTATGTGGTAAGGCAATACTGGAATTAAGGGAGAAAATCACTGTTGAGATAGGTTTGACGTTTTCCTTGAAAAACAGGACGGTTTTTACGAGGAAAATGTTTGAATAAATATTTTCCCTTTACAAATCAAACATCATGGATAATCACATACTAGCATAGAGTACTGTGATGTCTGGTTTTTAAAACGGATAAGAATAGCATAAATATGAACAAATCTTCCGTGTATTTCTTAATTTAATAATGAGGGGATATGAAACGGCTCGTGGCTAAATAATAACAGCCGCATGGGTCGATCTTCAAGGTTAAACAACGCTTGACGAGGTCGGTCCGTGGATGGTTGACCATTTCAATATACCGAGATTCCTCCGTGCCTCCAAGCACATTAAGCCGTTGGTCCCGGCTGTCATTTGAAGATCTTCGACAGTCGTTACGGGTAGTGAGAAGCCTGAAATCTGACACCAGTCTTGCCAAGGGGTATCGTGTTACCCAGTTACTGGATTGTGAAGATCAGATAGGCAGTGGCTCCATGTAAAATACTGGTAGTCAGCTGCATCCGGTTAGACTGGAAGCCGACCCCAACATAGTTGGGAAAAGGCTAGGTAGATTGATTGATTGAGGGGGGTTAAAATGCATGTGACTAAAATAGTGATAATAAGTTCTTAGGTCATCGGATAATATGAAACTTAAAATGGCAATACATTCCACTACCTTCCTAGACAAATCTTTTACTGTCCAGGCCACTCGTCTATGGAATGCATTGCCTGTGACTATAAAGCGCGCGCAATCACTGCCTGTTTATTAGCGACTTGTGAAGGAGAACTACTTGTCACTGTGATCATAATCTTGTATAAGCTGAATTGTTTTATTGTCTGTATATTAGTTGTATGTATGTATGTATTTTATTATTGTTTTGTATTTTATATTTAGTACCGACTTTCTTAATAAATTAATTATTTTTTGTAGATTTGCACCAAGTACAACCCCATATTGTGTCCAGGCTGTCTCTTTCCATTCTAGGTTGCTTGGAATAGATCGCGGATCGCGATAAGGCCGCCTGTTGTATGTTTGTTTTTGTTATAAGATGTATTTTTTTTTTACAAAGTGAAAAATTTATTAACATATATACAATTGATTATTCTAAAAAAAACTAATATAACAACCTTATTGGAAGTTATATGTTTGAGCCGTTTGGGGTTGAAACTTTAGGTCCATGGGGTCCGAGTGCGCATCGACTTTTTCGACTCTTCACGTGACCAGAGGGCTGGCCTTTTCTTCGGCCAGAGAATCAGCATTGCCATCCAACGCGGCAATGCTGCCAGCGTTCTGGGCACTTTTCCCCTTGACATCGATGTGGACGAATTTTTTGATGCACAATGAGCTCTTTTCCGTCTCCCTTTTCTATTTGTATATAGATGTATTTTTGAATATTTTTTTATCTTGGTGTACAAATAAAGTATATATCACATCACATCACATAATCAGCCTATTAATGTTCCCACTGCTGGGACACAGGCCTCCTCTCTGTGAGAGGGAATGGGCCGTTATCCACCACGCAGGCCCAGTGCGGGTTGGTGGATGTCACATGTCTTCGAATTTTTGGTTCTAGGACATGCCGGTTTCCTCACGATGGTTTCCTTCACCGTTTTGAGAGCAGTGGTGATTAAATAATTAACACAAAGTAAAGTGCCTGCCCGGGCTCGAACCCACGACCTACAACTTGTAAGTCGCGGCTGATACTACTGGGCCACCACTGCTCTACAAAACTAGCTGCTCTAATGTAAACACATCAACACGGTCTAGGGATATTTCATACTCAATTAAATAACTCGAAAAGTACTGGCCGCATTGGAATCTTTTATACACCGATTTGTTCGTAATTTATCTCAGACTAATTCCAAATTCAATTTTTTTTAAATTCTTTTGTTTCGGTGGCATAAAAATGTCTTGATGTGTGGGAAGAGAGGGAATTTTAATTTGTGCGAAATTTAGAAAACAATACGAATTACGTTTAGTTACAGTTTTTTTTTCATTTTTAAACGAAAGATAAAGTTAAAATTGAGGTATTGTAGCCATGCAACGCCAACATTTGACGAGGGCGGAGATGTTACGAGCTGTGGGAATGCTGGAAGCTGGGTCTGTTCAGCGTAATGTTGCTGAGGCCATAGGGACCCTCCAAAATGTAATTTCAAGATTGTGGACACGCTATCGTGCCACAGGTGAAGTAGCGGAGAGGCACCGGGGGCCAAGTCGCATCACTACCCCCAGACAAGACCGATTTTTGCAAATTACTGCGCGAGCTCAACCAAATGCAACGGCGACTCAATTGGTCCAAAGGTTGCGAGTGGAACACCAAGTGCTTGTGAGTGACCAAACTGTAAGAAGGCGACTGCATGAAAGCAATCTACGCTCTTGTAGACCACTCCGGGTCCCACCTTTACGGAGAGGCAATCGTGGACGACGATTAGAATGGGTTCGGAACCACGTGGACTGGGGCCGTGAGCAATGGTCCAATGTGCTGTTCACCCATACCAAGGAGGAACAATTATGGTTTGGGCAGTAATTCGTCTTGGAGGACGGACGGATCTCGTTAGGGTGCGGGGCAATATGACGGCAGAACGATACGTCCAACAGGTGCTGGGGCCCGTAATCTTGCCCCACAGAACACAAATGGGGCAAGATTTCCTGCTCATGCACGACAATGCCCGGGTACACACGGCGAGAACGGTAGCAGCTAGGTTACATACACACAATGTTAGGGCCGCCTGCTCAATCGCCAGATCTAAATCCCATTGAGCATGCGTGGGATATGCTGCAAAGAAGAGCTCTGAAGGAAGTTCCTGAAAATCTGGCTACAGAAGATCAACTTTTTGCGCACCTTAGAAGGACATGGGACAATATTCCGCAGCAAGACATTGACAACCTTGTTCTGAGCATGCCGAATCGTTGCCGATGTGTTATGAACATCATGGGCGCTTTCTCAGACTACTAACTTCAAGTTTATAAACACAAATTAAATGATTTTTCTATTTTTTTCAGTTTTTACTCATAAATTAAAAGTTAATTCATATACGGTTTCCGTCTATGCTTCATTTTTTTCCATAAAATCCTGAAATTTTAATCGAAGTACCTTAACCATTTTAAAAAAATGGTAGAATATTAAATAACGTATCTTTTAAATATATACATGTCATAAAAATAATTAACACATTGATAGTAATCCGCATTTTTAAAAATATCCCTAGACCGTGTTGATGTGTGTAAATAAAAATAAATAAATTATGCTTGACACCGAACAAATGACTGTAGATCTCATACCGACACGAAATTAGATTAGGTCCTTACAAAATCTCATTACATCCATTTATTAAAACAGACTTCTAAGAGACTGCTTTTGGTATACCACAAATAATGATGTATAGAAATAGGATACTCAGTTTCAAATACCTACCTATATAGAAAAAAAAACACATCAAAGAAAAGTTATTCGTTTTTCATCTAATTTCTTAGTGTAAGTACACTGTCTATATCTACGATACCATATACAAATCTATATCTAGGTACTTTAGTATCCCATGGGAAAGGAGGCGAAATTCCAATTCCAATCTATAATTGAGACAGAAAAATCCAATTATTTTGTTTATCCGCGCTGTAAATCGAACTTGGGACATCACGGGTCGTACTAACTAGTCAGGTGGAAGACTCATTCCTTTTGGCAAAGCGAATCTTGACTAGTACTTGAAAAAAACCCTTAAAATGTGGGGTTATTTTTATGTACCACTAACAACCCTTTTGATTTTATTTACCATAAAGTAAGTAGTAAGTCTACAAAATTAAACTCTTATTATAAATCTTTATTTATTTGTTTATGGGTGTGATCTCTGGAAGTACCTACAACCTTGAGGCGTTTAGGCAAGCGTGCTACACCGTCGATCACATCATTGTTTACCATCAGGTGAGATAGTGGTCAAGCGAGAGTCTATCAACCCCTGCGGCCCTGACTCAAGCAACTGAAGGAACACGGGTGGGTTTTAGTCAGTAAAAGTCTGATACGCCTTCCCGCCTCACCCAGAGCGGGAGAAGTCATTGGATGATTTTCCACCTCTGTGCGTGAGTCTGACTCACGCACAGAGGGTGCCGTATAAACAGCTACATTCACTAAAGTAAATAGGTAATATTACTAACGTTCATAAATAATGAAAACACCGAACACTGCTCTGACGAAGGGATAAAATTACTTTGCCGTTCGAAAACTGTCCCCATACATCAATCTAGAGTTGGTTAGGTCGACTAGGTTAGGTTAGGTTAAAACTACACGCGGAGCCGGCGGCGCACCACCCGATCTCAGGCCGGGGAGGATCGCCTCTACGCCTCCTACCTGGAGGCAAAGACGATCCTCAGGACGGGAATGTGCGCCGCCAAGGACTCGGCAAGGGCCGAGATGTTGGAGGGTCTCGACAGGGATCCATACGGGAGGCCGTATAAGCTGGCGCGGAGCCAGCTGCGGCCCTGCGGTCCCCCCCTGTCGGAGACCCTCGAGCCGGCGTTGCTGGATGGGGTGGTCCGGTCCTTGTTTCCACGCAGGACCGACTTCGCCCCACCAGCAATGGACCCCCCGCAGGAAGCGGCTACGCCGGAGGACGAGGTACCCCCGGTGACGGTGGATGAAGTCCACGAGGGGATACTTCGCCTCCGCGCGAAGAAGACGGCCCCTGGGCCGGACGGCGTCCCCGCTCGGGTGGTGGCGATAGCTGCCTCCCAAATGGAGGACAGGTTTCGGGACCTCTTCAGCGCGTGCCTTACGGCTGGGAGGTTCCCGAAACTGTGGAGGGAGGGGCAGCTTTGCCTCCTCCGAAAAGAGGGACGTCCGGCGGACTCCCCCTCGGCATACCGGCCCATCGTTCTACTCGATGAGGTCGGTAAATTGTTCGAGGGGATAGTCGCCGACCGGCTCAACAGCCATCTGCGGGGGGTGGGACCAGACCTGTCGGACGCCCAGTTCGGATTTCGAAAGGGGCGTTCGACGGTCGATGCCTTGGCCCTGCTGAAGGGCCAGGTGCAGGAGGCGGTGGCCGCGGGGGACGGAGTGTTGGCGGTGTCGTTCGACATTGCCAACGCCTTCAACTCCGTCCCCCACGCGACCATATTGGAGGCACTCCGATACCATGGAGTGCCCCAATATCTGCGGGCGATCCTGGCCAGCTACCTGGAGGACCGAGAGGTCCTTCTGGTGGACAAGACGGCCAGGATCAGGCGCTACGGCGCGGAGTCCGGTGTTCCGCAGGGGTCGGTTTTAGGCCCTCCCCTGTGGAACATCGGTTTTAATTGGCTCCTGCGGGGCACCCTCCTCCAGGGCACGAGTGTCATTTGCTATGCAGATGACACTCTCCTCGTTGCCCGGGGGAGGGACTTCGGTGAGGCGGCCTGTTTGGCCTCGGCCGGCGGATCCTTGGTGGCGGGGAGGATCCGCCGGCTTGGACTGAGGGTGGCGCTGAACAAGACCGAGGCCGTGTTCTTCCACGGGCCTCGGCAGCGCCGCCCTCCTGACGCCCATATCTTGGTGGAGGGCGTCCGGATAGAGGTCGGGGTCCAGATGAAATATCTGGGCCTCGTGCTTGACAGCAGGTGGCGCTTCGGCCCGCATTTCAGCGGGCTGTCGACGCGCCTGCTGAAAGCCGCGGACGCCCTCTCATGGCTCCTCCCGAACCTGGGGGGGCCCAAGACGCGATACCGGCGCCTCTATGCCGGCATCCTCAAGAGTATGGCCCTCTACGAGGCACCCATCTGGGCGGACTCCCTCCAGAGGAGGGAGAATGCAACCGCCATCCGCGGGCCACAACGGGCCATGCACAGCGGGTGGCGAGGGCCTACCGCTCAGTGGGCTTTTCGGCGGCGTGCGCTCTGGCGGGCACCCCTCCCTGGGAGTTGGAGGCATGGGTGCTCGCCAGAGTGTACGAATGGACGGCACGGCGGAAGGCGCTCGGGGAGCGCCCCGCCGCCGAAGAGCGGGAGGCCGTGCGGCGGGAGGCGAGGGACGCAATCGTCCGTCACTGGACGGAGGACCTTGCCACCGCCTTCTTTGGCCGTCGGACGCTGGACGCGCTCGGTCCAGTCCTGCGGGACTGGCTTGAGCGGCCTCACGGTTTCCTCTCGTTCCGTTTAGTGCAGGTGTTGTCCGGACATGGTAGTTTCGGAACGCACCTGCACCGGATCCGGAGGGAGGAAACCCCAGCGTGCCACGACTGCGGCGCGGCAGAGGACACGGCGCAGCACACCCTAGAGGTGTGCCCAGCCTGGGCTGAACTGCGTCGTGCCCTGATCGATGTTGTCGGGCAGGACCTCTCGCTCCCTGGCGTGGTCAACTCCATGCTGGGGAGTGAGGAGGCCTGGGCAGCGGTTGCCTCCTTTTGCGAGGTCGTGATGTCGCAAAAGGAGGTGGCGGAGCGTGCGCGGGAGGACGATCCTCTCGCGCCGCCGCTCCGCAGGCGAAGAAGGGGTGGGAGAAGGCGGTTGTACGATCGTCTCCTCCCACCTCCTGGTGGCGATTAGCGGGCGACGGGTGCGGGGGCACCTCTCGCTCGCATTGCACTAATCGCCACCCTCGTCGGGCGGGAACGGCCGAGCACTGCGGTCGTTCCCGGGCCCCTCCACTAAGGGAGGGGCGTGAGGGGCCTGCCGTAAAGGCGGGCAGTCGTCGGCGGAGGACTGGACGTAAAGGCTGTGCCAGTTTCCCAGTCCTCCTCCATAAAGACGATGCGGGAGTGCCGCTGGGTTATTTTTTAGTGGGTATACCGGGCCTCAGCCCGGGGAGTCCCACATAGCCCCCCATTCCCCCAATGGGTGGGTATGCGTAATGCATTTTTTCCCAGCGTGATCAAAAAAAAAAAAAAAAAAAAGGTTAGGTTAAAACGGGCTGTTTTCCGCAACTCCACGACTAAGCGCGAATTTTGCGTACGAAAATTACTCGTAAACTTGTAAAACCTTCTTAGCTGTGATAGTTTTCCTTGTAACTTCGTTATATATAGGTACTAAATCCGTGATTTTTTTTCAGATATCCAAAAGCTACCATTTAGCAGGCAGCGGGGGAACACTTGACTCTAACAAAACATTAATTTAAAGCTTAATTTTACGCAAACCGATCCCTGAATCGAAACATTGAAGAGGAAAAAAAAACTTTACGTGTACTGCAGGTACACAAAAATTTTATTTTTATTTTACCATTTTGTTGACGTAATGAATATTTATATCCATTCCAAATTAAAGCTTTCTAGTACAAAAAGTCTCTGAGCTAAGCTGCGGAGACAGATGGACATGGCGAAACTATAAGGGTACCTTGTTGACTACGGAACCCTAAAAAGCTGAAGGAAAACTAGACTATCGCTTAATGTAAGGCTATTTTTTTTACTTATCTGTATTGTCCCACACCTAGGCTAAGGCCTCCCCCCATTCCTTCTATTTCTCTCGGTGTTACGCTTCATCTCGCCAGTTCTTGAGGAAATCATCCAAGGCGTCCCGCCATCTTTTTCTCGGTCTGCCGCGATCCTGTCTAGCTTTACTGCGTAATGAATTCGGCAACGCAAAGGGCAAATGACATGCGGGATGAAAGATGCGATGTGGATTTCCGTCTATATGATGAGTCGATTGTTCTCTTTGTCCATCGCCTTGCCAAATTCATACCGCAATAAGGCTGCTGGGCTCCAGTCATGCGATATACGGGCCCACAACCTAGACCCACAGTCCCACTTAAATTTTGCAGCATTTTGAGCTACGTTAGCAATTGGCGTCCTGCAGCGCAGTGTGGTGTTTCTAATTCAGTCTAGGCTACTCTTTATCCCGAATAATTAGGTTACAGTAACGAAGCACGGGGAAAGCCAGTAGATACTACAATAAAAAGTAAAAAAGCCAGTTTATTGAGCATGAAATATAGTCTAGAAAAGTCACATGTTTATAAGCTGAGAAATATCTTTGTAAGCATAGCAGTATTCATTCAAGCTTCAGTGAAGGGTGATCAATATTGCTTTGTCGCTTATATTGCCAGCAAAACGGAAGATTGAAACGTACCACGTGCTAACAAGTTGCAACTGACGGCATTAACTCTATCAACACTAACGTGCGTGATTATTTTGTTTTATATAATTTTTTTTAAAAGGGTTATTAGACTTTTTATTTATTTATCTTATTTAAGTCAACTATCTCTTTCCGTCCTTATTGGTTTTTTTCAGACGGCTTTATGGCAATTTTTAGGGTTCCGTAGCCAAATGGCAAAAATCAGAACCCTTTTGGATTCGTCATGTTTGTCTGTCTGTCCGTATGTCACAGTCACTTTTTGCCGAAAATATAAGAACTATGCTGTTAACTTAGTAAGTAGATGTATTCTGTAAGCTGCATAAAGATTTTCACACAAGAATAGAAAAAAAACAAAAAAAATTGTGGGTTCCCCATACTTAGAACTGAAACTCATTTTTTTTTTCATCAAACCCATACGTGTAGGGTATCTATGAATAGGTCTTCAAAAATAATATTGAGGTTTCTGATATATTTTTTTTCTAAACTAAATAGTTTTCGCAAGAGACACTTCCACATTTGTAAAATGTGTGCCCCCCCCCCCTGTAACTTTTAAAATAAGAGAATGATTAAACTGAAAAAAATATATGATGTACATTACCATGTAAACTTCCACCGAAAATTGGTTTGAACGAGATCTACTAAGTAGTTTTTTTTTAATACGTCATAAATCAAAAACCGCAATTTACCAAGTACGGACCCCTTCGTGCGCGAGTCCGACTCACACTTGGCCGGTATTTTATTTATATACTAGGGTTTTTTTTAATAAGTGGTGTCTCACAGTTAAATCATACTATTTACTATCTGCTCAACCGGTCTTCCCTGTGGAGACTTAACTATAGCGTATATTAAAGGGAATGTACTGGTTTCTTCAATACAGTTTATAACAAGGAGCTATTTATAAGCAATACTGACGAAATAATAATAATAATAAAGTTTATTAACAATCATTAGGTAAAACAATAATCACAACTTTTGCTTAAATCTATGTCAAGTTCACACGTGTTATGTGCTTGAACTAATCTTGTGTTTCAGGCGACAAGAGGTTCAGTCAGAGTTCAGGGGGATGACCATAAGCTCTTAGAGCGGTATCAATTTGAGATTGAATAAGGGACAGTTGCATCTGACGTGTATACATCTGTCACTTACTCGATCTCAAATTGATACCGCTCTAAGAGCTTAGGGTGACCCCCCAGGTCAGGGGGAGGAGGGTTTTTTTTCTAAATAATCACTGTAAATCAAATATAAGGTAGTCTTAGGTAAATTTTTAAGGGTGTATATAATGGAATAAAATTCCTATTTTCTTTTTGTTTAATATTTATTCTTATTTATATCTTACATACTAAAATATCAAAATACATAAAATACGCACAATACCTATTTTAGTACAAGTAATAGCTTCTCTTTGTCTTCATAGAGCAGTGGTGGCCCAGTGGTATCGGCCGCGACTTACAAGTTGTAGGTCGTGGGTTCGAGCCCAGGCAGGCACTTTGTATAAATTATTTCAACACCACTGCTCACAAAACGGTGAAAGAAAACATCGTTAGGAAACCAGCATGTCCTAGAACCAAAAATTCGAAGACATGTGACAAGCACCAACCAGCACTGGGCCCGCGTGGTGGATTACGGCCCATTTCCTCTCACAGAGAGGAGGCCTGTGTCCCAGCAGTGGGAACATTAATAGGCTGATGATGTGATGATGATTTGTCTTCATAGGACATACTTTGTAAAGATTTTTGAGAATTTTCTTAGTTACAATAATTTAAAATGTATGATCAAAGGCTGGTTTTAGAGTCACAATGACCGAAGCTGATCGTCGTTGGTCGCCGCGAGCTCGTCATTGGAAGAGTCACTCGGCTCAGCGCTGATGGCCGTCAGAATCGACCAATGACATGTTCGCGGCGACGATCAGCATCGGTCAGCATGACTCTAAAACCAGCCTAAGGGTATTGACAGTCGTTTACTCTCATACAATATACATGAGCTCCCAAATTATCATGCAGTTAATATCAAACTTACCATATTGTTATCACAGATACAATGTCACTTTGTCTAGCGTCCCGAGACAATTGATAACACTTAAACACTAAACAAACTTTGTTATCGACATAAAGCAGTTACTAAGTAAACATCTCAGAGACAGCTGTCGTGTATTTACTGACATCTTAACACTTACGGTTTGTTCTCCGGATAATGTCCCTATACGGAGAACAATTTCTATGAAGATTGGTCTTCGCATTGCCCGCATTGTCGCGTCGAGACCGTTTGTGGGATCCTTAAGAGGAAATATGGGCAGAGAGCGCCGACTGAATTTCCTTAGTAAAAAGTCATAATTCGAGGTTTAGCTCTCGTCTCTTTCCTCCTCCATTATTGGACCAATTTAAAAGATATTCCATAAACTGGTAAAATAAGATATATACTATGTCCGAATGTTTTCATGTTCTCATTTATGTTTGTCAAATTTGTACACTAAGCCTCTGTTGACAGCGCAATTTTGAGCATTTTTCGAGGGCTCTAGTGCTTCTAAAGATAATGTATCATCAAAAAGGAAAACATAGGGACATAGCATATATCTTTAATTTTCAGATTACGGAATATCTTTTAAATTGGTCCAATATTGGAGGAGGAAAGAGACGAGAGCCAAACCTCGAATTATGACTTTTTACTAAGGATATTCAGTCGGCGCTCTCTGCCCCCGTTTCCTCTTAAGGTGACACTAGTCGACGGCACGAACTATTTTGTGCGCAGGTTAAAATACCTGCTATCTCATCCGACAACACTTGCGAAAGATATAGATGCTGCGATGTGCAGTAAGAAGCTAGTTTGCGTACGAATTAGCACTTTTGCAAGTATGTAGCGAAATGGATGATGATTTAGGAAGAAAACAAGCGCGCGATATTTATAAACAGACCTTAGGTAGTCTAGATATCATGAAAAAACGACAACATATATATTTTCAAAATTATTTGCATTGCTGAACTACTAATCTATCCCTGTATGGTGGTTGTTTTGCAATTTTCCTTCTTCTTATGGTATTTATTTCCGCCCAAAGATGCGTAAAAATTAGTGTTGAAATATGTAACTTTCGACGCTTATAACTTGCAAATATTTTACTTTTTTGGTTCCATACAGGTCTAGATAATGATGAGACTAGTTGATATCAGTTTTTATTTTGAACGTACATCGTCAAACAGTGGAGTAATCGCCAGACTACGTTTGTATGGAAGAATGAGCGACTAGTGCAACCTTAAGCGTCAGATATGACTTAAACTGATTTTATAGTGAACATCATTGTCTAAACGGCTACTCTTAATTAAAAACATGTTACAATAGACCATTTCTGTAATTATTTTATTACTAAACAGTTGTGAATATTTCAAACTATATTTGTATAATAACGTAGTGTGTTGTTATTATTCCCTCAAGGCGATCTTGAATGACTGAATAAAACGGTTTTTGTACCTTTAGCCAGCTTGGCAACTGCACTCAAAGGCGCAACGAGAGTCAAAGGCACGCAGCTCTAACTTAGTAAGATTTTCACAGATATCTTAAGGCATAAAGGTCACAATTCCACTAAAGATACAACTCCATCCAAGACAGCCGTAAAAATACTTTGAATATTACTCATTTTGACAGCATAGAAAATCTTATCGTTCGTGGCCACACCTGAAATTCAGCGATTTCAAGACTCTGGCCGACCGCCCGAAATTTCTTGGCAGGCCATGTCTTCTTTACTTAGCAAAACTCTGTGGCTTGATGTACGTACGTTGTGGTTTGAATTTAAAGTATGAAATGTTTTATTTAAAGTTCAGTATATTATGATTGTTGTTAAAATAAAATGAGAATATTGTCTGATGCACCGTTTTTGAAAGTGCTGAGCTGGTATAGAGCGTTACGTTCTGGGTTTGTAAAATTAAAGAATATAGAACTTGATAGAACATTCTTCATTATCCTGTTTAATGTCCTATCAGAAGTCCAAGTGATTTTTCGATGTCTGAATAAATCACAAAATAATAATATCTGTATGTGGGATAAATTCTACTCCCCAATGCCATCGCAATCTATTTACAGCTGTCGGTAACATTACCCAAGATAAATAATATGACACACAACACATAATCCTCCTAATTTTTTTTTGTGCCCACGATTCTAATTTGTAAAGGGAACATGCTTCCGGGATAAAAAAGTATGTTCTAATCTAGGCCATTCTCCAGCCGTATTGCCAAGTTGCATCCAAATCCATGCAGCCGTTAAGGCATGCAAAAGTATCAGACAGATATTACTAGATTTTCCCGCGACATCGTTTGCATTCTTTCACTCGAGTTCTCTAAGCTTACATTAATCTCCATACTTCTACCGGGGGTTTTCCTCCATGTTATGAGTTATTTATGGGATAAAAACTATCCTATGTCCTTCCCAAGATCTCAAATCAAATCTCAAACAATCTTCATACCAAATTGCATCCAAATCGGTTAAGCAGCTTAATTGTGAAAAGGTTACAGTTCAGACAGACATATAGTCACTTTCGAATTTATAATATAATATTAGCAGGCATGGAATACGAGTATGGTAGATGAATCCGATTTCATTACATTAAAACATTCAATCATCTTAAAATACACCTGTAAACAGTCTTAAAAAATCATTCCTCGTTATTTTTACCTGTAGCCGACTGAGTTACCAATATTGCAAAGGTTCACATTACCAATCTCATAATGGAAGCTTTTTAATATTGTGTTACACAAACAAATGGATTTTCGTAGTCAAAATAATAAAAACACACGAAATTATAATGTATTATTTGGGGCAACGTAAATATTTTATGGGTTACGACATAAATATACCTAATATTGAATTTTTTATAGGTAAGAGATTTCACAGGCGTTCAGAACACCTAGACGCTCTAGATATTTATTTTTATATAGGATCATAGAAACAGGAGCAGGACGGAGCCATACAAAACAAATAGCTCTGTCCTTTTTTCACTGTCGCATTGTGCTAGTTACCCAACTGCCGAAGGACGGTAATATGTTTATCAGTCTGTGAACGTATGTATGTGGCGTTGTAGAGACCAAAAGCGTTGGCCGATTTTGATGATTCTTACGTCAATCGATTCGTCTTAACCATGCGAGTGTCACTGGCTGCATTAAAATTAGAAATTAGAAAAATGGCGGTTTTTGGGTGCCATATTGTAGAGGCCCAATTTTTTTTCATTCTAACCCATCTTATGGGCTATCAAAATAAAGGATTTTTAATGTACCTAATTAAAAAAAAACATGCTAACTAAAAAGTTATAAATAAAAAATCAAAAAACCCGACTGCTTAAGAAGCAAACCAAAGAAGTAAAGAAGAAGAAAAACACGATGTGCAGTCAGAGGATACATCTGGTTTTGGCCAGCTCGCGAATATGTATTCTTCGACTGCACAGTATGATAACATGATTTTCTTCTTGTTTACATCTTTTAAGTTGGCTTCTTATTTTAACACGTCATAAAGCCTCTGGTCTTGCCATATTAAATCCTGCTATATTGAGTTATCAAATTTATTTTTATAATTTCCTGAAACAAAATTACATAATATTGCAGTAGGCATATTTTAAATAATAAAAAAAATATTGTGACGGTTTTATTGCCGGAAAAAAGTGAAATTTTTACGTAAGTTCACAATATGCTTAGTGGATGTGGAATTCTAAAATTATTGTTCGGAATACTGGTGTATATATACTGCCGAAGTTATAGTACTACACACAACCAACTTTTCTCCGTTGCAAACAAATAGGTTAGCAAAAAATAGGATCAAAGGACTTTGGTACATCATCAGCCTATTAATGTTCCCACTGCTGGGACACAGGCCTACTTTCTGTGAGAGGGAATGGGCCGAAATCCACCACGCGGGCCCAGTGCGGCTTGGTGGATGTCACAATGTCTTCGAATGTTTGGTTCTAGGATATGCCGGTTTCCTCACGATGTTTTCCTTCACCGTTTTGAGAGCAGTGGTGATGAAATAATTTAGACAAAGTAAAGCGCCTGCCTGGGCTCGAACCCGCTAACTACAACTTGTAAGTCGCGGCCTATACCACTGGGCCACCACTGCAAGGACTGAATGGTAATGTAATGACATGAATGGTATGATATGACTCTAGAAGTCATATATTTAGGATACGATATCAAAAATATCATAATCGATGTCTTAATTGAGTATTTGAAGTTAAGGACGTATCAAAACTTACATTCGTGCCAAAGTTTGTCACGTTTACAGACTAAAGAAGATTTTGAGAAATACTCAACTTCAAATTCTTCATTCAGAAATCGAGAGCCTCTGAGCTAAAATGCAAGTCCGTAATCCAAGGAATTGTGCGAAAATGTATAAAATGTTCCAATAATTCTAATTGGCGCAATATCTGCGATCCTACGTTAAGATTCTTATGGAAAGGAATGGCAATAAACTGCAGACGCGCCGTTTTCATCAAGTTACAGTACAGCTACGCAGGAATCATGTAATAAGATGTCTGCTAAAAGATTTAATAAAGGAATTACCTGAATATCGTCGAAACGCCTTTTCCTGAAGGTTTGGTGGTAAACACAAGCTTTGTCACACCATCAAATCACTGATTCCTGGAATTAAGGAAAGGTTAATATTAGAAACATTCAATTATAAGACACACGCAGACTTAAAACTTTTCAGCTTAAATTTTTACTTTATTTTAATTTTGGTTTAATTTATTTTTAAGTTAATTGTGAGTCAGCTTAATTTTGATCTAGTTTTGATTTGATTTGTTTAATGTTAATTCATTTAATAATAAGTGTTATTATATGTGCAGGTAGGATTCACATCTAGTAGATGGCAGTTAGATTTTTGTGTTGTACTTTTTTTTTGCACGTGTGATTTACATCAGTTTTGTCTGTCTACGAGTTTTGTGAATTATGTATGTCGGTGTTGGTTATCAATTACGATTGCGGTTAGTCAACAGAATCTGTAATAATTTGTTTTCTTATTACTAATTTAAGTGATTTTACTATCAATTATTACCTAATAAATCGGAACACAATTTATTGAGTACTCACAGTACGCACCGATTGATTTTGGCAACTTATTTAAATAATTGTAATCGATGGTCAAGTTTAAAAACAGTTTTTGACATGTTAATTTGATGATTCTTTGTGTTATCACCATTGTTTACTTACGACAATTGTTCTTGTATTATTTGACTATTTCAGAAAGTAAATCTTATTAGATTTAGCACATTAGTGTTTTGTGTGAAGTAAACACGTGACGTACTTCCGTATATTTATATATTGTTTTACTTCCTTTCGCAGGTATGCTGAAAGTGATTTCATTAGAAATAAGCATCACCTATGTACCTATTTTTCTGTTCCTCCTTATTGTCTGTATATATGGATAAATAAATAAATAAATTATTGTTTTATTAGTGAATCTAGTACTGTAATGAAAACATTGTTATTGTTTGCACAGACTTGTTTATTCCAATAAGATGGGAACGCCAAAATCCTGACCGTGTATACCCCTTAGCTCTCTCTTGATCGTACATATATAAAAAAAAATAGGAACTCCAGTATGGATATTCGAAGTATCCGTCATTCTAAGTACCGTTCAATATATTCAATAGTCTTGTTTGTGTAATAATATTAGGGATAGTTAAATAGACTATGGATTTTTATTAGACAATACTTTAGTATATAAGTTTTCGGGACCATGAATTTACTCTGTATAAACTTAACCACTCGGTGTAGCAAAAGTTTACACCTATTGACACTATAACTCTTATAAGTGTTACCGATCTTTATATCTAATTGAGCACACTAAGTGATTTTTCTATGTTGGCAATATTTTTTTTGATATTTTTATGCTTGCAACAAAGATGGACAGCTTTTTGTCAGGTTGGTAAACGACAAGCTTGCACTTCTCGTTTCCCGCCCATTCCGAGGTTATATTGTGGCTCATGCCATCAAAGGCAGTCTTTTTTTGATCGAGGCGTCATTAATAAGTATTAGGGTAAGTGCTTCTAACTGTATTCTATAAACTGTGTTCTATAAACCATATTCTATCAATTATTTTCCATAAACTGTGTTCTGTGTAACTTTGTATTTGATATGAGAATACACTGGGTGAGTAAATCCTTTTTAAGCATTTTTATTTACATCGCCATCACCGCCAAAATACTCACACACGATTTTAGCCTTTTAATTAAAAGCCGACATAAGTTTATCATCCTTTATAATCGTGCCTAAGAAAGCACTTTTATAAGTTGATGTCTAGATCTTCAAAAAGAAACCAGTTGCCAGGGGTAACGTGTTACACATTAGGTAACTGCACAGTATAAATATGGACAAACAGTACGGAAACTACTTACAAACGCTCGAAAAGGCACACTCACACTAACATGCGTATCGACGAGACCCTTAAGCAGCGTCCGCAGTGCTGTCAGTAGTGCGAGCCGCTGCTTAGGGGTCTCTGCGGTCACTGTTTGCCCATATTTATACTGTGGTAACTGCATTGTGGTTTTGTGGTGGTCAGTTAGGCAAACGTATTCATGAAAAATACTGGAACCTACTCATCTGTATCTGGTTAGACTGCCGACCTCAAATAGTTGTGAAAAGGCTAGGCAGATAACAAGTAGATAATCATCGGAACCATGACGTTTCTGTATCAATTGAGTCACTCAGTGAAGCATAAATTCACCTCACAAATAGGTACGATAAAAGTTTCATACATTTCATTTCATTCGTAAATTGTTACCACCTACCAGGCTTCTTACGTATCTTGCAAGAGCAAAACAATAGCGATTTTTGCGCAGTAATTGCTGTTCAATACAGAGAGTTTGTGGCGGTTTTTTAGACATAAGTGCATTTGACAAACGGCGAGCGATTAGCGAATACCTACACTGTAGGTAATTCCGACTTTTATGACATAAAAAGTTTGATCGCGCGATGTTTACAGAGGCCTTAGTGCGAGTTTTTACACACGCTCAATCGCGTTCACGTAAAGGTCAATTTGTATTGAAATTGGATAAGCGCCCTCTGGGGACGGTAAGGAAAAACCTTTTTTTTTTTTAAATTTTGATATAAAAGATCGTTTACGTTATCACCAGTGAGTACGTTAAAAATTCAGAATAAGCACACTGATTGCTGTTTCTTATGTAATAAGCCTGCCGATTAAAGGCGCCGAAATAACAACCAATTAGACCCTACGTATTTCTGTCTACAGCTACCCACCAAGCCATAACTCATTCCAACAACATTCTATACGTAACCGAGATTCTTTATCTCTATAATAATACAGAAACGCGTCCTTGGAGGCAGCGGCTAATTACGTGAGTGACGTCACGGAGGCAGTGGACTATGACGTCAGATAGCGTGAGCACTGATCGGGAGCTTATTACGGATATATTCAGAAGGTTTAATATAAGTAAATATACGAAGGAAAAGATACGATGTATAAATGGTATATCTGGGTATCTGGCCTATTTTGGCCAACTTAAGACTTTGAAGACTTTGCCCAGCGCAGTCTTCATTCTCTCTTTGCTACAAATTCTGTCTTTTGCTAGTGCGGTCCAGTCCTTTCGGTAGGAGTCGAGCTCCTTCCACCATCTTCACTTTTATCTATTATAAAATAACGTTATAGGTATTAATTTATATTAATTTTAATCGAAATACTTTAATAAGATTACTTTTAGTTTTTTTTTTTTTTATTATAGATAGGCTCGCGCTTGACCACTATCTCACCTGATGGTAAGCGATGATGTGGTCGACGGTGTTACACGCTTGCCTAGAAGTAACCTATTCACTCTTGACTTAAAGACCCCGAGGTTGTAGCTATCTGGAAACACAGACTCCGGCAGGGAATTCCACTCCTTAGCTGTACGCATAATGAAAGTATTTCCAAAACGTTTAGTGCGTATGGGTGGGATGTCCACCATGTATCGATGGCGCATTGCCGTACGTCTGGTAGTCCGATGATGAAACGGACTGGGCGGAATTAGATTATGCAATTCCATCGCACACTCCCCGAAATGCAACCGATAAAAAACCGACAAGCTGGCAACTCGACGACGATGTTCAAGGCTTTGGAGCTTTGACTCGACCAATGCCTCATTGCCGATGAGCCTCTTGGCCCGTTTTTCGATCGACTCTAGTGCATCAAGCTGGTATTTGGCCGATCCGTCCCAGAGATGAGAACAGTATTCCATGCAAGATCGAACTTGCGCTTGATACAACTTAAGCAGCTGCTCTGGCGTGAAGTACCGTCTCACCTTCGCAAGGATCCCCAACTTTTTGGCAGCTAGTTGAGCCTTTGCTTCAATATATGGGCCAAAATTGAGTGTCGATGTCAACGTTAGGCCAAGAAGCTCAAGATGGTCCGTTATCGGTACGGTTACACCTCGGAAAGATGGAGCCGGGTGAAATTGGCTCTTTTTCGCGGAGAAGAGACACGCCTGTGTTTTTGCGGCATTGAACTTGACCAGATTGGCATCGCCCCATTCGGAGACTGCCTCCAAGGACAAGTTCAAGCGCTCCACCATGGCCTCACGGAGAGACCGGACCTGAGCCCCAGTGGCCCGTGCATTTGACAAGTATCTCTCAGCAACAGTGCTGTCATCTGCATACCCAAAGGTGCCGGGTTTCAGTTTCAGTTTCAGTTACTTCATGATAATTCATTGACACCATGTGTGGTTTAAAACCGATCTGGTGCAGGATGGTCTGCTCAGATTTGTTTTTCCATGAACGGCGGCGTTCTATTTGGGAACCAAAATTACTGTGCAGTTTTTATCCGAGTCTTCACACAGTTCTACCATATTCGCTGCCCCAATGAATGGTCAGAGCCAAGAGGCTCATTGGCGACGTTGAACTGGTGGACGCCAAGCTTCACAGCTTGGCTCATCGCCGCAAAGTTGCCTGCTTGTCGGTCTTCTACAGACTGTACTTCGGTGAGTGTGCTCAAGAACTCCACAACCTCATCCGACCAGCCCCCTTCTACCATCGGACATCTAGACGCACTGCAAGTTATCATCCTTACCTGGTTGCCATTCCACCAATTCCCACCAAGCGCTTCCAAACATCCTTTATAATGCGCACAGCGAATCAATAGAACTCACTACCTGCATCTGTGTTTCCGAATGCATTCAACCCGAATCTCTTCAAAGTTAGAGTGAACAGGCTTCTTCTGGGTAAGCTCACTCTATCGTCGACTCTGTCTCTGTCACCTATGACCTAGACTAGAGTCAAGAGCAAACCCATTACAAAAAAAAAGGTTTAACAGCGTTTCAAACACCCGCAGACGCGTTTAATTAAATAATAACTTACTTTACAGTAGCCTTTCTCAATAGGCCTTCGTTCAAGTCGATTATTCTTTCTCTTTTAAAACAGTTTTCCTCAGTATCGCCCACCCATTTCCTTATCACGGGCTGTTGTAAGCGGTTCTTCTTTATCTTCGTTATTACGCAATCGGAAGGCCTATTGACGCCGCCTTTATGTTGATATCGCCGTGATAATAACACGTCTGATTTAGGGCTGGGCCGGATAAGAAAAGTTTGTGTTTTTACGCAGGGTTTATGTTAAGGAAAAATATACCGTGGACATTTTGATTGTTTTGTAAACATTGTAATAGATAAGTAGAATATTGACTTTTGCTACGAAATGTAAATATTTGACTAGCTGTGCCCGTGGCTTCGCTCCTCAACTGCCTACCCTACCCTTTACTTACCTTCCTACCTAAGTACCTACCTATAATTTTTTTAATAGGGTCATTCTTTCGCAGACAATCTTAATACGGGCATTAAGAAAATGATGTCAAATGGACAACTCTATCTAACGAATATGGAGATCAACTGTCCGAGTCCGATCTGAATTGCGTGTGCTGTGATATTTTACTTCTTGAAAACTTTTAATTCATTAACTTTTGATAGAGGGAACCGATTGCGATGAAACAAAAACTAAGTACCTAATACTTCAAGTTATGCACAATTTTTATGTCATAAAAGTTATCTACATTGGTTTCGTACATTTTACGTGATGCGTGCACAACTAAACAGACAAACAGACAAACACTCCAAATATACTGGAAATGGGTTCTGCTGGGTTTTATGGGTTTCCTTAACACCCTATTTTTTTTGGAAATATTTTCGATGTACAAAAACGACTTTTCTACAGCTTTATTGTATGTATTGATCATATGATGGTTACAGATGCACAAAGTTTAAAACGACGCAAATATAAGCTGCCAAACCCCAAAGGTTGGAAGTGTTAGACCCATGGCGTCCAAGTGCTAACGAGTTTTTTGGGATATCAGAAAACAATTAGTCGACTCTTCACCTGACCAGAGGACTAAGCTTTACATCGGCCAAAGGAAACAGCATTGCCATACAACGTGGCAACCATAAGCTAATTGCAAGTACTTTCACAAGGACGCAGTGCGACACAATTCGACTGTTTTGCACTTGTAATTTTTATCACCTATCAATACAATTTAAACTGCGTCGCGTTATCGTGATGTCCCGATGTTTTTTTAAATCTTTGAGGTTGATGCTGTTTACAAACTGTAACAGTCTCTTATATCCATAACATAAATACTAGGAACAAACACAAATTTGTAGTACCAACAAGGCTCAAGAAAATAGGTGGCTCGTTTAGATGTCAATGTGTGCGCTTTTATAAAAAGCTTCCAAGCCACGTACAAGTTCTAAGTCTTAATAAATTCAAATCATTCATTAAACGTAAGTTGTGCCAGAAAGCGTGTTATACCATTAAAGATTACGTTGAGGACAATAAGGCTTGGGATTGAGCTGCTCCAATTAAAAATTAATTTTGATTTTTTATATTTTCCACCGTGAATTTTGTTTTTTTTTTTTTTTTGGTTTTCTTGCAATGACAAGAATATTTACTTTTTAAAGTATTATATTATTTTATTTTAATTATTGTGATTGTGAAGACTATGTGGACCATTTTTTTTTGTTTTTATTTTTAATTTATCTTAGTTTTTAATCGTGGTCTGGCAGTTTGAGTAGTTTATGCGGCCTACCCGAATGTCCTTTCTTTGGTATTGTTCGTCGAATCGTTGAGCTCCTTAAATTCTGTGTTGAGCTGCTCGGTTATTGACAAATGCGTGCACTGACTGGACAGGCCCACTCAATCTGGCTGGTTCTTTCCTCAAAAGACCATTTCAGACACCAATCTACATGGTCTTCACATGATCTAACCAAGATTTTTGTTTTGTCTGGACTTTAAAAGAGACTGTGACCTCTGAGTTTGTTTCGGCCTTTCTTCTCAGAGCAGTCAGATAGGAAACGCCGACCTCATCTAGTTTTAAAAATATAATCGACATGTAAAAGTGTTTGTACAAACCAACTTACAGAAATAAAATCGTTTATCATTTATCTCTCAAATCCCAAATCGCCGAAACTCGAACAACTTTAGAGGAAACAAAAATCTCTAATATTAACCTCTCTTCCTTCAATTCCCTAAAGCCCAAAATAAACTCACTAAAATACCAACATACTGTCAAAATTATCTACACAGAAAAAAGTTCGTCCTGTTTGGTGTGAGTTTTAAACGAGAATGTCAACTTACTAAAAGCAACTACTAAATCAATAAAACGGCTGTCTTCTAAGACAAAAATCTTATTCCTCCTGGAGAAGTATTCCCAAAACGTTAAGTGCGGATGGGTGGGAATTCAATAGGATTCATGCAGTTGCAAGTTTTAATCCCACTTTAAATGTCACAGCTGTCAATTTCCTGAAACCCAGAGTACACTCACTAAAAATACCCACACACTGTCAAAATGAACTATACAGAAAAAAAAAATCTTGTCTGTTGAGAAGACGGCTCTATTAAATCAATAACACGGCTGTCTTTCAAGACGAAAATCTTATTCCTCCTAGGAAAGTATTTCCAAAACGTTAAGCGCGATGAGAGGGAATTCAATAGGATTCAAGCAACCTTAAAGGTGCGCGGTCTCTGTCTCTGTTTCCTGTCTCTGTCTCGCGTTTCGCGTCGTGGCACGAGCTCCCACCTTAACATTGCAGCCTTCAATTCCTACAAGCCCAAAATACCCCACACTGGCACAATTATCTAAATTGAAAAATCATCTCATCTGTTGTAAATTTTAAACAGACACAGGCTATGTCAACTTGCTAAGAGGAAATCACTAAATCAATAACGCGACTGTCTTCTAAGACAAAACCTTATTCCTCCTGGGATAGTATTTCCAAAACGTTAAGTGCGGATGGGCGGGGATTCAAAAGGAATCATGCAGTTGCAAGTTTTAAGTTTCCTAAATTTTTTTAGTTTGTTAAACGTTGCTTACAAAACGGTAAAAGTCTTTTATTTCTTCCAAATTTCTCACCACCGAAACTTTAAACCACTTTAAAAGAACAGAAAACTCTTATCTTGTCTCTATTCAGCACTCTGCTGTCTCTGTTTCCTGTCTCGGTCTCGCTTCACCCGGATGAAGAAGATGAAGCCCAAAATATAACTAAAAACACCATACATAGTATATATGTCAAAATTATCTACAGCGAAAAAATCTGTTAAATTCTGTAAAATATGTCCGTTGTAACTTTGAAAAGAGACACAGGCAATGTCAACTTGCTAAAAAAAAACTACTTAATCAATAATAGGCTGTATTCTAAATCAAAAATCTTATTCCTCCTGGAAAAATATTCCCAAAACGTTAAGTGCGGATAGGCATAATCTTTGAGTTGGTGAACGCTGGTTACAACTCGGTAACTGTCTTTTGTTTCACCCAGATCCCTCACCATCGAAACTATAAACCACTTTATAAGAACAAAAAACACCAACATTAAAGGTGAGCAGTCTCCTGTTTTTGTTTCCTGTCTCGCGTCGCAGCGCAAACTTCCACCTTAACGTCGCAGCCTTCAATTCCCTGAAGCCTATACACAGCCTTAAAATACTTACACACTGTCAAATTATCTACCCAGAAAAAAATCGTTTTATCTGTTGTAACTTTTAAACGAGACACGGGCAATGTCGACTTGCAAAGAGTAAACTAATAAATCAATAACAAAGCTGTCTTCTAAGACAAAAATCTTATTCCCCCTGGGTAATTTAATATATCCAAGATCGAGTTAGGCGTCGTTTTTGGCACCCTCTGTTTTTCTTCCACGCGTAAAAAATGTATTAAATGAAAGATGTGGTGTTTGCCACGACTTGAGTGGAAAATATTTAAGGCCTTCGGATAGTGTTACGAGATTTGATCACGTTGATGTGGGTTTATGTTGTCAATTTATTTAAGTGAGTGTACGGTTTTTGGGATGTTATGATGCGTTTATATTATGATAATGAGCTTCGTTTTCACTGTCACTATCACCCCATTAATATTAATGCAAATTTTTATCCGTGGTGCTAGGCAACTGGGCTTATCCCATTTGTAAACGACCCTTAGTGCCTATTGGCCTTGTTCGTTCTGTCTCCTGCTTGGTATGGAGGGAAGTGGAAATTTGTACTTTTTACTACTCCTCCGTTACTCTTTTCTGATTAATTTCGTTGCGGGATCCAAGACAGTTAAATTCATTCTCCGGGACTTCGTCGAGCTTCATTGCCTCGGCGCTTTTCTGGTGGTCGCCACTGTTGATTCTGGCTTTCAGGAGTTGCAGTGGTTTGGGAATAGTGCGATGGGATTGTCACTATCAGAATGTGTATGTGTCACAGAAGAAAAATGCTATGGTTTGCTGTAAGAGAACCCAATTATGGGTTAAGCTCGCCTTTGTACATGAGCTGTCCTACTGTATTTGTATATGTTTGTTTTGTATATGCCTTTATATTATAATGATGAGCTTCGTTTTCACTGTCACTATCACAATGTGTATGTGTCTTATCGATTATTTTAGGAATCGCAGTATGTTAGTCTTAGCTAATGGGCGAAAATGAAAACGAAGAAGTATTTACGATTCTCACCTCCTGGTTCTGTCAGATATAACAAGCTTCTCATCTATTGGTAAGTTTGGATAGTGTTACGAGATTTGATCACGTTGATGTGGGTTCATGTTGTCAATTTATTTAAGTGAGTGTACGATTTTTGGGATGTTATGATGTCTTAATATTATGATATCTGTTGCCCGCGGTTTCGCTCCCGTGGACCACCCCACAGGACCCATTTCCGGTATTAAAAAAAAAGCCTTTGTTACTCAGGAATAATGTAGCTTTCTATTGGTGAAAGAATATTTCAAATCAGTCCAGTAGTTTCGGCGCCTATTCGGTACAAACAAAGAAACAAACAAAAAAATCTTTACTCTTTATAATATTAGTATAGATGATGAGCTTCGTTTTCACTGTCACTATCACAATGTGTATGTGTCTTATCGGTTACTTTAGGAATCGCAGTGTGTTCGTATTAGCTAATAGGATAAAATGAAAACGAAGAAGTATTTACGATTCTCACCTCCTGCTTCTGTCAGATTTAACCAACTTCTCATCTATTGGTAAATTTCTTCTCAAACTAAGAGTGGCCTACCAATAAAAAAGTAGGTTTTTTTGTTACATAGGATTTTAACCCATAATTATGGGTTAAGCTCGCCTTTGTACATGAGCTGTCCTACTGTATTTGTATATGTTTGTTTTGTGTAGAATAAGAAGATTTAATTTTATTATGATTAAGGAATACCCTAAAAATTTGGATCACGATATCAACGTATTCGTGTAGAAATTGAATTAGTTTAGCCTTGCAGCTCAGAACCAATAAAAACTTTTTATCAAGAAAGTTTTTTATTTTTCTCTTTTTAGATTTGGTACCTTAAATTACCATGAACATATTCATTATTAGCGATTAAAAAACTACTCGTTAGATCTTGATCAATCGTTTAAATCGGACCAGATAAGCTTGCAAATGAAAAAAAGAATCATCAAAATCGGTTCAATATTGGCGGAGTAATTGCGTAACAAACATACAAAAACATACAGTCGAATTAAGAACCTCCTCCTTTTTGAAGTCGGTTGAAAAGCCCAGATTTTCCTAGCACATAATCAGATAACGTTGTTGGAAAAAGTGGATAAAAATCCGCAGCTTTCACAAAGTCCCCGAAACAACGTAAACAAACCACTTGTTACAGTAATACAGTGATCCTAAGCTAAAGTACGTTAATCCCTCCAAATACGGTCCATATTCATTACGGATTATCGTGAAAGTATCTAACACTATTGTATGATATAAAAGAGTAGTAATTCAAAAAGGGTCCGCTGGCTGTACTTTTGTTTAAATAACGAATATCTTCTGAATTATGGCTCAAAGAAAGTCAATATTTTCGATTTGTAAGGTACATAATAGTTTCTAACTCTGAGCACTATTGGGCGAGCTGAAAGTATAATAACAATAAAAATAATTATAAGGGGCCCGCTAGCTAAACACTTCATAAAAACGTCATTCAATCAGAAACTGTCGAGGTACAAAATATGTCTTATTTTTTTTCTTAAGGTACAAAATAATGTCATAAATTTCGTTGGGGCCTGCCAAATAGACTCACACGAATGTATATACAGATAGTGTCTGTTGTTTTTGGTGGAAAACCTTCTGAAGGCGCCCTGACTACACATTTTAGGGTACAGAGGACAAGACAGGATACTCGGACTAATATAGATGATCGATATTGTAAACTAACAATACTGCGACTGTGACTGTTCGTTGTTCTAGTGGAACAAGGACTCTTGGGTCTAATACTACCTACCCAAGTTGTAAAAGTGTTGTCAGGTTTTATCCACCTGGGTTTTTTTGTAGCTTACCGGAATGTGAATGGTTTGTGGTCCCTTGTTACACGAGACTATGACTACTTCTGTACACTTATCATCATCATGCGCCTGTTAAAGTCTCACTGCTCTCTCACATACTCCAGTCAAGTCACATACAGAGAGTCAGCATGTCTGGCATGCCATTTCTTACGATGTTTTTCTTCACCGTTTTGAAAGAAGTGGTGATAAAAACAATACACAAACACACACTTGCCTCAGGAATGAAGTCCGCCTATGTAAATTTTTGTTGCATGATGTTTTAATAAATAATATTATGCTATAAGTACAGATGGATTTGACGTCACAGTTACCAGCTAGTTAGATTAACGGGAATAGTTTCTGTAGTGTTTCAATTTGTGTTATCAAGCTCAGCTGCTTGGCTACAGTTCGGCCACTTGAAAATCTCTCTGCTCTTGACTTTGGCTGAAATATGCGCTGCAGAATTTGATTGTAGTATTGTAGGTATTACAGTAGTAGTACCTACTTTCGAGAAACAAGAAGTAAGATAAAGTTACAGACTTACTTGTTTAAATAAGTGTATCAGATTAGATATTATGTAGAGAGAAAACACATTATAAAAGTATCGCTAAAACATCACGTACAAAGAATCCGTTAATTACAAAAGTAAATACAGACGAAACTAAAAAAAGCGTGTTATAATAGATTCAATCCGTATAGGTATTTCAAGAATGAAAACGGGTGAGGTGACATTTTCCTGAGTATCGTTGCATACGAATTTGGCTCCTATTTTTTACAGAGGCTTATTTTTAAACTAAACTAATATCGACGGACAAGCTAGTTTATTAGCAACAAAATTTCAATTCAAAATCTCATAACTTGATTACAATTGATAGACTACATGGTTCATTCTGTGAGGACGTCTATCGAATATTCATTACTACTAATTTCAGAAACCGCCCGTTGACTTGTGACGACCGCAAACCGGATGACGATGCGTTGGAAGACCTCCCACCAGGTGGACCGATGACCTGGCGAAGGTTGCGGGGATCCGCTGGTTACGAGACGCACGAGACTGGTCAATGTGGCGACGCTTGGGGAAGGCTTATGTGGACGTCTTTCGGCTGATATGATGATGATGATGATGAATTGCAGAAACATGACTGACTCAGATATTACCGACAGAATCCACTATTTTGCGATACTAATAAGTTTCTTGGATTCTCCAATACTAATGAGTTTCTTGGACAAAGTGAATATCATAACATGTTTTCTGGCAGAATTTGGACAGCAGTTTACCACTACGGAAGTAAACCTTAATATTATGTATGTAATAGCTGCCCATAAACCAGATAACATAGCGTGTCGTGCCAAATCTACTCGACCTTGGCACATGCATTACAATTGAGATGAAATTACAGAGCAATATAATATTATTGTTCTTTGTATAGATACGAAGTAACTGAGCAATACAAAACAAAACGATTTTGTTTTCTTAATAGCTCACTAATATTGGTAAAACAGTCTATTACACTATATAAATAAAATTTATTATTATATACTTATATAAATATAACTGGATTACCACTGACTGACTCACTCACTCACTGACTCATTGACATAATTGTTCTCCCAGATGGTGGAGGGGAAGGTGGGTATATTTTGACAGATTCGTAAACATGTAACTCTCGCGAGTATGGGAAAAGTGCCAAACCTCCCCTTTTCCCCCCCCCTTCCTCCCCCCCTCTATCGTATCTCGGAAACTAAGGTACCCGTATTTTTTTTTACGGATTCGTTTATAGGAGGCTCGGAAAAGTAAAAACCACTTTTCAAAGTTGACCCCCTCGCCCCCCTTCTCCCCCCCTTTAAGCGGATCTCGGAAGTTGAGAGACTTGGAACATTTCTTTTTTCAGATTCATATAAAGGGGCAATGCTTTAGTCACAAACAAACCATTTTTCAAAGTTGACCCCCTTGTCCCCCTTCTCCCCCCCCCCTCCGTTTTGGCGAATCTTTTTTTTTCAGTTTTTTTACGGATTCGTTTAGAGGAGGCTCGGAAAAGTAAAAACCATTTTTCAAAGTTGACCCCCTCGCCCCCCTTCTCCCCCCCTTTAAGCGGATCTCGGAAGTTGCGAGACTTGGAACATTTCTTTTTTTCAGATTCATATAAAGGGGCAATGCTTGAGTCGGAATCATTTTTCAAAACTCCCCACTCTCCCTCCCTTCATCCCTCCTCTCCCCAACCTCCCCTACCTAACATCGGTCGTCGAAACCTGTCCGGTGGGAGTGGACCAGGTAGCGTAGGGACCCCGAATGGAGCGAACCTACGAGACCGAGTGCAGCGCAGGGGGGAGGTGGCGAGCGAAGCGAGCCGGCGACCTCCGTAGCGTAACGAAGGTTGAGTGGGTGAAGCGAAACTCAGTGCCTGGCGACGAATGCAAACATTAGGGTTATGTTTTTTGGAACAAAGTGTAGGGTAGGTGTAGGGTAGGTGTAGGGTAGGTTAAGGAATACTTCTCAAAAACACGACAAAGTGCGCGAGCTGCTTGCAGCTGGCGCACCAAGCAGATACTAGTTTACTTATATAGCTGATGTTGATATTACGTATTAGGTATTGTTCCTTCAGTTTGATTAATTGTCTTCTTAATGAAATACTCTTGCAAAGTCGATGTTTATTAACATTAGGTTCAGAAAATATTCCAAGGTATGTGCTCTAACAGGCGATGTACAAACGGGGTTGCGGGGTGTGGTCTTTTGAGAGATCACGGGGCCTTCTACGTGCTAATGATGATCACCAGGTAAAATCGTTTTAGCGAGGTAAAATCCCACACTCTCTAGTATTTTCCCCAAAAGGACTGTCGTATTTTGAAGGTTTCCCCGCTGACAAAAAAACACGTTTACAGTATCCTGCTACGCTTTATTTTAGACAGGGAACTCAAGGTTTACTAAAATATCTAGTCAAGAGCAAACCCATCTATACTAATATTTTAAAGAGGAAAAATTTTCTTGTTTGTTTGTACCGAATAGGCTCCGAAACTACAGGACCGATTTAAAAAATTCTTTCACCAATAGAAAGCTACATTATTCCTAAGTAACATAGGCTAATTTTTTATCCCAAAAACGGGTCCTGTGGGGTGGTCCACGGGAGCGAAGCGGGCGCACGGTGAACAGCTAGTATTAAATAAAAATAAATCCTCTAAAAATACCTATAAAAATTTGCTACTAAAGACCAGTTTTTCAAATTGGGTCACCTGCCTAAACTTTTCACAATTGTGTCTTCCAGTTTAATCGAAAGCAACTTACCTGACCTCCTTCGATGGGCCGTACCAAAACGTTGGTAAGACTGCCTAAGAGTTTTAGGCTTGACCCGATGCGACTGTTAAATGTTTTGAAATGACAGCAGTAATCAGTGGATTACCGAAAGTGTACACCAGGTATGATCGGTGATAAAAAATCTGTTGAGTTTGACGTACTAAAAGTATTTATAATTTTGGTCGTTAACTGGCTAAAGTTTTGGCATCACATCATCAGCCTATTAATGTTCCCACTGCTGGGACACAGGCCTCCTCTCTGTGAGAGGGAATGGGCCGGTATCCACCACGCGGGCCCAGTGCGTGTTGGTGGATGTCACATGTCTTCGAATTATTGGTTCTAGGACATGCCGGTTTCCTCACGATGTTTTCCTTCACCGTTTTGAGAGCAGTGGTGATGAAATAATTTACACAAAGTAAAGCGCCTGCCTGGGCTCGAACCCACGACCTACAACTTGTAAGTCGCGGCCGATACCACTGGGCCACCACCGCTCTGGGCTTAGTTTTGGCATATTATAATGATAATGAAAACGGAAAATTAATTAAACAAAACCTAGAGAATAATAAAACAAAAATCTCCCTGAATAACTTAACCTAAACGGTTTCTAAAATACAAAAACATTTTTCATTATAGCCATTTAAAACTTAATAAACTTTATAAAAAAAACTATACTAAACAATAATTGCCACGCGCCTTTACGTAAGTAAAGAAAATGTTATTGAAATTTTTAAACACAATTTGCCTAATTTTGTACAAAGAAAATCACTGTCTGCTTAATTAGGACATTTTTGACACTAATCTGATAAGCTCGGACAAGTTATATCCATAAACTTTTTTCCTTGAAGATTGTTAATATTCTTAAAGATGCTCCCTCCTCACTTGGAGCATTTGCCTGTAATGTAACGTTACAAAGTCGAGCATTACATCAGTGAGGGGGAGAATCGAGAATTACAGAGCACGTCTGCACGTAGTATTATGGCTGCTACCCATAGAGTGTAGATAATAACCGGAGACGTGAAGGGAGGGCAGGACTTGCCCATTGTAACAAAGCAGAGGCACCCATGCGAGCCGTAGTGACTGAGGCTGGTCGCCGGAAGCTACCAGCAAGCAGATACTCCGGAGAAGAGCATGTGTGCCTATCCTTTGTTACGTAAGGGTAAAGGGGTTGCACTTCCCGCAGCGCCGGCGAAGTTGCAGAAGCAGTGTCAGAAGCAACTTAAAAGTGATTTAATATCGATTTTTAGGACATTCGATACTCTGTACTTCGATAAGATGTAATTTTTTTATTTAAATTAAAATAAATGTATTTGATATAAGGACTCAATTGAATTAGAATAAGGTGCGGCGGGGTTGGCCCTTGCAACCATGTTTGTTTTATTCCAATGAACATTTTGTGTAAATATCATTTTGCGTATATAAGATTGTGCTTTATAATATTATGCAAAACTATTATTATGCCAACAGTATTTATGGCAATATACATTATGGCAAATCATTTATGACTAATAATATTATTCGTAATGATCACTATACTAAATTTCGTTATGCCAATGTGAATTATGGGTATTTATTTTATGTTTATCATTAGTAAACCACAATAAAGTATATAACAAATAATTATATAATACAGTGCGCAACTTGATGAAACAATGTGTAATATTTTGATACAACTTGTAACATCAATGACCTCGTCTTCCTCTGACATTGTGAAATCAACTAAATGCTAAAAATCAAATCTAATGTTACATTACAGGCGAATGCCCGTCAGTCAGGGAAGCAGTATTGTAATGTAATGCTCAAAATCGAATCTGAAATGTTACATTACAGGCGAACACTCCAGGTGAGGGAGCACCTTTAAAAGTTGTTAAAAACATGTCTTTATTAGATAAAACTGAACTGTAGAGGCACTTTAGTGGAATAACCTGACTTATGAGGGATTTATATGACAGACTAATAATAAAAATAAGTCAAGAAAAAATCGTGAGTTTGTGATGCATATTTTTAAGCTATCGGCTAAGCGTGGTTTTCACCAAAGAGTAGGCGACCACATCCTCCTTTATGGGTTTAGTTTTGCAGCAATGTCTAGGCCACCACTTCCTCGTCTGTGGGTGTCATAAAAGGCCACTGGAAGATTATGCAAAGCGGTGTCAATGACAACATACTGTGATAACAAATCCTTGTTCATTAGATATTATCCCCACGGTTTCTATAATCGTTGAATTAAGGACAAAATAAAATTAGCCTAGTGACGATTAGGGAAAGTAAGTGCAATACAGGTGAATTCATTCGCGGGATGGGATTTCGCGCTGGAATTCATTCGCGAAAAATACTGTAGATCCGTATGAACGGCTTATTTTTTTTTTCAATGACGATCCCATAGTAAAATCTGGCCTCAATATATGATTAATTTCCCGTCCTAGATTGTGTCATGTGTTGTACTAAAACTTTCATTGTTTACTCAAACTGTGCATTCTAATTTAGGTAGGTACTGTCTGCTTGCTTCTGCCTTTTTTAGGGTTCCATAGTCAACAAGGAACCCTTATAGTTCCGCAGCTTAGCTCAGAGACTCTTAGTACTCAAAAGCTATAATTTGTCATGGATATAAATATTAATCAAGCAGACAAAGTGGTAAATAAAAACATGAAAAAAATATTTTTAGGTTACCTCCTGTACACGTAAAGTGAGAATGTATTTTTTTTCTCGTCTAACCCATGGTGTGGGGTATTGTTGGATAGGCCATTCAAAAATATTACGGGTCTGTAAAAACCATTTTACAATTCAGAGATCCGTTTGCGTAAAATTAAGATTCAAATGGCAAATTTTTGTTACAGTCAAATGTCCCCCTGCCAGCTAAATGGTTGCATTTGCATTTGTGAAAAAATTCACGGCAGTAGTATTATAACGAAATTAAAAGGAAAACTAACACAGCTAAGTAGGCTTTAAAATATTACGAGTAATATTCGACCACTTAAAAAATGTACTTGGAAAGGTAAAGAAAATGTATATTGATATATGGGGACAGTAATTTTCGAACGGCAAAATTAATTGTGTCCCTTCGTTAGAGCAAGTTCAGTGCTTTCGTTGTTTATGAACGTTAGTAATGTTGTTGTTGATTACACGGAACCCTCTGTGTGCGAGTCAGACTCGCACTTAGCTGGTTTTTTTTTTAATGTTGAGTTATGACACTACAATGAAACTATAATCTTATTATAACAGTACAATAAGAAAGTCATAAAGATATCGTTAAACGCAAAGATGAGAAACGCAAAGATGAGACGCAAACGAAAAGCAATCTTTTGCGCTCAAAATATCAAAAGCGAGATAAAATGTTGCCAGAGAACTTTCAAATATTGGGTACTCCACAATCCGCTGTTAGATCTTCAAGACTATCGACGCGACGATAGCAGATACTAGTTGTCTCTTTACGTGTTGAAGTAACTCAATAAAAGCTTGGATTGTTTCAATTTCTCAAGCAACATTTTATAGCTGATAAAATCCATCTTCAGTTTATTTTACTACCGGAAAATACGGGACGTTTCAAAATCTTTCCGAAGTTCGGTTGTAGATATCAATGTGAAGAATGTTATAAGGGACATATTCTGAGATGAAACTACTACTAATAAAATTAGTATTATGCATCAATATGGAGCAGTGGTGGCCCAGTGGTATCGGCCGCGACTTACAAGTTGTAGGTCGTGGGTTCGAGCCCAGGCAGGCGCTTTACATTGTGTAAATTATTTCATCACCACTACTCTCAAAACGGTGAAGGAAAACATCGTGAGGAAACCGGCATGTCCTAGAACCAAAAATTCGAATACATGTGACATCCACCAACCCGCACTGGGCCCGCGTGGTGGATTACGGCCCATTCCCTCTCACAGAGAGGAGGCCTGTGTCCCGGCAGTGGGAACATTAATAGGCTGATGATGTGATGTGAATGCATCAATATTATCATCCATACTTACAAAAATTTCAACAATGTTTAACGATTGCTTAAATCAAACGGTATTCTCTTTCTTCTCCTAAAATTGTTTGTCCGAAAATCATTATCCATAACACGTTTGCTATAAACTTCAGTAACCATAATGTTCAAAATCCCGAAATTTTGTTTAACATATCTTTAGTTCTAAAAGTATTCTGTCATAATATCGAGTACTATAATAATTGAATCTCCTAATTTTACATGAAGTCATATGTCCTAAGTATTGTGTTAAATAATGTGTATTATTCCGAATGTTCATTTATAATATATTTTTTAGTCCTAATACATTTGCTAAAAAATAGGTTTTAGTGACAAAAACGAATCGCTGTAAATCCGACTCCACGCAATCTTGTCTGCTCTACCCCTAGAGTGTAATTTAAAATCGCGTGGGACCGCCGGAGCCCCGCAGCGCCGGAGCCGTGACAGAAACCATGCCCGCTGCATTTTGCATGCTTGCCTGCATGCGTGGTTGCTTGCATGCTGCATGCTTGCTTGCTCAAATCAAATTTCAAATCTCAAATTTGTTCTAAGAATATTATTATTATAAATAAACATTACGTCATTTGAATTTAGGACTTATAACTTTTATTGAAAACGGTTTTATGTTTTTTGTTTATTATTGATTGTAATATCGTTCATAACGTACACAAACTCAACCATTCTATTCCACAACTCCTTATTTCACACCAAATAACTCCAACTGACTTACAAGAACCTTCCAGAAGTGTTATGAGACAAATACAAGATAATTACCTACGTAGTGAGTTGCAAGCCCCGATAATTAAGTTAGCTACCCTCAGGCGAATCACGCCAAATAGTAAGCTTTTGATACGCGTATAAGGGTCCTTCCTTTCACTTCTTCTTTGTGAGAGTTTATTTTGCTTTGACTTTTTTTCTGGGTTAAGGTCAGATAGCAGATCGATTGGAATGGGATGTGAAGTGATTTGGCTGAGGCACAGATAATATAATAGTAGCATACAGATGCCTCATCCCATTCAAAGAAACCATGCCGACGTAACTAGCGTTTTTTGTCTGATTAAACCGATTATTTTTTTGTCCATCAATCGCGTTCGGTTCCGTTCCACGGCGATAGACAGGTGGTGTTAGCAGTAACTTGCAAGTAAAAGGATTTACTCGGTTCGTGAATATATTTTTCTTTAAATACAGTGAAGGTTTGTTTTATAGTATTTTTTGCACGTTTTTACAGTTTATTTGCACCAAAATGTGTTACAATGCAAATTTAAACAATCGAGTGGAATGCCTCAGAAATTTAAAACTGCGCCATCTATTGGCATCAATTTTAAACGATCCGTTCAAATAATCTTTGAAATGTGAATTAAGAGCCTAATATTACATAATTTTGTGCTTATAAGAGTTGATTAAACAAGAACATAAAATCTTTATGTTCAATTCCAGAAAATGTTAATTTTACACACATTCAATAACGGAACGGTGCATATCGCGCCATCTAGTGACATTTATTTGAACCAAATTTTCTTTCTTAGCGCTGGTGCCCCATGGCTGAGGTTAGGATTTGGATGGATAACCTCTCTGCGTCTAAGGAAAGAATGGATCGGCCACATCTTCTCAACAACCACTAAATTACCTTATACTAGCATTTTTTTAGCGGCTTCGCTTTTTTCACGTGGTTTGTACTACTGGAACCAAACAACTTTGGAATTTCAGCTGTAGTGTTATTTTCTAACTGTGAAAGAATTTTCGTAATCGGTCCAGCACATTTAGACTCATACAAAATTTTAAACAACTTTTTTTACATCTATAAAACACTCATTTATTATCAGCCATGTCTAGTGAGAATATTGATAATATATATTTTTCAACTCGAATAATATTTTCATATAAAAAAACTTTTTACAAAAAAATACTACCGACTTCCAAATAAAACTACAAAGTGAAAAATAACTTTATTTTTGGAAGTCGGTGTCTTTCGTAGGTACCAATTTATGGCGTTATGGACACCGACTTCCAAAAATTAGTTAGTTTTAGGAAGTTTTATTTCGAAGTCGATAATATTTTTTGTAAAAAGTTTTTTTATTTTTCACTTTTTAGTTGTACCTACCTAATAGGCAAGTTGTTTAGTAAGTTGCCTACTCGTATAACGCCAGAATATATTACCAAAATATCATGAAACTAGAAAATAACCGGTGAAATGAGAGATCTGCGTACCCCTTAAGAGCGTACTGGCGTGATGTTATGTTATGAAATGGTATAAACAACAAACAGACATGCTATTGCAGCAATCCCGAGAGATTTGCCGTTGTTTATTGAAGAGTTCTGTTGTATATCTTCGAATTTCTTCGTCAGTCCTTCACCAAATTAAAATGGGACCGATTTCGGAACATATTCTTTAAAAAAAAAAAGAATTTTTGAAATCGGTCCACAATTGACGGAGATATCGGTGAACATACACAAAACATACATAATGTCGAAAATAGAAACTCTTCCTTTTTGGGAAGTCGGTTAAAAAGATATCACCTGCCAAATAATCTTCTTCATATTATCACCTAAAAGTAATTTTGACCTTTCATAAAATTATGCTTCGACACAAGACCAAAAAAGTATTTTCACTTCAATAGTTTGACGCAAGGCAAAGGAACTTCGTCATACAGGCTGACTGGCGAACTTTCCATAATTACCTTCTTTGAAGGCCTGAGCGTAAAAAATATTGATAGGACTATTACTTACTAAAAGGAAATATATATATATAGCCAATTTATTCATTAAATCGTACTAATACAAAAATTATAGGGAGGAAAAAATAAATCAAAATGCTTTTTGAATGAGAATTTTTACAGAATCCTCTTTTCTTTCCAATATAATAATGTTTACAGTTTACACTTGGAACGTTGACTAAGGTCCAAAAATATAGCTGTTAAACGTTATAACAACGCACACGGCAGCAAAGTTTGAATTATAATCATTTCTAATGCCGTAGTAGTGCGATTAAATATAAAATCAGTCTTAGTCAGCCCCCCTTATTTTCTAAAAAAAGGAGAATAACATTTTCCAAAACATAAAACTCTATTAAAACAGTGGTTGGTAAATCCCGTACCTACTTATGTTAATCTACCATATTTGGAAAATCAAAATCAAAAACCAAAATATATTTTTTTATTTTACATGGGCACTTATAAAACGTCGACAAAAGGTAAAAAAATATTTCTATGTTACAGCATTAGTACTTGGATATGGGGGGACAACGTAGGCCCTACAATAAGTCGTAAGAAATTAAAAAAAAAACAAAAAAAAAATGTAAAACGAAATAAAAATTTAACAAAAACAATCATCTAGAAATCTAGAAAGCCTACAATGTTCACACATTCACAAAACAATCGGAAATATTCATAACAATAAAAAAAATGTAAATAAACTCGCGGTACAAGCCAACAAACTATGAAATTTGACATATAGGAGACCTCACAGCGCCTTTGGCGGCGAATTCATACGCGGACCCTATTGTCTAAGGCAACATTAACAGCCCGGAAGACTAGGTATATTGTTTGTTTCTGTTTTTATTAATTTATTATTTTCTTTCTCATTAGTCATATAATTGCAAACCAAGTAATTTATATTGCTTCTTACTTTAATTAAAGCGATTTTTGTTTTTGTACTCACACCATAAATTATTATTATAAGTCTATACGTGAGGATTTGTAATTTGGCTTTCTGTTGACTAAGGTTTCCTTTTTGTCTGTATTTATTAGCTGTAAGTCATCCATGTACTAACATAAATAAATAAATATTGTCCTGCTGCAGGGCCTTCAGGGCAGACCCCTTCTCATACAGAGAAGTCACGAACATTAGTCTTTACATTTGCTCAAGACAGGTTGGTGATTTCAGATTATGAAGTCGAGGATTCAAAATAGTGTTTTTTTTTACCGATGTAAGTGCTGTCTAAAACAAACATTTTTTTATTCTTAAATAAAAACGTTGCCCCATTCAAGGAATTTCTTCCGGTATCATAGGTACGTTTAAAAACACTTAGACTCACATACACAAGACACCCAAATCCGGAACAACTATCTAAAGGCTCGGCACGCAGCGCAGCAGTCGATCGCTCAACCACTGCGCCAACCGTGTCGTCGCATCAAAGTAGATTTGACTTGAAAATATCTCATTAGTACACTTAGACTCACATACACAAGACACCCAGATCCGGAACAACTATTTAAAGGCTCGGCACGCAGCGCAGCAGTCGATCGCTCAACCACTGCGCCAACCGTGTCGTCGCATCAAAGTAGATTTGACTTGAAAATATCTCATTAGTACACTTAGACTCAAATACACAAGACACCCAGACACGGAACAACTATTTAAAGGCTCGGCACGCAGCGCAGCAGTCGATCGCTCAACCACTGCGCCAACCGTGTCGTCGCATCAAAGTAGATTTGACTTGAAAACATCTCATTAGTACACTTAGACTCACATACACAAGACACCCAGATCCGGAACAACTATTTAAAGGCTCGGCACGCAGCGCAGCAGTCGATCGCTCAACCACTGCGCCAACCGTGTCGTCGCATCAAAGTAGATTTGACTTGAAAACATCTCATTAGTTCTCACAAAAAACACATAGGTACGAAGAAATAATATTACCGTCACATATAGCAGTATTTTCTAATTCAGCAACAGAATTATTATTGTTTGCCACATAATCTTATTTTTGCGAAAATACGGTAAATCCTTTCATCGCTTTGGGCTGGATTTTTATCCCCCGTCACTTAACAGTTACCTCAGGTAAATATATTTTTTATTAAATTCTTTATTCTGTTTTGACCTAGTCTGGAGTTTACTGGCTATGTTGATGTGTACACTAACCACAACTGATCAGATTCCTACTCGTTATCCGCATGCGGGCAACAACACATCTGAACTTATGCAATCAAAATCATCTTCGCTTACCATCTGGTGAGATAGTGGTCTACTATGCGCAGAATCGTGACCAATGGAAGGAATGGTAGAGAGCTTTTACCATTCGCACTATTCGAGCTATTAATAATAATAAGACACCACATTGAATCAACCAAAAAAAGAAACAAAAACATGCTGGATCCCGCAGTGTAATTAAATTTTTGAAAATGTCTGAGCAACATTTTTATTATGGTCTCGACCAATTATCAGCCATTAAGAAAAGGAAAAACAAAAGCATTGTTAAGAAAATACGTTAAAAAGATTTCTGTATAATTCATAATCTTTTGTGGGAGATGAAATGCGAACGAATCTTTTTATTTCGTCCCTTCGAATTAGAATAATAATGATTTTTAATAAAGCTCAAGTAAAGTGGTGGCTTAATTAAAAAGAACCGAGAAGGAATAAAAAAGGAACCACTGTAATAATAGGCCTAAATTAAAAGCTAAGGTATTGTAATAACTAGGACAAGAGATTGTTAAGTGAGTATGAAAATAACTTTTTGTTGAACTGAATACAGTACTGAATAAAAAATACAGCGTTCTAAATAGAAATGGAAAATATAGTGGAGCAAATTTTGAGTATGAATGTGGCTAACTATAAGTGGGAAGACAAAACGATGGATGGACTGTGTGAAAGATGATTTATTTTTATTTATAGTTAGAAAGGTGGTGATTACTACATGGCGAGTTATGGAGAAGTACAAAAGAAGGCACGTCATGTGGAGAATTGAAAAAATAAATAAGGCCAAGGAATGATGGCACTAAATATGAGTTTTGAAACTATTTACCAGAATATAATCGTTAAGATTGTTCATCAAGCTCTATATAGAGTTGTCACAATTCTTCTTAGTGAAAAGGTGAAAGTTCATGTAGGTAATTTACCTATAATAATTTCAGAGCAAGCACTCTAGTGGCAATTAATATATACAGATATTCTCAGAGAATCTTAATATATATATAGATATACTAATTTATCTACCTGAGATTCTCTAAGAAGCTCTGTATATTTATTTCCGCTTGTGTACTTAGTTAGTAACAACCTTTGATGAGGTACTGCATAGCAGCTCGAAGAAAAGCTAGTTCAACGCATCTATGTAGAAATATGTGTCATGAACGAAGTCCCCCACGCATTCTTTGCTCATCTGCAATTCTGCTTGAGTCTCGATACTCGTACGCAAACACGCACAGACACACTAGAAAGAGACTTAAAGATAATGCGGTATGCTTAAATGCCTGCTCATACAATGATACAATGAGAGAAATAGAAAGGCGTTTGGAGGGGTATAGCGCAAAAATCTTACGTGACGTTACATTTTCTCCTGAATCACTTCTACCGCAAGCCGCGTTAAGGAACTTCGTTCCAATAATATTTAAATTTTTCCTTGCACTGAGAAAGCTGAACGACCAGCCTCAAGTCCAACAGTTTCCTAACAAGGCAACATACATTACCTTAAACCATCTCTTGGAAAACTGCTCAAACTCGGCTCGAAGAATAAAAGTAATAATGTTGAACCCATCGGAGTTTCTCCGAGCGAAAGAACGATAAATTCATTCTCATACAGAGAAGTCACGAACATTAGTCTTTACATTTGCTCAAGACAGGTTGGTGATTTCAGATTATGAAGTCGAGGATTCAAAATAGTGTTTTTTTTTACCGATGTAAGTGCTGTCTAAAACAAACATTTTTTTATTCTTAAATAAAAACGTTGCCCCATTCAAGGAATTTCTTCCGGTATCATAGGTACGTTTAAAAACACTTAGACTCACATACACAAGACACCCAAATCCGGAACAACTATCTAAAGGCTCGGCACGCAGCGCAGCAGTCGATCGCTCAACCACTGCGCCAACCGTGTCGTCGCATCAAAGTAGATTTGACTTGAAAATATCTCATTAGTACACTTAGACTCACATACACAAGACACCCAGATCCGGAACAACTATTTAAAGGCTCGGCACGCAGCGCAGCAGTCGATCGCTCAACCACTGCGCCAACCGTGTCGTCGCATCAAAGTAGATTTGACTTGAAAATATCTCATTAGTACACTTAGACTCAAATACACAAGACACCCAGACACGGAACAACTATTTAAAGGCTCGGCACGCAGCGCAGCAGTCGATCGCTCAACCACTGCGCCAACCGTGTCGTCGCATCAAAGTAGATTTGACTTGAAAACATCTCATTAGTACACTTAGACTCACATACACAAGACACCCAGATCCGGAACAACTATTTAAAGGCTCGGCACGCAGCGCAGCAGTCGATCGCTCAACCACTGCGCCAACCGTGTCGTCGCATCAAATTAGATTTGACTTGAAAACATCTCATTAGTTCTCACAAAAAACACATAGGTACGAAGAAATAATATTACCGTCACATATAGCAGTATTTTCTAATTCAGCAACAGAATTATTATTGTTTGCCACATAATCTTATTTTTGCGAAAATACGGTAAATCCTTTCATCGCTTTGGGCTGGATTTTTATCCCCCGTCACTTAACAGTTACCTCAGGTAAATATATTTTTTATTAAATTCTTTATTCTGTTTTGACCTAGTCTGGAGTTTACTGGCTATGTTGATGTGTACACTAACCACAACTGATCAGATTCCTACTCGTTATCCGCATGCGGGCAACAACACATCTGAACTTATGCAATCAAAATCATCTTCGCTTACCATCTGGTGAGATAGTGGTCTACTATGCGCAGAATCGTGACCAATGGAAGGAATGGTAGAGAGCTTTTACCATTCGCACTATTCGAGCTATTAATAATAATAAGACACCACATTGAATCAACCAAAAAAAGAAACAAAAACATGCTGGATCCCGCAGTGTAATTAAATTTTTGAAAATGTCTGAGCAACATTTTTATTATGGTCTCGACCAATTATCAGCCATTAAGAAAAGGAAAAACAAAAGCATTGTTAAGAAAATACGTTAAAAAGATTTCTGTATAATTCATAATCTTTTGTGGGAGATGAAATGCGAACGAATCTTTTTATTTCGTCCCTTCGAATTAGAATAATAATGATTTTTAATAAAGCTCAAGTAAAGTGGTGGCTTAATTAAAAAGAACCGAGAAGGAATAAAAAAGGAACCACTGTAATAATAGGCCTAAATTAAAAGCTAAGGTATTGTAATAACTAGGACAAGAGATTGTTAAGTGAGTATGAAAATAACTTTTTGTTGAACTGAATACAGTACTGAATAAAAAATACAGCGTTCTAAATAGAAATGGAAAATATAGTGGAGCAAATTTTGAGTATGAATGTGGCTAACTATAAGTGGGAAGACAAAACGATGGATGGACTGTGTGAAAGATGATTTATTTTTATTTATAGTTAGAAAGGTGGTGATTACTACATGGCGAGTTATGGAGAAGTACAAAAGAAGGCACGTCATGTGGAGAATTGAAAAAATAAATAAGGCCAAGGAATGATGGCACTAAATATGAGTTTTGAAACTATTTACCAGAATATAATCGTTAAGATTGTTCATCAAGCTCTATATAGAGTTGTCACAATTCTTCTTAGTGAAAAGGTGAAAGTTCATGTAGGTAATTTACCTATAATAATTTCAGAGCAAGCACTCTAGTGGCAATTAATATATACAGATATTCTCAGAGAATCTTAATATATATATAGATATACTAATTTATCTACCTGAGATTCTCTAAGAAGCTCTGTATATTTATTTCCGCTTGTGTACTTAGTTAGTAACAACCTTTGATGAGGTACTGCATAGCAGCTCGAAGAAAAGCTAGTTCAACGCATCTATGTAGAAATATGTGTCATGAACGAAGTCCCCCACGCATTCTTTGCTCATCTGCAATTCTGCTTGAGTCTCGATACTCGTACGCAAACACGCACAGACACACTAGAAAGAGACTTAAAGATAATGCGGTATGCTTAAATGCCTGCTCATACAATGATACAATGAGAGAAATAGAAAGGCGTTTGGAGGGGTACCTATAGCGCAAAAATCTTACGTGACGTTACATTTTCTCCTGAATCACTTCTACCGCAAGCCGCGTTAAGGAACTTCGTTCCAATAATATTTAAATTTTTCCTTGCACTGAGAAAGCTGAACGACCAGCCTCAAGTCCAACAGTTTCCTAACAAGGCAACATACATTACCTTAAACCATCTCTTGGAAAACTGCTCAAACTCGGCTCGAAGAATAAAAGTAATAATGTTGAACCCATCGGAGTTTCTCCGAGCGAAAGAACGATAAATTCCGTAGCCCACTTGGTTGCGCCAAGTGAAACTTTCTTAGGGGATTATAACCGCAGTAAGTTTCTTGAAACACAGCTATTAGTAAGTATATAACAAAGCATTCGCAGAAAGTCTTAAGTCCCGGAGTCCGGAGTCCGTTGCGGTGGGCGCGGAGGAACTATTGTTTTAAGTTGTGTACCACTTAGCTGGTGTAGGGTTGTCGACTGTGTGTTGTACAGCTGTTTATTTATTACGGAAGTGTTGGAACAGTTCGTTGATATAGGGTTAGTCTTGGGTCGCATCATTGAGTCGGGTTTTGACTGGTTATTTACGAAGCTTTCCTTGGAATAAAACAATAAAAAAAAAATTGTGCCCGCGGCTTCGTACCCGATGCCTTTTGCACAGGAACCGTGTATTTTTCAAGGATAAAAAGTTTAGTATACTAAGTTACAGTGTAGCTTTTTATCATTGAAACAATGTCTGTAATCTATCGGACCCTACTTTTTTATCGTGGCGAAATGCTCATGCATACTGCGCCACCACGGGGAGATAGCACAGTTATGTGGTACTCCAACCAACTAAAACTCCATAGTGTCCTCCTGTGCCGCTTATGGTGGGAACACGGGCACGCGTTAGCACTTACCGGACCCTCTTCTGGAGATACTCCTACATCCAAACTTACAATTTGTCCCTTTTTATGATATCGTCGACCGCTACGTGTACCTGGGTTCCCAAATCTGCAATGACGGTAGCTGTGTGCCCGAGATAAAGACGCGAATCGGGATGGCAAAGGATGCTATGACCCGTCTACACAACATATGGAAGAAAAGAGGAATTGGTATCAAAACCAAGATGAGATTGATACGGGCCCTGGTATTCCCTATTTTCCTGTATAGGGTGGAAATGTGGACCATCCTAACCCGGGAGAGACAAAGGATTGATGCATTCGAGACGTGGTGTTGGAGACGAATGCTAAGAATACCTTGGAAAGCGAAACGCACCAATGCATCGATCCAGACCCAGTTCCGAATAAAAACTCGCTTGTCCTCTATTTTCCAACAACGCATTCTTACGTATTTCCGTCACACAATGCGCAGAGGCAACGAGAATTTGGAAAAGCTGATTGTGGTTGGGAACACCGAAGGCAAAAGATCGCGCGGTCGTTTACCAAGAAGATGGACCGATCAAGTGAAAGACTCGTCGGCCTCCAAATTCTACACGGTCGTCAATTCTACAAGGGACGCGCTGGACAGAAACCGGTGGAGGCAGATCATCCGCTCCAGGTGCAACCCTGATGCTGACCACGATCCTCAGACATGAGGGACCGACCAAGAGAGAGATAATAGTGTATACTATCGCACATTGGCTTACCTTCTAAAATTAAAAAGGCTATTCAAGTTAGTCAGTTTACAAAAGTGTCAGAGACATCATAACCAGAACCAGACGTTGGGAATCCTTTTTTTTTGTTAATACAATACCATTTTCATTCAAATAAACTTATAGAAAATACAATTTTATTATTATCAGAAAACTAGCGTCTGACTACTATCGCTGATGATAAGCGATGGTGTGGTCAACAATTTACTTGGCTTGTCTAAAAGTAACCCAAGCACTCTTTACCTCCCATATTATAACTAAAGAAAATATCGTTTTACCGAAGTTTAGTATCGTCGCCATCAGTAGCTACCTAATCATCCGTACCACGACACACTAAGCTCTTCAAATCTTTAAACCTATTACGTTGAATATTCTTTACAGAGCTAACACACGGAAATTTCGTTCCAAGCTCGGATTAGCTTACAAGAATAAACGTATCACGAATTCACGACTTATACAAATATACGATGTAGGGTTGATGTTCGAACATGTGTGTGTGTGGGGTGGATGTGGATGTTTGTATATCTTGTAATTCATGTAACGATTTAATTATACATAATATTGAAAATTGGTTAAACAAGGTAAATAAGGCTTGCCCCACGGCATTATAGCTAAAGTGTTAGAGGCCCTTAAGAAAGTTACAATGTATCAGCCAAAACGATTGTTGGCAATAACCATGTGCTTCTGAAATGTCATGTTATCAAACTATGTATACCTATCGCTGATATAGAATAGAATAGAATTTCTCTTTATTCGGGTATCCATGACTCAAACGATGGTTAGTAAAACTTACAGCTATGTTAGTAACACAGATACTAAGGCGCAGACTCCCTTGAGTAGCTGATTTTAAAAAGAGAATCACGTCTAAACGGCTCGTCTTGCTTCGTCGACTCACGTCCACTTCCTGGGGCGCCTCTCCTCACGTCCTTCGTACATCTGGTTTGGCTCTCTGCTTCTTGGCGAATTTGCCTGCCCAGTGTGGCATCGATCCGCTCATGCCCGAAAAGTAGATGTAGCCCTCAATGACACGTGCAGAATAATCACTGGGTGCCTTAAACCAACTCCACTTGCTGCACTATACCCGTTGGCAGGAATAGTCCCTCCGGAGGTCCGTAGGGAAGTTGCCTGTTCCTCCGAAAATCACAAGCAGGAGACCGATAACCGCCACCTATTGTACAACGCGGAGCAACCACGGGGGCGACTAAAGAGTCGGAACAGCTTCCTTAAGTCGGCAAAAACAACATGCGACAACAGCCCTGGCGAAGCACGTAGAAAATTGTGGCCCCTAAAATACCCCCCTCCAACTGACTATATCGATCCTGCAGAAAAGCTCCCAGCTGGGAATAAACTGCTATGGCCTACCTGGAAATCCCTAATTAGGCTGCGAAGCCAAGTTGGCCGCTGTAGGTACAACCTGGTCAGATGGGGGTACTCCGATCAGCCACAATGTGATTGTGAAACCACACCGCAAACGATGCCCCATCTTTTGTCTTGCTCTATGTGCACAAATACCTGCACCATGAGGGACCTGTGCAAGGCCAACGCTAGGGCTGTGGACGTGGCTGAATTCTGGTCGAAGCACAACATCTAAATTAAAATTTAAAAATGGAATCATCGACACGATGAAGAAGAACGATAACGATAAGGAAAGTACAAAAAACTACAAAATTTTGGGTCGCGCGGGTGTGAAACGAGTGCGCGTTTTGTTCCCTCAAGGTCGTTGGCGTTAGTCATCGTCTTAACAAACTGACACTACAAAAACAAAACAACAAATAACAGTGGATCACCGTTGCGACAACCCATGTGAGATGGCACAACAGCGACCCACGAAAACTCAGTCTTGGCGACACGAAATCATACTAAGGATTCTTTTGGAGCTGCCCCACACCCTGCGCACCATAGATGCACCTTTTGCGCATGGTTGTGTAGAAACAATCTACATGCGCATCCGCAAACATCCCCGACGCACTACAGAAGCGAGGCAGCCCCACCAGCATCCTAAACGAATTATTGTACTGAACGCGGACGGCGTTGTACGATCTTTGCGTATAGCTAGCCCACAGGCTGCTCGTGTAAAAGGACGTACAGTAGACTCCAAAGAGCGTTATTTTGACCGAAAGTGAGCAACGTGCAAACCTGCGAATGTCACTTTATCTTGAGTCTTTAGTGGGTTCGTGCAATTAGGGGTATACTGTATAAAACGTTTAATTTGTGTGTGTTTTTAATGTTTATGAATGTAATTTTATTTTTATATGTAATAAATCAGATTTTTTATATAATTTAATGTTTTATGCATCTGATTATTATGAACTAATTATATCTGAAAGTAAATGAATTATTATCACACTAATATTATAAAGACGAAAGTCTGTGAGTGTGTATGTTTGTTACTTCTTCACGCTCAAACGGCTGGACGGATCTTGATGAAATTTGGCACAGAGATAGATTATAGTCAGGAATAGCACATAGGAAACTAATCCCGGAAAAAAAAAACGGTATTAGTTTCCTATGTTCCTTCGGGATAATTGTTGACATTAACGCGGGCGAACCTGCTGGCAGAAGCTAGTTATTTATATATCTTAGAGATTCTCGGGACTCCCGGGTCCCGGACCTTTGAAAGGCGTACCAGGGGCCGAAACCAAAAAAGTTAGCAGAAAGATTCGCAGAAAGATAAACAGTGCCTAGCTATTTAGTGACGTAGTGCCAAGGGGGCAACATACACGGAGGTGCTAGATAAGTGGAGAGGTATGCCAGCCAATTAAAGCATGAAAGAGATGGGAGCTGTGTTCCCCGTCAGTGTTCACACTGACCGGGCAATAAAGGCAAGCCGGAGATGAAGGACAAGACTTCTCCCTGTAGATGAGGTCCTTGGGGTCGCTACTGCCCAACAGTTCGCCACAAAGCTGCCCTGCGGATTGTATCTCTCTTAGTCTGGACTCTGGCCCCTTACCCTAGGCAAATTGCGGCAAAATAGAATCTACCGGCACCGACCAAGGGTTCATTGGAGCACGCAAGCCCCACTACGACATCAACTAAATATTCATCATCATCATCATCATCATCAACCTTTTAATGTTCCCACTGCTGGGACACAGGCCACCTCTTTGTGAAAGGGAATGAGAGGCCCAATGTGGGTTGGTGGTTGTTACATGTCTTCGAATTTGAGGTTTCCTCACGATGTTTTCCTTCACCGTTTTGAGAGCAGTGGTGATTAAATAATTAACACAAATTAAAGCACCTGCCTGGTTTCGAACTCACGACCTACAACTTGTAAGTCGCGGCTGTTACCACTGGACCACCACTGCGGCAATTAATTATTATTAATAATTATTTTTGTCGAATGCATTTCGTAATTTGGTTTACTTACGAAAATACTCCAAGCTGTTCTATCATTGAGAGGATTTTAACGAGTTAAGTTATGCCAAATTTAACGAATTCGACAACATACCGTATCTCGTATTTGCGATATGGACAAAAGAACATCAATAGCTTTCGTATACCTGGAATGACTGGAAGGTACCCAGATCTCGTTTCATTAAAAACTAAACATAAAATTATAATTGGACGAAGATATTTGAGCCATTGTATTCGTATTAAGACATGGTCCTTAAAATTTCGGCACAAAATTCATCGGAAATTCTCTTGTATGAGTAAGAATACATGATGAAAAGATTCGTGCAAAAAGTTATAATCTGAAAAATGTATTGGAATAGAAGTTAGGGGCACTTAATACTTAGAAAGTTTTTCCAAATAGGAGTAGGCGGGCTTCGGGGTGGCGCAGAAAATTGACAGTAATAGCTTTATATTTATTGAAATTAGTCGAGGATTTTTGCCGTTGATATGGACACTGCGTTGAGTGGAGGTTCATTAAACTAACATAGACTATGGCTATGACTGCATCTAAATCTCGAAGTGACAGACAAGCATTTGAAAATGTTTTAAGCGTCTGACCTGCTTTTAATGCAAATCTAGCGCAGAAAATCCCTCCATAGTTTCTATTTTAGTACCTACCTCGCTTCCTTCCACCGGTAATCACATCAAGACCACAGATATAAAATCAAAGTCTGGATCTGAATATAAAGTCTTTATCTCTGCCGAAGAGTTCGAAAAATAAAAGAAATCAGCGTTTAGTTTCCACAAACACCTTCTTATTTTACTGCCCCTTATTCATCGGGAAACATAGCTATGCAATATAACTTATGCAAAAATGTGTCTGTGTTACAGGAATAATTTGGCTGGCAACAATAATTGGCCAACGAACTAAGAGGCTCATCGGCAACGACGCACGGGTCGAGAAAAAAAGCCAGACCCTTGAACATCATCGTCTATCGGTTAAATTTAAAAGACTGCGTTTGAAATTGAAATTGCATTGTTTGACTCTGTCAATCAAGTTCCATAACCGAACAACAAGACCAACGGTGATTCACCACCATTACATGGTGGACTCATAGGCCCAAACGTTTTAAGAATACTTCCATTATGCGTTGAGCTAAGGTTTCATATAAGTCTCAGTTGCCCGATATTATATTATTAATTTAAGTCAAGAGTGAAAAGTATACTTATAGATCAGAAAAGATCCCAATGGGTCGAAGTTTCCGAGTTATTTCTCGGCCCCTCCATAAGATAAGATAATATACTTATAGATCAGTGTGTCGACCATCGACATCATCGCTTTGCCATCAGGTGAGATAGTGGTCAAACGTGAGCCTTAATATAAGAAGAATGTGGAGTGCTGCTAGAGATATGATGAATATACATAAAAGAAGTGTATTATTGCCAGCAACATTTTAATATTTAGGGCAGCAATCTTGAACAAACTTGTTTTATAGGCTAAAGTAGCAATATTGTTCATTCTGTTTTTCAACATTAACATTGTTAAATGATGTTTTAACGTTTCGTTGTTTGCTCTTGGGAAATAAAACAAAGCTGTAAATGGGTACTCGTAGTTCTAACTTTTTAAATTGCCTACTTAATGTAGCATGTTTCTACGGATTACATTACCTTTGCCGGGACAATGTAACTAATGACTTTTAAAAGTCCTGAGTATAAAACCATTTTAATGGTTTAAATTGTTAAGCGAACAGTACAATTTTGGGATGGCGTAGAATTAATCTATAATGAACATTTTGAAAATAAGAAAAAAATAATTGAATAAATTGATGATTAAAAATACGTAACACATATGGTTTGATGAACATGGCAACACTGTGTGACGCAGTGACCTAAAAAAGAAATACATGATAGTCTTTTCTAGTATAAAAAAGACACATAGCTACCTCAACAGACCAGGCCAGACCCAATCGTCCAAATCAATGCTGTCGGAATGAAATTGTGTTCTACATCAGTCGACACAGATTCTATCCAAGATTGAACATTTTAGTATCGGCAAAAGTAGGTTGGGGGCGACGGCAGATCTAAAAATTACAATCTCACTCTAATGAACGGAGGGAATGAAAAGATAGTCTTATTTGAGATATCGCAAGACTGATTTAGCTCAGACAAAAGGAGGAACAGATTCTATGCACCTGAAATATACGGGATCAAAGAGTGATTGAATGTGCATGTTAAATCGCTCATTGGTTACAGAATAAGCGGGATTACTTACTGACGCAGGGTGATAAATATATTAAATTATTGCTTGCGTGGGATATGGCTAGGCGTGAGATGTAGTTATTCTACAATTGCTCCTAACCTAAACAGCTCTTAGAAGCGATTGCAGAATTGGAAACTTTACTTTCCGGGTATAATTAAATAGTAAAATGGCACATCGACGCAATTAATGTAAAAATAAAACTTATTAACAAAAAAATTAAACCGACTTCGGTATTTTTGGTACCCATTTTTATCGGTTTTTGACACCGACTTTCGAAAAGTAAGTTATTTTTCGCTTTGTAGTGTTAACTTTTGGAAGTCGGTGTACTTTTTTGTTATTACGTTTTTATTTTTCTCCTTTTAATTTTGGTACCTTATATTTCCCTGAAAACATGCATAATAAAGATAACTTGTAAACTACTCTTCAGATCTTGATGAAATTTAAATAGGACCTCATGAAAAGCACCAGTTTCCAAATAAAAATCAGGTATAATTGGCAGAGTAATCGCGTAACTAACATACAAAAACATACATTCGAATTGAGAACCTGTTTCTTTTTGAAGTCGGTTGAAAATAAATTCTTCCTAAACAAGTGGCATGGCTAACGAAAGCCATCGCGATAGAGATTGAAAAAATGGAATGCCAAGCGTTGTCGAGTCACGTGATAAATCCATTTTGCATCACGTTTTGGCATTTCGATATTCACCATCGCTTATAGCAGGGCACCAATTACTTTAATTTGCGATCCGTTTATTAAAATAACGTTACCGTCGTGGTCCGTAAGGTTTAAAACTACTTAACCTGCCCTTTACATCGTCTCGTGTATTTACTTTGTTAAAATTATAAATAATCAAAAAAAAAAGTATAGAGATTTTTTTCAAATAGTAATGTGAAAATGACTTTTTTGCCTTGAACTGTCCATCCGAAGTTTGGACTTAAGTTGGTGTAGACAATCTTGGAGAGGGTCATTTTTGTTGTCGTTGGTCCACACAAAATAGGTCGGTGGGCCAGATCCAGACCGCGGTCCGCCATTTGGTGACATCTGGCTTATATAATAACACTCTGTTTAGGATCTAAGATTTATTATAGTTACAGTCTCATCACATTGACAATCAGTGTCAAAAAACGGATTAGAAACGAACGTTCTTACGTATAGGAATTTTTCATTAAAAACATACCGACTTATATCGCTGTACGTGCACACGTGTATCCTGTTAGATAGTTGATAGTGAAGAGTAGTCAACGCGACTACAGGACGCCAGTTAACGTCACAAAACAGTGCTACGTCCACGTCAGTGCTACATAAATATAAATGAACTAGATTTATGTTTAGATTCGCTAGCAGCAAACATAGCAATCTGATGAATATGGTAAATGTTACATGCATATTTATGCACATGTATGTAATGTATTGTACTCTAACTAAACCTTAAAATACATACACGCGTTTCTGTGTAAATTCCGTTACAATTCAGTTTTCGCTGGGTTGGTTTTGATGTGTGTTTTCCCAATTTTAAACTTATTAACCATCTTCAAAAAAAGGAGGAGGTTCTCAATTCGTCGGAATCTTTTTTTAATATGTATGTATGTTCCCCGATTACTCAAAGACGCCTGGACCAATTTCAATAATTCTTCTTTTGTTTGAACTTTTGTGGTGAACTACAAGCCAGTACAGGCCAGATATTATGGCTGTAATTGTTATATTGTTCTTCAGAATTTTTATATTTTGTGAAAAATGGACTACACACGGCAAACGTAAGTTATTTGATATTATAACTTTATTATTACTAATGGTTGTGTTGAAACTGTATCTGTATTATATTGAGGTCTTTATTCCCAATGATGTTAAATTGATTTAAGGGCTAGTCATATTCTTTGCCTTACCTCCCTTGTTGTTTTGATTATGTAACATTGTTAAATGTTACATGATTCATCATATAGTGGGAATAATAGAATTAGATCTTTATTGTCATAAATGACATTTACATAGTTGTAAAAGATATCCATAAATATTATAGAAAAGCTTCCGTGGAGTTCCTTGCCCTTCTTCTGCACGAGAACTAGTTTAGCGAACGGGCGGTAAGCTCTCTGAGCCTCAATATGAATTAATTGACAAGTCTAATTGAAATAAATACCTGGTTTTGTCTTTCTGTACTTTTATTCATAAAACCTTTCCCATATAAACCACATCCATAGGAACTCTGATACACAATAAATAACCAGCAACCATCTTGACATTCCAAGCTTGCTATCTTAGTGAATATCGATACTTTTATATAGAGTTCCTTAATGAATCTATTTGATCCCATAGTCATCAGGTCAGGATCTAATGATGGGATCCTAGAGAAATCGAGGGAGTTCCTCAAATATTATAGGCATACATATAACGATTTTGGTATTTTCATCAACAATGCAATCATTTGCACTCAGAAAGTATCATTTGGTGAAGTGGAACTGATGAAGAAGACCACAGATGGCCACTGGAACTCCTAAATGCTAAGTATGGCACGGGCGATAGATATCTCGAATAGTTAGCCGACTATCATGAAGCAAATACTTATAAATAAATGGTCCTAATGAAAATGGCACCATCGAACTGATCTGATGATTAAGCCGGAAGGTAGGCCACTGGAACTCTGAAATAAAACTATGTATCCTAGTTGTGTTTGGGCTTATTCGTTTATTATTATGTTAGTTGGAGGTACCTACCAAAACTAAAAACAGAAAAATAAAAAACTTTTTAACGAAAAATCAAACCGACTTCCAGAACAAAAAACTACAAGGCAAAAATAACTTTCTTTGCCGAAGTCGGTGTCGAAGAACGGAAAACAATAGGTACAAAAGACACCGACTTCGGTGTCGTTCTGGAAGTCGGTTTAATTTTTCGTTAAAAAGTTTTTTTAACACCATTTTTTCATATAAAATTGTAAAGAAAACAGTTAGTCTCTATATATAATTAGCCGAGCCTTTTTCCTAGTAAAACTATTTTTTTTTTTATTTGTGATGGGTTTGCTCTTGACTCTAGTCTAGGTCAAAGATGACAGAGACAGAGTCGACGATGGAGCGAGCTTACCCAGAAGAAGCCTGTTCACTCTAACTTTGAAGAGATTCGGGTTGAATGCGTTCGGAAACACAGACGCAGGCAGTGAGTTCCACTCATTCGCTGTGCGCATTATGAAGGATTTTTGGAAGCGCTTGGTGCGTATTGGTGGAATGGCAACAAGGTAAGGATGGTAACTTGCAGTGTGTCTAGATGTCCGATGGTAGAAGGGGGCTGGTGGGTTGAGGTCGTGGAGTTCTTGAGCACACTCACCGAAGTACAGTCTGTAAAAGACCGACAAGCAGGCAACCTTGCAGCGATGAGCCAAGCAAAGTAGCTTGGCATCCGCCAGCTCAACGTCGCCAATGAGCCTCTTGGCTCTGCGTTCCACCGAGTCAAGCGCGGCAAGCTGATACTTAGCAGAGCCATCCCAAAGGTGGCTGCAATACTCCATGCAGGATCGGACTTGCGCTTTGTAAAGGGTTAAAAGCTGTCCAGGCGTAAAGTATCGCTTCACTCTATTTAGGATGCCCAGCTTTTTGGCCGCAATTTGGGCTTTGTACTCAATGGAGGCGCCGAAGTTGAGGCTGGATGTCAACTCCATGCCCAGGAGCTCGAGCCGATCAGTCACAGGAACAGACGCACCCCGAAAAGTAGGAGTTTGATCGAAGATACTCCTTTTTTCTATTTTTACTAAGGTCGGCTTCCAGTCTAACCAAAGGCAGCGGAATACCAGTATTGTATATAGAAGGCCGAGGCTCTAGATAAGTTCTATTCTATCAACAATAGCTGGGGAACACCAAAGTTCTCGCCAAGATTTCTTGGTATCTACACAAAGTATGTAAGCGGCGCGCCGCCGCTTACATACTTTTTGTAGATACCACTCGTAACGACTGTCAAAGATTTAAGAATGACGGTTGGGCCAATTTTAGCGTACTATCAAGAATGTCTTTTATATTAAGGTGTACTGATGGGGCTCCCAAGTTGAACTTTGGACTCATTGATTTAAAAGAACAATGTCCAGTTAGGAATCATAATCAATTGTCAAATCACACATTGTTCTGATGCGTGTCAAAATTTAAATATTTTTAACTGTTTTATTTTATTTGATATGGCTCTTGACTCTAGTCTTAGTCGGAGGTGACAGAGATAAAGTCAACGATGGAGTGAGCTCACCCAGAAGAAGCCAGTTCATACTAAATTTAAAGAGATTCGGGTTGAATGCGCAGACACAACACAGACGCAGGCAGTGAGTTCCAGTCTTTTGCTGTGCGCATTATGAAGGATGTATAGAAGCGCTTGGTGCGAATTGGTGAAATGGCAACCAGGTAAGGATGATAACTTGCAGTGCGGTTAGATGTCCGATTGTAGAAGGGAGCCGGTGGGATGAGGTCGTGGAAATCTTGAGCACACTCACCGAAGTATAGTCTGTAGAAGACCGACAAGCAGGCAACCTTGCGGTGATGATCCATGCTGTGAAGCTTGGCATCCAGCAGTTTAATGTCACCTATGAGCCTCTTAGCTCTGCGTACCACCGAGTACTGCTCAGCAAGTTGATATTTAGCTGAGCCATCCCAAAGATGGCTGAAATCCTCCATGCAGGATCGAACTTGCGCTTTAGAGTTAAACGCTGTCCAGGCTTAAAGTATCGCTTCACTCTATTTAAGATGTCCAGTTTTTTGTCCGCAATTTGGACTTTGTATGCACTGTAGACACCGAAATCAGTTGCAATATTGGCATAGGAGCAGCCGTCAAGGAATCGACCGTTCACAAAGGAAGTAGTACAAAAATCTGCTAGGATGCCATAAGCAGGAAGCTTGCTGGGTAGATTTGCGTGCCAGACCCTGTCAAAGGCCTTCGAGATATCAAGCGGTACAGCAAGTATGGTATAAACATGTGTTGGTGTTTTCGAGCGTATGGCACTAGTGGGCTGCAGCTGAAAATCAGCGTCAGGTGGTATACTCTGTATTACCATTTGACATTATGCTGAGCTGAGGCCCTTTTGGCATTAATAGTTTTATTTATTTATTTTGTTTAATTTTAAGGTGTTTTTGTTTTGGTTGCCAATAAACACAATTTTCTTTCTTTCTTTCTTTATTCCAAGTGCTTCGCCGTGTTTCTCGATGACTTTGCCCCATCAGTACGTTACATACACGTGCATGCTTCGTGCGTGTCTTCAAGGTAAGTCAGCAACTTACTGTTCAGTAGCTTTTCCGTAACCTTGCGCAGAATGGAGGTAATGGCGATCAGACGGTAATGGGCAGAGTCTGCCAGGTCGCCCTTTTTGAGCACAGGTTGTACACTTGCAAGCTTCCAGGATTAAGGCACCGTTCTTTTTACAAGAGAGAGAGGCGGAACAAGCGAGTCAACACAGGAGACAGTTTAGGCACACACTGCCTCAACACTCTCGCTGGTATGCCGTCAGGCCAGCTGGTCTTGTTCACTTCTAGACTACACAATACTCGCCGGACCACTTTAGTGTGAACTGCGATTTCCGGCATCGAATAGGGGTAGAACTCATCAACTCATCTGGAGTAGAACAGGTCGATACGAATTTCATCAGACAGTGGACAGACGTTCCCAGCGGGGCTGAGACCGATACTGAATGACTGTCCGGATCAGTTGTCAGCAGAGGGTCCATGAAATTGGGTGTATGGCCGTCAACATCCGGTACCCTTATTGCCTCATTCACCAGCTGGGTTAGATCCAGCGTTTAAGTAAACTTGCGCGCCTCAAACCGGGTTTGAGGCGCGCAAGTCTGTGGTCAGTTTTCTGATACGGGAACAACCACTCCTTATGATGGGCGTTGAAGTCCTCCAGCAAAATAAGCTTCGCTGTTGGGTACCGTTGCTGGGTTACGCAGTCGACTCCGCGATTAAATTAAAGAGCGTTGTTGCCTCCTGGTCACCACTGTGCGTTCGATATACGCCGATGTCGAGAGATTTCTCGACGCCAGTGTCAACAAGTAGCCATTTGGTAGAAAAACCCAATCTCTGCATAGCAAATGTCATCGCGGTCGTACACACAGACCCCAGCTTGCTTCTTGAACTTGTGGTCAAGAGAGTACCTCAGGTAGTCGAGGTACGCCACGTCCGATGAGGTTGTTATCTTCGTCTCCGTTAGAAAAAACAGGTGCTGCTTCTCGGTCTCAAGGTGACAGTGGACCGAATTGAGATTGGAGTGCAACCCCCTGATGTTAGTGAGGTGCACTTTTAGTAGGCACTGTGAACATATTTAAAATGCCTTGCACATGCCGTTTTCCAAAGCTCGCTTAAATTTCTAGAAAACTGTTTTAATTCTGTAAAACAGTTTTCTAGAAATTTAGTTATTTAGAAGTTTATCTTCGCCCATAACTTAAGCCATAATATCCTCATTATGGCTTAAGTTATGGGCGAAGAGAAACAGAGAATAAAAAAACTTTATTAAATTGATTTTGTCTTCTCAATTTCCTCACCCAGCTTACCAAAAAAATTCGAATACATGTGACAACTACAAATCCATATTTGGCTCGCATTGTAAATGACGGCCACTCCATATCACAGTGGGGACGCCTGTGTTCCAGCAATAGGAAATTTAAAGACTGATTATGCTCTCGACCCCTTGCTACAAACTTGCTGACTGGCCCAACATCATAATAATATAATAAAATATCATCTCTTTTTCAAGATAAGTTTTCTTAAATTACTTAGGGTTGGCACAACTTGTTTTTTTCCTCCTACTAACCTGTCAACTGTCATACTCACTATTTACTCTTTTTTCATTCATCTCCTTGTTGACTGTCTGATATTCTCAAAAGAAGAACAAATCGCATAAGTGGGAGCCTTTGAACCCATAACCGGTAACTTAAGTAGCGTCTTAAGCGACTTAAGTAGGTCCTCGTAATTAAATTAAAAGAAATGAAGCCCATAAAAGATGAAAGAGCAACCAAGCTCTTTGAAAAATATGAACCACCGGCCGTCCGCCATTCAGACCGCATGGAGGCAGCTTTCGCAGAGATTTATCATTATCACGGGACGCGGTATAAAAATCATTGGAGTGCGAAATAGGAGCCGGCGAGGACGCGTCTGTGGCGACTGAGATCATAGGGTGTTTTAACCGATTGCAACGATGAGAGGAGTCGGATGCTTCAGTATGCTTTTTATCAGAATATCTATGTAGTATTTTTAAAAGGAGGAGGATATCTAGTTGGGGAAGCATTTCAAGTTGCTGGAACTGCGTGAAAAAATACTAATATGTAAGTCTTGCTGACTACGGCAAACCTAACTGTTATGGCCTATTGTGTGGATAAGTTGAGCAGTAAATTTTATGGTGACTGAATTAGATTCAAGTGGTCACGTTTTCACCAAAAAGCGTTGATTGGATACATATAAGCATTTTCTTGTCTACAAAATAATTTACGAGATAACAGTATTATTGTATTACAACCGTAAGTATTTTAATAGTTTGGTAAATGAGTATTTCATTTTTTCAGCTATTTGGTGGCTTACATAAGTGTTCGTATGTGTCTAAGAATAGCGGTGTTGTTGGCGTAGTTTTGATGATCATAACGATGACTGTTTTGACCCATGACACATCAACTTCCTAGGACAAAAATCGGCCAACGACAACCAACTGTCAGCAAACTACTCTACCGACAAATTGTGTTTTCTGTTTGCCTACTGTGATCAAATCCGTAGCCATGCCGTGGTCATAAATATGGAAATAGTGGTGGATGTCGGCCACTATAAATAGTGTTCAATCGCGTGGTAGCATGGTTTTCATGAAGAAAAAAAACTTTTTTACAAAAAAATACTACCGACTTCCAAATAAGAAAACTACAAAGTGAAAAATAACTATATTTTTGGAAGTCGGTATTTTTCGTAGGTACCATTTTTTTTCGTTATGGACACCGACTTCCAAAAATAAAGTTATTTTTCACTTTGTAGTTTTCTTATTTGGAAGTCGGTAGTATTTTTTTGTAAAAAAGTTTTTTTATTTTTCACTTTTTAGTTGTACCTACCTAATAGGCAAGTTGTTTAGTAAGTTTCCTATAACGCCAGAATAGATTACCCGAATATCATGAAACTTGAACAAAACCGATCAAATGAGAGATCTGCTTACCCCTTAAGAGCATACTGGCGTGATGTTATGTTATGAAATGGTATAAACAATAAACAGACATGCGATTTCAGCAGTCCCGAGAGATTTGCCGTTATTTATTGAAGAGTTCTGTTGTATATCTTCGAAGTTCTTCATCAGATCTTCACCAAATTAAAATGGGACCAATTTCGGAACATACTCTTGCAAACAAAAAAAGAATTTTCAAAATCGGTCCACAATTGACGGAGATATCGGTGACCATACACAAAAAAAAAAAAAAAAAAACATACAAGAAGTCGAACATAGAACCTCCTCCTTTTTCGAAAGTCGGTTAAAAAGTCACATGAATAAAGTTTGTTTGGTTCGTGAATGTTTAATGAAACCAGATAGCTATGCTTCGAGTTGCACAGAGAGCCATGGAGCGTTCCATGCTCGACATCGGCTAACAGACCGAGTTCCAAACGTTGAGATCCGAAGACGTACGAAGGTTTCCGATGTCGGAAAACGAATTTTGGAACTCAAATAGAGCTGAGCAGAACACAGGGCAAGGCGCGTTGATGATAGGTGCAGTAAGGTGGTGACCGAGTGGCATCCAAGGGTTGGAAGAAGAGAAGTATTGGTCGTCCAGTGGCGAGATGGGCAGAATTGATTTATTTTCAGATACCAATTGATTTAATTGGGATCAAATTGATTGATCGGGTAGAACCTGGATGAGGCAGGCATAGGAAGGTGGGGATTGTTACAAGAAGAGGGATGCCTATGCTCAGCAGTGGGCGAAGTCGGGCTGTAGATGAAGATGATGATGAAACATTAATATGAGTAGAATGTTGTTTGAAATCTCGTTAAGATTTGAGTGCTTTGAGATCGAAGAAAGTGAAAAAATAGCGATTGATCAATTGTCAAAAGTATGTGGGATTGCCAAGCGCTATCACAATGTCCCTTATATGTTGTCATATCAACCATTATCATCGCGAATGACATAACAGTTTGTCCAGAGCCTCAAGTTATTACAAACTATTTTATGCCTAAGTATTCCTATAAATAAGTACGAGTTTAGCTTACTAACTAACAACTTATGTAATTTTGAAAATATAAGGTAAGTATGTATCATAAAGCCCATTTTCAAAATCAATAACCAACTATACCCAGGTCTGTAATACCGTCTGGGAAATCATGTATTTGATTATTTCGCAGCGTTCGATTTTCCGTCAGAAGTGAATCCTATACACAGGAAATTGAGTCATTTGGTGTCCCAGATTCTATCGGACATCCTAGAGACTGTGTATGTAGTGACGACTACAAATTTATACGTTAATATCGACATGTCTCAGATAGAGAAATGATTTGATGAAAAAAAGAAAGAAAAAGTTTTTTTTACGATTTCTGTCCATGTTATTGTTCGGTTTAAAGCCATTGAATTTCAGATATGTATAGTGCAAAACTCTAAAATTAAATAAGGATGAAATTACATAATAAGGCATTTGTGCCACCGCCGATGATCAGCGAGTAGCGAGTGTGTAGTTCCGATAGTTTTGTCGCTCGGCAAAAAGCGAGTGTTCTTGTGCGACGGGCAATTACTCGCACCACTCGCTTGAGGCGGCCGCATTGTAGATAGAAATGCCTTCCCCCGGTGGATTCCCGCATTATCGAGGCAGGGGGGCTCTTTTGCCGTAGCTTGGTTACCCACGCTGAAGCGAAGAGGAACCCGAGGATGGGTCGCTCGTCAGGGCTATTGCCGATTGAGCCGACGATGTAGCGGCCAACAAGTAGGTTACGTTGCCGCTTGGGTGTCATCGCAACTAAGGCGGGCTGCGATGTCGTATGGGGCCCCATGTGACATCGCAGCTTAGGGTTGGAGACCGCGGTGGGAGAGGAGTACCTGTATTGCGGCCTGGACACAGTTGCCACCGTCTGATGGCGGACGCGGTGGGGCTGCAGGGGAGTTTCCTATCCGCTGCGGCAGAAAAGTGGTAGATAGCGGGGCCACTGACCTGACCCGTCACAGGGGGACCAAGGGTGCCATACACGGGGTCGTCTGGCAACCATGTGCTGGTTTGGTCCCTGGGGTGGTCAAGGCGTGCAATTTATTCTGGTGCGCCGTTGATGGGGATTTTACTACTAATATTATTCGTTTATTAGATACCTACGGTCCTATTTTATACATAATATAGAGATAACAATATCATGAACAGTTTATAACTTGCTTATCTGCTGAACTGTAGTTAATAGTAGTTGTGTGTTGTAGTTAATAAAACCGCTATTGTTGAACTGAATGAACTATAAGATCACCTCGTTAATGTACACAATACTTGTTTTAATAATAGCATTATATTCTTATTTATGTACCGACACGTACGTTTTACGATCACTCGTAGAGATATAAGGTTTAATTACCGTACGTATGGATGTGAGATGTTGTCTGAATCATTTGCTTACTAATAGTACCTATGAGATATTTATTGCAAATATAGTACTAGCTTCTGCCAGCGGCTTCGCCCGCGTGAATGTCGAACATTTTCCCAAGGGATAAAAAGTATCCTATATTATAGAAAAACGAACCACGTGAAAGACCGCCCACATCGGTGAATAACAATGAATTGAAAGAGATGGTGGAAGCCGATCCGAGCCAAACTACCCAGGAATGCGGCATGGTCTAACATTACCTTACCAACAATATTGACTCATTTGCGTCAATCCAATAAAATAAAGGAAAATGGGTGCCTCATGATTTGACTTATCTGCAGAAAGAAACGCGTGTTGAAACTTGTGTTGCCTTGTTGAATCGATACAGAAATGATGGAATATTGGATCGAATTGTGACATGTGATGAAAAGTGGATTCTTTACGATAACCGTAAGCGAAAAATGCAATGGCTGACCACAGGTCAAACGCCACCACAGTGTCCTAAAGCAAAGCTTACCAATAAAAATATAATGGTAACTGTTTGGTGGTCTCAGCATGGTGTCATTCACTATAGCTTTCTCCGATCTGGTCAAGCAATAACGGCAGATGTCTACTGTGCCGAACTACGACAAATGATAGCAAAACTAGCAGTGAAACGGCCCCGACTCATGAATCGATCTTCACTATTATTGCTCCATGATAATGCGAGACCTCATACAGCACGAGAAACCATTTTAACTCGACAGAAACTGCAATTAGAAACCATTCGTCACCCTCCGTATTCGACAGACCTAGCTCCAACGGACTACCATTTTTTTCGTGATTTGGACAATTTTCTACGTGAGAAAAAGTTTTCTTCTCAGGAGGCAGTACTAAATGCTTTCACATAGTTTGTCGAATCTAGATCACCAGAGTTCTATCGCAAAGGCATAAATGACCTTCCTATTAGATGGCATATGTATAGATAAAAATGGTAATTATTTTGATTAAATAAATATGTTAAATAAAAAAAAAACAATTTTTCAGTATAAATCGGCAATTTCATACTTTAACCCCTAATATTATATACTAGCTGTTACCCGCAGCTTCGCTCCCGTGGACCACCCCACAGGACCCATTATCGGTATTAAAAAAGCCTATGTCAATCAGGAATAATGTAGCTTTCTATTGGTGAAAGAATTTTTCAAATCGGTCCAGTAGTTTCGGCGCCTATTCGGTACAAACGAACAAACAAACAAAAGAATCTTTCCTCTTTATAATATTATATTATATATTATAGTATAGACTCTAGACTATAATCTATCTCTGTGCCAAATTTCATACGGGTCCGTCCAGCCGTTTGAGCGTGAAGAAGTAACAAACATACAAACACTCTCACAAACTTTCGCTTTTATAATCTTAGTGTGACCAGCTTTCTTCCCGCGGTTCATCCCCGAGGCCCACCCCCCACAGGACCCTTTTTATTAAGATAAAAAGTAGTCTATGACACTCAACTATAATCTAGCTTTATAACAGTATATTTTTTTTATCTGGTGAGTTTCCAAGATAACTGCCTACATCTAAACTTACAAAAATTACCTATTTATAATATTAGATTCGATAATTATTAACTACAAGATACGTAGACCTCTGTACGTAAAATATTGCGCTAAATCTAAAACGCTCCAAAACGAGACTGTGCTACGCCAAAAACCTACACGATGTTTCGCCATTAATAAACTGCGCAGTTACTCAAGGACTGTACAACGCTGCTTGCTACGACACTGATACAGCGCTACTCCAAGAAAATACACAAATACTACGAATACCATGTTACAACATGCAACGCATACTACGCTCCACAAAACTGCAATAGTTTGTAGCTAATAAAAATATTGAAACAAATTATTTAGCACTAGCTGTTCCCCGCGGCTTCGCTCCCGTGGACCACCCCACAGGACCTGTTTTCGGGATTGAAAATTGCCTATGTCACTCAGGAATAATGTAACTTACTATTGGTGAAAGATTTTTTTAAATCGGTCCAGTAGTTTCAACAAACAAACAAAAACATCTTTTCTCTTTATAATAGTGGCATAGATAACCGTATTACCTTTCCATACATAAATAAATTCACGACTTTCTTCCATAGGGTTAGTCAGAGTCTACAGACGCCACCTGCTACATGCGTTTCACACTCCTTTTGCTTCGCTTACATTACACCGGTTACTACCTCATCATCATCATCAGCCTAATAATGTTCCCACTGCTGGGACACAGGCCTCCTCTCTGCGAGAGGGAATGGATCATTATCCACCACGCGGGCCCAGTGCGGGTTGGTGGATGTCACACGTCTTCGAACTTTTGGTTCTAGGACATGCCGGTTTCCTCACGATGTTTTCCTTCACCGTTTTGAGAGCAGTGGTGATGAAATTATTTACACAAAGTAAAGCGCCTGCTTGGGCTCGAACCCACGACCTAGAACTTGTAAGTCGCGGCCGATACCACTGGGCCACCACTGGTTACTACCTACCTACGATTATTTCAATAACCGTCCGAAACCTCACAAGTCTAATATCCCAAGGCTAAACCAAAACCCCAAGGATTTAACAAAAAAAGAAAGTCCAGTTCTTAACACAGTGTATATTTAAGACTCATTATTTTCCCTGTGACAGCTTTACGACCCACATGAAATACCGTGCCGCTAATTTGTGCAAAAAAAACCGCTAGCAAAGTGATTTTTTTTCATCCGGTCCTGAAAAGAGCTTAGATAATTTTATTTTATCGTTACTTTTCTGGTATTAAATAAAAGTTTTTTAACGCGTTTTAATAATAAGGAATTATGAGTAATTGAGAAAAAAATATCTTTGATGAGATTATTTTTATGGTATTCGGTAAGAAAGTCTATTAAGTACGATTTGTCAAGATTATCGTAAGTTATCTTTTTAATAGCGAAGTTTCATTTGTTGGATATTGATTCAAATAAAATCGGCTTATCTAATTGAAAATTATGCCTTCAGTTTGGTAAGCTCATGATAGAATTTTGGGACAGAACGCATTTTTCTATCTCATCACGCTTAGACCGAGAGCTTCTGAAATCTAAGGGTACCGGTCTTTCTTTAAGGCTTAATTATTTTAGTGATGAGCTATAGATTGCTAGGTACGGTAACCACGACCTGGGAAGCTGCATCCCTGCGTGTCATCAGCTATGATATTTTAAAACGTACTTATCACTAACAGAATTTCTAGCCTTACAGGTAAATCGTTAGTCAGAGGTCAGGTCCTCTTGTACCAGTTAATCTTTCGCCAAACCAAACTTTTTAAAATATTCAAATTAACGTGTTGTCTATCTATATCTATACTAAATATTAGAAAGAGGAAAGATTTTTTTGTTTGTTTGTTTGTACCGAATAGGCTCCTCACTGGACCAATTTGAAAAATTCTTTCACCAATGGAAAGCTACATTATTCCTAAGTGACATAGGGTACTTTTTAATCCCGAAAATGGGTCACCACGGTGAAGCGAAGAGGAACCCGAGGAGGGGCCGCTCGTCAGGGCTTTTGCCGACGACGTAGCGGCCAATAAGTAGGTTGCGGTGCCGTATGGGCGCCACCGCAACTGAGGCGGGCCGCGATGTGGTATGGTAGAGGCATCGCGGCTGAGGGTTGGAGGCTGCGCCGGGAGAGGAGTGTCGGTATAGCGTTGGCCGCTCTGCCTATCCTCTGCGGCCGAAAAGTGGTAGATGGCGGGGCCACTGTCCTGACCCGTCACAGGGGGACCAAGGGTGCCACACACGGGGTCGTCTGGCACCCATGTGCCGGTTTGGTCCCTGGGGTGGTCACGGCGTGCAACGTGTTCTGGTGCGCCGGTGACGGGGGTTACTCCCCATAGGAGGGTCCGGTGACGGACAGCCGCGGCGGGTTCGCGGATGTATGCTTACGCGTTCCCGTGTTCCCGCCATAAGCTTCAGAGGAGGACACCGTGGAGTTTTAGTGGGTTAGAGTCCCACATAACTGCACTATCTCCCCGTGGTAGTGCAGTATGCATGAGCATTTCACCACGAAAAAAAAAAAAAAAAAAAAAGCGTAGGTAGGTTGATCGGTAGCGCAGGTGAGTAGGGTGGTAGGTAGGGAAGGTAGGTGGGTAGGTAGGGTAGATAGGAAGGAGGTAGGTAGACCGCCAGTTGACGGGAGCGAAGCCGCGGGAGTCAGCTAGTCGCTAATAAACGTCGACATTGATCACAGAACCGATGACACTAGCCGTACCGCACGACCTATTTTATGTTGTCAGTATTGCAAAGGTTTATCTCTCTCTAGACTTACATATCTTTCAATATTGATATCACAAAATTTCTCCACATTTTATGAAAACTTTTACGTAGTGTCGCTTTCCACTACATAGTAATATGTTATGTAGATATGTGCCGAGGGGACTAGTTGCCTTCGATAAACTCAACAGGTTGCTGTATCAACACAATAATCTATGTTGATGCCAGTGAAAATATTGATGCTTCTGCAAAATAAAACAAACCAAAATGTTTAACGCAGTGAGTTTTATAATGTGAAGATTCTTTATGTCAATGCATAACTTGCTGATTGCAGCTGTGAAACGAAATTGAACATATATACTGAGATCCCACACAATCTGCAGGTATTTTGTTTTCAATGAAACTAGATTTTTATAAATGCGTAAGGAATTTCAAACAGAAACACAAAAACGTTAAAGATGCATGTGTATGCTTAACTCGAAATTAACAAGTAACTGCTCTACGTCACATACTCAATTCAGAAATTAATCGGCTTCGGTCGAAGTTCACTTTGAAGTTGAGTCACTCATACGAGAATCCGTATGAGTTATTATGAGTCAAATTAATTCATCTGGAGTTAATCAATAACTTTCCTTATCTTCAAATGGAAACAAAAAACAAAATAAAAAGTTAGAATAATTAAATAGTTATTTTAATTTTTAGGGTTCCGTACCCAAAGGTAAAAACGGGACCCTATTACTAAGACACCGCGATCCGTCTGTCTGTCTGTCTTTCCGTCTGACACCAGGCTGTATCTCATGAACCGTGATAGCTAGACAGCTGAAATTTTCACAAATGATGTATTTCTGTTGCCGCTATAACAATAAATACTAAAAACATAATAAAACAAATATTGTTTTTTTTGCGATAATGGTACGGAACCCTTCGTGCGCGAGTCCGACTCGCACTTGGCCGGTTTTTTCATTTGTTTAATTCTCAAACCAATGGAACTGGAACTAATTGTGTGAACTCAATGGTTTATCGCTTGCTTTGCAGTATTAGTAAAAACAGAAGCAAACCTATTCAAATGATTCACTACATAAGCACTAGGTATTAAAAATACAGGTACGCGTCATTTCCGTGCACGGAATCAAAAACAGTTTGGCTGACAGTTATGGGAAGTTTGAGTGGCTTTGCGGGATGAGGCCAAAAATGCGCGGTATTGCCGAATGTGAGTTTATGAGCTGTGTTGTTTTATTTGATCAGTATGTTTGCGGGTAAATAATGTAGAAGTTAGTGGAGTGGAAGTGTGGAAGTGGAAGCCAGCTGTAGGTACAACCTGGTCAGATGGGGGTACTCCGATCAGCCACAATGTGATTGTGGAACCACACCGCAAACGATGCCCCATCTTTTGTCCTGCTCTATGTGCACAAACACCTGCACCATGAGGGACCTGTGCGAGGCTAACGCTAGGGCTGTGGACGTGGCTGAGTTCTGGTCGAGGCACAACATCTAAATAAAAATTTAAAAATGGAATCATCGACACGATGAAGAAAAAGAAGTGGAGTGGAGGCTACCACAAACTGAGCAAATGATGTACAATAAAGTATATTCTATTCTATTTTATTTTATCCGATCCTATCCTATCTTATCCTATCATATCCTATCCTATCCTATCCTATTCTATCCTACAACGACAAGTTAAGCACCTTAGTTGAATGCAAGATAATTTCCTCTCTTCTTAATAACAAGTTACTCTTCAATAAGGGTAAAGAAATGCTGGTTAGCTACCAGACCTATAGTTACTGGATAGTGTAGCTAGCTCAGATAAACAGCCGCTCCATGTAAAATACTGCTGTTTAACTTCATCAAGATAGGTTAGAAACTGATTACCACCCGATTTGGCAAGCTTGTGCAAAATACTTTCTTATATATACGATATTACATCTACTCAAGTTTATTAACATATATACAATTGAATAATCTAAAAAAAAAACAAACCTATATATAAATACAAAAGGGAGACGGAAAAAAAAACCCAATTGTGCATCAAAAAATTCGTCCACATCGATGTCAATGGGAAACGTGCCCAGAACGATGGCATTCTCTGGCCGAAGAAAAGGCCAGCCCTCTGGTCACGTGGGTGCTAATTTCTCGAAAAACTCGATGCGTGCTCGGACCCCATGGACCTAATGTTTCAACCCCAAACGGCTCAAACATATAACTTCCAATAAAGTTGTTATATTTTATGTTTGCAACGACATTACATACTTAAAACCCAACATACCGGCTGTCCTCTAAAAGCGATTGTCCGTTTCTGTTAACGACCAATAAATCTACCGAGCAGGAATCGAACAGGCCGTTTTATATTGTTACAGTTTTTCTTGTGACGTGCGATTAAACATTTGTAAGGAACCGTTCGTGGATGTGCGACAAGGGTGCTTTACACAATGGGTCATTCTGGCGTCTATTACAGTTATAACTTTGTTAGAATCATTATAAATATAATTTTCTCATGTTTTTATTTTAACGTTTGTAATAAATTGATCCTCTTTATTATTACGTGTTCTTGTCGAGTTGATGGACTATCATTATGGTTATAGTACCCAGCAGCATCAGTTGCAAAAGTGCAGGTGAACGGGCTCTTGGGGTACTCAAGCATGTGAGTTTGATTCTGATATACGAGAAAGACGGTTCTATAAATCCCCCTTTTCTAAGTTTTGTTTATTTAAATGTAATAATGAATCTAAATACTCGGTTTATTTCGTAATGTTACAAAAAAAAATACATGAATAAAAGAAAGCTCTATCTAAAACTCAATAATTGAATAACCAGTCATAGATTAATTTTATACAAGGCACTATAATAAGTTTGTAATCATGAATTGCACAAATAGGTACCTAGGTATAGTTACTGTATAAAATGTTACAATAAAATACCTCCCCACAATCTAGAACAGAAAGAGGTGAAATTCAAAACCTTTTATAAAACGCACACTATGCAGGCAGCCATATTATAGGTTGGGGGATTATATCGCTGATAAAAACCGGCCAAGTGCGAGTCGGACTCGCGCACGAAGGGTTTCGTACCTACCATTATCGCAGAAAACGGCAAAAAATCACGTCTGTTGTATGGGAGCCCCACTTAAATATTTATTTTATTGTGTTTTTTTAGTATAAGTTGTTATAGCGGCAACAAAATACATCATCTGTGAAAATTTCAATTGTCTAGCTATCACGGTTCATGAGATACAGCCTGGTGACAGAAGGACAGACAGACTGATGGATCGCGGAGTCTTAGTAATAGGGTTTCGTTTTTACCCTTTGGGTACGGAACCCTAAAAATGCTCGGTTCAACTCTAGTCCTGCTCCACTACCACTAGGGCACAAAAACAAGTGATAAGCAAAAAAGTTCCGAGGCCTTAGTGCGAGTTTTTATTCACGCTCAATCGCGTTAACGTAAACTACAATTTGTATTCAAACTGGATAAGCGCCGTCTGGTGACGGCAAGGCAAAACCTCTTTTTTTGTATATATTTTGACATAAGAGATCGTTTACGCTATCACGAGTGAGTACGTTAAAAAACTCGCACTAAGCACACTGAAGTATTGTTGGACCTACTGAAGACTGTATGAGTATATTTGTGTTGTATAAACTCAATTTATTTTAGTATTATATAACTGCACAGCACATATGCGAGTATTATGTACCAACTGTAAATCTATCATTTACTGTTCCTATGTGTCGTTTTTTGACTATACTAGTGTGCCCTGGCGGTTAATAGTGTGTCATGCTCTCTCTAATGTCTCTCTGATGGTGGCACATGTGTTGGATCATTCGGTTTCCTTCAAATCAAATCAAATCAAATTGTTTATTTGCTTAATACAGGTAGGTTCAAACAGATGTTACAGATAGGTATATAGTTCACTGTATCATTACCTAATAAGGTGTGCAAATATTTATATTAATGACAATCTATTTAAATAATTATTAAAATAACATTACAAAATAATTACACTCAAAAAATATAAAACAAAAGAAAATAAAATAAATTCAAAATACTACAAATGTCAAAAGTGAAATAAAATATAAAAATAAAATACAAAAATGTCAGATGAATTAAATTACATGTCATAAACATAACAATCATTATATTAAAGAGCTGTCAAAATTAATGCATGTCATACTATTTTTAATGTCATATTATTCAATGTCAATAAATTACTCTTACTATAGGTGTCTCTCTATCTATGTCTCTCTCTCTATCTTCATGATGGTTGATCTGAATGGTGCCAATCTATGTGTCATGTTCGTGAACGGGCGCCATCAGTTGGGATTGATCATAACTTAGCTGCCTCGGCCTGTTTTTAATTACCTATGTAATGTTATTTTTGTACCTGTTTTTTTTACTCTAGACGCTTTTACGTGCACGTCTTTTTACATCGTTCTCACATATATGTATTTTTTCAACAAGAAATGATGTAACCAAATACTTGTAATACACTTTTTCAAATGGACGGTAAAATCAAGTATTATAACGTTTATCTTTTTTTTTTGACGTTCAAAAGTTCCGCTTAATGGCTTAATTGAGTAAAGAAATTTTGATTTGATTTGAGTTTTCAACCAGTACTTCCTACCACCCATGAGCTCACCTAGTCTTATGAATGAACCCACGTCGTCACAAATGCATCTAAGTATCCTCGTTTTTCATCGTGACAAGCTCCAGTGAATCATTGCTTAGCTCGGATTACGGCAGTGTGCTCTCACCCTATCATTAGGGCACGCGTCCACGAGGCGATGCCTACCCGGCCTTGCACTGGCTATTTCTTTAAAGAAAGTGCTGTTTCATCCATCCATACTAATATTATAAATGCGAGTTCGTCTGTCTGTTTGCGACCTATTTACGACTTGATGGCTAGACGGAGTTGGACGAAACTTGGCACACGAGCAGAAACTTTATCTCGGGAATATGTTGCCTTGGGATATTTTCCGACTTTCACACAGGCAAAGCAGCTGGCAGAAGCTAGTTACATTCATCATCCTCATCAGCCTTTTAATGTTCCCACTGCTGGGACACATGCCTCCTCTTTGTGAGAGGAAATGGGCCGTAAACCACCACGCGTGCCGAGTGCGGTTTGGTGGATGTCACATGTCTTCGAATTTTTAGTTCTAGGCAGAGCCGGTTTTCTTACGATGTTTTTCTTCGCATTTAGTTACATTATTATTATAATTTTAAATTTTTCAATATACTCGTAGTACATCGTTCGTATGAAAGAGTTTGAAAACTAATTGCAGTTAGCAATATAGATCACTTTATCATACTTCGGCTACAGAAAAGTCACCTCTGGGAAACGAGTGACCGCTTGGAGTGTACCACGTTCGTTTACAATAACAGTGAGCCACAATGGTGCACAGACAGTGGAAGTATGTGAGAAATAAACATTATGTTTAAAACTGTTTGACTTTATCAAAACTATTTGGCACTATATCATAATTTCTCTTGGAATGTTAGTTACTAATTCACAGTTCTTTGTATTTTATGTAAATTGCATGTGTATATATTCAACACAATGTTAATTGTTATATGAATAAATGAAATTTAAGAGAAAAAATTCAATGACACATTTGTATGTCAGCTTTAATCAAATTAGTATAGAAATTAGAATTATTTGTGACCCCTGGAGCCGTTCGAGGACAGCTACAGTTTGTCGCACATTGCATGGCTGCGGTATACGATCGGAAAAGAAAGAGAAAGTGTCTGGTCACCTTCAAGTTGAGACGCTGTGGTACTCGTTTCGTTTTATTTGGAAGCTAGTTATTCTCTGTTTGATTAACTTTGATTATTTTAATAAACGCAGTGTACAGAACCAAGTATGTCAATGTCACATCATTTCACCACTATCCATATAAACACCCGATTTCTTATTCTTAGGTCCAATTTTTTGATACGTAGTTATCTCAACCAATGGCTAAATATTACCAATAGTTTTAAATTTCACTTAAATGCGTTTTTACCCGACTGCAATGAAAGGGATGGTTTTGGGGCGTATCTTGAAAGTATGTAGTATTCTTTATTATCTCATATCTTTCAAACCACTACACAGATTTATATAATTAATACATCGTTAGATACGACTTAACCACCCAAGTGTTTTTAGCTAAGTAACGTTAAAACTAAAAGTAACATGGCGGATTTTGGACGTCATATTGTAGGGTCCCAATTTTTGTTCTTCGGAACCCATTCAAAGTCAAAGTCAAAGCACTTTATTTCAAGTAGGCCAGTTACAGGCACTTTTGAATTGTCAAAAGACAAAATAAAATATTACAAAATTATGGTGCTACAGTCCCAGTAACAAGACATAATAACTGTGAAAGTACCGTAGATGCCCATTCCAAGGCGTAGATCTCTATGGAGAAGAACGGGCAAGAAACTCCATGGACACTCTTTTTCAATTAGGTAATTATTACAAATCATTTGTTACATCATTCATGTTGAGATTACACATTATGTGAGAACGATGTAGAAAGTTAAAAGTGTCCATAGTAAATATAAAAAGACAATTCAGAAATAAAATTAGAATCAATTAAAATAAACCATGGCAGCTAAGAGATGACCAGTCCCAACCGACAGCGCCTGTACACGAACATGACACATGTATCAGCACCAAAGACAAAGACAAAGATATTTTATTTCAAGTAGGCCACCAAGCGGCACTTTTGAACGTTAGGTACATTAAAATTTACAAGTTATAAAAGTTGATTCTACCGTGCATTCGGAAAGTAGCTTGTTATGGAGAAGAATGCACAAGAAACTCCATACTTACTCTTTTTAAAAAAGAAAAGTTTTTTTTACAATATTTAGTTACATATAAGTACATTCATTAATAAATTCATATATGTGAGGACAATGCACCCAGAACAGCACTACACACTATACTACGTACAGGCATAAAGTAATAAAAATACTCACACATGCACTGTGCAGTTATATAATAGAAGCTAGAAAAAAAAAAAGCATTTCACCATTCAGCTCAACCATTTTGAAGGGAGCTAAATGATCCGACACACGCGCCACCATCGGCGAGACATTTGAGTGAGCATGACATACTCTTAACCACCGGAGTCATTCAAGTCAATAGAAGACGTAGGTATCTAGACAATGATAGCTCTGAAGTACATGGTACTCACACAATGCTGGCTATGCTGCTATATAATACTAGAAAGATTGACTCTATATAATGCAAAGATAGTAGCAATCTTCATCAGCTCCGACAATAACAGTAAACGATACCTACGACAGTCTTACCAAAAAATAAAATTTAAAAAATACACATAAAAACGAAATTTAAAAATAATAATATTTAACCTGACAGCAAGCTAATTTTGGTAAAAGAACACGAACATTGTCTTGAGTTCAACACAGCGACCAACTATGCTTATCATTGAGTGCGGTATCAAAATGTAACCAACTATTAAAACCCCTTTTAATAGTTGGTTACAAAAATCTATACCATTTATGTATTAAAAAGTAATTCGAAGAAAAATTATAACCAAAAAGTTTTAAATAAAATAAGTTAATAAAAAAGTCAACAGCCCTACTGCTCAAGAAGCGAACTAAAAAGATGTAAACAACAAGAAAATCATGCTGTGCATTCCGAGGATCAGGTGGGCAGCCACCTCGCAAACATGTTTCCTCCGACTGCACAACTGCTTTTGATTTTTTTTCAAAAGTTTTTAACATCACAAATGATTAAATAATTAGGAGAGTTAATCATTTGAACATTTGTTAAACTAACAATTGATGAATAATCGCGTTTTACTGAAACTGAAAACCATTAGTTAGCATATGGTAACTACGAATAAAAAAACTGGTCCAAAGGGAATAAATCTAAACTTCCTAATAATAAATACCAGCATTGGTACTACAACATTGTGAATGGCCCATCCCTATTACTTCAGACCAGTGACGACAACCCAACGATGATAGTTTCCAACATTGCACCAGGTGCAACCCGTCTCTAGAACAAGGGCTCTTACTGCCGCCTCAGGTTCCATCTTAAGTGTAGTTTAGATCATTGAGATGCTGATTTGATTAGCATGATTGATACGTGTTTCATTAAGATGACGTTAGCTCCTTCCTTTGGGGAATTTGGTTCGAATTCAGATGTCTGTAGAAGGTTTTTAGGGTTCCGTACCCAAAGGGTAAAAACTTGGCCCTATTACTAAGACTCCGCGATCCGTCTGTCTGTCTGTCTGTCCGTCACCAGGCTATATCTCATGAACCGTGATAGTTAAACAGCTGAAATTTTCACATATGATGTATTTCTAATAACAAATACTAAACACAGAATAAAATAAATATTTAAGTAGGGCTTCCATACAACAAACGGTTTTTTGCCGTTTTTTGCGATAATGGTAGGAACCCTTTGTCCGACTCGCACTTGGCTGATTTTATTACTCGAATATTGCGCCTTTCGTTGCCGAACACGCAAGGACACAACGATAAGTTTCATCGCATCCTTTTTTTAACTGCCTTTAAAAAGGAGGAGGTTCTCAATTCGACCGTATTTAAAAAAAATATGTTTGATATAAATCTGTGTAGTGGTTTGAAAGATATGAGGTAATAAAGAATACTACATACATTCAAGATACGCCCTTCCATTGCAGTCGGGTAAAAACGCATTTAAGTGAAATTTACTAGGTGAACCTATTTTAATGATTCGTTTTTTATAATAATAATAAATTTGGTGATGATCTGATGAGTGAGTGAGAGCAGTGTTGGCCGTAGCGACAGCGCCTCAGAAGTTGTACGTCGTGATTTACTTTGTGTAAATTATTCATCATCTCTGCTCTCAAAACGGTGAAGGAAAACATCTAGAAGAAACCGGCATGTCCTAGAACCAAAAATTCGAAGACGTGTGAAATCTACCAACCCGCACTGGGCTCGCTAGGTGGATTACGGCAAATTCCCTCTCACAGAGAGAAGGCCTGTGTCCCAGCAGTGGGAACATTAAAAGGTTGATGATGATTGTCACGTCGTGCCTGACTGCGGTAGCCTTTGCAATCCTATATCAGCAGAATAATTTTTTTTCACTACTTATACGATCGCAGTTTGATCAAGGTAATAAAGCGTATATTTTGTGACTTCTAGTATCATAATATCTATGCCGCATACAATTCATGAACATTGACTCGGATCTATCAAGAGGTTTAAACTACAGCAGATAATAATTTTCAGGTTTGGCTAAGTACCTACCGTTGACTTAATATCTACTGAATAGCTACGCCGCTGTCGGGTATTTTTTTTCTACTAACTAAAAAGGGGGCAACGTGTTTTCTTATAAATTTCTAGATCTACGCCTGAATTATCAATGTAATACTGACTCGTGATACGATCCATCCTTGTAAGCCAATAAAGTGTGAGTTGGTTACCTGAAAATAAAAAAAAAACAAAATTAATATTTATGATTTGTTTGATGACATGTGTAAGAAAAACGACGCAAATCCTCGAAAAGGGTAGTTGTACTCATCTTTATGAATAACTTTTTTATGGGATCAAAACTGATATCACGAAATTATTTCACTGATAAAGCGCTACTTCAGTTTGATAAGTTACTTTATTATCTCGGAAAAATTCACGTTTTTGGGCAAAATTCGCGGGAAAAGCTACAAAAAGACCTATCATCTTTTAAAAGAATATCGCAAATTCGTGGCACCTCCGTATTTTTCTCGACGCCTCATAGCATGGCAACTTCCAACCTCACTTCTGCCAATATTTTTATCTTCTCCAAGTCTACCTACTGTTACTTTGTACGACCGGAACAAATGGCGCCAATAACAGGCGGCTGCACAGAACGGCCGTAATTGATACCAGTCATTTACTGTAATGATCGGGAAGCCTCCAAGGTGTAAATGAAAGCCGGAACTAGACTGCAAATTATGGTGTTTAGTGGCAGACTGTTCCGTGAAAGGTGATGATTTTTCGGCACAGTAGCAAACCAGAGTACTGACACAATATACATGTGAACCAACAGTACAGAAACTACCTTCAAACGCTCGAAACGGAACACTCAAGCAAGCGTGCGCATCGACGAGACCCCTAAGCAGCGTCCGCAGAGCTGCCAGTAGTGCGAGCCGCTTATAGGGGTCTCGTTGATGCGCATGTTTGTTTGAGTGTTCCGTTTCGAGCGTTTGTAGGCGTTGTTCTATAACTATACTGTGGTACTTATCGGTCCTGTGGGTCTCGCATTTACCAGATTCCTGCAGCCTTAACCAGGACATTGGTCCATTTAGAGGGAGGCCTTTCAGAGTGCCGACGCTTGGGGGAGGTCTATGTCCAGCAGTCGACGTTTTCCGGCTGAAATGATGATGATGATTTGGATTAGAGCCAGTTTTGGCAATAGTCTCGCCCCTGACTTAAACATGACTGCTGAAATGTGAGTATACTATAGATACACCTCTCCCTAACTCTTCGAAGAGCCTCAAAGTTAAATGAAAACCTGACCTTATCTTGGTATTACGGTTGTATGTTCGTCTTCCTTCTGCCCTTGTCCCATGTTACTTGGGATCGGCGCAACACGTTTTCTTCTTCCATACGGTCCTGTCCCCCGTCACGCTATCACTGACTCCCTTTTCCTTCATATCACACAGTCCATGCATCTTTTCTTTGGCCTTCCTCTCGCTCTCCATCCATCCACATTTATATTCATGACTCTTTTAGTATCATTCGTTTTATACTTCCTCATCACATGACCATACCAGGACAAACTGTATATTCATGTGATATATTTCAACTTTTCTGTTGTATGTTGTTAGAGAATTTTTCGTAAAGGGTGTTTTGTTGATCGAGCGTCAATCTATCCGCCTCATCATCATCAGCCTTTTTATTGTTCCCACTGCTTGGAAACAGGCCTACTATCTGAGGGAGAGGGAATGGGCCGCAATCCACAAAGCGCGCCCAATGCGGATTAGTGGATGTCACATGTATTCGAATTATTTATCCGCCTAGCCATTCCCAACTAAATGTCCTGTATGGTCGGCTTCCCGTCTAACCGAATAAAGCTAAATTCCAGTAATTTACATGAAACGCGTGCCTATCTGTCCTTCAAAACCCGATAACTGGGACAACGTCATCGTGTTTGGTGAGTTTCTTAATCACCTAAGGCTGTGGTGAAAAATTAACCAGCGACGATTAGTTAGCGGTTTTGTCTGTTATGTCTAGACTTAGATATATTGTGAAGTCTTTTTCAACACATAAGAGCTTTATTTAAAAAAAATCTTTTGCAAAAACAATAAGAAAATCATGTATCCTCCACATGTTCGCGAGCTGGCTGACCAAAACCTGATGTATCCTCTGACTGCACAGCATGATTTTCTTCTTGTTTACATGTTTTTAGTTATTTAAGCAGTCGGGATTTTTATTTTTTTTAATTAATTTTTTATTTATAACTTTTTAGTTACTTTTTTTTTTTGAATTATGTTCATTTAAACATAAAGTGTTATTTTTGAAATCACCTCATAAAACCCTTTATTTTGATACCCAACACGATGGGTTTGGACGAAAAAACAATGTTGGTCCCCCACAATATGGCGCCCAAAATCAGTCATTTTAATATTTTCCAATTTTAATGTTGTGACACTCGCAGGGTTAAGACGAATCGATTGACGTAAGAATCATCAAAATAGGCCAACGCGTTTGGACTCCACATACATAGACTGATAAACACATTACCCTCCTTTGGCAGTCGGGTAAAAAGGGAACCATAGGTTTTAGTAATTTGGTAAATACAACAACTATTTTCTAATCTAATCCTTAATTTATTTCTAGAAAACAGCTTCTTATTCATATTAATCAACTTAGCTATTACTACATCCCCTCTATGATCACACTAAAACCCTGGGCAGATTTAAGAGTTAGCAGAGTGTTCTTCGATGCAAACGGGCCATCCAAGACCCACCGCCTATAGTGAGAAGCAAGCTGTGGAAAATAGCTCACCTACCACCACCCGATTTCTTGAAACCCCAGAAACACCTGCCACCTGAACGTGAACTGCAGTGGCCTGTATGGAAAGCATTCAATCGTTTGCGCACCCAAGTAGGCCGCTGCAAACACAATTTGGCACTATAAGGTTTTATAGACCCGTCTGATACCCAGTGTGAGTGCGGTGCCCCTTTGCAAAATATGGCCATACTGAGTGTCCCAAGTGCCATACTGAGTGTCCCAAGTGTACTTCTGCACTTTGGAAGACCTTATGCTCGCCACTGGCGCCGCAATGGCTGGCCACCTACTGGGCCCAAAATTTATAAAGAGTATTCCTTCGACTCAAAAAGAAGAAGAAGCTTTTTCGAATGCAATCAAGAAATCGATCGTCTAGCAACCTTTCAGAATATGTTTCCGGGCATATCTTCCTGCTAACGAAACCCCATCAATCGGTTCAGTGGTTCCCGAGATTAACGCACACAGCTGTAATAACAAGCTGACGATTTCACCGTTATTTATACGGGTATGTAGATATGTACTAGGTAAATGTACGAAGCTTCGATTTGCTAAGAGAGTGGTGATATAGGTTGCAAGACTTATTGACATGGGTTCCTTATTACTGCCAGAATGATATGCGTTATCATTGTGAGCTTACTGTATTTGTTTTATATTTTTGTATCATCCGCTTCAGACCTTGGTTTCCGTACGTCATGACCTAGGTAACCACTGAAAATCAGCGCCGTGCTGTGAGTCCCCACGGCACAGCATTATGCTGAGTGGAAGCCTTCTTTCCACAACCACGACATGCATCTGCTTTTACTTATACTCGCATTGTTAGGGTTCCGTACCCAAAGGGTAAAAACGGGACCCTATTACTAAGACTCCGCGGTCCGTATGTCTGTCACCAGGCTGTATCTCATGAACGGTTATAGCTAGACAGTTGAAATTTTCACAGATGATGTATTTCTGTTGCCGTTATAACAACAAATACTAAAAACCGAATAAAATAAATATTTAAGTGGGCTCCCATACAACAAAATTGTTTTTTTTTGCCGTTTTTTGCGATAATGGTAGATACGGAACCTTTCGTGCGCGAGTCCGACTCGCACTTGGCCTTTTTTTTGTCTTTTTTACTTTTGTAACATAATTTAAAAACTACTAATAACACTATCGTTATGGGTTTAGTTTTCAAAATCTACTATCACTGTTCTTGTTCTTGTAGTATAATGTTTGTATGTCGTTTTGTGGCAATTGAATACTTATTCTTTCTTTCTTCTTCTTCTATATGTGATTATTGCCATCAGCGGAACAGAAAATGTTCACATTTTAAAATATTTAGAGGTTTTAGCTAATATTACAGATAGGCAATTTCCCCATGTTAAAACAAGCAAAATTTAAAAAACCCCCGTCACATTTATTTATCATGCTACATAATTTATCTACCAGTAGACACGCTTCGATCTACAATATATTCAACACGTAATTGTGATACGATATCTTGCGAAAACACCCCGATTCAAACAGTATAACGCCCATAAGTTTTGCATTGCTGAACCGATTTTAATCAGCCATAGCTAAGAACACTTGATGAAGTCAGCATTCAAACTAAAAAAAAATGTAAAAAATATCGGTTCATCCATTTAGGAGCTATGATGACACAGACAGATACACAAACAGGTACACACGTGAAACTTATGCCACCCCTCTTTTTCCGTCGCGGGTTACTAAGTACTGCGGTGTCCGGCTAGACTGGAAGCCGACCCCTACATAATTGGCAAACTGCTAGGCAGATTAATTGGTTATAAAGATATGTCTTTTCTTTATTTAGGAGCTCGTGGCTAAATAATAACAGCCGCTCTGGTTGATCATCAAGGTTAAGCAACGCTTGACGAGGTCGGTCCGTGGATGGGTGACCATTTCAACATACCGAGTTTCCACCGTGCCTTGGCAAGCACGTTAAGCCGTTGGTCCCGGCTGTCATTTGAAGATCTTTGTCAGTCGTTACGGGTAGTTTGAAGTTGTGGAGGTCAGATAGGCAGTCGCTCCATGTAAAACACTGGTACTCAGCTGAATCTGGTAAGACTGGAAGCCGACCTCAATATAGTTGCGAAAAGGCTACGCAGATTGATGTCTTTTATCTATACTAATATTATAAAGCTGAAGAGTTTGTGTGTTTGAACGCGCTAATCTCAGGAACTACTGGTTGGCATTGAAAAATAATTTTTGTGTTGGATATTCCATTTATCGAGGAAGGTTACGGGCTATATATGACCAATAGGAGCAGAGCATAAATGAAAAATGTTGCAAGACGGGCAAAATTATTCCATTTTGAGAGCTTCCGTTGCGTGCGCTGCGTAAGCGGTTAAAGTTACGCAACATTCATGTATGTAAGCTAGGGTGGGTAGGTAGCCAGTTGACAGGAGCGAAGCCGCGTAGGACAGCTAGTTTATTTATATGTTTACAAAAGTTATACTATCGCTATGGGCCATAGGATAATTTTAAACGAACACGAAAAATTCACGATTTGGGACAGTCTATGGGGGAGAAGTCGCAGTAAGACAAAGATACAGTCTTCATTAATATCATCAGCTTTTGCAAGTGACAGATTAAACAAACCGAAGTGTGTGTGTTACTTTCATCTAGTATTATATTATCTGTGCTTTCATATTCTCCGAAAAGCACAGCTTAATTACAATAAGGTTCACACAAGATTGATGTGATCAAGAGATGTGTAACTTTTATGGTGTACAATAAAGTATATTCTATTCTAGCGATGTAAATAGTTTATAATAATATGTATAACTTGCTTATCGGGGAATATTAAAGTGTGTGTGTTTGTTACTTTCATATTCTCCGAAAACCACAGTTAAATTCCAAAAAGGTTCACACAAGATTGATATACGTAACTTATCATACAAGACTATAACGAACTTAAGTAGGAAACTGCAAAGCGCAAACGTGGCTGATTTGCATTGCAAATCGCGGCACGTCGCGTTGCAACCCGTATGCATCGCTACAGTAAGTGATTTTAGGACATTTGCAAAGTTCGTGTCAGGCTTAGTCTACTTGCAGTGGCTTGGGTTTGATTTCCACATTCTTTTACTGTGTTTTTTTAACTCTGAGTGCTTTGTATTTTAAGTTATAATTTTTAAGTGAAACTGGCTCTTAGCTTTTGGTAATAAATCATGACGTTATGTAAAGTGCAGTGTAGTAAGTTTGCTCTAAAAATGTAAAAAAAAAACAATAATAGAATAAGCATAATAAAACTATAATATTCCCACTATTGGGATATGAACATCTTCTCTAGGAGAGGTGCAAAAAATTACATTAATAAAAAAAACATTTTGCTGATTCTTTGATGACATTAAGTTAATCAGTTAAACTGCTTTCAACCAGAAGGTGTTTTGCAAAGGTAAAGATCAACTGAATGCAGAATCAAATCAAGAATTGCCAAAATAATTCAAATCTATTTGAGTACCAGTCAACTATCGATATCCCAAAGTCTGTCCGTGCTGAAATCCATTGAAATCAAGTCACAGGAACCAGTCTACCAATACTGGGAGACAATTACATTGGAAGTGCAGACGCTGCACCCTTATAATTTGACCAAACGGATCTACCAAACGCTCTAATACCGAGAGATCCCACCACAATAGCCCTCCAGTGAATACGACATAGAATAGTATATGAATGGAGGTCGCAACCACAACCAGTTTTATCTAAAATTCTAAACTAATCTTATAATGATGTAAAATTGTTGTTTTTTTTGGAAAAGGTAATAACTAATTACACATTTTTTTTCACTTACAGGAAACTACACTTTTATCCCTTAAAAATACACGATTCTCTTAGGATGGGCAACGAGAACGAAACCCCATGAAAAGGTTCATTAAAAGCGAGTAAACGATCTATCAATTTACGATATGAAATAGTTTGTGTCATTGTCCACATGCTTGACTAGCATAGTGATTCCAGCAATGATGGTGAAGAGAGTCACAAGATTCTGTACAAGCATAGTGAATTAATTTGTTTTTTAAATCAACATAAAAAGAAACAAAAAAAACTATTTATTTCAGATTAACGGAATCCATAGAATGTTAGTACAGTAAACATAACAAACAAATAGGGTTAGTAACTAAAATTAAAGAAAACAAAGACATTTATTTCATCGTGTGGGCCCTGACCCAGTGTTGGACGTACCGCAAGTCCAGCCTATCCGCTATAACGGCCAGGATGCTGTTGGTGCTGGCACGCAGTCTGCAGAGCGCCGCGGCGAATCGTTTGCGAAGCACGGCGTGAAGGCCGTCTACGTGCGCGTCCGCGAACATGCCCGACGCACTGCACTAGCGCGGCAGCCCCAACAACACCCTGAACGCGTTGTTGTACTGGACGCGCAGAGCGCTGAACGATCGTTGCGTATAACGGGCCCACAGGCTGCACGGGTAAAGCGATGTACAGTGCGCTCTACAGAGTGTTATTTTAACACTCGCAGCACAACGCTTGAACCTGTGAGCATATTTAACATAACCTTTGAGTACGACAAACTTCTCATAAGTTTTTCTATGGTAAGTTGGTTACAACACAACAACCGTTTCTCCACCACTGTCAATCTATCTCCTATAATCCGTACTTCAGATTCTGATTTCTTCTTGTTTCAGGTCTTTATTAATTGACGGTCTTTGAAATGTGAAAGGAAGTTTAACTGATTAGATCTTATTACATTGTACCTATGTTTTAACAAATACATAATTAGAATTGAACCTAAATAATTCCGCGCACACAAATTGGTTGCAGAAGATATACCGTGAGTACTCCATTTCATACCTTACTCCATGGTCCGAGGTAAATCCGCAGCGCGTCCTACAGATAGTTTGCATTCAGAATAGAACGGACAATCGAATGATAAACAGATTGAAAGGATTAGTTGTAGAGAAGCGTGTGTTGTGATAGGATAGGACAAGTATCGATATACGATATATATATTTTGGGATGGGTATGGGATCTACCTCCTAGCGGTCCATCCCGGGCAACGGCACCACAGGCTTGCCTGTGGTACGGCTGAACGATCCCACTTAAGCGGTGGTAGGCTCCGCAAGGGGCTGCCTGGCTCGCGACCACCATCCCACCGGAGTCCGGCGCCAAGCAGCTTGCTGTGTTCCGTCGGTGTGTGGGACTGCCAGTGCCTTTGGGGGAGAAGGAGGATGTCAGTTGCGCTGTTCAGAACCGGTCTTGGTCTCTGGGAAAAACTTGCCGGATAACTCATTTTGGAGGGTAGCGGGATCCGAAGCACGGTGCCAGCCGTTGGCCGACCGCAGTCAGTAGGGGGCCCAAGTAGCACGCCAGCCACGTGCCAAAGGCTGCCCCGCCAACTCGCGAAAAATCCCGGTATGCTCCACCGTGCCAGCTGGCGACTGGATGGGAGGACCCGGTGGCCATATCCGGGGGGGTTCGGGCGTCCCCGCAGTCTCCAAATGAGTTCCCCATAGGTTGGGTTATCTCTAGTGTTCCACTTGGTTCACTGAGCAGCGCCTCGACAGTTCGACTTCTTCCCCAGCAAACTCTTGAACAAATGACCAAAGCAAAAAAGAAGAATATGGTGAAACAACGGCTGCACTTCCTCCCACTAAAAGTGCACCTCACTAACATCAGGGGGTTGCACTCTAATCTCGATCCGGTCCACCACCACCTTGAGACCGAGAAGCCGCACCTGTTTTTCCTAACGGAGACGAAGATAACAACCCCGTCGGACGTGGCGTACCTCAACTACCCGGGTTACTCTCTTGAACACAAGTTCAAGAAGCAAGCTGGGGTCTGTGTGTACGTCCGCGATGACATTTGTTGTCGTCGTCTCCGTTGCTTTGAGAAATCGGGTTTTTCTGCTATATGGCTGCTTGTGGACACTGGCGTGGAGAAATCTCTCTACATCGGCGTCTACCGATCGCACGCCGGTGACCAGGAGACGACAGCGCTCTTTAATTGCCTCGTGGAGTCGGCTGACTTAGCCCAGCAAAGGTACCCAACAGCGAAGCTTAATTTTCTGGGGGACTTTAACGCCCATCATAAAGAGTGGCTGTACCCGTACCGGAAAACTGACCATGCCGGGTTAGAGGCGCGCAAGTTTTCTCTATCGCTAGATCTAACCCAGCTGGTGAATGTGGCAACGCGGGTACCGGATGTTGACGGCCATACACCCAACTGTTTAGACCTTCTCCTGACAACTGATCCGGACAGTCATTCGGTGTCGGTCTCAGCCCCGCTGGGAACGTCTGACCACTGTCTGGTGAAATCCGTGTCGACTTGCTCTCCTCCAGATGAGAGCCCTAGAGGCACGAGGCGAGTATGGCGATACGAGTCAGCTGACTGGGACGAGATGCGGCACTTTTTTGCGTCTTATCCTTGGCGGCATGTGTGCTTCTCCTCGAGTGACCCCTCGAGCTGTGCCGACGCGGTTGCGGATGTGATTCGGCAGGGAATGGAATATTTCATTCCATTTTCTGACATTCCGCTCGGTCACAAATCCCGCCCTTGGTATAATGCAGAATGCGCCCACGCTGAGGCCCGAAAAGAATCTGCCTACCAAGCCTGGGTCGGGGCCCGTGACCGCAAAGTAAGAGCACGTAGGGTTCGCGCGAGGAAAAGAGCCTTTAATTCTGCCACCAAGTTCTGCAAGCGGGTTCTGCGTCGGGCACGTTTTGACCGCATTGGACGTATTGGGGCCAAGCTGGCATCGCACCCTCCGGGTAGTAAACAGTTCTGGTCCCTGTCTAAAGCGGTTGAAGCGAATTTCTGTCAACCCACTTTACCTCCAATGCTGAAACCTGATGGGTCGCTGGCTCACTCTGCGAGTGAGAAAGCAAATTTATTTGCATCTCTCTTTGCTAGCAATTCGCGTCTGGAGGCTGGCTCCAAGCAACCACCTACTATACCTCACTGTGACTCTTCGATGCCGGAGATCGCTGTGCACACTAAAGAGGTCCGGAGAGTATTGTCCAGTCTAGACGTGAATAAGGCCAGCGGGCCTGATGGCATTCCAGCGAGAGTGCTGAGGCAGTGTGCGCCTGAACTGTCTCCTGTATTGACACGCTTGTTCCGCCTCTCTCTTGTAAAAAGAACGGTGCCGAAATCCTGGAAGCTTGCAAATGTGCAACCAGTGCCCAAAAAAGGCAACCGTGCAGACCCTGCCCATTACCGTCCGATCGCCATTACCTCCATTCTGTGCAAAGTTATGGAAAGGGTACTGAACAGAAAGTTGCTGACCTACCTTGAAGACAACAATCTCCTCAGTGACCGTCAATATGGCTTTCGCCGGGGACGGTCAACTGGCGATCTTCTTGTGTATGTCACGCACTGCTGGGGCGAAGCCATCGAGAGACACGGCGAAGCACTTGCTGTATCGCTTGATATCTCGAAGGCCTTTGACAGGGTCTGGCACGCGAGTCTACTTAGTAAGCTTCCTGCTTATGGCATCCCTGCTGGTTTTTGTAGCTGGATATCAGACTTCCTCAGTGAACGGTCGATCCGAGTAGTCGTTGACGGCTGCTCCTCTGACCTTATGGCTATTGATGCCGGAGTTCCTCAGGGGTCTGTTCTCTCTGCAACTCTTTTCCTGCTGCACATCAATGACCTTCTTCAGCCTGGTATTGTTGGGTACGCAGATGACAGTACTGTTTCAGAGAGATACTTGTCCAGCGCAAAAACCAGCGTGGATGAAGTTCGTTCCTTGAGAGAGGCTATGGTGGAGCGGACAGATTTGACCTTAAGCCTTGTCTCCCGGTGGGGTGATGACAATCTGGTCTCCTTTAACGCCTCCAAAACACAGGCGTGTCTTTTTACCGCTAAAAGGAGTCTTTTCGATCAAACTCCTACTTTTCGGGGTGCGTCTGTTCCTGTGACTGATCGGCTCGAGCTCCTAGGCATGGAGTTGACATCCAGTCTCAACTTTGGCGCCTCCATTGAGTACAAAGCCCAAATTGCGGCCAAAAAACTAGGCATCCTAAATAAAGTGAAGCGATACTTTACGCCTGGACAGCTTTTAACCCTATACAAAGCGCAAGTCCGATCCTGCATGGAGTATTGCAGCCACCTTTGGGATGGCTCAGCTAAATATCAGCTTGCCGCGCTTGACTCGGTGGAACGCAGAGCCAGGAGGCTCATTGGCGACGTTGACCTGGCGGGTGCCAGGCTTCACAGCTTGGCTCATCGCCGCAAGGTTGCCTGCTTGTCGGTCTTCTACAGACTGTACTTCGGTGAGTGTGCTGAAGAACTCCACGACCTCATCCCACCAGCCCCCTTCTACCATCGGACATCTAGACGTACTGCAAGTTATCATCCTTACCTTGTTGCCATTCCACCAATTCGCACCAAACGCTTCCAAACATCCTTCATAATGCGCACAGCGAATGAATGGAACTCGCTACCTGCGTCAGTGTTTCCGAACGCATTCAACCCGAATCTCTTCAAAGTTAGAGTGAACAGGCTTCTTCTGGGTAAGCTCACTCCATCGTAGACTCTGTCTCTGTCACCTTTGACCTAGACTAGAGTCAAGAGCAAACCCATCACAAATAAAAAAAAAAAAATAAAAAAATACCTTCGTCTGAGTGACGGAGTGAATGGAAACTGGTATTGAATGAGGTTTGTAGGAAGTCTGTTTAAAGTTCGACCAACTTAAGGTGCCTCCCCGAGCAAAACGCCGCGCTAGTCGTTTTTGTGCAGTTTTAAGAGCTATGTACTCTTTATTTAAAAAGAAATATCAATTAATAAAAATACATTAAATTTCTACTTAAAGTTGATTCTAAAATAATAGTACACTTTTTTTTTAAACAGGTATATTTTTCACTAATCTCCTTTCAACAAAACCATAAAAACGTAAAATAATTATTGATAGCATGCATCTCCTCGTAAAGTGTTCATTAATTATTTTTTATAGAATACTAACACTAATGTATAGACAATTTGATAACGAACCTTTTGTAAGTTTAATTTTTTTCAAAAGACCAATATTCGATTTTATAAAGATTTTATTCTAAAATCTGGGCGTATTCACAACCGTAATTCATGCGCCACCAGTGCCGCTAGGCCAATAGTAATGTTCATATCTCATGCTGATTTTTTGGTCAGGGTACGGCCTTAACTGTGAATTATGAGTGGCGCTGTTCGTCACCATTTCACCAAAAATAAACAAAAACCGATGTTATGTCCCATTCAAAATATAAGTGCCAAAAACGTCCGATTCACAGATAAGTTGGTAGGAGTGTACCAAAATTGATACCAAAAAACTCTAATCGTGCTTATTTAAGAAAATATTAAGTTCATCTTGCAAATCAATACTGAACAAACAAAATGTTCATGGAATCACGTCGATCACATGCTGAGATAGGAGCCTTTTTGGTCTCGCACGGGGTTTTTATTTTTAATTTTGTTTAATTTTAAGCCGTTTTGTCGTGTCTCCTGTCATCATCATCTGCCTAGCCTTTTTCCCAACTATATTGGGGTCGGCTTCCAGTCTTACCGGATTCAGCTAAGTACCAGTGTTTTACTTGGAGCGACTGCCTATCTGACCTCCACAACCCAGTAACTGGGTAACACGGTAGCCCTTGGCAAGACTGGTGTCAGATCTCAAGCTTCTGACTACCCGTAACGACTGTCAAAGATCTTCAAATGACAGCCGGGACCAACGGCTTAGCGTGCTTTCCGAGGCACGGAGGAAACTCGGTTTGTTGAAATGGTCACCCATCCACGACCAACCTCGTCAAGCATTGCTTAACCTTGATGATCGACCCGTGCGGCTGTTATTATTTAGCCACGAGCACCTCTACCAAGAAACTCTAATCGTTCTTATTTAAGAAAATGTTATTTAAGTTCATCTTGCGAATCAATACTGAACAAACAAAAATGTTCATGGAATCACGTCGATTTCAGTCTGTCTGAAATCGATTATCTTCGAAATGACGTGGTCTATAAAGTTTATAGTTAGTGCTGGCCTAGTTATTAATCCGGTTCTTCTTCTTCCTCGTGTCAACGATTTATTTTAATATTTTACTGACTTAAAAAAAAGGTGGTTATCAATTCGATACGTACGTATGTAATATTGTTGAAACTGCACAATATTCACATTGTGTTACTCTATGTGGGCTGCCAAATGTCATAAGTGTATGTATGTTTGTATGTATGTATGTTTGTCCACGCATTTCATCGAAACTACTTATCGGATCGTGATCATTCTTTTTGTGTTGTATTGATTATCTCTAACTTAGAGAATAGTGCAAGTTTCATCAAAATTGGTCTTGCATTTTTCATTTTTTTTTTTGATGGGCTCTCGCTTGATTACTATCTCACCTGATGGTAAGCGATGATGTGGTCGAAGATGTAGCACGCTTGCCTAGATGAAACCTATTCACTCTCGACTTAAAGACTCCCAGGTTTTAGCTATCAGGAAACACAGACTTCAGCAGGGAATTCCACTCCCGGCCGTACACACAATAAAAGTTTGGATGGAATGTCCACCATGTACCGATGACGCATCGCCGTACGTCTTGTAGTCCGATGATGGAAAGGGGTAGGATGAATTAGTTCATGCAATTCCATCGCACTCTCCCCGAAATGTAACCGATAAAAAACCGCCAGGCTGGCAACTCGGCGACGGTGTTCAAGGCTCTGGAGCCTAGACTCGACCAGTATCTCATTGCCGATGAGCCTCTTGGCCCGTTTTTCGATCGACTCTAGTGCATCCAGCTGGTACTTGACAGATCCGTCCCAGAGATGAGAGCAGTACTCCATGCATGACCGAACTTGTGCTTGATACAAGTTGAACAACTGTTCTGATGTGAAGTACCGTCTCATCTTTGCAATGATCCCCAACTTTTTGGCAGCCAATTGAGGGTCGATGTCAACGTAACGCTAACTATGGAGCATACAAACGAATTCCTTAGCGACAAACAGCACGAATGTGTAATTTGAGTTATTATGGGTATTTTGTCAATATTTTAGGTACCTCACTATAGAACTTGCTCATTTTTACTGCTGGTGTACTAAAACTAAAACGACAGAAACTAAAAACATTTTCCCAAAAAAATAAACGGACTTCAAAAGCAAAACACTAAAAAGTGCAAAATAACTTTCGTTTCGGAAGTCGGTGTTGCAAAACGTTTATAAAAACAAAGAGGTACCAAAGTCACCGACATCCGAAATGAAAGTTATTTTTATATTAGGTACTCGACCTTTGCGAAGCCAGCGCTCTCGCATGATGCAGGTATTTTTGTATAGGTAGCAAGACACAAGTTTTTAAAACATTTTTTTCCAATGAAGCGTTTTCTATTTTACTTTGCTTATTTTTTGTTCCTAATAATTTTTTCCATGTAAAAAAACTGTTATTCAGAAAATCCACCAATAAGAAGATCAGTACATGGGTGACCGAGCGGCTCGGGTTAAAATAGAGAACCCATATTTTTTCGAGAAAAGAAAGAAAAGAAAGTAAAATATTTATTTGTGACCCGCACAGGAGACACGAGATATAAATATAAATAACCCCGTGCGAGACCAAAAAGTTGATGCCACGGACACATTCACGGAAACGGAAAACGAATTTTCCCATATATAAGACCTAGCCAGATCGATTTTTCGCCCCGAAAACCCCTATATTGCAAATTGTATCGAAATCGTTAGAGTCGTTTTCAACAACCTGATTACAAATACATAATAATCAAATATTTAATGGCTCGTTTAATAGTATATTAATTATAGGAGGCAATCCACTAATTAGTAGATTATAGGAGGGTAATCCCAATGAAGCGTTTTGTTACAGATAAATTCAGAATTGTTGCGAGAAAATTAGATATCTCACAGACAAGCTAATCCAAAGCACAGATAATATAACAGATGCCTCATCCCATACAAAGATACCGTGCCGACGTAATTAGCGTTTTTCGTCTGATTAAACTAATTATTTTATGTACATCGATCGCGTTCGGTTCCGTTCCACGGCGATAGATATAGGGTGTTAGCAGCAATTTACAAGTAAAAGGGTTTACTTACAACCACACACACATCTTCAGCCTATTATTGTTCCCACTGCTGGGACACAGGCCTCCTCTCTGTGAGGGAATGGGCCGTTATCCACCACGCGGGCCCGATGCGGGTTGGTGGATGTCACATGTCTTCGAATTTTTGGTTCTAGGACATGCCGGTTTCCTCACGATGTTTTCCTTCACCGTTTTGAGAGCAGTGGTGATGAAATCATTTACACAAAGTAAAGCGCCTGCCTGGGCTCGAACCCACGACCAACAACTTGTAAGTCGCTGCCGATACCACTGGGCCACCACTGCTCTCAAGGGTTTACTCGGTTCGTGAATATTTTTTTCTTTAAATACAGTGACGATTTGTTTTATTGTATTTTTTTGTACGTTTTTACAGTTTCATTGCACCAAAATGGGTTTCAATACAAATCTAAACAATCGAGTAGAATGCCTCAGAAATTAAAAACCGTCATCAATTTTAAATGATCACATCACACATCACATCATCAGCCTATTAATGTTCCCACTGCTGGGACACAGGCTTCCTCTCTGTGAGAGGGAATGGGCCGTAATCCACCACGCTTTCATCACCACTGCTCTCCAAACGGTGAAGGAAAACATCGTGAGGAAACCGGCATGTCCTAGAACCAAAAATTCGAAGACATGTGACATCCACCAACCCGCACTGGGCCCGCGTGGTGGATTTTAAATGATCAGTTCAAATAATCTTTGAAATGTGAATTAAGAGCCCAATATTCCATAATTTTGTTGATTAAACAAGAACTTACAATTTTATTTTAAATTTTCCAATTCAATAACAAATCAGTGCATATCGCAATATATATTTGAACCAAATTTTCTTTCTTAGCGCTGGGACCCCGTGCCCAAACTAAATACGTGAGTGGTCAAAGGTCAAACACTGATATTATTATTAGCCCAGAAATCGCCCTACCTAACTACAGTTCACTCTGACGTGACATTAAGCTTGAACCGAGACCTTGACTGAAAACTATACCGCCGTGACTGCCAGACTTTTCATTCCATAGTTCAAGGTTAAATGCTTGCATTTACCAGCATAGCGTGATATGAATTGATTGCAGCCCCATTAAACTGTTCATAGTAAATTAGATAAGTAAGGGTTTAAAAATAACTTTAAAGTTTTGAGGTCATGTCCATTTATTTATTTAGCCAAACTACTAAATCAAGTGCACGTGTAATGGACGAAGGAAGGAAGGAGGAAGCTTAAGGAAAACTTTTGTAAATATTGTTACAGGATGCGTTATGTAATCTCTGCCTTTGTAACCGACTTCCCAATAAGGAGGAAGTTCTATGTTCGACTGTATATGTGTATGTATTTTTATTTTTTTGATGTATTTTCACCGATTTCTCCGTCTATTGTGGACCGATTTTGAAAATTCTTTTTGTTTGGATAAACAGGGAGGATTCCCGAGGTGGTCCCGTTGTCACCAAGTCAGAATATGATGACAATATCCCATGGAAATCGAGGAAACATACTCCCGGTATAAAAAGTATTCTATGTGCTATTCACTAGCTAGCACACCACACACATACACCCCTCAACACCACACACATACACCCCTCAACACCACACACACACACTCATACACAGGAACTTCTGATTTTCCTAATTTATGTTTTTTAAATATTGTAACCTTAGCTTACTCACCAACCGTTTTCTGATCTCTAATGTTATCATTGTTTACTCGTCTATGCTACTCTTATCTGCAATTGTAATTGTTTATAAAAAGCGATGTGAGGTGGAGGCCTGGTGACCTGTAACACAGGTTTTACTATACCTACCACAGGCACCAGCGATCCACAACCAAATTTGTAAATTACAATTTAACATAACATTTTCTTGTTTTGTACTTGGTTTGTGGTGAGAAATAAACGATTTTTATAATTATCCCCTTTATTCAATTTCTTTTCTTGTTTAAATTTTTAAATATTTTATCAATTAAATTACAAAACAAAAACATTTAAAAATATAAAAAATAGAGGCCCACCGGTATCGGGAACAGGGTCCAAGCTACCGGCGGTCAGGGCTCCAGAGAGAGGAAATTCCTAACAATTCGAGCCGTGTCCAGCAGTACTGCTTTCTGGATCAGGCCCTTGACCCAGCCGCCTAACGAGAGCCTCCTAAGGTGTTGGTCGAGTCTCGTGGCTATTAAGCCATTCGCTGACACGACTATCGGTACAATGATCGCTGTGTCCACATCCCACATGTCGACAACGTCGCGAGCCAAGTCAAGATACTTGATTTGCTTATCTTTTTCGGCTTTCACGAGGTTCCCGTCATGCGGGACAGTTATGTCAACAATCATTGTACGCCTCTCGATTAGGTCCACCACCACTATATCAGGTTTATTGGCTATAATAGTCCTGTCAGTGATGATGGACCGATCCCAGTACAATGTAATATTGCCATTTTCGAGAACTGGGTCGGGCACATACCTGTAGTACGGTACCTCCGATGCCACAAGAGTGTATTTCAGAGCAAGTTGCTGGTGGATGATCCTGGCTACAAGGTTGTGCCTATGCAAGTACTCTTCGTTAGCTAGACGAGAACATCCAGAGATAATGTGGCGGATCGATTCACCCGGGCGGTGACATGCCCGACAGATGTCAATTATTATTATATTATTCCTAACTGTAATCCCATCTCTGTACCAAATTAAATCCAGATCAGTTCAGTAGTTTTCGCGTGAAAGAGTAAAAAACACACTCATAAACTTTCGCCTTTATAATATTAGTGTGATATTGTATATATATATATATATAGTGTGAACAAAAGTTTCGTTTGCCTATATATTTGTGAAAGGTAGTCTCTGGAGGTATTTATCCGATTACGAACATTCTTTCAGAGTTAGAAAGCTGGGTATCATATTTAAGCTACTTTTCCCGGAAAATACATGGATCTTACGGAAAAGGCCACTGGAGCGAAGCCGCAGGAAAAGTCAGCGTTTGATAAGATGAACATAAGTTTATTTTATAAACAGAGTAGTTTCTCAGTATTTCCGCGAATATCTTTGTCTGAAAGTTAGAATCTATCCATTTGGAATGTATTTGTTTTTTAGTTGGATCAAAGGTAAAGAGGAAGTTATTGTTTTTGATCAATTAAAGTGGATGTTACGGTATTACGAAGATACTTCTAAGAAATACCGAGACTTTTAAAATTCATATAAACAAAGATTTTAGACATTCAAAGCTTTTTATTGTTCATCAAACACAAGTAATTGTATACAAATTTTAAAATATGCAAGAGACTGTATTATATAATGTGTCTGGACTTGTAGTAAAAAAAATTAAGGCCGTAAAATATGACTTTAGTCCCTGAATTACTTATTACGATATCCAAATAGTCTAACAATCATAACTTTGGATCTAGGTCTAGCAGAGGCATACCGTCATAGATAGTATTTTATATTTCTAGTATAGTCGAGGGTCAAAATTGCAGTCAGACCACAATGTTTATAGTCACCTGTATGGTTATGTGCATATAAGTGTGTGCGTGATGTTTCAACGCAAACAATACAAATCATACAGTCTAACTACGAGGTGATTGGGCGTGGTCAACGTCACACAAAGATAAAAATATATACCTAATCGTTTCACTTATACATTACTACAAAAGTCCATGTCAAGCCGGTTCAAAACTGAGTCTAAAATACGTCTTAGTAGTGATCGTAACTCGTGGTAGACTTGGGAGAGAGTGCAACTCTAAAGCGGCATCGTAGTAGACGCGAGTTCAAATCTCGGCTGTACAAAGTTTCCTGCAGTTGAGAAAAAGCGAGAGGACTATCACAAGGTAAACCAATAACCTGGTGAAGGTTGCGGGTCTCCGATAGATGCTAGAAGCGCGGCATCGATCGATGTGCGATACTTGATCCCAAGGCTGAAATGATGATGTATGTCCAGCTGTATGACGATGCCAAAAAAACAAAATAAGCTGGCCTCGTTTTCTATTGAAACCCCGTACTACGGTAGGCCAGCTATATGTCGAAGCGTTGGCCTACTGCACCTATAAGCATCACTCCTGGCGCGTTCTATTTTAATTCACCCTCATATCCAATCCAAATGACAAAATCACTCAGACATCCTGTCTTTGACCTGAACAAGAAATTGTACCCTACCATAATCATTGATTACTACACAGATGACCCATTTACACACTGGAAGTGTCACATAACTATATGTAACGCCATCTACACGACGCACGTGGCAATAACCCTTCGAGTAAAAGTATGGACAATGGTGCATTGTTATAGAAATGAAATGGAAGTTTTAATGTTGGCCGGAATCGGAATAATCGATGAAAATTAATGTTGGGTCAATGGCTGACTGGATATCGTTTCTCTATTATGATTTTAAATATTGTTGAATACAAAACATTTTATGGGATTGCTAAGCGCTATAAAAATGTCACGTGGCCAATCCCTTACATTTTGGCATTTAAAAAATTACCATTTCTAATAGAAGTACACTTTTCTAGAACCTCTATACTTCACAAAAGATAGCTTGATCTCTGCGACATATGTCAAACTGACGTATACGTTATTGTGAGCCTGTCAAGCGCTATTGTTACTGTATTGATACTGACAGCTGTTGCATAGATCAAGCTTTCTTTCATGAAGTATAGTTCGCACTTATATGCACTTAGCATAATTTCAACGTCTTAACGCGGAGAAAACGCCTATTCAAACGTAGCGAAAAGTGAGCATTGATCACATGTTAAGATCACCATACTTGTGAAGTGAAGTGAGAAATTATTCTTCGTCGGTACACTCTTGGCAGAATGGTCGTGGTCAGCATGTTGCAGTGAGACACCGGGCCGCCATGATTTGCCTCACGATGCGATGCCATACCTGCTGCAATGGCTATGACTCGAGTGCACTCATGCAGTGGACCACCTATTTCAGACTTGATCCGGCCGTTCCATCGCATAAGTGACCTGCTGCGCACTCTCGTTCCTTCCACTTACCCCTGAACAACAAGCCGCTCAATAGTGTCGTTGCCCCGGTAGGACACGTGACCAAAGAACTGAAGAATCCTAACTGGACTAAAGCCGATAGACGCTGCTTGATTTCGAGTTCTTGGAGAATAGATAAGTTGATGTGAAATTCAGTCCAGGATTAATTCTATCAGCAATCGATTTTCAATAAGACATGGTTTTTAGAATGTGACTTTCAAAAAAAGGAAAGTAAAGTTTTATTTCCTTAAGGTCAGTTACGATGATTTATGGGAAGGATGACCTTCACAAGATAGGTACTACTGGTGTCTTAGATTATCTTGGAAAAGGTTCAGTTTCGACGGTTCTGAACCCGTAACCTAAAACTTTATACGTGGGCAACCCTTAAAGTAGTGAGTTAATATCGAATTTATTGTATCCTCAAGTTTCTATTTCTATTATATTTCAAATTGTACTTCAGCAACGCAAAACCAGTCACGTAAATCCTAAATGTATATCAAGTGTTGGTATATGTATGACCATGATGAATATTCCGATAAACGGATCACAGTTCCCATTCAACAATAGAACGGGAAAGTGCAAGCCTTCTTTTTTTTTTTGGAGAAATGTTCATGCATACTGCACTACCACGGGGAGATTTATGCATATGCATTCATGTGGGACTTCAACTCACTAAAACTCCACGGAGCCCTCCTGTGCTGCTTATGGCGGGAACACGGGCACGCGTTATGACTGCGCCGAGCAAAATAATCCAAAACGATCGTCACAGTTATAGGGATTTAATCAATATTATTACCATAATTACCATAAAAAATATGTAATGAACACCACAATGAATGTGTTAACAATTCTATGTTGGCAAAAACAAAAAATATTGTTTAGTTTAAATAACAAAAATACGTAAAGTTGGACAAAAATATTAAAATAGCATGCTCGTGTTTTATTGAATATTTATAGTAAACTGTTGAATTTTTTCACAAACTTTAATTCATATTAATCTCTAATTGTCATACCACAATTTATAGTTTTAACATTTTCGAAAAGACACTCGGTTATTTTAGTTTTATTTTTTTTCTTAATTGTTGCGCTGTTTTGGATCATGCGAAACGTAAACCGGTCGGCAATTCAGTCTTCCACGAGAGCTCGGAGAGTGGTCACGTCTCTTTGTGGAGCGACGCGCCAATAACGATAATTCGCGATCTATTGTGTACGTATACCTTGCTGCAAATAGTTGAATAAGGTAAGTTATATATTTTGTTTTTTGAGTATGACTTTTTATGCATAACTAACATTTACTTTTTATGTTTTTACTGTTCAATGCATATTTCTGTAACATTTTTTTTAAATGTTTATTTTAGTTATAATGGGAAAGCGTAAGGAAACATATTATAAGAAGAAAGTGGCTCATTTCCGAATAAGAATCTGTTCTCATAAAAAGTACATATTTCTATTTTGTGACATTATTTCCTTTTTAAGCGACTTTCCAAAAAGAAGGAATTTTTTTTTGTGTATGTTCACCGATTACATCAATTGTGGACAGATTTTAGAAATTATTTTTTTGTTTGAAAGATTACTTTCCATTTAAATTTGGTGAAGATCTGATGAAGAATTTTGGAGATATGAAACAGAACTCCTCAAAAAATACGGCAGATCTCTCGGGATTGCTGGAATCGCATGTCTGTTTATTGTTTACACCATATTTTCATAACATAACATCACGCCGGTAAGCTCTAAAGGGGTACGCAGATGAATACAGTAAACCCTGGTACACTCTAATTTCATTCAGGCTATAGAACTTGCCCATTGTGTACACAACTAAAAAGTGTAAAATAAAACTTTTTTGCCAAAAAAACAACCACTTCCAAATCAAAACACTACAATATTATGTAAAATAAATTCAATTTCGCCAGTCAGTGACAAAAAACGAAGAATCAAAAACAGGAACACCGACTTCCGAAATTGAATTTATTTTCACTTTGTAATATTTTTATTTGAAAGTCGGTTGTATTTTTTTGTAAAAAAAAAATCTAACATAATGGCGCATGTAATCGTTTTGTTTCAATTGGTTCTCAAACATTCGATATGGGTATCGTGTAATGGGTTTTTGGGGATGCCGATTGCAAATCTGACATTCTTTTTAAAATCCAAGATGGCGGATGCAACTTTTTCTCAAACATTCGATATGGGTATCGTGTAATGAGTTTTTGGGGATGCCGATTGCAAATCTGACATTATTTTTAAAATCCAAGATGGCGGATGCAACTTTTTCGCAAACATTCGATATGGGTATCATGTAATGGGTTTTTGGGGATGCCGATTGCAAATCTGACATTATTTTTAAAATCCAAGATGGCGGATGCAACTTTTTCGCAAACATTCGATATGGGTATCATGTAATGGGTTTTTGGGGATGCCGATTGCAAATCTGACATTATTTTTAAAATCCAAGATGGCGGATGCAACTTTTTCGCAAACATTCGATATGGGTATCATGTAATGGGTTTTTGGGGATGCCGATTGCAAATCTGACATTATTTTTAAAATCCAAGATGGCGGATGCAACTTTTTCGCAAACATTCGATATGGGTATCATGTAATGGGTTTTTGGGGATGCCGATTGCAAATCTGACATTATTTTTAAAATCTAAGATGGCGGATGCAACTTTTTCGCAAACATTCGATATGGGTATCATGTAATGGGTTTTTGGGGATGCCGATTGCAAATCTGACATTATTTTTAAAATCCAAGATGGCGGATGCAACTTTTTCGCAAACATTCGATATGGGTATCGTGTAATGGGTTTTTGGGGATGCCGATTACAAATCTGACATTATTTTTAAAATCCAAGATGGCGGATGCATCTTTTTCTCAAACATTCGATATGGGTATCGTGTAATGGGTTTCTGGGGATGCCGATTACAAATCTGACATTATTTTTAAAATCCAAGATGGCGGATGCATCTTTTTCTCAAACATTCGATATGGGTATCGTGTAATGGGTTTTTGGGGATGCCGATTGCAAATCTGACATTATTTTTAAAATCCAAGATGGCGGATGCAACCTTTTCGCAAACATTCGATATGGGTATCGTGTAATGGGTATTTGGGGGTGCCGAATGTGCCGATTGCTATTCTGACATTCATTTTAGAATACACGATGGAAGATTTTTTTTTTCGCCGTTGTCAGCGATGTCCAAGATAAACATGGAAAGTAAAAATTAATTTGATAAAGACGCGCATTGCCTGGATTTGAACCCAGGACCTCAAGCACGAGAAGTGAGGCCAAGGGGTCACCACGAAATTTTAAATTCATTATACTTATTTTATTGCTAGTGTTTGCTGGCAAGTCTTTAAGGACGCTGTTACATTTTCGTCGAACTCAAATTTAGGTATCTAGTCGCACACAGCAACAATTCGCGTACGCACTCATTGAAACTACTGAGCGCTCGATCTTATACATCACTCAAATAATGTTGGTCCTTGATATTATTTTTTTATTTTATTGAAGTTGATTCAGGAAGGTTAGTTGTCACTTTGAAAATGCATTTGGTAACTGTTACAAACCTTCGTCGTAAAAAGTAGGTTATTATTTTCAACAGACTTCAAAAAAAGGAGGTTCTCTATTTATTCGACCCGTATGTATCTGCGATTTTCTTAAAAACTACTGATCCGATATTGATTGGGTTTTCGTCGATAAATGTATGTGTTATCAGGGAAGGTTTTATTGTGTAATGTATTAGGATCTGATAAAGATCTTCGGAGATAGAAAATGTAACTCTTCAATAACAAACAGCAAATGACCTGCGATTACTGTGATCGTATGTTTATGTATTGTTTTCACCATACCATAATATAATATCACGCTTTTACGGTTTTAGGGGGTAAACAGATGTATTTAGTATACCCAATATTTTTCTTTTTGTTGTAATAAATAGGTATTTAAAAAAAAACGCCACGTTATATAAGTATATACCTAAAACGAAATAATTGCCGGTCACTAGGATAAAAAAATTACGAACATTTTGCATTACATGGAACATATAAAATATTAGTATCCAATTTTTTTTGGAGCATTAATAATGAGCAGCAGCTAATGATGTACTACCCAACATGAAAATGAAGCCCATGACGAAAAGATATCAAATTTTCGTCGGCGCCATCTTGTATTTGGTTTGACCCCGTATTCAATATATGCGACCCCAAAATCCATGAAAATGACATCCATGACGAAAATTAGTCAACTTTTATCGGCGGCATCTTGGGTTTCGTTATAACCTCATATTCATTTCTAAAAATCATGAAAATGACACCCATGACGAAAAGATGTCATATTTACGTCGGCGCCATCTTGTATTTTGGTTTGAAATTCAATATAAGCGACCCCAAAATCCATGAAAATAACATCCATGACGAAAATTAGTCAACTTTTATCGGCGGCATCTTGGGTTTCGTTATAACCTCATATTCATTTCTAAAAACCCTAAAAATCATGAAAATGACACCCATGACGAAAAGATGTCATATTTACGTCGGCGCCATCTTGTATTTTTATTTTGACCCCGTATTCGATCTAAGCCACCCCAAGAACCATGAAAATGACATCCATGACGAAAATATGTCTAATTTTTTTTGGCGCCATCTTGTATTTTGGTTTTGACCACATATTCGATATAAAGCGACCCCAAAAACCATGAAAATGACACCCATGACAAAAAGATGTCAAATTTTCGTCGGCGCCATCTTGTATTTTGGTTTTAACCCCATATTCGATCTAAGCCACCCCAAAAACCATGACAATGACATCCATGACGAAAAGTTGTAATTTTTTTATTGGCTCTATCTTGTATTTTGGTTTTGACCACATATTCGATATAAGCGACCCCAAAAACCATGAAAATGACACCCATGACAAAAAGATGTCAAATTTTCGTCGGCGCCATCTTGTATTTTGGTTTTGACCCCATATTCGATCTAAGCCACCCCAAAAACCATGACAATGACATCCATGACGAAAAGTTGTAATTTTTTTATCGGCTCTATCTTGTATTTTGGTTTTGACCACATATTCGATATAAGCGACCCCAAAAACCATGAAAATGACACCCATGACAAAAAGATGTCAAATTTTCGTCGGCGCCATCTTGTATTTTGGTTTTGACCCCATATTCGATCTAAGCCACCCCAAAAACCATGACAATGACATCCATGACGAAAAGTTGTAATTTTTTTATCGGCTCTATCTTGTATTTTGGTTTTGACCACATATTCGATATAAGCGACCCCAAAAACCATGAAAATGACACCCATGACAAAAAGATGTCAAAATTTCGTCGGCGCCATCTTGTATTTTGGTTTTGACCCCATATTCGATCTAAGCGACCCCAAAATCCATGAAAATGACACCCATGACGAAAATTTGTCTATTTTTTTTTGGCGCCATCTTTGGTTTTGGCCCCGTATTCGTCATACATACATACCTACATACAAATCGATTAAAATCATAACCCCTCCTCCCACCCATCCACTTCTAAACTTCACCGCCGACAGCTTGACCTTAACCATCCAAATCTTAACTTTACTAAGAGCTGCTTAAACCCACCCATCCATTTCTCAACCTTGTCAACAACTGCTTAACACCACCTATCCAAATCCCGATCTTACCCAACATAATTTCTAAATCACATTCATAATAATAGGAAACTCAAACATACTTTTATTTCGGTTCGATAAAATATCAACTCCTTTTGATCACGACAAACGACACGTGGCGGTACTCACACGCATGCACACTACAATCTTTCTGTTACTATTATCGTATTTATTTTTTGCGACAGAGCGATACGCCCGTCCTTCCACGAGCGCTTCTGAGCGCGGAATGTTGAACTCTTAGAGCAAAATGTATGAAGAAGTCGGCAAGTGTTTTTATTTTAGCTAATAATTAAAAAATATAATGTTTTAGGTAAAAAATAATTAGCTGAACCTGCAAAGGACTATATATATCGCAATTTCTTATAATTATGAAGATAAAATATGCTTTAAATTTACCTAAACTGGGACCTATTCGGACCCTACTTTTTCAATGTTTTTGCGATTATTGTGATGGGAAAAACGTATTTGTGCGAAAATTTTGTATGATGTCATACAATTTTTCTGATCCCAATCTGGAGCTGAATATATTATCTTTAAATTAAGACCATGATATCTTCACATCTATGATTGCATATACATTAAAATGGTACCTGAAAAGCACTGTTATTTGTAGAAAAATGTAATAGCGTCCTTAACATGGGAAAATATTTATGTATTATGTATACTATATTTCTTTTAGTCTGTTCACAACATTTTAAGAGTTAGGTTGATAATACATCTGATAACTACGTCAATTTAATAATTTTATTAAATCATCATCAGCCTATTTATGTTCCCACTGCTGGGACACAGGCCTCCTCTCTGTGAGAGGGAATGGGCCGTAATCCACCACGCAGGCCCAGTGCGGATTGGTGGATGTCACATGTCTTCGAATTTTTGGTTCTAGGACATGCCGGTTTCCTCACGATGTTTTCCTTCACCGTTTTGAGAGCAGTGGTGATGAAATAATTTACACAAAGTAAAGCGCCTGTCTGGGCTCGAACCCACGACCTACAACCTGTAAGTCGCGGCCGATACCACTGGGCCACCGCTGCTCTCAATTTTCTTAAATAACTTACAATAACTTTATTTTATTACGTTTTTAGGAAATGCTTACCAATAAAGATCCTTGCCCATACGTTGGTGAAAAACCTTTAGTTAGTGATGATATTCCATTCAACAATCTCGATGTAAGTTAATTGTTCTTAGATACATTTTTAAATGTGCCTTAGGACTAGTTTCTGCCTGTGGCTTAGGGACTACTTACAATTATCTTATTTTATTTCAGGATTCTTCAAAACATACGGATTCATATTCAAACATTTTGGTAGAAGAAGAAACTAAAGACAAAGCCGAGATCATAATAAATGGCAATAGAATAATGGATTTCGCATACCTCTATAATCAAATGCAATATATCGCATGAACACGTAACACGTTCTTCCATAATGCACCAGTGATTGAAAAAACAATCATGTTTTAAATGAGATTGATATTACCCTTCTTGTCTCTTTTCCATTTCCATTAGTTTTTAGGAAATGCCTTTGACTTCCCTGGAGATAGTTGTTCATTTACAGAGTTAGAAGCAATTTTTAAAATATGACGTTTCTGTTACACTCATTATAATAAATATACCACGTTTCCCTGGGTTTTGTGTAAGATTTTGTAAAATGGAAAAACACGCAAGGTATTAATTACATTAGGTAAATAAATATTTTTTATTACAGACTGGTTTTACTATACAATACACCTACCCATCTAACTTACTTATCAACTATCCTAGCCTACCTACTTACCCAGTAAAATTCCCGGGCGTACAATCCACAGCGCCAAAATTTCATCGCAATCGGATGAATAGTAACGGAACGGATAATGTATTACTATAGTACAAACAAACATTATTTTCTATATAATATAGATTATTAGATTTAATTATGGGCTTTATGTACCTACATAAACATCTAAATAATCAATATTCGCCTTTTCAAGTCACTCAACACAACGCCTCAAATTTTAAAAATCCTAAGTTACCAACTTTTGTCGTGCAACTGCAAGCGGGACTCGAGCGAACTTGTGATTGTGTGTGTGACGACGCACACGACTAGCGCGCTGTAGCAAATACCTAATTGCCGCGCGCCTCGTTCGCTCTGCGCAGTCTTATACTCACCGCGAACCTGCCGTGGCCGTCACCGGACCCTCCTCTGGGGAGTAACCTCCATCACCGGCGCACCAGAACGTATTGCATGCCGTGGCCACCCCAGGGATCAAACAAGCATATGAGTGCCAGACGACCCCGTGTATGGCACTCTTGATCCGGGGTCAGGTCAGTGGTGCCACCACCAATCACTTTTCAGCCGCAGGGGATAGGGACCTCCCCTGCAGCCCCAACGAGTCCGCCATCAGACGGTGGTGACCCCGTCCAGGCCGTGGAAGGTAGGGAGTGGGGCGCCCCGCAATACCGGCACTCCTCTCTCGCCCCGGCCTCCAACCCTCAGTCGCAATATTTTATTGGTATGGAAGGCCTCATACGACATCGCGGCCCGCCTCAGTTGCGCCCGTCGAGCGGCCCTCCTTGGGTTCCTCTTCGTTTCACCGTGGGTGACCGATGCACGGCTACTGAGCCCTCCCGCATCGAGAATGAACCCACCGGGGGGGCAAGTGCAAACCTACAAACTGAAATTTTCATTCTTTCAAGCGACATTCGAACTAACCATATTATCACTGCCCACTAACGGGTGGAGAAGCTTGTGGCTGAAATATTATTTACCTAGGTTCAACCTTCGTTGATAATTTTTTTGGGCGCCACCTCAAAATGCTAGACTAAAAGGTCATTTTATATTTTTTGCTTTTCATTATGTTATTTCATCGGTTCCATTTTTTGTTCATATTTTTTTACGCTTTTCAGTTTAATTAATTTCAACAGAATCGGTTTACAATTGAAAATTTAGTGGGATAGTTATTTTTCTATCTTTTAGGGGTGGACTTTAGTTTTGAAATTTTACCAACTTTGAGGTACTACCTTGTTTGTTTTTCGAAACGTCACTACGCCACGTCATGCGCCACCTACCATTGTATAAAAAGTTATGAGTGGTCATAGTCATACATAAAAAAAAAAATGATGTTGAATTGAAAACCTGCTCCTTTTTTTGCCGTCGGCTAAAAATAACATTCACACTGAGTCTTCAAGATTAAGCTCTTTCCGAGGTCTGTCTGTGGATGGGGTACATTCATTACATACCGAAGGTCATCCAGGCCTAGAAAAGAACGTTAAACTGTTGGCTGCTGCTGTCATTTGTCGATGTTTCACAGTCGATGATGGGTTGCCAGAATTCAGAAAATCTAACAAGTCTTGACAAAAGGTACCGTGTTTTCAGATAGGCAGTTCATCATCATCATCATTTCGATGCCTGATCGATCCTATGCGTCTCGCATCCATCGGACTCCCGCAGCCTTGACCAGGTCGTCGCTCCACCTAGACCTTCCAACGCTGCGTCTTCCGGAACTTTTCACTCCAGAACATTTCGTCTCCAATGGCCATCCGTTCTGCGAGCAATGTGACCTGCCCACTGCCACTTAAGTTTGGTAATTCTTTGGACTATGGCGGTAACCTTGATTCTCTTGCGGGTAGGCAGTTGCTCCATGTAAAATACTGGTATTCAGCTGCTTCGGGTTATACTGGCAGCCGACATCGTCATAATTTTGTAAAAGGGTAGGTAGATAGATACCTTCTAAAACGGGTCAGTTTTCTGAACACGTCAGGCAAAGATAACGTGTTGCGCCAACCCCAAGTAACATAGGACAAGGGCAGGAAGATGCCGATTGTCCTTTTCCCTACATAAAAAACAGAATGAAGGGTTCATTCAGTTTTTTATGTAGGGAAAAGGACAACTGTTAATCATGACTAAGTACACCGAACACAGTTTCCCAAAACGTTTAGTGTCTATGTGGGATGTACACCATGTATCGATAGCGCATCGGAGTAAGTCTTGTAGTCCGATGATGGAACGGGCTATACGATTGGGTCGCCTGTTGTATTTCATCACACACTCAAATTTTTACCAATTCAGCCAACAATGTTAATTTCCAAACAAAGCAGTAAATACTCAATACGAAAACAAATAAAATGCGACAGTAACACACATCATTTTAAAGCACCGATAGGGACGATCGTAAATTTTCAAAAGTTTTATCATAAAAAAGGTTCTTTATTATTTTCCAATGTGATACAGCGCTGGAACGCTTCGGGCCATCGTAATCAAGGACTATTATGAGTGTGGTTAAATTTTGTACGTCATTAGCAGGACACCTGATTCCGTACACGAGGATATCAAACATGAGAGGAGGAAGGACAGGACGTATAGCAGAATCCCTTTCTTCTAGAAATCTTCTAGAATCATCTTCCTGCCCTTGTCTCATGTTACTTGGGGTCGGCGCAACACGTTTTCTTCTTCCATGCCGTCCTGTCCCTTGCCACACTAGCACTGACTGCCTTTTCTTTCTTATCACTTCTCACTCAGTCCATCCCGCTTTTCTTTGGTCGTCCTTTCCCTCTCCATCCATCCACACTTATATTCATAACTCTTTTAGTAACATGTTTTTCATCACTCCTCATCACATGACCATACCATACCACTGACTCCAACTTCAAACAGCCTCTAATAAACCCATTTCTCTCTTTATCCATTCTCATCACTCCGCAAATCCATTTCAACATTCTCATCTCTGCTACATGCGATATCTTTTCATCTATCTTGTTCACAGCCCAATATTCTGATCCATACAGTATGACAGGTCTTATAACTTGTAAATTTTCTCTTTAACTTAAGGGGCATGTTGTCCCAGTGACCTGTTGCCAATTTATCCATCCTAAGTTGATTCGGTGCGTTATATCTCGGTCTATTTTGCCATTCCCTTGAGCAAGCAACCCTAGGTACCGGAAGTCGGAGCAGATCGTTATGGATGTTCCAGCGAACTTGTTTCGATGTAGATACTTTACTTGTCATAAAATGTAAGATCTTTATAATGTAATAAGCACACTCACCTCGTATTATTTCATTCATGTATACTTGTTTGTTTTAATTACATGTTATATTTCACTGTAATCTAGCACCTAATTAGTTTTTTTTATAGAAAGTAGGTACCTTATAAAATACAAAATAAAGAACAAATTATCCGTTTGTTTTGTCTTGCACCGATGCACGCGGCCGCTCGCAGTGACTGTGTGCGCCGCGTGTGGCGGGGGTAATGCACAAACTTAATGCATCTCCCGCGGTACGCCCGTTCGGTTTGTATTTTGTAGGTACTTCTTATTATTATTATTTATGCATAGTTTTTAGATAGTGGTTATTGATCGTAGAATATTATTTCAAACTCATACGACAATAACAGATTTATGTAAATATACAGGACACATTACTTATGTTTGTATGTTCACCTCTCAACCAGGTCCTGTTGAAAATCAGCGTCAGGCAACGCCAGTTGTCTGACATATTGCTGAACAGGGCCTGATTGGCACTGCCGTGAGTCACACAGTATGATTGTTAGTTTTAAGTTTTATTTTTAAGTTTATTTTCATAATTGTGTAGGTAATTTAATTTGTGGTACGTGCCAATAAACGATTTTTCTTTTCTTTTCTTTCTTTCTTTCGAAAAGAAACCGAATGAAGGACAATGGACAATTAAGTAGTTTCGAGCTCAACGTTAACATTGTTTATTTGGATGGTATGGTAAGTACCCAGGCATTTTCACAGCTAAAAAAAAATATTTTTATATGTCCATGAATCTGAACATACACGCGTGTCTGCTGCGAGTACTACGCAGTGCGCACCTGACCTTTCCGAAGGTCAACCAATATGGTTACTAATTAATTCAAGAATTCAATAAATACCTAATTTCAGTATCAAGTGCCTCTTCATACATTTACACGAAGAGTGAATTTGACGCCTTACTCGATGGCGCTACTCCGTACGATATTAGACACTTATTTAGTTCAAGTACTAGTTAAGAAACGACTTCGTATGTAAGTTGAAGAGTTCAGACCAACTCTTTTGAAGTTATAAGTGCAAAATCCTCTTTTATGTTAGCACTCGTAGTTGGTAACGATCTTGATACGCGTTGGGTTACAGGGTATACAATCTTTTGGTAACAAGCAGACTAAGGATAAGTGTTCCAAAGTTTTGTGAGATCGGATGTCAATTGTTTTTGAGTGTGTGCTGTGTATGGGCGATTCAATTGTTTTTTAAGATGTTATGGTGTGAAGAGCTTGACTCTTACTTGTTAACACTGGCCGTGGTAAGGGACAGTCAACACAAAAGGGTTTGGAAAAAGGAGCCTTTTGAGAAAATACAAGTAGAGGCTTAGTTGATATTAACGATGGATGTACTGTTTGGATTGATATAGGGGATGTCTACTGAGAAGATGAACAAAAATGAAATGAAGAAGACATGTAACGACAACTCCAAATTAATGTATAGACAAGAGAATGAGATTTCTTGGTATTAGAATAGATGGAACGCATTTCTCTCCACTAGACTCCCATTTGGTCTGGTGTGCGTGCAATCGTCCTCTTTGTAGGGAGTGCTGTAATCCACCACGCGGGTCCAGTGCGGGTTGGTGGATGTCAGATGTCTGCGAATTTTTCGTTCTAAGTCATGCCGGTTTCCTCACGATGTTTTCCTTCACCGTTTTGAGAGCAGTGGTGATGAAATAATTTACACTGAAGCAAATGCATGAGTTCACACCCGTAACTTACAACTTGTAGGTTGCGGCCGTTACCACTGGGCCACCATCTCATTTCTTGGTATAATCGTTCTTCAAAGAACAAACTGGAAATATTTCAGACAGAAAATTAGAATAATTGACAAGACCAACCTCACTCACGCTTCTATTCCTTGACAATGAAGATTGACATCTCCAGAAAGATGGCAGTCGCGACGCGCGATGCGCGACTAGGACACAGATAAACTATTTAATCGTCAAGTCTCAACTACAATCGTGTCAGAATAATTTTTCAACAATGCCCGTTTTCACTTTCAATAAGCGTCAACTAAATGTAGATGATGTGAAAATAGTACCAAAGCAGTTACTTATCGACGCAAAGAAAAAGCGAAAATCTAAAATTGTACATAGCATACTGACCGCTATTTCAACAACGTAGTGCTCGCTTTTCGATAGAAAAATGTATGTGTTTTATTAATGCTTCAAATATAATAAGCCTTGACCATAAGCGCAAAAAAAGAGTTCGCTAACCTCAATGCAAGTTATACGACACATATTCTCCAATGCGAAATGCTTAGTCAACCCTATCAGATTCTAACAAAAGTGACAAATACCGAATATGTAATGTACTGTTTGAAAAAAAAAAACTGAGCTTTTTTATGTAATGTTCATGATTTTTTTTTCAGATATTTATATTAATTATATTTTTTTTCAAGGCGTTTTTGAGCAGTTAAGGGTTATCCATTTTGTTTCAGAATGTTACAGACAGATTGTCTCATCTGCATATTTTTCACTGTTTTTTTACTTTAATTGTTATGTCGTAATTCTTGAATAAATGATTATTTAGCGGTTTCAAAAAGTGTTTATGATATTTTTTTATACTTATGGATAAGGCTTTACTATACTACTAAACTGGGCAGCGGAATATTTCTCGATTCTCCATAACCCAGTTGGTAATTGGACGATGTAAACATGTAATTATTTCCCATAGACCAATTGGTCAAATTTCAATTGGTCTATGGAGCACCGACGAATTTGACTTAAAAACTACAGATAAATGTCAAAAATTAAGAATTTGCCTACTGAGTAACGAAAGGTAGTGGTTAATTACTTATGAAAATGCTTGCGTTGTATTTGACTGTATAGCGAAAAAGGACATTCGTTTATTGTTGTAACTAGTTCCTTACAGCGGCATCACCCGCGTGTAATTTTAAAGAAAGAAAAGAAAAAAGAAAGAAAATAAAGAAAAGAAAGAAAAATATTTATTTGTGACCCCCACAGGAGACACGAGATAAGAAAAACACAAACAATAATAAAAAATAAAAATAAATAACCCCGTGCGAGACCATAAAGGCTCCTAACTCAGCATGCAACGATATCAAAAAGAAAATAACGCTGCGCTGATATTAAACATTATTTTTTTGAACATTATTCATAAAGAACGTACAGTTGTGATAAAAAAGCCCGTCTTATTTCACAGTAAAATGAACGATTTACTCATTTGGATTTACACATTAATGGATTAGAGACATGAAATGATTATTAATTCGTTAATTATCAATTGTTTTATTCCGAACGTTATTGGCGTAACCTCTGTATCAATCGGTCAGTCACCTTTCACCATATAGGTACACGATAACTTCTGGCATCGTAAATGCTCGTAGTAAACAAATCGTTAGAAAATACAATGTTCATGTTTGATTGAAAACAGTTGTTTATGTTTTCCGGCGTAGTAAAAGAGAATATGTGTTTTTTATTGAGAGATATAACACGAATGTGAATATTGGACGTGGACCAAAACGCAGTGTTGCTATACCAGACTTTGGCAATCGCATTTATTTATGAGTGCAATGTTCATGCTCATTACGGCTCATTTACACGCCCTCTGCCGGGTTCTTTGCAGTGCCTTACAAAGAGGCGACTGCCTCATTCGGCGTGCAAGCGTTCAAGTTCGGCATTGAGCGACATGGATTCATTCTATGCCACTCGATGCCGAACTTGGCCTACTTCGGTTGCGAGTCGTCAGGCGACTGGGCGATTGCACTGGGTCGTTGAATGACTTCGGCTACGACGGCTACCATGTGAACCTTTACTGTTTTTATTCTTGACGCATACACACTTGCGACTTCAGAGGATTTGACAATCGAACAACTTTATTTTCGTTCTAAATACATCTCTACGATTTGCTTAACTTGTACAAAATCAAAAGGTAACAAAGATTATAGTCTGGAATAACACTTAAGCTTTTTATTCCGGTATAATGTTCGACTTGTCACGCAGGCACGGCCGCTGGCAGAAGTTAGTGATTTAAATAAATGAACGTTTGAGAAAGTCCAGCTGCAAGTCACCTGTTATGACTGCATGACGACGAAAAACATAACAAAAGGGCTCGACTGTTCTACGAAATCATTTAGTTTAATTAAACCGTAATAGCCCAAACAAATTCACTTAGACCAAGTGCACAAGTTTTAATGTGCGGAGTTCGTAACTCTTCTCTTTGGGCGAATGTTTCTGATGACAACAATAAGCAGACATCATGCATTTTTAAAATCTATTTAAGTTGGCTAAGATTGCTTGCTCATCTTAGCGGAGTAAAAGACAGATTTTATTTGTTAGATTATTGGGATGGGATAGTTTCACGAGTTTAAATTTAATTTTGTGCCTTTTTAGAAATGCTGGCTTCCAATAAATCAAATGTCAAAATCAAAATCTTTTTTAAGTCAACTAAACCTTACATTATAGGTAATTTTGAAATGTCAAACAAAATATGAATCTAGTTGCACAATCGCAAGCGTCAGTAGGTCTCTATGGAGAATAATGTGCAAGAAACACGCTTTTCCATTAGTTTTAATTATAATTATCTGGTTACATCATTCTTGTTGCAAAAATACATATACGAGTATGATGTGAGAACGATGTTAAAAGACGTGCACGTAAAAGCGTCTAGAGTAAAAAAAAACAATTGAAAAATAAAATAAGTACTTAAAAACAGGCCGAAGCAGTTAAGTAATGACCAATCCCAACTGATGGCGCCCGTTCACGAACATGACGCATGGATTGGCACCACTCAGCTCAACCATCATGAAGAGAACCGAATGATCCAATACATGTGCCACTATCAGAGAGACATTAGAGAGAGCATGACACACTCTCAACTGCCAGGGTACACACAAGTCAACGAACGACATAAAGGTACAGTAAATGGTAGATTTACAGTTGATACATAGTACTCACACATATGATGTGCAGTTATATAATAGTAAAAGAAATTGAGTTTATACAATACGAATATATTCATACAGTCTTCAGCAGGTCCAACAATACTTCAAAACAATGATGTTCTGCTTATTACTTTGTTTTTGCGCCCTAGTGATTGTTGAGCAGGACTAGCATTGAGCCAAGCATTTTTATCGGTGATGTAATCCCCTTACTTATAATATGTCTGCCTGCATAGTGTGCGTTTTATACAACAACAAATTTATATTACATAGTACAGTTTTAAATTTTAACTTATTCAGTTCTAGAATGTGGGGAGCAATTTTATTGAAACATTTTATACAGTACCCCATGAAAGATGAGGCTACTTTAGCCATTCTGAAACCTGGTTGAACTAAGTGGTCCTTATTTCTAGTAATAACTTTAACTACTCAATTTTACACGCAAGGAAACTATGTAGCACGCAAAACAACTCTCAACCATACAATCAGTTACAAGACTACGGTTTGAATGAAACATCATCATCTGCCTAGAAAACTATACTCCATTTGAGATAACATTATACATTTAAATAATCCCATTTTACAGCCCGTTCAGCCCATTTTGACTTCTATTGCGTTGGTGATATGAAAAATGGCAGCTGTATTAAATAGTTAGTTTTGGTAACAGGATAATGCTTTTTATGCCATCGTTATACTTACGGGATAGAATTTAAAATCGGATGAACGGACTGTAAAATGCGTATGTAAACATTTCTAATGTTATTTCAAATGGAAAATCATCATCATCATCAGCCTATTAATGTTCCCGCTGCTGGGACACAGGCCTTATCTCTGTGAGAGGGAATGGGCTGTAATCCAACAGGCCCAGTGCGGATTGGTGGATGTCACATGTCTTCGATTTTTGGCTAGGACATGCCGGTTTCCTCACGATGTTTTCCTTCACAGTTTTGAGAGTAGTGGTGATGAAATAATTTACACAAAGTAAAGCGCCTGCCTGGGCTCAAAACCACGACCTAGAACTTGTAAGTCGCGGCCGATATCACTGGGCCACCACTGCTCCTAAAATACATATTTTAATACATATATTGGGTTCAGCTTCGAGTCTAAGCGGACGCAGCCGAGTACCAGAATTTTACATGACGCGACTACCTATCTGGCCTTATATCAGAGAATACAATATTTGTTTTATTTATTCACGTAGATACCTGTGACAAGGATCGCCATTAATTTTATAGCACGTTGCCAAAATTAGCTACGCATAAACGAACTGATTGTGTACCCATCAGTGAGGGTTCGTCCTCATTAAGGGAAGGCTATGTCACGTTCCTATTTTATGATAAAGGGGCAAAACATACCCTGTTTCCTTTTCCTGTTACTTTTCTGATTAAATTTAAATATACAGAGATAAAGAAGAAGCGTAAGTTAAATGTTTCGTATTTGATTTTCTAATCCCGTGTTTTCACCAAGTTAATCATATGCCAGAACTTAAATAAGTAGCCATCCATATATAATAAATGGGGTCTACGAAACAAGGTGGAAAGTCCAGGAAACCTTCATTGAAGATTGAATATCATCCGACCAGACGGGTGTTGTATTTGTTGAAATCGCGCCTAAAACTTTGCTTGCGCGATGCAGGATTTGTGTGACGTCATGTCATTAGTTCTTAGGTAGCGGCGTTGATGCCGCTACAATGATCATGAATTACAAAGTTTACAATTATTTATGTTGAGTATGAAGAATGAAGTCTCCGACCAGACAGGTCGCATCGCGACAATGAGACGCGATAATGTGTCATGGCTCCGTTACAAGACTGCGCCTGCGGAATGTGTAAAAGCAGCGCACTTATCTGTCATAATTAACGAAACAATAGAAAAACAATAGACATACGTCGCGACAGTTAAGGGGGACAACCTGATTGAACTCATCTTCAAAAACTTCATGCTGACTATTTACGAGATTACATGAAGAAGTCAAATGATTTTCCCTAAATCTAGAGTTTACCAAATAAGGTCATTTCACTTACCTAATGAATTCACACTAAAATCCGAATCCATTGATTCAACGCTCATCAATGGACCAAAAACCCAGTTGGATGAATAGCATCACATTTTGCATTGAATGCCTTTCAAGTCTCTACAGAGCTCCATTTTGGAGCAAACATTACATCGCAGGTAATAAATCGAAGGTTCCAGAACATAAACGTGCCAGCAATTAGCTTAATGAAATCAACGCCACGTCGCCGTCACTTTGAAAGAATGGATCAATTACTTATTCTATGAGCTTTTTATGACAAATTATGTGACAATTTATCGTCCGTCTCTCTATTTATGGAGATTTGACGCTGTACAGAAACGTTTTGTGCATAGGTTGATGAACATTAACTTGACTTAATTAAGAAGATAAAATCATGCCTACATTTATCAAAGTGTAAGGCAGAGTTGTAACTTTTTTTTTGCAATCGGGGGGGAGGTCAAAGTCAAAGTCAAATGTATTTATTCAATTAGGCCACTAAGCGGCACTTTTGAACGTTAAGAATTAAAATTAACAAGTAATAAAAAAATAATTTATCTACCCTGCATTCGGAAATGAATGTTAAATGTTATGGAGAAGAATGCACAAGAAACTCCATACTTACTCTTTAAAAAAAAATGTTTTACAATATTAAAGTACATACATTAATAAATTCATATACGTGAGGACGATGCACCTAGCACTACTATACTACATATAGGTATAAAGTATTACAAGCACTAACAGGTAAAACCCTTCACTTGATAAATAGGAACATGGTTCTCACATACTTACAAATATTGCATACATAGGTAAATTACCTAATTCAACAACAACGGAACAGTGTGCGAGTCAAAATTTTTTAAACAAAGATAATAGAAAAAATAATAAAAATAAAGCGTTACTATAATTATAAATATATATATACAAATTAACCAGTTCGATTTTGTCTACACTAAGGATTGCCCTATGGAGCAGGACCAGCATGTTTCCAAGCATTCTTATCTATACTAATATTATAAAGAGGAAAGATTTTTTTGTTTGTTTGTTTGTACCGAATAGGCTCCGAAGCTACTGGACCGATTTATAAAAATCTTTCCCCATTAGAAAGCTACATTATTCCTGAGTGACATAGGGTATTTTTATTCCCGGAAATGGGCCCTGTGGGGTGGTCCACGGGAGAGAAGCCGCGGGGAACAGCTAGTCTTGAATATAATCATCTAGTTTGTAATATACTTGTTTACAAAGTGTGCTTTTAACTAAAGTTTTAAATTCACTTTTATTTAGTTTTAATAGCGGGAGGGGATCGCGAAAAGGCGCCTGGACATTTAGGAAAAAAGATCAGGGTATGTGGGATTTTAACCTCGCTAAAACCACCCCCGCGATTACCATCAGCACAAAGAAGGAGCCGTTATCTCTGAACAACCCCCCCTGGAAACCCCTGGCAGAGTGCACCAACTAGCCAACCGACCTTCTACAGTTATGACACACATTTAAATTAATTTACATCAAAATTCTTAAAAATAATTCGTAACTATATTGGGGTAGGCTTCCAGTCTTAACGGATTCAGCTAAGTACCAGTGTTTTACATGAAGCGACTGCCTACCTGACCTCCACAACCCAGTAACTGGGTAACACGGTACCCCTTGGCAAGACTGGTGTCAGATCTCAAGCTTCTGACTACCCGTAACGACTGTCAAAGATCTTCAAATGACAGCCGGGACCAACGGCTTAACGTGCTTTCCGAGGCACGGAGGAAACTCGGTATGTTGAAATCGTCACCCATCCACGGACCGACCTGGTCAGGCGTTGCTTAACCTTGATGATCGACCCGTGCGGCTGTTATTATTTAGCCACGAGCTCCTCAAAAAATTATTGGAATCAACAAACAACAAAAAACAAACAGTAAATTCTTGGAAATAATGTCTAATCAAGTAACAGATCAAATAGATCCGCCCTCAAAACGATGAAGGACATGCGGGTTACCTCTCTATGTTTGTGAGGAAACCCCCGCATGTCCTTGACCTATAAAAATCGAAGACATGACATGTGACATATACCAGACCGCACTGGGCCCGATTGCGCCATACTACCTCGCATAGTGAGGAGGCCTGCGTCCCAGTAGTGGGGACATTATAATACTGATTATGCTAATTAAACAATGGCTATAAACTATTATCAAGTTCTAGCACTACAATTGTATTTTGTTCTCTCATAACTACAAAAAGTAAGAGACAAAAAGTTTTGTTGAAAACGTGTGGAGCGGTAATTAATTATTACCTGGTGACTGCTTTTGTTATGATATAATATAAAGTGGACTGTAGTTTGTATAGGAAGCTAAATTAGAAACAGAGAGCAATTAAAATTCTACATAATATTGATTCTAAAATTGTAGTACTTACACTTTTTTTTTAAAGAGGTATAATTTTCACTAATCTCCTTCCAAAAAAACCATAAAAATGAGAAATAATTATTGATAACATGCATCTCCTCGTAAAGTGTTCATTAATTATTTTTTGTACTAACACTAATGGATAGACAATTTGATAACGAACATTTTGTAAGTTTTATTTATTTCAAAAGACCAATATTCGATTTTATAAAGATTTTATTCTAAAATCTGGGCGTATTCACTACCGTAATTCATGCGCCACCAGTGCCGCTAGGCCAATAGGAATGCTCAAATCTCATGCTGATTTTTTGGTCAGGGTACGGCCTTAACAAGTCAAACTTGATTCTAATATTCTGCCAAGTAGCTTTGCAGTGTTATAATTTTCGGTTAGTTTTACTGAGTACATAAATATACCAGTGAAATTGCAGGTACCTACATAAAACTTTTCAACTTTATCTCTTTGCTTGGCAGCAAATGCGCTACGTCTTTGGTGCAATATCACTGAATTTGCGTAGTTGAATAGATAATGAACCTCCTTATCGGATCTCACTCTGCATTTTTTATGATTTGCCAGATTACAACCATGCTACGATGAAGTCGTTTGATCATGTCGGATTTGTGGCCGGAAAGCGATCGGTACTGCCATTAGTGAAAAAGCGTTAGCCGAAGTGACTTTCGAAAGACTACAACTATTTTTAAACGTTTTGCAATGGAGGATAACTTTATATGAATGAAATATCAATGGCTCTTCAAAATCTTATCGACGCCTTTCAATTAGAATAGTGAAATGTTCAAAATTTAAATTTATTATGTCAACAATTGGCTATTCTGACACAATAGAATTAGCAGACTTGGGCCCCATTATAGATAGCTGTTGACATTTGAAACATTTTCGTCCACACTCTTTTGTCCCTCACTTAATTGAAGATTAATTTTTAATTACAAGTTCTAATTAAACATTATTCTTTACTCTGCGACATAAACATGAAAGTAATTAGCTAAACGAAATCACGCATTTAATTCACAAAGCCTATTTCGTGACAAACAAACTAGGCTGTCTCTTCACACCTTTTTAATTATTTAGTGACTTGAACATATGTGTAATTAATTTATGTTACAATAGTTCGCTGTCATAGAGCACGGAACGCAACGCTAGGAGCGACTAAAATAATAATGTAGCAGCGTTAAAATGCTGTGCACAAGGTTCAGCTGTGATAGCCATAGGCTATGTTTTCTGATTTACAGCATCTTTTCTGGACATGCGTGCTCTATAGTTGATCACATTTTCACTTGCTGTCAGGGGAAATGGTCGTTAAATCAGCCTAAACATAAAAAAGGCAGAATTGTCACCAGCTTTATCATCATTATTTTAGCCGATAGGTGTCCATAGCTGGACATGGGCCTTCTCCAAGCGTCGTTAGATACGCACAAGCCGTTTTTTAGGTCTCTTTGGTTACTAAGCGGGACGCGGGGAACGATCGACTGACCAATCGCGTCGCGTCCACGTTCCGTTCGCTTTGTATGGTGGTTGGTCAGTTCGCACACTATGCGTTAACTTACCCCCACAACGCCAAAATCTTGCCAAGTTACATGCCGAGGCCTATAGGCATACGAATTGTCATCGGGGCGTTAATTTCTACAAGTTACTGGTGACACGCTTGGTTTTGATGGAAAGTTTTGAGACTTTCTTTCTAGCAGTGCCCGCCGAGGCGTTTCAGTACTCTGTATTATTTATTTATAAATTCTATGTGTATGAATAATGAACTAGTTGATCGCCGCTTCTTTTGGGATTTTGGGTTATTTTAAGCTGTGGTTTTTTCCTACTCTCTCGAACAGAGTTATAAAGGTGTTTAGATTAGCCGGCCCAAACGTTTTAGCTGTTTATTATTTCAGCGGTACTTCATAATAAATGTCTAGTGGATACGTTAGTTGTAAATTAGATGATGAAAGGGTGTATGATTAATTATAAACTCTCTGTATTCACACCTTATGCGGGTGAGATTCGAATTCTGGTAAATTACTTTACTTCGTGTCGGTAGACTGCAACTCAGTTAGACCAGCAGCCTATGCGTAAGTGAATACGGCTGTGCAAAGGGTGTGACCGCTATCAATCGATCAATCACACAGACGGAAATGCACATTCATCTCGCATGTTATTGGTCGATTTGATAGCAGCCAAACCCTTCGCCTTGCCGAATTTACTGGCGCAATTCGGCGGAAGTATGCAGCCACGGTTACGCACTACATGTCTGTGTCCGTGATCCGTGTCCGTGATTTGAGTTCCGAGTTCAAAATGTTCTGAATTACGACGGATAGAGTTCGGATGTAGTGCGTAAGCTTCCCTACAAGAAGTACTACGGCTACTTTGGAACCGAAAGTTCACGGACAAGGATCGGATGCAGAGTGTAACCGTCCTGAGGCTCTACACATAGTGTCAGTCTATCAGCAATGGCAATTGTTGAAATGCCAAAATGTAAAGCTGCGTCTACGCTAGACGAGCCGAGCACGAGCGGAGCCGTTCGCGGCGTCGTCGCTCGCGGCGTTCGAGGGCGTTCGAGGCTCGTAACTCAGTCCACATTAAACGAATTTGTGCTCGGCTCGTGCTCGGCTCGTCTAGCGTAGACACAGCTTAAGGGATTTATCATGTAACATTCCGATAGCGCTAGGCAATCCCATAATTTTTTGTCATTTTTCCTTTGCAAAGCTTTCATTGATCGAATGTCACTTGTATAGAGCATTTGAACAGCTTTATAATTTGCAAGTCTGACAAGTGATATTCTATCATCGAAAGCGTGGCGATAGCGATTTTAAAAAGGCAAAACTGTATCCGTCTTATTAATAAACGTAGACTAAGGTAAGATTAACTTTATTCCAAGCATTAGGTTGGTACTAACAAATTTCCGTATTAATAAACACGGAATAAGGAGAGATTATACTAATCTGACTCAAGTCTTGGACTAAAAGTTACTCCATGGTGCTAGCTAGTTTAAGGTCGGAGTAAGGTTGGATTAAGAGTGTATCCATGGCGACTACATTTATTATTTTTGATTGACATTTTGTTCGTTGTGATTTGATGATGAAAATTTTTAGTTTAATATAAATATATTGTACTAGACAGAAAACACTATTTCAGGAATTGGCATGAAGATGTGTTTAATACTGGTATTTTACTAACATTAGTATGAGAGATACACTCGTCATCAGATGTATCAATTATTAGTTATGAGCAATTATTAGTTCACCATACAAATTTCTACCTTCCTTGCCACCATTCAACCATCCTTATGGGGGACCATAAGGATGGTTTTCGGGATAAAAACTATCGTATGTCCTTCCCAGGGTCCCAAACTAATTCCATTGAGGTAATTATGTAATACATAATATCTCAATGAATAACTCAATTCAAAATCAGTTAAGCAGTTTAAGCGTGAAATGGTAATAGACAGACAGACAGAGTTCATTTCGCATTTATAATATTTTATTATATGCGATTTAAGTATGACAGATGTCACTTTGTCCGCTATTTTCTTTCTTTTTCTACTTTAAGTCATCAAATTTCTTGGTTTCATTCACTTTTTCACTCTTTTTACTTTTAAATTGAACTGGGTTGCCATAGCTTACGCGTAAATCCAAGAGTAACAAATGAATAGATAGTCCGAGGTTATTCCATGTTTATTAATAACATTGCTAAGCCTATGTTAATCCTTACTTACTCCGGGATTAGCTAGTCCAAGAGTAACTTCGGAGTAAGCTGGTAATACGCCATTTTTATTAATAAGACTGTTATGGGATTGACAAGCGATATCGAAAAATCACGTGATCAATCCCTTATAATACATTGTACATTTTGACATTTCGACTATCGCTCGCGTTAGGAAAGAAAGAGGCGCATGTCATGTGACATGTCAAGCTTAATAGGGTAGTTGACAAAAAATCTCAATTTTGTCCGCCAATTAGATAACCTAAAAATATTGGACAGGTATTTTTTCATTTGTCACGTAACCAAAAAAATTTGACCATACAGTGCGCTGAAATATAGTGACGTCAAGGCGTGCTACACTTTATACTGACAAAGTGACGTAACAAACCCCCACTCCTGAACTTTGAAGCGCTTTATCTTTGTCAATTGTTATTTATTTGATAAAGCAAAACATACGGGTGGAATATTATTTGATTATCCCACGGACGGTCTAAATGTAATTATCATTTGTCTTCCAAGGAAACATCCCTATTTTACTGTATTGTGGTATTAATCACAATAGCAACATCTAAGATGTGGTTACGAACACACATAGATAAACCTCAGAGAGAGTAACACGGAACCCTCGAAACAATCAGTACGACCTAACAAATATTGGTTCCGTGCGGAAATTACTCTCGAACCCGTAGATGTATGTACAGGAGCTAATCGCTAACAGGGTGTTCTACGTAAACGACAAATGCTCAGTAGCAAATCTTCAAGGCTCTTGCAGATAAGTGTGCCGCGACAATGCGACAACACGTCTTCATAAAAATGGTTCTAAAATTGGTCCAGCAACCTTTCTTTGAAAACGTGTCGTCGTCGTCAGATCGTTGTCGCATTGTTGCGTAGTTTCTGTATTTACCCGCATCACTACACCAATCACCTTTTCGGAAAAAGAAATAGTAAGTAAGTAGTTCTTTATTTTGCAAATATGGGTACAGTACATGGTGATAAACATATAAAAAGTAGGTTCGGCCATATTTTACCAAGAGGCATGCAAAAGTTATAATTTGACGCTAAAAATATAAATAAAGGCAATTAACTGACTCACGGAATAGTTTTAAATCACAACTTACTATATCTTTATGTCACCGCAACACAATTTATATAGATTACAATTATTCATTTTAATCAATTTATAAAGTGTCATAGCTTCCATCAAAAATTCAGTAGAAAGCACGTCAGTGGTAACTTAACTAGCATAAGCTGGCCTCTCATTCTACTGGAGCTGTATTGCGCTAGGCCAGCTCAAGACATTCACCGGTGGGTAACCGCCGGTGAATGGTCGCATGTATGAGACAATAGTTGAATGAACGGTACTTTAGCAATGAGTCACACGTATAAACATGTCGCATCTGATTACAGGATAATCTTTGCTACGTGACTACATATGGAAAAACATGCAATAAAATCGCCCAAAAGTTGAACACGCGCCCCAGCCTAAAACAGTCACTAATGTTTTCATTACAATATACCCAGTGCGCCTATATTAGTACTAATGTACACATTTACCTACCGTATTAATTAATTTTATTCTGATTTAGATTAATAACAATGATTGTGATTCAAATGCTTTGGGTACAGTTATTGTTTAATTATACTGGAATGTAATTTTAATTTATTTTTGGAAGTGGTAATGTTTGTATCCGATTTCACATTATACATGGGTTCATGACATTGGATATTTTAATGCAAACTGTTCACTGTACAGTGTAAAATCAAATTAGCTAGAAAACTAGAAACCTTGCACATGTGGTGTGTATTGATATCAAATAACGGCACAACAATGAAACATAGATTTTCTAAAGTCACTTTTTGTCTTATTGACTTTAGTCCTTTAGTTGGTATCGTGTCCAGCAGGAGACGCCGCGGGCTTGCGGACTGTGAGTAATGGAGAGCTCGCCATCCGATAAGGACCAGGCCCGAGTCGACGGCACGTAGCGTTCCACGCGCACTTCTAAGAGATGTCAGCAAAAACTGACGGGATCCGCTAGTGCCGATGCCTGTCTGGGTCGCGGATAAATTTGAAAGAGAGTTGCTGCGGCCCTGGCAAAAGCAACTGAAGGAACCTGAGTGGAATTTAGTCAGTAACAGTCTGACACGCCCTCCCGCTTCACCCAGAGCGGGAGAAGGAGAAGTCATTGGATGATTTCCAAAAACCAAAAAATATGTATAAAAATATAATGTATTTGGAAAAAGGCTACATATATTCATTGAATTAAGATATATACTAGGTATATATCTAAAGCCGAAAGAGAGAAAATATTAAGTAAGCAAAACGCCGCAGATGTTATTACATCTGCGGAGTTTTGCTAAAATAATTTGACCCCGTATTTATCACATATATACTAATATTAGTACTTCACCCGCGACTTCGTTCGCGTGATCCGTATTTTATCCTACTGATTACTTTTTAGTTTCACCCCCTTAAAGGTGCTTAGTGCTCCCCGCCATCATAAAAAGAAGCCTTGAACAGTAAGATTCTTCAAAAATGTTTAACACCCCCAAAATCATATTTTAGGATTCGTTTTGAAAAGCTAATAATGAAAACCTATGTTTCCTTATGCCAAGTTTGATAAATATAAGCCCAACAAATTTCATTTCTTTTCACCTACTTAGGGGTAGAATTTCCAAAAAAAACAATAAATACATTAATCATCCATGAGCGTAAATCTAAAATTTCGCGTATCCAATTTACAAACTGTAGAAATTTTATACAAACTTTCAATCCCCTTTTACCCCCTTAGGGGTAGCTTAGTGCGCACTCACTACTTAGTGTAATATATATATTATATATGTCGCATCAAGGCTGGCCAATAGATGCAAACCATCGGGCAGTCAGGATGTATTCCCTTAGGTTAAGACATCTTGTGTGGGCAGGTAGGTGGATCAATCGTGAAAATGAAATCACACAAATTATTCGATACACTGGGTTTATTTAAATAGACACAAGTTACATTCTTGCTTACTAATATTACGGATCGACACTGATTCTACGACGTCTTAGCTCTACGGCTGTCAGTACTCAACTGCTCTATTTTGCTGTCCCTACTACGCAAGCGGTTAGAAAAAGCGCGCCAATGCGTAGTTGCTCTTGATTGCCGCTAGGGCCATGCTTGTGATTTGACTTTACGTCCGTACTATTGACTAAACCCGACATATATATTATAAACTAGAAGCTAATAAAATATATACTTAAAAGAGGCAAAACCTTTGCGCTTACCTTTGGCTTATCCAATACTAAGCCAATTAGACCCGTTATTGCGTAACACGGAAACATGTGTTTTAGGCTTCTTGTTTAGGCAGTGAAACGCTTGATAATAATTGTCTTTGCAAATACTACAAAAAGTATATACAGAGTGGAATACATTGACGCAAAATCTGTAACATTTTTTTTTTGTGGTACAAATTAGGAAAAGCTGACGAAAACTTCCAACGCGGCTTAGAAACATGTATGAAAGCTGCTTGCTTGCTTGTTAATTGATTTTTCTAATTTATATGTGTTTTCTGAAAATTTAAGAACGAAGTTCCTTATCGCGGTTTGCACGGAACGAAAATGCGTCATGGGGCCTCGAGGCGTTCGGTTCCGTCCTGCATATTTCAGATATTATCGTCAAGCATTGTCCACTATACTTAAATTGTTTACATTAAATGTTTTTAACGTGCTTTTATTAGGTATATATACCAAGGTATCGGAATCTTTGAACGTGATTTTCACCCCCTTCAAAACGTCGCCTTAATTTAAAACTTTGCATACTTAGCAAGGACCCATGACAATGCAATAATTTATATAGTTTGTCCCATTATCCTAACATGCACCTAATAGAGATTAAGGCGCCGATTCCCTTGAGTAGCTGATTTTAAAATGAGAATCACGTCTAAATAGGTTGACGCAATTTAAAAAAAAAATATATTTTATATAAGACTATTTTCTTAATAATTTGATCTAAGCAAATTTTGAGTTTTATTCGTGTAACATAGTGTAATTAATTTGTAAAGTTACCATGAAGTACCTAGGATTGGTGCTCGACAGCCGGTGGGATTTTGGCCCCCACTTCCGGCGGCTGGCGCCCAAGTTGTTGGGCGCGGCTGGGGCGTTGTCAACGCTGCTTCCTAATTTGGGGGGCCTGTAGGCGGCTCTACGTGGGGATCGTGCGATCGATGGCCCTGTATGGGGCCCCGATCTGGGCGGCTGACCTGACGGCCGGCAGCATCGCTGTTTTGCGAAAGCCGCAGAGAGCGATGGCCGTCAGAGTCATCAGAGGTTATTGCACGATCTCCTACGAGGCGGCTTGTGCACTGGCCGGATCCCCGCCCTGGGACCTGGAGGCGAAGGTACTCGCGTCACTGTATCGGTGGCGCGAAGAAGCGCGGGCGCGGGGCGAAGGGCTGATGCAGTGACATATGGATTTGCGTCACCGTGGCGGAATGGCGGTACAGGCTTTCACGCCCTACCGCCGGCCTCATTACCATCGAGGCGGTCCGGCCAGTGCTCGAGCGCTGGCTCGGAGGAGGCACGGCTCCCTGTCGTTTCGGGTGACGCAGGTGCTCTCAGGGCATGGTTGCTACGGGAAGTACCTGTGTCGCATAAACAGGGAGCCGGACGCCCGGTGTCACCACTGCGTCGACTAACGGGAGGACACGGCGCGGCATACGCTGGCAGAGTGTGCCGCTTGGGAGGAGCCACGCCGTGCCCTCATCTCTGAAGTAGGCAGTGACCTGTCGCTGCCGGCCGTAGTCGAGTCTATGGTTGGCAGCGAGGAGTCCTGGGACGCGGTGGTATCCTTCTGCGAAACAGTCGTCTCGCAGAAGGAGACTGCGAAGAGGGAGAGGGAGATTTCATCCGTTAACTCGATCCGCAGCAGACGCGCCGGGCGTCGGCGGAGGGCAGACAACGCCCTCTTCCAGCCCCCCTAAATGGGTCCAGGGGCGACGGACTCGGGGACGTCCGTCACCCCCCACTCATCAGGACCCGAGGTGGAGGCGCGTAGTGTTCCACGCGCGCTCCTCTTAGACGTCGCGGGGGGAGTCCAACACCTCACTCCCCCCAAACCCGAGATCGTGGCCCGCAAAGGCGGGCCGGCACTAGCCGGGGGTTGCGGAAGTATCGTTGTTCCCGCGACCCCCAGCGTAGGTGTGAGATGGAACACCGGGGTGGTTTTTAGTCAGTACCAGTCTGACAAACCCCTCCGCCAGTCAGAATGACAGAATCCTCATTGGATGTCCAATGAGGATTATCCAAACCGAAAAAAAAAAAAAGGAGACTATATTGTATTCTCTTATTATAATATTTACCTTGACCAAGCAAGACTTTCCCTGATTCTTAAACTTACATAGTATTATAATTTGAGTAAGTAGTAAAATTTTATTTAACATATTCCCTCTCACAGAGAGGAGGCCTGTGTCCCAGCAGTGGGAACATTAATAGGCTGATAATGTAATGTGTGTGATATGATTTAACATATTATATGCTGACGGTACTATTAAGCTAAATTGACTTTTAATTGAGCTTCTATAGAAAAATAAATTGGGGTCTACCATCGTACTTACATATTCTATATTAAAACCAATGTCAACACTAAAATAATTAAAAAACGACATATTTTTATTACATTATTTAGAAAACCTTAATTGCCCGGGCATGGTCCATAACGTATTATTAAATATTTGTCGGGTTTAGACAATAGTACGGATGTCAAAACAAATCACAAGCACGCCCCCTGTCGGAAACCAAGAAAAACTACGCTTTGGCGCGCTTTTTTTATCCACTTGCGTGGTGGGGACAGCAGAATTTGACAGAGTACTGACAGCCTTAGAGCTAAGACGTCGTAGAATCACTGTCGATCCGTAATATTAGTAAGCAAGATTGTAACTGTGAGTTGTGACTATTTAAATAAACCCAGTGTATCGAATAACTTGTGTGATTTAATTTTCACGATTCTACCCATAGACCTGCCCATACACGATGTCTTAAACATCCTGATTTCCCGATGGTTTGCATCTATCGGCCAGCCTGGATGCGACATATTTGTTACGTTAATAAACAAACTTAGTAAATTACGTAAATTACGCTTATAGAACTTAAACCAATCGCTTTAACGCGATATTATCTCAAACTATCGCTAAGCAACTAACTTTGCCACGTATCCGACTTACCTCAACAATAATTGTGATTATTATGATTAGATTAGCGGTTGATACACTGTATCCGTGTTGGGTTAATATAACATCATGGGCCTTGAAAGTTTAGGGTAGTGTTATACGTTGTTGTTAGTTATGTAGATTGGTATACTGTAAGTTAGAAGGGTAAAAATCGGATAGTTGTCACCCTTTTTGAAATCACTCTATATCTCTCAGTACACGAAGCAAAATACTTTTTTTGAAAAACGGGCCAGTACTTTGGTTTTTTATCTATGAAAAGTAAAAAAAAAAATCTTTAATATTTCCAGAGTATTAAAAATTCTTTCGGACCTCTATTTTGAGACATCTATCCCAAATAGGGGATACTTGCCTAACCCATGTAAATTACGTTTAGGATATCTATCCTTAAGCGCTTGAACCTATCGCGATGCCAATCTAGTCAATTTCAATGTAGCTAAGACCCAGGCGTGTCTTTTTTCCGCAAAAAAGAGCCTATTCCACCCGGCTCCATCTTTCCGTGGTGTAACCGTGCCGATAACGGATCATCTCGACCTTCTTGGTGTTACGATAATATCGACCCTCAATTTTGGTCCATTCATTGAGGCAAAGGCTCAGTTGGCTGCAAAAAAAGTTGGGAATCCTTACAAAGGTGAGACAGTACTTCAAGCCTGAACAGCTGCTCAAATTTTATAAAGCGTAAGTTCGGACATGCATGGAGTACTGCTTTCACCTCTGGGACGGATCTGCCAAATATCAACTTGATCCACTTGAGTCGATTGACAAACGGGCCAAGAGGCTTATCGGCAACGATGCACTGGTCGCCTCAAAGCTCCAGAGACTTGAACATCGACGCCAAGTGGCCAGTCTGCCGATTTTTTATCGGTTACATTTCGGAGAGTGTGCGATGGAACTGCACAATTTGATTCCGCCTAGCCCTTTCCATCACCGGACAATAAGACGTACGGCAACGCACCATCGGTACATGGTGGACATCCCACCCATACGTACAAAGCGTTTTGCGAATACTTTCATTGTACGCACAGCTAAGGAGTGGAATTCCCTGCCGGAGTCTTTGTTTCATGATAGCTACAACCTTGGGATCTTTAAGTCAAGAGTGAATAGGTTACTTCTAGGCAAGCGTGCTTCAACGTCGACCACATCATCATTTACCATCAGGCGAGATAGTGGTCAAACGCTAGCATATCGACGAAAAAAAAAAAAAAACTGATTACCGCAACCGAGTATCTGATTAACATGATTGGCAGACTTTATCAACCAATAATTGCTGCTAATGATGACAAAAGTTTTTTTTTTTTTTTTAAATTTGCTCATGCACACTGCGCTACCATGGGGAGATAGCGAGGTTATGTGGGACTCCAACCCACTAAAACTAAAACTCTACGGTATCCTCCTGTGCCGCTTTTAGCAGGAACACGGGCACGCATTAGCACTCATCAGTGAACCCGCCGCGGCTGTCCGTCACCGGACTCTCCTCTGGGGAGTACCCCCATCACCGGCGCACCAAAACACATTGTATACCGTGACCACCCCAGGGACCAAACCCAATAACGACAAACCTAAGGTTTTGACAATGTTGTTGTAGGTAATTTATTATATAAAACAACTTTTTATATAAGAAATTAATTATTCTATTTCTATCTCTTATTACGGCCTTGGACTGCCCTCAATCTATTTAAATTCTCCAGATTTAATGCCTTGTTTATGGCTCTGTTTAAAATTCTGACATTGAACCAGGAATTTCTTTCATTAGAATAAGTTAACCTTTGGAGAAAAGGCATGATGTCACACTTCGATACTAAATATCGCCTTTATCGGAATCAAAATGGCTGTTTACCGCCAAACAGAACAGTTACCATATCCATTGCCGTTCTAAGTACTATTCCCTTCGTTTTAGGCCTCTTTATGTCCTTTCTAACCACGTCACGTCTGTTCAGTAGTGATCCAAATCCATTTTATTTGACATCTTAGACCTTTCAATGACGACGATTATTATTCTAGTAGGAGTAAATGTGTGATTCTTCAGGCGATGAAGTGTCGCTTTAGCTTGGCAAATTCGTACGTGACACTCCCATGGTTCGCGGGAGCGGGGAAAGTAAGGCAGCGGGGGTGGTAAAACGTGCGCGCGGGACGGAGTTCTCCTGACGGGAACGTCTTCAGGTAAAAGGAAAAAGTAAGTGATTGATCACGTGCCATTTCGATCTTCTTCTTATTCATTGTCTTCATTTACTGAACGGCTTTGACAGGGTCAGCTTGTCAATGGACAAGCTGCTTCCAAGCCACTCTGGCTTCTGATCTTTTTAGGGCAGTGCTCACAGTGAGTCCTGTAATCGCCTTTATCTGGTCTGATCATTGAATTCCCACAATAACCAGTTTCTCCAGGTTATCTGGTTGTCTCCGAGTGGTGTGACCAAAGTAATTTAGGACTATTTTTGGTAGCAGATCATGGAGAGACTGCATGGTTTTGATGTTCAACTGGTCGAGAATGGACATATTCGTGCGTTTTGCTGACATTTCGTTAGTGCTTGGTAATCCTGTATAGGTATCGCTAGAGCAACGCTATCGTTTATAAAATATCACTTAGCCTGCAATCGGCTACAGAATCTCACCTTAAGGCCACGTTACCACCTGCAAGCAACTAGCATGCAATTTTAATTACAATGCGGGGCATGATCAAGCGATTGGTGGAAACACCGAACAAATTATTATGGTAAGAGAACATCTAAGTATTTGGTACCTAAAGTGTTTAACAAAATAGATTTATTAAAAGACAATGTAAAAATTTGGAAAGCAGCAATTAAGACGAAATAAAAAAAAAAACATAATACAGGACAGCAAAAAGAACTAACAATGTACGTAAGATTAAACCATAACAGTATAATATTATATAAGTAGTAGATTTGTAAGTATGGTGATGCATTGTGATGTTAAAGAGCGCCTCTCGCCATCAAACGTAAAAGTTTGGCGAGTTTAGAATTATCTAACACCTCTGTATTAAAATATCATTAAATAAAAAAAAAATACAATGCAACTTGCATGCAAACTGGTTGCAGCAACATTGGTTGTGGCAACATGGCCAGCCGGACTTGCGAAGTTACACGTATTACTATCGTAGGATTAAGCGAGTAAGACCTATGTTATAAGTTCCTTTGAAGGTAATTTTCACCACTCCAATTGACTCAATTGATTGACAACGAAAAAATACCTTTTAATTGAGTGTTTTTTCACGTCAATAAATAGCAAGCTAAAACTGTCAATTTCACTGAGTCGAGTAGAGGAAATTACAAGCTGATAATCTACTATGATGGTGTAGCAGTAGGTCTGGATGTAGAGGAACAGTAATCGTTCGCCTATTTGCGTCTGATTCTTGACGGTTTCAATCTGCATGCTAAGTTGAAGTTTCATTCGTCATGCAAATAGCTCACAATCGACTAGATCCCGCAAAGACTATTCTAGTAGTAGGACATCTATGTTGTCTGAGTGTTCAAAAAATGCCCTTCATAACAGTAAAAAGTTACCATGTAAAGCAATTACTTTTTCGTTTTTTAGTTAGTAATAGAAAGCTTAATGGATAAATTGGAACATTAAATGGAACACATTAAATGATTTTATTTCTGTAAGTTGGTTTGTACAAACACTTTGACATGTCGATCATATTTTTAAAACTAGATGAGGTCAGCGTTTCCTATCTGAATACTCTGAGAAGAAAGGCCGAAACAAACTCAGAGGTCACAGTCTCTTTTAAAGTCCAGACAAAAATCTTGGTTAGATCATGTGAAATGAATTGTGTGGGGAAGTCAGTGAAATCGTGATAATTGATCAGACGTGAAGAAAACGTGTCGTGCCGGCTATAAGTTACGTGGGACAAAAGCAGGAAGATTTTGATTAATACTCGTACAAAGCGAAATGGCGTCCTTTTTAAGTCGTCGCAATTTTTTATATTTTATTTTTTTTATTTAAGAAAAACGTTGCCCCACACTAGGAATTTCTCCTGTATCGTGGGTGCGTTTACAAACATATAAACTCACATACACAAACACCCAGAGCCGGAACAACTATTTATAGATCATACAAATATTTGTTCCGTGCGGGAATCGAACCCGCGAGACGCAGCGCAGCAGTCAATCGCTCAACCACTGCGCCAACCGTGCGCCCAAATATACTTACTATATTCTCAAATTGAAAAAGGTTTCCCTACATGTTGTCCTAATACTAATTTATTTAATTTTTTGGCACTTAATTAGTCACTCGCTCGAAAAGCACAGGACCGGTCCATATGTCACCACCGCGACTAGCAGTGGACTTCTTTTGGTCGAAATTATGAGTCACTCGTCGCCACACACACGAACTCACATCAAAGTATCTAGCTTAGAAAAAGGTCTTAGTACCCAAGACGTAGGACGAAAATGTCACTTTAACGTAAGTAGATCGGAAATAAAAGGCTACATAAAAGCCTGCTTATCTGACAGTCGTTATGTTTGAATGAGGAGCTTGTAAAACGTTTCTGATGTCATTGCTAGGTATTATGGTCAGTTTAAGGCCCGTATTACAGATGCTCATACTTGACTCAAACTCAAAATTGGCCACAGCTACCAATCAATTGCCAACTAATCACAACTCTCGAGTTTGGCATATGATTTTTCAGCTCGACATAATTATGTATGCTCCATAAACCAAGAGCCCAGACGCCCCAGACATTACTGAATTCTTTATAAACAAAATATGTGGTAAGTATTGAATGAAAATGAAAGTCCAAGTTAGCAATTACGATGACGTATCAAGTACATGCTACCACTAACAATTGCCCTGATTTTGTGATCAAAAGAGTTCGGTAACGTTTGGAGCGTCTATGATCTTGGACTTGAGCACGTTAATATAAAAAAACAACTAACAAACATTAACAAGCCAACCATTCACAACTGTCCATTACCAATTTGAGTTAATTGACCATGACCATGAGCATGAGCATAAGAGATCAGTGGTGGCCCAATGGTATCGGCCGCGACTTCAAGTTGTAGGTTCAAACCCAGGCAGGTGCTTTACTTTGTGTAAATTATTTCATCACCACTGCTCTCAAAAACGGTGAAGGAAAACATCGTGAGGAAACCGGCATGTCCTAGAACCAAAAATTCGAAGACATGTGACATCCACCAACCCGCACTGGGCCCGCGTGGTGGACAACGGCCTATTCCCTCTCACAGAGAGGAGGCCTGTGTCTCAGCACTGGGAATATTAATAGGCTGATGATGTGATGTGATGTGAGCATGAGCATCTCGAATACCGCTAAGACTGTAGTCTCAATCTTCTGAAAACTGAAAAAGTTAGATTCGTAGTAACTGAGACAGTATTATTGTAATCTGTCAGATACTGTTGGTAGGTAGGTAGGAACCATAAAAACAACCCCGGTGATCACCAACTGCATGTAGAAGGGTTACCGTTACCTATTAAAAGACCACCTCAGAACTCCCTCTGTCCAACGCCTGTTCGGGCACATCCCTGGGGAGGCTATCAAGGGGACCTCCGCAAACCTACCAAAAACAATAATATTATTCTCGGCAGTAAAAACTTCTTGATTCAAACGAAAAGGAATGTGTCCTCATTGTAAACCTTTTAGTACAAGACCTCAAGGGCACGAAAACGTTTTAAAACGTAAACGCGTTACTTGTTTATGGTCACAACAAATTCCGGCAGGAGGATTGGAATCTGTGCCAGATGAAAATAAACCTTATAGTACTTGTTATAAGGTTGATACACAGAGGGTCAAGCAATTTTCATTTTTGGAAGGTAAGGGCTCACCGCATTTACGAATCCTCCCCACAAATTGAGTTCTGCTGATTTGTGGAACGTTAATTGGACCTCTTAAATAATTGTTGCGGCTGTCATAAAACATTTCAGTGTTAAAGATAACAATTAAAATAATGAGAGATGTCTGATGGCTGGACCCTAGAAGTAACTCAATTTTCAGGCACCGTCTTATGAAATTACTGTCACCGTAAGTAAGAGTATGTATTCTGTAGGATCAGCAGTATATTGTCCATCATTTCACACAAACATTTATGTCCTAATTCTTGGAACTAAATCAACTGATTTTGTTTTAATGGAACTTTATTCGCATAAACAAGATTGTAATTCTTAAAATAAATATTGGAATCAACAAACTACTGAATGTTGATTCCAATAAATAATTGTTGTACTGTTTTTTTGGAAGTCGGTAGTATTTTTATAAAAGTTTTTTTTTATTTTTTTTGTTGTTGTACATATTGGACCAGTTCTATACCTATAATGCCCAAAGTGATGCCAGAATTGATCAACCCAAATAACATGAAACTTAAACAAAACCGGTGGAATGAGAGTATACCAGGGTGACCTGTTCACACCTGCCTATCCTTTTAAAGCGTACCAGTGTGATGATATGTTATGAAATGGTATAAATAAAAAACAGACATACGATTGCAGATACTCCGAGTGATTTGCCGTCATTTATTGAAGAGTTCTGATGTATGATCCTGTAAAAAATCTGTTAATAAGTGGCTCCTTTGCTTAACCTACGACGAGACAGAGAGTCTATTGGTCTTGTAGATGGTCTTAGTGTTGAATCAACGCACATTCCCCTCTTCAAATACATATTACATATACACCTACACAAACACATCATCACTAACACACACGCACAAACCCACCACAAAGGAAAGTTTGGAATTTTTGTTTTATACCTTTTTAATTGTACTTACATACAAATTTTAATTTTTGAATAAGCTTTATTTCTGATATGTTTGTTTCTGTTCTGATTTGTACAAAATCATCTAGTTATGACTCAATTTTAAATTATTATACTTTTTATTTATTGCATGAAATTATTGAATGTTAGTTTAGAAATAACATTTATAAATGAATTAATTGTTTATTTTTACCAATTATTATTAATTATTGTTTTATATTAGTTCAAATTTAATATTTTAATTTTAAATTATGATGTTTTATTTTAATTCAAATTTAATTCCATCTTATTTTAAATTGTGATCGTTTATATTAATTCAAATTTGGTTTTATTTTTATTTTAATTTTAAATTGTGATTATGATCTGAAACTATATGTTGATGGATTTCAATATCTTTAATCTCCTAAATTGTTATAATGTATAATTTTACCTTTTGGACTGTAGTATTATATGATCTGTGCTTTTGGGGAGTGGAACTGGCATCCTTAACACAGGTTATTCTGTAACCTAGCTGGGATGTCAGTTGCGATTCTTAGATGAACTCAAAACCAACTTTACTGATATTATTATTTTATTTTGTATTCTGATTTTTGGTTTTTATTGTGTTTTTAATAAATAAATAAAAAATAAATAAATAAAATAAATATCTCCGAAGTTCTTCATCAGATCTTGATGAAATTTAAATGGGACCAAAAAGAATGATCGAAATCGGTTCACATTGTAAAAAGTTTTGAGGTAACACGCATAAAAAAACCGGATCGAGTCAAGTGCGAGTCGGACTCGAGCACCGAGGGTTTCGTACAAGCCTCAGCTTAAAGGTATTATAGACCTGGGTATTTGATATGAATTTCAATTTAATACCTCTACGCGTTCATGAGGTAGTAAGTTTAAAATTATTAAAAATATTTTTAGTATGTGTTGTAACAAAAAAATTACGGCTTTCGCATTTTTCCTTTAACTGTGCTATAAGACGTTGCTCCGTTCTAAATTTCAAGATTCTGAGTTCACGGGAAGTACCCTGTAGGTTTTGATTCCCTTGCGAGTGTCGAAAATTTACGGCATAAACGGCTGTACCTTTTGATTGCGTTGGCTTAGAATTTGATTTTTTCACAGCTTTAAGGGACAGTAGACTTGAGTACGAGTATTTGATATAAATTATATCAGCTTGATACCTTCAAGCGTTCCTGAGAAAAAGTGTCTTCAAAGACAAACGGACGGACAACAAAGTGATCCTATAAGGTTTCGGTTATTTCCTTTCGAGGTACGGAACCCTAAAAAGGATACAGTCGAATTAATAACCTCCTCCTTTTTGGGAAATTGGTTGAAAATACGAGAGAGATTTTATGTTTTCTATGAACTATGAAAAATTACTCTCTTTCAAGTCTTTTCGAAAATGCTTCTAAGCATAATGCCGACTTAAAAAGGTTTTTACAGAAAACTACTAAATACATTATTTCCCTAAAACATACCAAAACCTGACCGTCCTTCAGCTGAAATCAATGAAAATCTAAAAATAACATAATTATAAGTTCATTACTCCGTACACGATATTATAATGACCTAGAAAGCCAACTTATGAATCAATATCATGGCCATCTGGAAATATAAACTAAATATATGGTTCATTAGCTGTTCCATAACTATAAATAGGTTTAATGTTAAAACTGAACATTTGTAAAAACTTTTTAGTGCTTTTAAACGCATCAAATCTTCAACCTCTCGGACAAAAAAAACCTATTTTGTTTAACACCGATGTAGAAAAAAATAGGTAGGTAAATAGCTAATTATTATTTTCACTGACTTCAGATAAAGGTGATAATAAAATTCGATACGACGGAATTGCCCAATATTCACATAATTATGTTACTCTAATTGGGCTTCTTAACATTTGTGCCAAATTTCATAATTGTATTTTATGTATGTTTGTCCACGCATAAATTATCAATACCAAAAAGTAACAACATTGTAGACGATAAAAATGCATTAAATAAAAAATCATTTAACATTTTTGTAAACGTAAACAATTAGGTGTTCTGAATGTGAATCTTCAATCAATCAAAATATTATTATTATAAGTGAAAATAGTTATTGTATATGAGCGAAATTATGGTTATAGAGTTTATTATTACACTTATCAATAGGGCCTAATAACCTACCGAAAAATTTAGTAAATACAGCGATTTTTTTATACTCTATAGTTTCGCGCTTGACCTCTATCTCACCTGATGGTAAGCGATGATGTGGTCGACGGTGAATCACGCTTGCCTAGAAAAAACCTATTCACTCTTGACTTAAAGACCCCTAGATTGATTGTAGCTGTCGGGAAACACAGACTCCGGCAGGGAATTCCACTCCTTAGCTGTACGCACAATAAAAGTGTTCCCAAAACGTTTTGTGCGTATGGGTGGGATGTCCACCATGTCCGATGATGAAACGGCCCAGGTGGAATTAGATCATGCAATTCCATCGCACACTCGCCGAAGTGTAACTGATAAAAAAACCGACAAGCTGGCAACTCGGCAAAGATGTTCAAGGCCCAGAGCCTTGAACATCGTTGCCGAGTCTTGTCTTAACCAGTGACAATATCTAGTGATATGCATCATCACTAGATATTAGAATTATAATATGCAATTACATATGCAAATGTATATAATCCGGTCTCTGCTAATGATCCATTGTAAAATGTCTTAGTAAAGGCGGTGGTCGATACAATCAGGCCTTTTGTCTGTTTGCCTAAAATAAAAAAAAAGCAAAACCATAAAAAGCAGACGACATACTTCAATACCTACATCCACTGGGTCATTGTTTCAAGTGTTTAATTAAAGCCGTGCTATTTTATCACGACATTTTATGCACTTGAGATAAGGGTCCCTTATCAAAAACGGCTATTTGTTAAAAAACTAGTTTTTACTTAAACTCATTATCAATGTCAATAATACATTACTACTGCAATTGGCAGCAACAGCTATTATTCGGAAAGCAAAATTAAGTTATTATATAAAATCTTTCGAAAATTGTATCGAAAAGCCTCTTAAGTTGTGGCAGTTGATTAACATGCAATAAAATAAAAATAACTCTGCTCCTACAAAACTTGAAGGTCCGATTACTGATACAAAACTTATATGTGAGACTTTCAATCATAATTTTTCAACAATCGGTATAGTGCCAGCAAGCGAAATCCCAAAATGTAATCAAAATAATGCAACTGACAAGCTTTTGAAATTGAGTTAAAGAGTGCAGACTTACAGAGTAGTCTCCAACCACTACAAAAGAGGTTTCAAAAATTATTGACCAATTGAAAACTAACACGAGTACAGGCATCGACGGCATCAGTACTAAAATAATCAAAAGTATTAAAGATTTACTTTTGGAAACCTAACAAAATGTATACAAAAACCTTCAGGAAGGAATATTTCCTGATACATTAAAAATCACCAAAGTCACACCGATACACAAAACCGAAAACAACGCAGATGTAAGTAACTATCGTCCAATATCGGTCTTACCGATTATATCTAAAATATACGAAAAAATTATTTATAATAGGTTGCAGGTTTATTTAAATTCTATAAATTTTATCTCCAAAAACCAATATGGCAACCAACAAAAAAACAAACACCCTATCCGTGACTATTGATCTTATTACTAACTTGAAAACTAACATTGATAAAAAACAAATAGCTCTTGGGATCTTCATTGATTTAAAGAAGGCATTTGACACTGTAAGTCACAATTATTACTAACTTGAAAACTAACATTGATAAAAAACAAATAGCTCTTGGGATCTTCATTGATTTAAAGAAGGCATTTGACACTGTAAGTCACAAACTTCTTCTTAAAAAACTATAACTAGAATAACATTTACAAAAAGAATGCAAATTCAAAAGCGCATGACGAGGCAGCCTAACCATATAATTTTAAGAGCAACGAGGACAACCTACGGTTAAAAGACTGTCGTATATGAGGGAGCTGAACTGTTTAACTCTATACCTAACGAAATCAAAGAAAAGAAATCACTTCCAACTATTAAAAGGCTATTAAAGCACCACCTGAATATTGTATAAATCGTAAATGTTTTACCGTTCTTATAACTTAACTAGCTGTCCCACGCGGCTTCGCTCCCATCAACTGGCTACCTACCCTACCCTACATATATGAATGTTGCATAACTTTAACCGCTTACGCAGCGCACGCAACGGAAGCTCTCAAAAAGGAATATTTTTTCCCGTTTTTGCAACATTTTTCATTTGTGCTTCGCTCCTATTGGTCGTAGCGTGACGTTATATAGCCTATAACCTTCCTCGATAAATGGATTATCCAACACAAAAATAATTTTTCACATCCAACCAGTAGTTCCTGAGATTAGCGCGTTCAAACAAACAAAAAAACAAACAAACTCTTCAGCTTTATAATATTAGTATAGATTTTAGTTTATTACCAAGCGAAACCGTCGCTTATCTTAATTATAACGTATTTTTTTTCTCATAGGAGTGAATAATTGTATTCTTTTTGAGCGAAATAATTTTTAAACCGTAATCTAGAAGTTCACAAACCCTGTACCCAACAATAAAAAACCGGCCAAGTGCGTGTCGGCCTTCGCACATTTAGGGTTCCATCCGTACCAAACCGCAAAAACAAGTTGGTTATAAGAGGAAAAGTGAGGTTATTTCTAATAAAAAATCAGATTTATTTATATCAGATAAAATATGCGTAATGCTAAACATTATCACCAAATTTGAATTTCATAGGTCAAAGGGACATGGAAAAAGCATGGGCAAAGCTGACTTTGGTGGCTTCTCATTTATTTTTTTATAATATTTTTTAAAACAAAAGTTCATTATTTATTTACTCAATGAAATCTAAATAACGATACCCCATTGGGAAAGGTATTTTTCCCGCTCTCATTTATCTGTATGAAAGGAACCCCCCTTAAAAATATTTAAAAGAAAAAACGCAACTCACGAAAATTGTTTGGCCACACAATAAAGGTCAGACCGCACTAGGCGTAACTGCGCGTCAGCGGAGCGACGCGACAAAATATATTGTATGAGATAAAGTGTCGCGTCGCGTAGTTCCGCTGCCGCGTAGTGCGGTTTATCTCATACAATATCATACAAAGTATATTTGGTCATGTAACGTCGCGTCGCTCCGCTGACGCGGTTTGACCTTTAAGCTAACCCATAACTATATTTTCAAATAATATAAACGGAAAATAAATTAAAATTTTATTTATGGAAAAACGACAAAAATGTATTCTATCCTCGTTCGTACAGAAATAAAATAATCTGTCGTACGATGACGAAGGCATTAGCCATGCAAATTGGAATTGGCTGCCGTTCGGAAACCCGCCAAGTGACGTTTTACTGTCGAGTTTTTTTTTAATTGACAATAGCTATCTGATATTAATTTGTGAATTTGCGTCGCTTGTAGAAATTGAAGGTAAATAGAATGTGGTTTGTTTGATTTACCTACTTTTCACTTTAATTATTTTAAACCTGTTTTTCCAGCAGTGCTTTTCTGTAAATTCTATATCATCGTGAAGATAAAGATGAAATGAGGTTGAAGTGAGTCAATCTGTAGCTTTTGGGACACGCTTACTTCACGCTTACTTCAACTAAGTTGTAACGGGATTTTTTTTTTTCTGAGAAAAGAGCGGTCGAGGCTATTGTGTAAGAAACCTTTCGGTGAAGCATTATTTCTTCGGTCAGACAGCATTTCTGTTTTCGGGCTGCTAGGTTAAATGAAATAGACAGCGCATCGACAAAATGACACTTGACGGTAATAGAAATCATAAACTCATTCATTTACTAACAGGCAACGCACATCGTGAACCAGTGGGATACAAAATAGATAGATACGAACGTAAAGAATTCAATGAAATTATGGAAGTTCATCATTCATTTTTCTAAGGCTAAGTTCGCACTGCGGTATCGGCGGCAGGCAAGCCGGATAAAATTCCGCGCGATTTTTGTGTTTCTTTCTATCCGTTCTAGCACAAAATGCGGTGTGGTGGGTTCTGAGGCAAGACACAGATTTGTTGCTTCATACTATTCCATATGTCACAGAATGGGTGGAAAAATTCACGCGACTAAAAACCGCAATGCGTACTACGCATTGCGGTTTTTAGTCGCGTGGATTTAGCAGACAAATGTAGAGAGCTTAAACTACTACAAACTTTTTATTAATTTAGATAGGTACCTATGCTATACCTATCAGGCTCCCAGTAGGTAAGTCGTAAAACGTTCCAACAGAACAAAAATATAACATTCCGAGACAGAAATTTAATTCCGAAATAATTCCAAAACAAAATTCATTCGTGTACCTACAAAGTAGTAATTCTAACATTCCTCAAATTGGTAGAGTGATCCTATCCCGTCGAACTTTTAGCCCGATTGGACACAGTTGTGACAAAAACCCAATTAAACTTCACAGTACCAATGGATCTAATCCCTTCTAGTATGAGATACTATTGCAAAAAGCTGCATGTATATTGTTTTTAATAAAACTTGATTTTTACGAATGATTCTTGATAGTAGAATAGATTAGTAGTAGCTGCATAGCCGCATGTATACTTCATAAAAGAGAGCTTGATCTCTGCGACATATGTCAAACTGACGTATTTCTTTCAAATTATACGACTTACCCGAAGGGCGCAAAATAATTATAAAATCAAAACGTCTGAAAATAAAACTAGATCGACGTGGCATATAATAAATAATAAAAAAATAAATATACCGCGGGATTGTTTACTGAAAATTATTAATGCTGACAATAGAGTAGTTACAAATCCAGAAGCAATTGCGAATCAGTTTAATAATCACTTCGTTGATAGAGTTGCTCCCATACAAGGGTCGGGAAAAAACGTTACTACAGGCATTTTAAACAGGCAAAAAATAATCAATGTTTATGGCCCCAAGTTTACCGTGTGATATTTTGTCGAGTGAATTGTATCGCTTTATGAATTTGTCAATATTGTCTACTTCTTTTTAATACGAATAATTTATTTCGAGTGCATTTGTACGCCTTTCTAGGCAAAATATGTTGAGACTTCTTTTTTCTCTTTTTCCATCTCATTGTAAACCTACACGAGTTTTTTTTGACAAATAAATGTTATCTTATCTTATCTTATCTTCTAGCCTGTCAAGCGTTATTCTTACTGTATTGATACTGTCAGCTGTCGCAGATATTAAGCTATCTTTTATGAAGTATTGTTTGCATTTTTTTTAAACTGGTAATCCACAGATTGCGGCTTAACTGAGAGCAACTGTATTTTTTCCTATTTTCAAAACCACTTTCTTTCAAATGACGGTGGATTTACTTGAAAAACTTATATATTTAGGTTTAACTATTAAACATAAATTTCAAATTATTGAATTAAGATAATTGTGGCTAGTTATATCCTAGCAATCCTGCAGCAATCTATTGTACTAGTAAGTACCATTCTGAAAATTAAGTTTAATCAAAAGCAAATATAACTGCAGATGTCTTTAGTGGGCTCTTAGGCTATTCTAGTTTTGCGCACAGGTAACTGAGCAAACGTGAGCTTCACAACCGAATCGGCTTACAGGAAAATTCAATAGTTTCTGGGATTCAGCGTCGTAGGAAATAATGGCAAAGAAGGACTTTGGAATATCGAATTTTGTTTGGGTGTTATATCTAAAATGTTTCCTATTAGGGAGAAGAGTATTTCAATTATTTGCCAGTCTACTAGCGACTATAATGTTGTTATAGTGCTTGCTAAAAATGAACTGTATAATAAGCAAGTTTAGTGTTGTATTGATTTATTTATTGTACTTTTTGAAATAAATAAAATTATTATTGTTGTTTCCTTTATTCATTTCTTTTCTTATTAATTACATTTTTAAATATTTTTACAAAACACAAAAAAGAAAAACATTTAAAAATTTCAAAAATAGAGGCTCATCGTTATCGGGAACAGGGTTATTGTTATTATTGTTATCTTTCAGTGAATGAGAACTCAAATAATCATGAACTTGCGGGTTGCTATGGACCCTCGTACACCTCTGCTTAAACCTTCGGAGAAAACATGCGTGATGTTATGTAAATTACGGGCGCAAATAACCATCAGTTTCAACTAAAAAAAAACCGGCCAAGTGCGAGTCGGACTCGCGCACGAACGGATCCGTACCAATATCGAAAAAAACGGCAAAAAAACACGTTTGTTCTATTGGAGCACCACTTAAATATTTATTTTATTCTGTTTTAGTATTTGTTGTTATAGCAGCAACAGCATTACATCATCTGTGAAATTTCAACTGTCTAGCTATCACGGTTCATGAGATACAACCTGGTGACAGACGGACAGACAAAAGCAATTGAAATTATATATTTTATTATTGAATTATAATATTTATTAATTAAGGCAACAATCATTTCACTCATTCCTTATCTGTATAAAGAAGACTTTACTTCCCAGTACGTCAATTACAGACAAATATTATTACTGTACATTTACGAGCACATCTCACTATATTTATCAACACATGCTGACCTAGAATATACTACTGGTATGTCTGCTTATCATAGCCCGACTTGTAGGAGGAAATTAAAGGAAATGGGTCACTGAAAATCATAACCTGCGAAGGGTTAGCGTTTTCACTCCACTTGATAGGTATGAAGATGGATGTTTGTGCTAGAGCTTTTTTTATGTTTCCTGTATGAAAATGGAAGTGTTATTCTTAGATTTTAGTGAGTTGATCTACTTATTGAACATCTTAATTTTTTTGGCAGACAATGCACAGTCTAAACCAGGGGCCACCAAATGGCGGACCGCGGTCCAGACCCGGTTCGCCGTCTTATTTTGTGTTGACATTAAGTTAACAGTACAACATATTTTACTTGTGTTACTTGAGTATATAATTTAATCATTTATCGCGCGCTTTGTCTTTACTGTCGTCGATTGGTACGATTCGCAATCGCAAGAGCGCAGAGCGCGAGATCGTGAGACGTTGCGGTGGAAAAATAAATTACTGAGTAGACTTATCGATGAACATGTCCAAGATCTTTGAGGCTTTAAATCTTATGGCCCGCGACGGTAATGTTATTTAAAACATGGACCGCAAATGAATATAATTGGTGAACATTGGTCTCCACCTTTGCCCTTTTTAAAATAATTCCTTATACAACCTATAATAACGAAGGTGAACGCAAAGGAACATTCCCTAAAGGGGTTAACTAAATAGGGGGTAAACTTTAAATGAAACTTCATTATTATTGTCGAAGGAAAATCCCACCCTGTTCACTTTTATGTCATAAAATATATAAGTTTACTTTCGTGTGGCCAGTTTCCAATCAAATGAAACAGTCACCCGCTGTGCGCTAGTCGGTTCATTCGTCTGCCTATTTTTTGAAGGCCAACAACCGCAAGGTGTCTCAACGCCCAGCACATATGCTGAGTTGGTAACCCTCTCTGTATGGGCATTTTCGTTTTTATTCTATAGCTTTGTAATCGTTGCTATTTTGTTGTTTCCGTGTCGAATGGCGCCGATTCCCTTGAGTAGCTGATTTTAAAATGAGAATCACGTCTAAATGGCTAGTCGTCATTTTTTGAAAAAAATATATGTTATATTAGACTATTTTCTTAATAATTTGATCTGAGCAAATTTTCAGTTTTCTCCGTATAACATAGTGTAATTAATTTGTAAAGTTAAGTCTAAAACGGACAAAAACTCGACAATCACACCAAAACCGCTGGGCATATTTTAATGAAATCGACACCATCTCAAATACAATTAAATTATCTACATTTTGATCTGAGCCTTTTTTTTTTAAAGTCATAGAATAATAAGGAAAGTACAAAAAACTACAAAATTTTGGGTCGCGCGGGTGTGAAACGAGTGCGCGTTTTGTTCCATTTTTTTTTATTCCCTCAAGGTCATTGGCGTTAGTCGTCGTCTTAAGTATTTTCTATGTCTAATTTTATTTTTTATGTGTGATCCACCAACCCGTACTGGGCCTGCGTGTTGGATTACGGCCCATTCCCTCTCACAGAGAGGAGGCCTGTGTCCCAGCAGTGGGAACATTAATAGGCTGATGATGTGATGTGATGTGATGTCTAATTTTTAGGGTTTCGTCAACAAGGAACTCGTATAGTTTTGCCATGTCCGTGTGTCCGTACTAGAAAGCTATAATTTAGCATGGATTTACATGTTAATCTCGCAGACAAACTGGTATTTTTTTTTGTACTTGTACACCACGTAACGTGGGTATGTTGTTTTTTTCGTCTGTCCCATGGTGTGGTATCGTTGGATAGGACATTCAAATTACGGGTCTGTAAAAATGATTTTGTGATTCTGAGAGATTTGTTTGCGTAGCTTTAAATTGCTCATTTTTGTTAGAGTCAAGTCCCTTCCCCTCCTGCCAGCTTAATAGATGCTTTTAGATATGTGTATTCACGGTAGTAGTATGTAAAACGAAATTAAAAGGAACACTATCACAGCTAAGTAGGCTTCACAAGTATACGACTTATAGTCGACCAAATGAAAAAATGTACTTAACTTGGAAAAGTTAAAAAATGTATATTGATGTATAAGGATGACAGTTTTCGAACAGCAAAGTTAATTTTGTCCCTTCGTTAGAGCAATGTTCGGTGCTTTCATTTTTTATGAACGTTAGTAATGTGACCTATTTCTTGTGAATGTAGGTTGTTCATACGGAACCCTATGTGCGCGAGTCAGACTCGCAATTAGCCTTGATCATCACAAAGCTGTTTTCTGAACAGATGCAACGTACAGTAATTTATGTCGAGAATCACTTACCTAATGGATAATGTCTAACATTACATCAAACATTTAACATCGTTATGCATTCAATGGTTTTGCATTGATATCGTTAGTAAAATATTACGTTGGCAACTGTTTATAGAAATCTAATTTATTTATAAACACATCGATGGCAATAATCTGAACTCACATTACAAACTGGTGGGATGATTGCATGTTTGTCAGTAGGTAATCTCTGAAACTACAGATCTGACTACGTAAACTCTTACTACCTTAACTTTTAAAAACTAACTGCCTAGAAAATGCTCGGTTCAGTGGAATTACCCAAGGGAGCGAAGCAGAGGGAATTTGTTTACTGTCTTATAAAAATAATAATCCTACTTCTTACTATAATAATCACATCACACTAATACATATAATACATCACACTAATTTATAAAATCAAGGACTACGTTGAAGATAAAATTTTTGGCTTTAGCTCCTTCTGCGCATGCGGCTTCCCTGGTAACTCATAAACGGCACAAATATGTGGATGTCTCTAACTATTCTCAATCTCATTTTTTTCTCTTTTAATTAGACTTTTTACAATGTTTTTCAATCAACTTTATAGCCCTTTGCAGTTACAGCACTGTTATCAACATTTGTGCCACATGTGCCACAAATTTAGTGTTGTTAGACATTTTTTTATTTGTTTTTGTTGACGTTGTCCCCTCATATCCAAGTGCTAATGTTGTATCATGGAAATTTTGTAAAACCAAACAAATTTTTAATAGAGTAACCATGGAGTTTTTTGCCAGTTCTTCTCCATAGGAAACGACTAACCCGAACCGTGCACCTTTGTCGACGTTTTATAAGTGCCCATGTAGGCCAATGTAAAATAAAAAAAAATGATTTTGATTTTGATAATAAAAAGAAAGTTTGTGAGTTTGCGTGTGTGTGTTTGTATGTTTGTTACTTCTTCACGCTCAAAAGGCTGGACAAATTTGGATTAAATTTGGCACAGAGATAGATCATAGTCAGGAATAACACATAGGATACTTTTTATACCGGGAATATGTTCTATCGGGATAATTTTCGACTTTCACGCGGGCGAAGCCGCTGGCAGAAGCTAGTAATATTATAAATGTGAATGTTTGGATGGATGTATGTTTGTTACTCAATCACGCCAGAACGGCTGAACGTATCTGGATAAAATTTGCCAGATAGACTAAAGTCTAGATAGTACATAGGCTTCTTTTCATCCTGTATTTTCCCTTAGGATGGAAAAGCACTTATCACGCGGGCGGAGCCGCTGAAAAAATCTAGTATTACATATTTGACAATTTTTTACATACTTACATAAACTCACGCTCTTTTCAAATGGGGGTAGACAGAGAATACATATCGCCACATGCTATGATCTTAATAATTTACCATATTCTAATTTAAATGGGTTTTTAAAGACTCATCACATCACATCATCAGCCTATGAATTTTCCCACTGCTGGGACCCAGACCTCCTCTCTGTGAGAGGGAATGGGCCATTATCCACCACGCGGGCCCAGTACGGGTTGGTGGATATCACATGTCTTCGAATTTTTGGTTCTAGAACATGCCGGTTTCCTCACGATGTTTTCCTTCACCGTTCAGAGCAGAGGTGGTGAAATAATTTACACAAAGTAAAGCGCCTGCCTGGGCTCGAACCCACGACCTACAACTTGTAAGTCGCGTCCGATACCACTGGCCCACCACTGCTCCCAAGGCTGCCTCCTTTCGCCGCTTAAAGACTGCTGAAGCTATTTATATATACTCAAATAAACGTTCATTAAAGAAAATTTTCTCACCACGCTTAGCAAACAAATTAACATGTGCGCTGTACCTAGGTTATTGCTTTTTCATAGAAAGAAGTTCGTAATACTATTCCCCCTCTTGACGTAATCTCTTAGTCACCTTTCCATACACCCACGAGTTGGCTTACTTCGCATTAAGAACGATACGAATAATATTGTGACAACCATACGCCCACAGATGTACCTACCTATCGGTTCCTTAAGGCGCAGATACCCTTGAGTAGCTGATTTTAAAATGAGAATCACGTATATACGGCTTGTCGTAATTTTTTGGAAAAAATATATGTTACATTAGACCATTTTCTTAAAAATTTAATTTGAGAAATTTTTGAGTTTTATTCGTATAACATAGTGTAATTACTTTGTAAAGTTATGTCTAAAACTGACAAAAACACGACAATCACACCAAAACCACTGGGGGCGTATTTTAATGAAATCGACACCAACTCAAACACAATTTAATTATCTACATTTTGATCTGAGGCTTTTTTTTTAAAGTCATAGAATATTAAGGAATGTACAAAAAACTACCAAGTTTTGGGTCGCGCGGGTGTGAAACAAGTGCGCGTTTTGTTCCCTCGTTGGCGTTAGTCGTCGTCTTAAATCTTTACAACCTATACAGTCTTATTAATAAAAATGGCGTATTCCCAGCTTACTCCGAAGTTACTCTTGGACTAGCTAATCCCGGAGTAACTAAGGATTAACATAGATCTTGCAATGTTATTAATAAACATGGAATAACCTCGGACTAACTGTTCATTTCTTAGTCTTGGATTTACGCGTAAGCTCTGGCAACCCAGTTGAATTTAAAAGTAAAAAGAATGAACTAGTGAATGAAAAACAAGCAAGTTGAAGATATTATGTAGAAAAAAAATCTAAAAATGACATCTGCCATAGAGATTTGACAGTAAAGGTGAAGGATCCCTCCTTTTCAAATTATCCTTTAAACTTAAAAATTACTTAAAATGAAGATTAATTAATTTGTAATTTCGTTGACTAAAGTTAAACAGCTGCCAAATACCTTATTTTTTTTAATGTTCCACATCTACGAAATAAAAAATCAGAGTCTATGTAATAATTGTGGTTCCGAGAGTTTTTGGCGGGATTTTTTCGAGTGTAGTTCAGCGGCTGTTAATATTATTTGCAAATTGATTCCTAGTGGATATTGTGATATTAAATTGGTGTAGTTTTATGTCTCAACTGTCTACGCAACTGGTCAATCTGTGAAAGCATTGACAGAAGCGATCTCGGGATAGTGGAGCGGAGAATTTTATTGTAGTATTGACTACCTCCCGCAAAGCTTACTGGGAAGGCTGACTTGATACAATTTGCTACCAAATACTCCAAAAAACATTAGAATGTTGCATCCGCATTCTAATGCATACTAAAGAATTCAAGAAGGATATTATGCACTGAACACGAGGCGGTATGGTCTAAGACCTTAGCCTGCCCGAATAGGGCGATGCAAAAAAATTAAAAAAATTGTGGTTGCCATAGTTACACTACTCTTATTCCGACCTTAAACTAGCTGGCACCATGGTTTAACTTTTAGTCCGAGACTAGTGTCAGATTAGTATAATCCCTCCTTATTCCGTGTTTATTAATACGGATTTTTTTTAGTACCAACCTAATGCTTGGAATAAAGTTATTCTTACCTTAGTCCACGTTTACTAATAAGACGGTTTGTGTTTGGAATCGACTTACGATAATTACGATGATCAGAACGTCAAATATGTTTAGTGTTACGACATACATATAAATTCCGAACACCACTGTAATTACCTATCTTCTAGTTTTACCAAATAAATATATTATTCATGATAATTCATTTTAGTTTATACTTCCTTCCTTCTTATTGCTCTCATCTCCTTAACTACACTCGCGAGCAATAAACTGGAATCACTTCAACGGCCGTTGCTAAAAACGTTTTTTTTTAATATTTCTATTTGATTGTTTTCTTGTAATTTTATTTAATATTTTGGAGTTCATGTATTGGAGATCATGCATGGTGTACTGTTCTCATCTCTGGGACAGATCTGCCAAATACTAGTTTGATGCACTAGAGTCGATCGAAAAGCGAGCCAAGAGGCTAATCGGCGATGAGGCACTGATTAAATCAAAGCTCCAGAGCCTTGAACATCGTCGCTGAGTTGTCAGCTTGTCAGTTTTTTATCGGTTTCATTTCGGGGAGTGTGCGATGGAATTGCATGATCTAATTCCACCCAGCCCGTTTCATCATCGGACTACCAGACGTGCGGCGATGCGCCATCGGTACATGGTGACCATCTCACCCATACGCACTAAACGTTTTGAGAATATTTTTATTATGCGTACATCTAAGGAGTGGCATTCCCCGCCGGAGTCTGTGTTTCCCGATAGCTACAATTTAGGGGTCTTTAAGTCAATAGTGAATAGGTTACTTCTAGGCAAGTGTGCTTCACTGTCGACCACATCATCGCTTGCCATCAGGTGAGATAGTGGTCAAGCGCGAGCCTATTTTAAATAATAAAAAAAATTTTAACTACTAAAATGCTGCAAACAATTTTAAATAACGTGAAAATTCTCTTCAAAGTTTTGTTCTCATTCACCCCTGCATTCCTATTCATCCCGTTTTACGTAACCGAGCATTTAAAGGAATGAAAGTTACTTCAGTAAAATATATAAAGTGTAGCTTTCTTTCAATGAAAGAAAGCCTTGCTTGAAAGTCTTGTTGCTTTCTTTTGATATTTGTAATCAGATCAATACTTTCAGAAATTACCTTTTACAAACATATAGATACACAAACAATTTCACCTCTATATAATATCATTATACTTAAGTTGGGTTTAATTTTCTTTAGAAATGCAAGGTACAGTCCGGTAGATAACTTACTAATGAAACCTTCGCTAATATTACCGTTTGAAAATTTCTCATTCTCACCAAAGAAAATGTGAATAATATTAAAATAATTAGGTATAAGTACAGTACCGACCTTAGTGTTGAATTAGATAGTAGGTAATTAAGTGTGCCCTGCCCTGTCATTGTACGAATAAACATAATGCTCTAATTAAAGATAATTGTAAGCTGGTTTTGTACTAGTCTCATTACATTTTATGGTTTATATTCAAATAAAGCAATATTCTCTCTTATCTTCGTGTTTTATGTGCCCACAGATTTTTTATTCGTCTATTTTTGTTTTTTTAGGGTTCCGTACCCAAACGGTAAGAACGGGATCCTATTTCTAAGACTCCGCGATCCATCTATCCGTCTGTCCGTCTGTCTGTCTGTCTGTCCGTCTGTCTCTATCTCATGAACCCTGATAGTTAGACAGCTGAAATTTTCACAGATGATGTATTTCTGTTGCCACTATAACAACAAATACTAAAAACAGAATAAAATATTTAAGTAGGGCAAATACAACAAACGTGATTTTTTTGCCGCTAATTTTTTCGATATTAAAAAAAAAATAAACAATATAATTTTTTTTTATTTTACATAGTCCTATATGGGCACTTATAAAACGTCGACAAAAGGTGCACGGTTCGGGTTAGTCGTTTCCTAGAATGGTACGGCACCCTTCGTGCGTGTGTCCGACTCGCACTTGGCCGGTTTTTCTAATCTTATCTGTTTCTTTGTATGTAATATTTATATCTACCTCTCCTCCTCCTCTCTTTGTGGCATACAGTACAACGCTTCGTAATGATGTTCACGTAATTTTTATAATAGGTACCTTAATTAAATTTATTCAAAGAAATATGCAGAATTTTCTGAGTTAATCATACCTATGTTTTCTTTACCGATGTCTATATTCGAATAATTCCTAACAATTATACTTTCTAATGTTTTGCATATTTTATCAACTTTCCAAGAAAATTGTTTTCCCTGCTTTCAAGTGAAACTGTCTAGAATACATAAAGAGGTAATTAGATCATTGATTATTTTTGTTCTATCTGTGTAATATAATATACCTATAAATGTTGTAAGACATGTAGGGTTAAGTACAGGTAAAAGAGGATTTGGTTTTTTATTTTAAGAGCCGAATTCCAGAACGATGTTCGAGAGTAAAAGTAGTCATTATTAATTATTCACCTTTTTTGTGGTAGTTTTTTACATAAAATGGAGAAAAATTTAAATTTAAAGGAGTGATATTTAAGTCGGACTCACGCACGAAGGGTTCCGTACCTACCCAGGGTGGCGTCAACTATGTATGTATGGGGACACGCTTTAATTACCAACTTCTTTTATTTTTTTGAATTTTTCCCTTATTTGTGTTTGTGTTTTTATATGTATGTATATTTGTTCCTATGTGGCGTTCTAGAGACCAAACGCGTTGGCCGATTTTGATAATTTTTACGTCAATCGATTCGTCTTAACCCTGCAAGTACACATTAAACTTGGAAAAGAAAAACATGGCGGATTTTGGGCGCCATTTAGTGGGCGAAATTATTATTTTCTTCCAAACCCATCGTGTGGGGTATCAAAATAAAGGGTTTTAAGAGGTGATTTCAAAAATATGTAACACTTGTATGTTTAAATGTACCTCATTGTAAAAAAAAATAACCAAAAAGTTGTTAATATAAAAAGTTAAGTGTTTTCTTGTTTACGTCTTTTTAGTTCGCTTTTTAAGCAGTCGGGTTTTTAAATTTTTAAATTAACTTTGTTTTTATCTTTTGAGGTATGGAACCCTTAAAAATACAATTGTGTGAAATCGATGCCTTAATTTTTCTGATGAAAGTATCAAGTCGACAAATTTTACGACGCAGAAGAAAAATCCCAACGTTATTTTCATATTTTAAATTCCGAACGTCAAGTGATTTAACTGCGTTTTAACTCCGGCCAGTGACATTATTAATGACAATAATTCATTGATATAAATGGCCGCCATTAGTTATTACGTGCTAGCTTTTACCAGCGGTTACGCCTTCGTTAAAGTCGGAAATAATTATTCCAAAGAAACGTATTCCGAGATAAAAGGTATTCTACGTCCTTCTCCAAGGTCCATCTCTGTACCAAAATTCGTTCATCAGTTTAGGCGTCTGAAACAGACTAACAGAGTGACTTTCATATCGCATTTTAGTAAGGATTTATAATAATGATTCGATTTATCTTAATAATGATACGAAGGAAGTTTTTTTTCCGCTGACGTCCCATGCCGTTTATTTATTTATTAATACTTCATGCACACAAACTTACAGAGGCGAACTTAATGCCTTAGGCGATTTTCCTTCAATTTATTGTGCTATATGTTATGATAAGTAGTAGATCTGTTGGTACGTGTGAGTAAATAAAATTATGGGATGCATTGAGTCATTGATGAATTGATAACCTTTTGAAGAGTTCTGTAGTTGGTTATGTATTATTAAGGAAATACGGCTTTATTATGTTTAGTGTAGATAATACAATAATTGATTATCAAGTTTATAATAATTTTACAAAAATATGTGTTTTATTTATAAGATTTAATTGATGCTAATTTGACTTAATAGCGATGTTAAAAAAGAACTTAAAATGTTATTTTTGACCCTCAGAAATACTTAACACTTGTTTTTCTTAATAGCCAGTAATTTTCCCTAAATTGAGCAAAGCAGTAAAAAATGTCTGAACAATTAATTGTAACTCCCTAAAATTACGACTCGTTTTTAATTAGACACCACTTGTAGCTTTATAGTCCAAAGAACGATAAACTGGTATTGTCTAGTTAAAAGTCGTTAAATTTTATAAGAGTGGGAGTTTATGAAAAATATTATTTTGTTTTGAAAAACGTCATAGTTAATTACTATTCAAATAAGTTTATTTATTCGCAAGATAAACTAATTTTCTAACACTTAGTAAAAAAATATTGAGTAGATATTAAAAAAGCAATAAACATTTTCTTACCTTTATTAAACTGCAATATGTAGATAAACTCACAAAACAAAACAAATCACTTCACTTAAAAACAAATTTTCATAAAAAACTGAACTTTATTCCTCACGCACTGAAAAAAAACAACGTTTGACTTTTAAGTCGTTTAGTTTTCTGATACAAAAAAGTTTATTCGGTCCGCGATATTATTTGAGTCGGTGATGCGACGCGCGCAGTGCTCGACGCTTGCTTACCGCCACTGAATATCGCCGGTTTCTTTACGCGTGCGCGAAGGGAGTTCTGGCAGAATCGCCAAATGCTTTATTTTTAGTGTTTCGCTTTTACCTGCGCTTTCAAGTACGAATGCATTGTGACTTATCTACTTCATTCTTCGGTTTTGTAAGATAGGATACTTTTGTTTCGAAAATTCTAAAGATGATGTCGTTTGCTATGACGTATTTCTTCCGGCCAGTTTCTTAGCAATTCTATTTTATTTAAGATAATTATTGTAATGGACAACTTCTTTTGAGCTGCATCGTTGGTCCCGCGGTCACAAGTGCTAGAGTCGCAAGTCTAGAAAAGTGATATTGGGTTTTCCATTAGAAATTTCTCTGTGGCAGCCTGGAGTTTGAAAGTTGGCGGTATGAAACCCCCGTGCCTCGGAAAGAACGTTAAGGTGCAGATACACCTCACTAGCAGATTTTAAAATTACAAACACGTCTAAACTGCTACTCATAATTTTATGGAAAATATAATATGTTACATTAGACAATTTTCTTAATAATTTGATCCATGTAAATTTTGAGTTTTATTCGAACAACATTCATAGAACAATACAAAGATTGTCTCCAGTACACTTACAGCGTATCTTGACATATTTCGGCCACATAATGCGAAGGGGATATGACAGCCTGAAAAAGCTGGTCATTGTTGGCAATACCGAAGGAAAGAGAGCACAAGGCCGGTCGCCAACACAATGGTCCGACCAAGTGAAAAAGGCTACGTCCTCAAGCAAATTTTAGCAGGTGGTGATTGCAACTATGGACTGGAACCGATGGAGGCAGATTCTCCGCTTACAGGGATCCAGTAATCACAGTCTTACTTCCTCAGTAATGAGGGATCGATTTAATAAGAAGAAGAAAAGAATAATAAGTAACGAACAAAAATCTAGTGAATTTTGAGTCGCGCGGGTGTGAAGCGAGTGCGCGTTTTATTCCCTCATGGTCGTTGGCGACTGTCATCATCTTAAGCTGGTTAGTACCACGACTGATTTCTTTCCGGTTGAATAGAACTATTATAGTGCAATCTCATCATGCAATTGATGAGTGCAACCGAATTTGCGCACACACTTGTGCACTATTATTTCTCCCACACCGATGGCTATAAGTCTCCGTCAAAATTGGCCGTCGCCGTCGTGACCAAAATTCAGTCTGGAGGAGGACTAATATAAAACAGCCATTTAAAAAAAAACCGGCCAAGTGCGAGTCGGACTCGCGCATGAAGGATTCCGTACCATTATCGCAAAAAACGGCATAAAAGTCACGTTTCTTGTATGGGAGCCCTACTTAAATATTTATTTTATTCTGTTTTTAGTATTTGTTGTTATAGCGGCAACAGAAATACATCATCTGTGAAAATTTCAACTGTCTAGCTATCACGGTTCATGAGATACAGCCTGGTGACAGACAGACAGACAGATGGACTGCGGAGTCTTAGTAATAGGGTCCCGTTTTTACCCTTTGGGTACGGAACCCTAAAAAACGAACTTGAATTAAAACTCTCAAATAAATTACTTAAATGAAATAAATGACACAATTATTAAATAGTACTTTGTAGTAATACATTTTCGATAGCTTATCTGTGGCAGACACGAGCTTAGGTCATATGTGCAATGTGCATGACCTTTCACAGCTGTTGGACCAATGCAATGTGGTGAACCGATGAGTTGACTTAAAAGCTCTGGTGTACGCCTTGGTCTATCCGGAATTCCGGATCCTTTCGGCTACACAGGCCAAAAGTACGCAAGTAGCTTGCATAGCATGGTTTCACCAATTCATGGATTAAGTGACATGTATGAGTTAACCAACATGTGTGGGATTAACATGCGATACCAAAATAATTTGGACTTTTGAAAAGTTATCTTGTATAGACTCTAGAGCCCCAGGAGAATTCTAAAATGGCAAGCAAGCTTAAGCTAAGTAACACGCTGTCACAGGCTGGTGTTTGCGGTACTGGGCAAGGTACAGGGTTTTTATAAACGTCAGAGCTGCTCCAGAGTCTTAGAGCCTGATTTATAAAATACTCGATATGGTTTAGCAATTGCTTAGCAGATGTTTGAAGTATTTAGATTTAAATATTAATGACTTGCTAAATGTTTCTGTAAATGTTTCTGTTATGGGATAGGTAAGTAATACATAATTAGTTGAACTTAATCGGTATAAAACAAAAGTTAACAACGAGGCACTAAACAAGTGGCATTCGATGTCAGCGAAGGCGATAATCGAAATGTCAAAATTTCGATGTTGCTTGTCAATCCTATACAATTTTAAGCCGCCTCCACGCTTGCTGTTTGCCACAAATAATGGCGAACAGCAAACACGTGCCGAACACTGACCCCAATCACCCAACATAAACACGGCATCCATAGGCTTGGCGAACGTGCTTGTATATTCCGGATTGGCAAACATAGCGGACGACGAGCTTGGTGTGGCAGCGATCACTTTCGGGTTAACCTCCGACCAATCAGACATTTTTCCTTACAATTTAGCTTATGACACACAAAATGTCACGATTCTTAATTTTTTTAGATCAACCATCATATAGACTAGCTAAAGTACACTCATCTTTCATGGGGCACTGTGTTAAATTTTATAACAAAATACCTTGTGATATATTAAAACTAAACGAAAGTAAATTTAAAACTTTAGTTAAAAGAACACTTTGTAAACAAGCACATTACAAACTAGATGATTATATTCAAGATAAGAATGCTTGGAAACATGTTGGTCCTGCTCCATAGGGCAATACTTAGTGTAGACAAAATCAAACTGGTTAATTTGTATTATATTCATAATTATTGTAACGCTTTATTTTTATTATTTTTTCTATTATTTTTGTTCAAAGAATTTTGACTCGCACACAGTTCCGTTGTTGTTGTGTTCTTATTTATCAAGTGAAGGGTTTTACCTGGTAGTGCTTGTAATACTTTATACCTATATGTAATATAGTGGGTGCTAGGTGCATCGTCCTCACGTATAAGAACTTATTAATGTATGTACTTTAATATTGTAAAACTTTTTAGAACGAAGTACATTATCGCGCGTTGCGAAAGGGGGCTAGACGGAAAAAATTAAATAAGCTATAGTTGTAAGCCGTGCGGCGTTCGCGTGTTTCGTGCTTGTTCTAACCTATACGCTGTTGTGTTTACGAAGTCGAGAGAGTATATCATCATCATCATATCAGCCGAAAGACGTCCACTGCTGGACATAGGCCTCCCCCAAGCGTCGCCACATTGACCGGTCCCGTGCGTCCCGCAACCAGCGGATTCCTGCAACCTTCACGAGGTCATCGGTCCACCTGGTGGGAGGCCTTCCAACGCAACGTCTTCCGGTTTGCGGTCGCCACTCCAGAACCTTTCTGCCCCATCGGCCATCCGTTCTTTGAGCAATGTGCCCTGCCCACTGCCACTTAAGTTTGGCAATTCCCGGGCTATAGAGAGAGTATATATACATATATATATGTGTATACTAAAGGAACTTCGTTCCATCCGGGTGTCCCTTGACACCTCTCAAGTTTTTTTTTAAAAGAGTAAGTATGGAGTTTCTTGTGCATGCTTCTCCATAACAAGCTACTTTTCCGAATGCATGGTAGAATCGATTTTTATTACTTGTAAATTTTCATTGTTAACGTTCAACAGCGCCGCTTAATGGCCTAATTGAAATAAATACATTTGACTTTGACTTTGACCACGTCCGCTGCCCGCAAGCTCGCACGTACTACCGAACTGAACAAGCGTCTGGATACATAGCAAAAACGTTTGTCAAACTCACTTTGATTTGTGTATAAAAATCGACACCGATGCCGAACACGGGTGAACACAAACAAAAACAGGCAAACACAAACCAACACCCATCCGCACGTTCGTGTTTGCTGTTTGCCATTGTTCGCCAAACGTGTGGAGGCGGCCTTACTATTTTGACAATCGCTATCGCCACGCTTTCTATGATAGTATTTCACTTGTCTAGGGCCTCTGAACAGTTTAATTTTTACCCAGAAGGCCATGTGTCATCCACCAACCCGCACTGGGCCCGCGTGGTTCATTACGGCCCATCCCCTCTCACAGAGAGGAGGCCTGTGTCCCAGCAGTGGGAACATTAATAGGCTGATGATGTGATGTGTGTGTGTGTGCCCAGAAGGAGGGAAATGTTTTTAAATCACTTTATAAATGATGTTAATGTTATTATTCCATTACAATAATGACTTACAAAATGTATTTCCTACTTCCTGAAAAGTTTGTAATAGCGTTCTAGCCTTCGCTTGAATTCCATATCGTCAGTTACAAACTTGTTATTTCTTACAAGGCAAACAAGACAGTTGCTGAGGTCTGCCAACTGTCAGTATATAGTAAACTGAGTACAGTCAGCAACAAAGTTCGTGAACTGCAGTGCAGGAAGTGACAATTTGTTGAGTTATCTTTTATATTGACGTATCGTTACATTGTTCCTTTCGAGGGAGTATTTTTCAGACCGTGTTTTACTTTCTGGTAGATGGCATTGATAGCTTTTATAGGCAGCTTTATTGAGGTTTCTTTTGGCGAAGAATAAATACTATAATAAGGGCGATTTTAAAGCTGGTTATTTATTTATTTAAAACTTCTTTTTTTTTAACATACAAGGTACATAGGCGGATTTGTACGGGGGTCTTTATATCAGTAATAGATGCCAGAAATAATAAGACAAAGACAAAGATATTTTATTTCAAGTAGGCCACCAAGCGGCACTTTTGAACGTTAGGTACATTAAAATTTACAAGTTATAAAAGCTGATTCTACCGTGCATTCGGAAAGTAGCTTGTTATGGAGAAGAATGCACAAGAAACTCCATACTTACTCTTTTAAAGAAAATGATTTTTTTTACAATATTTAGTTACATAAGTACATACATTAATAAATTCAATATATGTGAGGACAATGCACCCAGAATAGCACTACACACTATACTACGTACAGGCATAAAGTAATAAAAGTACTCACACATGAATAGATGCTAGAAAAGCATTAACATCCGAAGCAGTTAAGTTATGACCAATCCCAACTGACGGCGTCCGTTCATGAATGGCACCACCCAGCTCAACCATCATGAAGGGAACCGGATGATCCAACACACGCGCTACCATCAGAGAGACATTTGAGAGAGCATGACACACTCAACTGCCAGGGCACACACAAGTCAACGAACGACACACAGGTACAGTAAATGTTAGATTTACAGTTGGGTACATAGTACTCACGCACGTGCCGTGTAGTTATACAATACTAAGGAAATTGAGTTTATACAATACAAATATATTCATTCAGTCTACAGCAGTTCCAACAATACTTCAAAACAATAATGTTCTGCATATCACTTGTTTTTGCGCCCTAGTGGATGTTGAGCAGGAATAGCATTTAGCCAAGCATTTTTATCAGTGATGTAATCCCCCAACTTATAATATGCCAGCCTGCATAGTTTGCGTTTTATACAAGTTTTAAATTTCGTCTCGTTCAGCTCAAGAATGTGGGGCGGAATTTTATTGTAACATTTTGTACAGTACCCCATGAAAGATGAAGCTTCTTTTGCCAGTCTGAAACCTGGTTGAACTAATTGGTCCCTATTTCTAGTAACGTAATTATGTCTGTCGCCGTTTTTACTAAAAAGATGTAAATTCTTTCTCACGTACATGATGTTTTCATAAATATATTGACAAGGAACCGTCATGATGTTAATGTCCTTAAACAGTTCCCTTAGAGAATCGCGCCGGCGAAGATTATATATTGCTCTGATGGCTCGTTTTTGCAGAATAAAAATTGACTCAATGTCTGCAGCCCTTCCCCATAGTAAGATACCGTAAGACATTATACTATGAAAATAACTAAAATATACCAGTCTCGCGGTACCCACATCCGTTAACCGACGAATCTTTCCAACAGCATAAGCCGCCGAACTCAGCCGCCCCGCAAGGGACACCAAATGAGAACCCCATTGCAGCCTTGAGTCCAGCGTGATCCCCAAGGAAAACCGTTTTATCGACGAATTCTAGCTTCTCCTTGTTTAACATAATGTCACAATCAGTACTTTTGACATTCGGCAATGAAAATTTTACGCACTTGGTTTTTTTACCATTTAAAACTAAATTATTGGCTGTGAACCAATCCTGAACCTGCCGTAGCGCGTTATTTACGTCGTCAACCTGACAAGTACGTCTATTTATTTTAAAAATTAAAGATGTGTCGTCAGCAAATAACACCATGTTTAGTTTGTTTTCCAATAAACGGGATAAATCGTTTATGTATACTAAGAATAAGAAAGGACCTAAAATTGAGCCCTGGGGTACCCCCATTTTCACGTTTAACCCGGACGAATTCACACCGTTTATTTGAACTAATTGCTGTCTATCATTCAAATAAGATTTAACCAAACTTAACGCTGACTGACCTAGCCCGTAATGCTCTAGTTTCAGAAGTAACGTTTCATGATTAACGCAATCAAACGCCTTCGACAGGTCGCAGAAGATACCTATGGCATCCTGCGACTCTTCCCACGCATTAAAGATGTGTTTTAATAGGGTGACACCAGCGTCAGTTGTACAACGTCCTCTGGTGAAACCATACTGTTTATCATGCAAGATGTTATTAAATATATTTTGGGAATTATTGTTTGTCTGTCACGGAGGATGTTTGTACGCCTTTGACGCAAAAACTACTGCATAAAATTGAATGCGGTTTGCACGCCACCTAGATGTCGAGTTATCTATAACATTGTGTTTTCCTAGACTGGTTCAGTGCGGGGAATTCGGAATCCATAGGAGATAGCAGGAAACTGTCTTAGGAATCTTAGGTACTTTGGTGTGAGAACAATTTTTCCATAGTCAAATTTTTGGTCAAGCGTGAGTTGTACAAGAAAATTACAGTTTTTCTACAGTTTACTACAATATTGTTCAAATTGCGCGGCATTGATACAAGAAGCCAAAAGTGTTAATGTTAAAATTCCAAATAAATATACGGGTTTACCACATAAATTATTATTATTAGTCGCTGTGAACTGAACTATTTAACAAAGTGAAAAAAAAACCTACTTATTTCTAACCTTTTCTAACATACACAATGTGTCAAGGGTAAGATAAGGAAGGCATAACATCATTCGTTATCTACCGAACACAGATCAGCGGCGGATTATCAACGTGCTTTCGGAAATAAGGAGGGTTCTCACTATGTAAATACGGTTACCCAAACATTGCTAACATCACATCACATCACATCATCAGCCTATTAATGTTCCCACTGCTGGGACACAGGCCTCCTCTCTGTGAGAGGGAATGGGCCGTTATCCACCACGCGGGCCCAGTGCGGGTTGGTAGATGTCACATGTCTTCGAATTATTGGTTCTAGGACATGCCGGTTTCCTCACTATGTTTTCCTTCACCGTTTTGAGAGCAGTGGTGATGAAATAATTTACACAAAGTAAAGCGCCTGCCTGGGCTCGAACCCACGACCTACAACTTGTAAGTCGCGGCCGATACCACTGGGCCATCACTGCTCACTGACATTGCTCAACCTGCTGCAAATCTTTATCCGTGCATGCGGTTGCTATTTCTGTGGTTTAAGAAAAAGAGAAAGAGAAATGAGATTAAGCCCCAAAGAGAGGAGGCAAAAGCATATTATGGTAGCTGCATAATAACTCTTCCACTTTTTTACCAGATAAGTATGTTTTAGTTCTAGGTACCCGGCAAGCCACCATCATACCATCGGGGCACCTGGGCATCTAAAATCCCATCTGAGGGTAACAATTGAGAAATTTTAATTGGAAAGGAAAACCCAAAACGATCGACACGATACGTATTTTTTGAATTTTCGGAATTGTTGTTTAATATTTTTAACGACTGATTTGTACATTATTAAATTGAACAGCCGGTGTAGTACGTTAACGAAGCCGCGAACTCAATTTTAATGGGAAACTACACGACACGTATTTTTTTGTTTTTTCGGATTTGTAGTTTAATTTTTTTATCGACTGATTTATTTGTACATTATTCAATTTAACAGCCCGTGTAGTACGTTAACGAAGCCGCGAACTCAGCTAGTATAAAATAATTGTACAAAAGGCCGAACGTTAATGGCACTTATTGGTAACAAAATCTGCATTACTTGGCTTTACAATCTATTCAAACTCCGTACTACGCTGGGTAACTCAAGGTCAATGTATCACCACTGATGTGCGGTTGACTATACAATAAGCTATCCCGTTCTTTCCTAATAAAATAAAATATATTGTTGTGAACTTGCATTATTTACGCTGCATTGAATTTCAACTCTCGGTCAGTTCAAATAGTAATAGTAGTTTTTTTTTAGTATAGTAGTAGTTTTTATTTTGAGCTTGAGCTGTTCCAAAGCCTCCCTTTTTTCTTTACATTCCTCCTGACCTTGAGAAAGTGTTAGCTGGTCCTGGGGTGTGACCATAAGCTCTTAGAGCGGTATCAATTTGACATCGAGTAAGTGACATATGTATACACGTCAGATACATCTGTCCCTTATTCGATCTCAAATTGATACCTCTCTAAGAGCTTATGGTCACCCCCCTGATCAGCTCGTATCACCATCCTCGCCTGGGTTTGCTGTGATGACACCGTACATTTTCCGGGACCCACGATGACCCACATTGTGGTAGATTTTGTTTTTTTTTATTAATTGATAGGCTCGCGTTTGACCACTATCTCACCTGATGGTAAGCGATGATAATTATGGTCAACGGTGAAGCACGCTTGCCCTGGAGTAACCTATTCACTCTTGACTTAAAGACCCCTAGGTTGTAGCTATCGGGAAACACAGACTCCGGCAGACAATTGCACCCCTTAGTTAAACGCACAATGAAAGTATTCCCAAAACGATAGGATGTCCACATTGTCCTTCATGTACCGATGGCGCATCGCCGTACGTCTTGTAGTCCGATGATAGAACGGGCTAGGCAGAATTAGTCTATGATGCATTCAAATAAACTAGCAACTTGATGATGCAATGTGTCTCCTATGCGGGTTACAAATAAATATATTTATTTCTGTCTTTTCTTTCTTTCTTTCAACAGTACAAATACATGTCCTATTTGAACCTATTGACATTTAGGTTAAGACAGACAGACAGAAAAGATTTCCAACCCACATTCAAATTTTTGACCTTTTGCTCGAGTTTGAAACATTCAACAGGTCCGGACGTACTGGAGCGATTATGGAAACAATGTCTGGTCTGGTTCATTTTTGTAAAGAAAATATTGTCTTTTTATTGGCAACTGCCAAGGTCATCTCTTAGACCTTATTATGTAGGCACCTTTTAGTGAAAAGCTGAGTAAGATATTTGTTCTCAGTGTTTACTGTATATTTTAAGAAAGTACAATAGGTACAACAACAACAGGTAGAAGAGTTAAATGTGCATATTATTTTTGCGTTGGAAGACCTCCCACTAGGTGGACCGATGACCTGGTGAAGGTTGCGAGGATCCACTGGTTACGAGACGCACCGGACCAGTCAATGTGGCGACGCTTGGGGGAGGCCTATGTCCAGCAGTGGTACTCTTTCGGCTAATATGATGATGATGATGATTATTTTCAGCCTCTTCTGTCTCATTGCAGGACCTCAATTTTTAGGGTTCCGTACCCGAGGGTCAAAACGGAACCCTCAAAAGCACACGTGTCCGTCTATCCGTCGTCTGTAAGGAAAAGAAAACAGCAACACCGACAACGAAGTTATTTTTCACTTTGTAGTTTTTTATTTAGAAGTCGGTTATATTTTTTTATATTAAATTAATTTTAGTTAAATTGTTAAATACGGAAGCCGACCTCAATTAGTTGTGAACAGAGTAGGCAAATTGAAATACGTAATGCTCGTCCTGCAATGACAATTAACCATGTATTTTTTTTGTTCCAAACCATGTGAACCAGGCCCGAAGCCATTCATCAACAAAAATACCTAGATATCTACCAATATGTAGGCAGTATAATCAATACATCACTGACTAGTGACTACCCACCTCAAATTCACAACTGACTAGCACATACCTGGCTTGTGGAATTGTGGGACCATATTTTTTGTCCCCGTCTGTACATTGCTCGTCGATGTGAATGAAATAAAAAATGCATGTAAATGGAATCATTGTAGTGTTCTCGTAATACTGTTTTAGGGTTCCGTACCCAAAGGGTAAAAACGGGACCCTATTGCTAAAACTCCGCGATCCGTCTGTCTGTCTGTCTGTCCGTCTGTCACCAGGCTGTATCTCATGAACCGTGATAGCTAGACAGTTGAAATTTTCACAGATGATGTATTTCTATTGCCGCTATTACAACAAATACTAAAAACAGAATAATGTTAATATTTAAGTGGGGCTCCCATACAAAAAACGTGTTTTATTTGCAGTTTTTGCGATAATGGTACGAAACCCTTCGTGCGCGAGTCCGACTCGCACTTGGCCGGTTATTTTTTATTCTGTTGAAAGATAAATGTGAGGCATTTTCGTAAAAATAATTGCTTTTTCGTTATTTTTAAACAGTAATTTGCCTGACAAAACTAAATTATTTACTGTCATAATAATATGGAGTTGCTCGTAATAATTATGGATTGATTGGGATTTCATAGAAACTTTAGTCCCCTATTTAAACCCTTTTTGGGGATACAATTTAAAAATTACTTTCTTGCGTTGTTTGTCAATAATGAATGAATGAATTAAACATTTTTTATTCAATAATAGGGAAAATCCGCTGGGTACGAAACGCACGGGACTAGTAGACTAGCGAAATTTTGGACGCAGGTTCAAAACGAGAGGAGCTCATACGAAGAATTTAAAGGATATTTGAAAAAAAAAAATCTTCTTTCGTAACCTAAATATAAGCGTGCGTGTTGTAAAATTCGCTGCATAAGTGTAAAATGAAACAACCCAAGCAACATGCAAAGTTAATACTAAATATTAGTCATCGTTATCTTCCTGCCCTTGTCCCATGTTACTTAGCGTCGGTGCAACACGTTTTCTTCTTCCATACAGCCCAGTCACTGACTCCCTTTTCTTTTATAATTATCACTCCTCACACACTTTATCCATCTTTTCTTTGGCTGTCCCTTCCCTCTCCATCCATACACATTTATATTCATAACTCTTTTAACCGATTTCCCAAAAAGGAGGAGGTTCTCAGTTCGGATGTTTCTATTTTTAACCGACTTCCCAAAAAGGAGGAGGTTTTCAATTCGACTGTATTTTTTTTATTTTTTATTTGTGTTACCTCAGAACTTTTTACTGGGTGAACTGATTTTGATGATTCTTTTTTTATTTGAAAGCTGGTGCTTGTCGTCTGGTCCCATTTAATTTTCTTTAAGATCTGGTGAAGAACTTCGGAGATATTCATCAGAACTCTTCAAAAAAATACGGCAAATCACTCGGGATAGCTGCAATAGCAATTCTGTTTATTGTTTACACCACTTCATAACATAACATCACTATGGTACGCTCTAAAGAAGTACTCAGGTGTGAACAGTTCACCCTGGTATACTCTTATTCCATGGGTTTTGTTCAAGTTTCATGTTATTAGGTTAATCTATTTGGCTTTTCTTTGGGTATTATAGGTACCTAGCCTATAGAACTGGTCCATTATGAACCACAACTAAAAAGTGAAAAATAAAAAAAACTTTTTTACAAAAATACAACCGACTTCAAAATAAAAACACTACAAAGTGAAAAATAACTTAAATTTCGGAAGTCGGTGTCAAAAAAAAAACTAAAAAACAAAAGCAGGAACACCGACTTCCGAAATTTTAGTTATTTTTCACTTTGTTGTGTTTTTATTTTGAAGTCGGTTGTATTTTTTCATACTACTTTCAAACTTCATCTAATATATTCATTTCTCACTTTATCCATTCTCTTCACTCCGAACATACATCTCGACCACTAAATATTAGTATCATGATATTTATTACGTTTGAATTTAGCATGGCTCCTCAAGTTTCAATTTAAATTTAATTTAATGGTAGGCAATGTAAACTATTTTAGATTTGAAAATTAATATCCCATTCATTAATTTGCTGGGATTCGTTTGTCGAACTGTAAATAGTTGTTATATGCAATGTTTTTAATAAAGGGTGGTTAACAGTTAAATTGTTTAGATTTAAATATGAACTCTTGTCTGGGTCTCCTTAATGTCTCTAAAGTTATGTTGTGCTTCTATGTGTGTGTGTGTGTGTTAAATGAATATGTTTTCTTTATTTCTTCTTTCAGTTTTCCAAGAGCCGGTTACAGACCAAATAAATTTATATATACTTGTGTGCTGACCAAAACCATGTAAATAAGTGTAAGTATGAAAAATAACATCAGTTAAGGGAGCTATACTAAGGTTAGCACGTGGTCAACAACCAGCTTTAAGACTATTTTAGTCATCCATTTTTCACTTTTTTTTTATTGTGTTTAGACTCATCTGATGGTAAGCGATGATGTGGTCGACGTTGAAGCACGCTTGCCTAGAAGTAACCTATTCACTGTTGACTTAAAGACCCCGAGGATGTAGCTATCGCGCAACACAGAATCCGGCAAGGAATTCCACTTCTTAGCTGTAAGCATAATGAAAGTATTTATAAAACGTTTAGTGCGTATGGGTGGCATGTCCACCATGTACCGATGGCGCATCACCGTACGTCTTGTAGTTTGATAACGAAACGGGCTAGGCGGAATCAGATCATGCAATGCCATCGCACATTCCCCGAAATGCAACCGATAAAAAACCGACATGTTGTCAACTCGGCGACGATGAAGGCTCTGGAGCTTTGACTCGACCAGTGCCTCTTTATCGTCATCATTTCAGGCCCACTCACCACCAGGATATGCCTCACCAACTTCCCTGCTCTTCCAAGATCCGAACGTGGTAAAGGACGGAGCAACTATCCAAGAAGACACATATTGGTTGGATAAAATCTATAAAGTGTATTAGTCATTCGACTCAAAAAGAAAAAGATATCAGCCAAAAGACGTCCATTGTTGGAAATAAGCTTCCCGGGACCAAACGTTGCCACATCAATCGGTCCCGTGCTCCTCGCATCGCATCGCTAATAACACTTCTTATAACGAACAATTTGCTAGTACCTAAACATGTACCAGCTTTGCTTTTCATTTGTTTTCATGTAATAAGTACTTCGTTGCTCCGTTGAGTGGGACGCAATTGTCTCAAGATTTTCAGTTTCAGTGGACGATCAGTTTTCGTATCGGCGAAAATTGTAGGAGAAAGTTTAAGTTCTAGTTCCACGAAGTCTCTTCGCTCTTTAGTAGCTAATGTAACGGTTCAATTAACTTTTAAAAGTAGTTAGGTTTATTGAATAATTATTGTTTCCGCAGGGTGGGTAGTGAAGTAGCGATGTTCATCAAGTCTATTGATTTAACATTTATATCATACTACCTGTGCCCCGAGTTTTACCCGCACGCGCTATTACTTCGTTTTTAGGGTTCCGTACCCAAAGGGTAAAAAACGGGACCCTATTACTAAGACGCCGCGGTCCGTCTGTCTGTCTGTCTATCACCGGGCTGTATCACGTAAACATTGTAGGCTTTCTAGATTTCTAGATGGTTGTTAACATTTGTTGACTATAAATTTCGTTTTTTTTTTTGATTTTATTTTTAAATTTCGTTTACTTATTGTCGGGCCTACGTTGTCCCCCCATATCCAAGTACTAATGCTGTAACATGGAAATATTGTAAACACAAAATTTTTAAAAGAGTAACCATGGATTTTCTTGCCGGTTCTTCTCAATAGGAAACGACTAACCCAAACCGTGCACCTTTTGTCAACGTTTTATAAGTGCCCATGTAGGCCTATGTAAAATTAAAAAAAAAATGATTTGATTTGATTTGATCGGTGATAGCTAGACAGTTGAAATTTTCATAGATTATGTATTTCTGTTGTCGCTTTAACAACAAATACTAAAAAAAGAATATATTAAATATTTAAGTGGGGCTCCCATACAAGAAACGTGACTTTTTGCCATTTTTGCGATAATGGTACGGAACCCTTCGAGCGGGAGTCCGACTCGCACTTTTTACTTAGTGTTCTTTATTTATTTTCTCGGCTTCTATGTTTCGTAGCGTGATGTTTGCCTATAGGTTAAACTTACTCAAGAACGCGTTCAAAAAAAAAAAGCTCTTGAGCATAATTAACTCAGATAAAAAAAAAACATATTACCTACTAACTGACGTGACACACGCTGTCCTGTCTAAATGTCTGAATTCATACAAACCCTTAGATACCAACAAAAAATCTTCCTACAACCCAAGACACCTGATATTTTTATGCCGGAAACAAAAATCAAGAAAAATTACACCTTTTTCCTTCCAATGCATGTCAGCGTTACCACAGAAATGTAAAGATGGCTTCCCACGTGCTTGATTCTGCAGCCACCGACGGCCTCCGACTAAATAGACCAAGACTCTCCTAACGGTGCGGGTTGGTCTGTGTGGGTCTTAAGATTCGAAGCCATTTGGTAATTTTATTTTTACTGTTGATAGACTCGCGTTTAACCACCATCTCAACTGACTAATAACTTAAACTTGAAATCTTAATTTTACAACAGAACGCCGGAGTCTTTGTTTCCTGATAGCTACAACCTTGGGGTCTTCAAGTCAAGAGTGAATAGGTTACTTCTAGGCAAGCGTGCTCCATCATCGGCCACATCATCGCTTACCATCAGGTGAGATGGTGGTCAAGCGCGAGCCTATATAAGATAAAAAAAAAAAAAAAAAAAAAAATCGTCGTCCACGATTGTCTCTCCGTAAAGGTGGGACCCGGAGTGGTCTACGAGAGCGTAGATTGCTTTCATGCAGTCGCCTTCTTACAGTTTGGTCACTGACAAGCACTTGGTGTTCCACTCGCAGACTTTGGACCAATTGAGTCGCCGTTGCATTTGGTTGAGCTCGCGCAGTAATTTGCAAAAATCGGTCTTGTCTGGGGGTAGTGATGCGACTTGGCCCCCGGTGCCTCTCCGCTACTTCACCTGTGGCACGTCAGCGTGTCCACAATCTTGAAATTACATTTTGGTGGGTCCCTATGGCCTCAGCAACATTACGCTGAACAGACCCAGCTTCCAGCATTCCCACAGCTCGTAACATCTCCGCCCTCGTCAAATGTTGGCGTTGCATGGCTACAATACCTCAATTTTAACTTTATCTTTCGTTTAAAAATGAAAAAAAACTGTAACTAAACGTAATTCGTATTGTTTTCTAAATTTCGCACACATGAAAATTCCCTCTCCTACACATCAAGACATTTTTATGCCACCGGAACAAAAGAATTTTCAAAAATTTGAATTTGGAATTAGTCTGAGATAAATTACAAACAAATCGGTGTATAAAAGATTCCAATGCGGCCAGTACTTTTCGAGTTATTTAATTGAGTATGAAATATCCCTAGACCGTGTTGATGTGTTTATTTTCTAAGAAAATTCCAAGTGAAAATCGGTCGAATTACATAATAATGCGTCCATTTATAACATATTGATTATGATTCGATTTATATCATACCAATAGAGCATCGAGCCATCAGGAAATCTAACTTTACTCGAACTACCTACCTATATAATAAAGTTAAATCTGAAATAGTAGGTGGTTTAAAGTTGGGCATTTTGTAAGAAAAAACAGTTTCTCATTAAAAATATAAAGTCTTTGCAAACGAAAATATTCCAATCAATTCGGAGATAAAATGCCTGAGGTTTATTTTTGGCAACCTCTCTAAAGTTGAGCCTACATAACGCCACCGATCAATTGGACTAGAAGAGTCACAAAAACTGGCAAAGTGCGAGTAGTGCTCACGCACTACAGTCTAACTGGAAGCAGCTGAATACCAGTTGTTTACACGGGTGACTGCGTTTATTAGCTCCAAGACTCAGTAAACGGGTAACACGATACCTTTTGACAATATTGGTGTCAGACTACCCGCAACGAATGCTTAAAGTCTTTTCTGAGGCCCAGAGTAGTCTTAGTATGTAATGGTCAACCGAGTTCTAACATCTTAATTTTATGAAGAAGGTGCAACCACTGCATGTTAAATACGGATATTATTGAGCTGGACGCGGTTAGTAACCTAGTAGGGGAGAAGGTCAGTTAGTTGATATGAAGAAAGACATCCACTGCTGGACATAGGCTTCCGCCAAGCGTCGCGTCGCCACACTGATTGGTCCTGCATATAAAGTCACAGTAACACGTTTATCTTTAGTTTGATTTATTAAGAGCCATAACATAGCCTCAAAAACAGAGTTCCCTGTTTGTCTGGAACTCTAAAAAGAAACCGTCCAACATTCGATTTGGGAACCGCACAGCAACATCGTAAAACACCCAAAAACATTTCAATATGGCCGAAATTCTATAACCAGAGGAAACTAGATCACGTTGCAAATCGTTGTGAGTGCCTGTAAATTTTGTTACTCAGACCCGTAAAGCCGAATTAGGCCGAATCAATCCGAAGTTGGGCCCACGTTCCGCCGGTAAAAAGAACTCAGTTTTATTTGCGCCCCGGGCTTTTTAAGACCCCACTGGTAGAGGGTATCTGATGAATATAAATAGGAAGATATTGTAGCTGTCATCTGTTTGTTTTTGATTTTGGATTTAGTAGGTACGTATTGTGTCTACCGTCTTTTGTTTTTCGGGCTGGAGCGCTGTTTGGTCTTTTTTGAATTTCGAAGCCAAAAGAGTTTAGTGGATTCCTATTTTACATTTTAGTACCCTTGTAGGAATTTTAGAATGCATGGCCTGCAGATGATTGCACCAGAGGCCATAGACAAGTGACATTCTATCATCGGAAGCGTGGCGGTAGCGATTCAGCTCCCGTAACCTGATGTGTCAAAACTATCATGGTTCTTCTGTGAAAAAGGGATAGATATACAAGTATAATACATGTGTTCCGTACGCACACTCAAAATAACCTTGCTCTAAGAGCTTATGTTCAACTCACAGGTCTGTGTTTAGGTGCAAAAATACTCACGATTTAAGAAATTCCTTGTGTGGAAACCAGATGATTAAAAACAAATTGGCCAAGTGCGAGTCAGACTCGCGCACGAAGGGTTCCGTACCATTATCGCAATAAAGGGCAAAAAAACACGTTTGTTGTATGGGAGCCCCACTTAAACATTAATTTTATTCTGTTTTTATTATTTGTTGTTATAGCGGCAACGGAAATACATCATCTGTGAAATTTCAACTGTCAGTTCATGTGATACAGCCTGGTGACAGACGCACAGACAGACAGAGACAGACAGACGGATCGTGGAGTCTTAGTAATAGGGTCCCGTTTTTACCCTTTGGGTACGGAACCCTAAAAATGATAAGTTTTTGTTACAATTACCAGATTCGTAGCACCGTGTATCGTTTGAAGAGAATGTGGAAAGGAGAGTGAATGCAGGGAATAAAGTGAATGGTGCTATACTTGCCGTTGTGACCAGCAAATCGATGTCTCCGGAAGCTCGACTCGCCGTTCACAACGGCGTGCTGGTGCCTACACTTATGTATGGAAGTGAAAGTTGGGTATGGCAAAAAAGACATGAAAGTAGGATTAATGCAGTAGAAATGCGGTCCTTGCGAAGTATGTGTGGTGTAACCTTAAATGATAGACTGAGGAATGAGGTAATAAGACAACGTTGTGGTTTAAAAGAAGATGTAGTGACTAAAATTGAAAAGAGTATGTTAAGATGGTTTGGCCATGTTGAGAGGATGAATGATAGGCGACTAACGAAAGGTATTTACAAGGCAGACGTGAATGGAAACGCCGGGAGGGGACGCCCTAGGAAGACATATATAGACCTTATAGGTGATGTTCTTCAGAAAGGCAAGGTGCGCAGTACTCATAACCGGCGTGTGTGTATGACAAGATGTATGAATGTGAGTGAAGCAAAAGAAGTATGTAAGGATCGTAGCAGGTGGCGTTCTGTAGTTTCTGCCTACCCCCATGGGAAAAAGGCGTGAGTTTATGTATGTATGTATGTATGTGTATCGCCATCCTAAGAATTCGCAAATTCTGTGGTTAAAAATGTCGGTGTAATAAACCTAGTTACCGGGTCCACCTTCAGGCCAATTTCCCGAACAGCCATTTACCCCTATTAGTACCGGGGTCAGATTTATTTTTTTATAATATGAAAGTAGCTGGACGGTTTATGCTAAATTATTTGGTAATATGGTCGACCCGATGCGATGGTTCAATTTGTGTAAAGGGGCGTCCACGCTGTGTTTTTGCGAATTATAATCATTCTAAAAAATAACACAGTAAACTGCACATTCATTTAACATCTGGAAATGTACAATGGGTTGTGTTGAGCAACAAAGATTAGAATTTGAACATTTATTTAACTAAATCCGCATACTTATGTAGGTACCTTGTATGCATTATGTTCTGTAAATTTCATAAACGTTTATGAAGTAGTTGTACGAAGCACTTGAACAAGAAGTTCATTTAGTGAAGGTTTCCGCTTTTGAGTGACTATACTCCATTTGAAAAAACATTAGACACGTTTCCAAATTTTTTTTACAGTCCGTTCAACCGATTTTGAGTTCTATTCCGTAGACATAAGGATGACATAAAAAGCATAAACCTGTTACCAAAACCAACTGTTTTCTACAGCTATCATTTGTCGTATCACCAACGCAATAGAAGTCAAAATCGGTTGAACGGGCTGTAAAATGGGCTAATTTAAACGTATAATGTTATCGCAAATGGAGTTTAAGGCGCCGATTCCCTTGAGTAGCTGATTTTAAAATGAGAATCACGTCTAAATGGCTAGTCGTAGTTTTTTGAAAAAAATATATGTTATATTAGACTATTTTCTTAATAATTTGATCTGAGCAAATTTTGGGTTTTCTTCGTATAACATCGTGTAATTAATTTGTAAAGTTATGTCTAAAACGGACAAAAACACGACAATCACACCAAAACCGCTGGGCGTATTTTAATGAAGTTGACACCATCTCAAAGACAATTTAATTATCTACATTTTGATCTGACCTTTTTTTTTTAAAGTCATAGAGTAATAAGGAAAGTACAAAAAACTACTAAATTTCGGGTCGCGCGGGTGTGAAACGAGTGCGCGTTTTGTTCCCTCAAGGTGGTTGGCGTTAGTCGTCGTCTTAATCAACAACAAAATGGCTCTATAATTATAAAAATTTCACGTTCATGAAAATGTTGGTTTTCGATTAGGTACCTGATAGCAATGACCTCCTTCTCATTTTGAAGTCATACCTTGATTCATCCGACTAGCCTATATTGTACCACTTTTCCACAAAACTTCTATCTTGTGCTTGTGCGGCTTGTCCCTCGTGGAGAGCTCATGTCACCTTTTACGTCTCTTCTGCCGCGATGTCGTCTAGCGTTTTATGGGGTCCATTCAATGTTTATTTTTTTTATCTGAAATGCGGCAGATTTTTTGCACTCGGTCCAAAAAAAATGCTTGTGTAATAGAATGTTTGCTTTGTGGCTGCACCTTAATAAGGTCTATTTTATTGTAAGCTAAATGTTAAGGTTAGGTCCTATATTATTCCCTCGCTCCCGTCCGAAGGCGGGTTTTATTCTACAAAATACGATGTCGGTAAATGAAACTGGTTATTGCTTGCTAGGTCAATATTATTGGTGTGAAGTCATGTTTACTTTGGAGGGTAGTGGAAGCTAGCTTGCTGTTCTAAATACAGGATAGCTATAGCTATTTATAGATTTTTTTATCTGAATTATTAATATTTAAATGCGAAAATAAATCTTGTATATCTGTCCGTTTGTTACTTTTGCACGTCGTTACGGTTAAACGGATTTACACTAGACCATGGGTAAGGACATAGAATGCATTTCATCCCAGAAGTATATTAGACTTTAACGCAGGCAAAGGCGTGGGCAGAAATTAGTAGAGAAATAAAGATAAGTTAGATCAACCATTTTATAGACTTGGTAAAGTACACTCATATTTAATGGTGTTAAATTCTATAACAAAATATTGAAACTAAATGAATTCAAAACTTTAGTTAAAAGCACACTTTGTAAACAAGCATATTACAAACTAGATGATTATATTCAAGATAAGAATGCTTGGAAACATGCTGGTCCTGCTCCGTAGGGCAATCCTTAGTGTAGACAAAATCGAACTGGTTATTTGTATTGTATTCATAATTATAGTAACGCTTTATTTTTATTATTTTTTCTATTATTTTTGTTCAAAAAATTTTGACTCGCACACTGTCCCGTGGTTGTTGAATTAGGTAATTTATCTATGTATGCAGTATTTTTAAGTATGTGAGAACCATGTTCCTATTTATCAAGTGAAGGGTTTTACCTGTTAGTGCTTGTAATACTTTATACCTATATGTAGTATAGTAGTGCTAGGTGCATCGTCCTCACGTACATGAATCTATTAATGTATGTACTTTAATATTGTAACACATTTTTTTTTAAAGAGCATGTATAGAGTTTCTTGTGCATTCTTCTCCATAACCAACTACTATTCAACGGCTAGCTACTATACACGGTAGAATCAATTTTTATTACTAGTAATTTTTTAATTTTTAACGTTCAAAGTGCCGCTTAATGGCCTAATTGAAATAACTACTACTATTGAAATGACCATGACTTAAGATAAAATATTTTCCGTTCTGTTCCCCAAAAAGAAGAAAAAGTATTTTTATTAATAAGTACCCATCCTAAATTTCTTTTGCAGATTTTTTTCGCTAATTATTGTTTTTACAACTTTACGTTATTATTAACATCTTTATCTAGGTCTATAAACACATAACAGATAGCCTAAAATCAGGCTGCGATCATAACGCTGACGGCCCGCCATAAAAATCTTAACCGAAGCATTTAATTTACTCCATCAACAATGTTGATTTCAACCTTATCTACTAAAAAATAAGGTTTGAAATAGAACATCTGCGAATAAAAAAGAACATAAAAACTTTTTGTTAGCAGTAAATTAAAATAATCCTTCATCGTGAACAGTTTATGAGCCTGAAGAATTTATTCAGCATCAGGTATCAAGTAGAGTGGTCTATAAATTATCTATTGATACTGTTTAATCCCTTTTTAGAGACTTTTTATATCGTCACGTTTTTCAGTTATCTTGAGATTCTGAAAGTCGACTTAGTTTTAGAGAGCGTTGCAAATTTCGGTAAAACACAATTTATCTTCAGTTGTTATCCTCACAAATGGTCAAATAAGTTGGAAAGTTAATTATTTGACCATTTGTAAGACTAAAAATTCAGGAATGAATTTACCAATACATTTTATAAATTTACCGAAATATTGTTAGCATATATAACCATTGGTTGAGTTAACTAAAACTAAAACAAATAAACTGGGCCGTAGGTTAGCAACCGAATGCCTCCAAGGCTTAGTCAGAGCTGTGCCCATCTATGTGGTACTCACATTTCGCGAGTTTGGTTTACCTATAAGGGGTTATGGGTATAATTATCTATATATATAAAGAAGAAACTGACTGACTGATCGAATAACGCACCGCCAAAACCGCGGAGCCTAGAAGCATGAAATTTCGTAGATGGGTTACTCAAGTGACTTAAGTGAGCACTAAGAAAGGATTTTTGGAAATTTAGGGGCCTAAAGGGGTAAAAAGGGAGTTGAATGTTTTTTATGAAAAATCTAATTCCTTCGGCTAATATTCTTGAAACTTGACACAATTATTAATCTAAATAAAAAGACAATTTAGGGAGTGTTAAAGTTTGTATAGAAGATACTAATTTATTTTTTTCGGCTTGCGCTTGATCACTAACTCCTCTGGTGGTAAGCGATTATGTGGTCGACCCCAACCCCTGAAAAACCCTATTCACTCTTTAATTAAAGACCCCTAGATTAGATAGCTAGATATTTTTTGGGTTTATAAACTTGAAAGGACATGGCTAAATAAAGTATGGACGATTGCCCTAGCAATGGATGACTATTTTAACTAGTAATATTTAATGCTGAATAGCTGAATATTAGTATTTCGTATGAAAAAAGTTACAGACACTTTTTATATCGTCACAATCCTGAAAATAAAATCGTAGAAACTCCTACATTAATAGGTATACAAACTTGTAAAAGAATAAGATTTTGCTATGCTACTTTATTAAGGCGTTTAGAGGAGCTCGTGGCTTAACAATAACAGCCGCACAGGTCGATCTTCAATGTTAAGCAACGCTAGCCAAGGTCATTCCGTGGTTCTATCGTGTACATAGCGAGTTTCCTTCGTGCCTTGGAAAGGTAGATAAGCCGTTGGTCCCGGCTGTCATTTGAAGATCTGTCATCTGTCAATACGCAATTGAAACATATAAGATCATACGAACTCTGTAATAACATACTTAATACCCGGCGAAAGGAGCATCGTTCAAAGTGAGTTCCCACGACACCCCCAACATGTTTTTTTATTTGGTTCTAATCGAATCAAGTGTAATCTAGAAGAATCGACTGTAACTTTTATGTGCCGTTTCTTTCCAGATTGTGCCAATAATTTCTAGAAATCAGATAAATGCAAAGAAAACAACATCTATGGTTCTATCTCTAATGTTTTAAGATGTATAGCGAAAGGTACAAAAATAAATAATAATGAATACTGTTCGTTTCGATTTACGCAAATGTCTCTAAAAGTAGGTTTATTGACTACAATTTTTCGTAGAACAGAATCTTATATTCTTCTTGTCAAACAAAAATATGAAAAAACTTTTAATTATTTGATTAATTCACAAAAGTTCTAGAAGAATAATAAAACTGTATAATAATTCAATAATGAATATTTCAGATGTATTGCGATAGGTACAAGAATAAATAATAATGAATACTGTTCGTTTCGACTTAAGCAAATGTCCTTAAAAGTAGGTTTATTGACTACAATTTTTCGTAGAACGGAATTTTATGTTATTCTTGTCAAACAAAAACATGAAAAAACTTTTAATTATTTGATTAATTCGTGAAAGTTCTAGAAGAATAATAAAACTGTAATAATTAATTAATGAATATTTGAATGTTAGGAGCTAGTAAATAATTTCTATACATGCTTAGGGCAGTTGTTTAGCCATGTCCTTTGGCACTAATACGCTATAAATTATGAATAAAGATTGTTATTATTAGTTGTTCAAAAGTACCTCCAAAAGACGATTTAGGAGATAAAAGATTTTTTGCAGAATCTTATTGCTTGGGTTAATAAACTTGAAACTTGGCATGAATACCAACCTAAGTAAACAATAAAGGTAATCATTATTATTAATTTTAAAACTTTCGCGTTTCATAATTGAAAAACAATAATATCACTGGAATTAGAGGAGGAGGAGGACGAATTAGCGGGTGTTAAAGTTTGCTAAGAATCTTACTGCACAATGTTTCGTTTTTGATGTCCGGATCTAGAGGAGCACTAAGAAGGAATTTTCGGAAATTCAACCTATAAGGTGGTTAAAAGGGGGCTTTAATAATCAAAATTGACATACGTTTTTAAAACTACCCACCAAAGTTTTTTGAGGAATCTAACTGTGCAATCTGATTAACTGACTGTGGGTTGTAAAAAAACTCGACCCTTGATGGGGTGAAAAGAGGTTATTAAGTTTTCAGGTGAGGATTTTACTTTGTGGCGGTAACCTAAATTTTATTATTCTTTAAAGCGCAGATGTCGCAGAAGCTGATTTTAACATGAGAATCAAGTCCAAACGACTAGTCGTAATTAAAAAAAATATATGTTACATAAGACCATTTTCTTAATAATTTGATCTAAGAAAATGTTGACTTTTATTTGTACAACATAGTGTAATTATTTTGTAAAGTTATGTTTAACACGGACAAAAAAACGTTAATCGCACCAAAACCGCCGGGCGTATTTTAAGGAAACTGTCACCATCACAATGAAAATTTAATTATCTACATTTTTATTTGTGGCTTTTTTTTAAGTCATATTTATTTATTTAATACTTCAAGCACACAAATGTACAGAGGCGGATTTAATGCCTTAGGCATTTTCTACCAGTCGACCTTTGGGTGATGCAGAGACAACTAGTGGTAGGTGCAATGTTGACGAATAAGGGTTATGCAAAAATATATATAGACTATAAATACTATATAATTATAACATATATACACAAAATAATAAACTAAATATATAGACATACTTAAACATTAGTAATATTAGATTAATAATTGAAAAACATTAGCGTTGTGACGTTACTGCTGCCAACTTCTTGCGAATGAAATGTGCTCGCGAACTTTAACTTTGAAGGTTAGCCGGTTGGTTGCCATCCTGATTTCCTGGGGGAGCGAATTCCACAGAGAGAAATAGACTGAACGAAGAAAGAACAGTGAAAGAAGTCAGTACGGTGAGTGGGACATTGAAGAAGGCGGTTATGGGATGACCGCAGATTTTTATTGTGGTTATCGCAGATGTATTGAAAGTGAGGGGCCAGGTAACCAGGGGAATTAGAAGAGGCGAGAAATGAGTACAAGGTGGTTAGTGCCCTTTGCTCTCTGCGCTGGCGTATAGGCAACCACTTTAGAAGCGATCGATGCGCAGAGATAAGAGAGATAGAGATATTTACGCAAATTGAAAACAAATCGAATGCAGTAATTTAGAAGACGGTCAAGTTTATTGAGAAGATCTGCATTCAGGTCATAGTAGCACACATCACCATAATCGATGATAGGAAAAATTAGGGCCTGCACAAGCATTGCCTTCGTGTTCGATGGTAATAAGTTTTTCATACGATACAGAGCCCGTAACGTTCCAGTGACCTTCCGACTCACACTAGCGACTTGAGTACGCCAGTTAAGGGTATTATCGATGTGCAAGCCCAAGTCCTTTACATCAGTACTAAAAGGAACAACTTTACCGTCAAATAAAACAGGTGGCAAAGTTGCACCATCCACTTTAGCGATGCTTCGGTGACTCCCAATGATAATCGCCTGACATTTATTGGGGTTTACTGCCACACCGAATCTATCGGACCAAGTTTTTATAGCCGATAAGTCCCTGTTTAATTTACTGATTACGTCAGGTATTTCGTCAATACTCCCCTGACAGTACAACTGCAGGTCATCTGCATACAGATGATACGCACACTGAAGTTCGAAAGTAATGAGATTTATGAAAATAGAAAAAAGAAGAGGAGAAAGAATGCCGCCTTGAGGAACGCCAGTTTCCAAATTACACCATTGAGATGATGAATCCCCAACGCGAACCGACTGCTGACGTTCCCGAAGGTAAGAGGTAAACCATTCCAGTGCATCGGGAGAGACCATCAAATAGGACAGAATGGCTAATAGGATGTCGTGACTGACGGTGTTGAAGGCATTCGAGAAGTCGACCAACACTAGTACAGTGACTTTGGACTCCTCCAAGCCTACCCTCACATCGCCAGTCACTTTAAGGAGGGCGGACACAGTGCTGTGCCCAGGCCTGAATCCAGATTGCAGAGGGCTAATGAGTGAATTACACTGCACAAAGTTTGCAAGTTGTTTGTGGACACAAGCCTCAAGCACTTTGTATAGGAAGGGTAGAATAGAAATTGGACGGAAGTGGGTTGGAAGAGTAGGATAGGAAACTTTAGGTAGTGGACGAACATAAGCTCTACGCCACAGGGAGGGGAATACTCCGGAAAACAAAGAAAAATTTACAATATGGGTGATAGGAGGTAGAAGGTGATCCAGAATAGCTATGATCATATCACGAGTGATATTATCACAGCCCACCGCTTTGGATTTGATGGAGAGTATGATTTTTCTGATCTCGCCCGGCTCAACTGGAACGAAACGAAAAGGTTTTATGAGTGGACGCGTTAGACCAGAGATTAGAGACAGAGTATGTTGCTTGGTTAGACGATCCATGGTAGGCATAGTGGAGAAATGACGGTTGAGATCGTCTAAGTCAATAGAATTTGGAAGGTCTAAATGACGCGGTTTGCCGATACCAAGTGTTCCAAGGAACTTCCAAATATCGGCAGAAGAACAAGAAGAAATATTTTCTAGAATGTGGCGGCGTTTAGCATTGCGTATCATCTGGTTACATCTATTCCTCGAAGTCTTAAAAAGCGCCCAGTTCTCATCAGTACGATCCCTTTTATATTTTCGGAACGCGCGGTCCCTGCGTCGCTTGGCCATCTGTATTCCTCTAGTCATCCAGGGCGCAGGAGGACGTTTCAATTTTACTTTTTTGACGGGAGCATGGATGTCATAAAGTTTGACCACAACATCATTAAAGACCGCCAACTTTTCGTTAACCGAAGCGGCCTCTATCATAATTTCCCAATCGATCATAGCTGCATCCTCCTTAAGTTTCTCAACGTCCATCCTGGCAAAACAACGCCTGTACAGAACCTTGGGTTTAGGTTTAGGAGGTTTGAGGATATAGCAAAGGAAAATCATGTCGTGAGCAAAGGAAAATCATGAAGCCAGGAGCGTCATGTTGACCATGGGAAGAGACAAGTGAGGGATTCGAGGTAAGGATAAGGTCGAGCCAGGTGTCATCGCCACTTTTATTATGATGAGTAGCCTGCAGCGACAACACGTGCAGACTAGCTGACTCGATAATATGGAGAAGCTTACAGGCTCGAGGGGAGTTTTGGGAAAGAAGGTTTGTATTGAAATCACCCATGATAATGTGGTGTGCATACTCAGAACCCAAAGATTCAAGAACTGATTCGAATTCAGTGAAATAATCGACAGAGGGGGGACAGTAGACTACACCAATAATTGTTTTGGCTCCTTTGACGCAAACAATAATAAGGAAATCGTCATAGAATAATAAGGAAAGTAAAAAAAACAACTGAATTTTGGGTCGCGCGGGTGTGAAACGAGTGCGCGTTTTGTTCCCTCAAGGTCGTTGGCGACTATCGTCGTCTTAAGTCAAATAACGAATAGCCCCGAACCAATATCTACAATACCCCATTTTGATTGATTTAACAATAGCTTATTTATGGTCGCCTTTACTAATTGCACATAAGAAAGCCATCTGTTGAATAAAATCGCGTGAACGAAGTCGCGGGCGGAGAGCTAGCTGTTATATACAGAATGAGACTGTTGCCGTCAACAGGGTACATATCCAGTATCCGGTACACTGCCTACCCGGGATTCGAACTCAGGCCGTAGCGCTTATGTCCACTAGACGAACGAGGCAGATCTCAAATCAGGTTAATCAGCCAATATTAAAATAAGGGAAATTATTAACCGAGGGAAAAATATACTGAATGGGCGACTATTATACTAAGTAAGTAACTATTTATCCGATTTGAGTAATACCTTTTAGGAGATTTTTGTGAGCTGCGGTAATAATATTGTTACATGCTTTAATTGTATTTGGGTGTCTATTTTTTCTATTTTAGAATATTATTATTTTGAAAATAGCTGAACAACTATCGAGGCGACATCACTGTGCAGTGCGGGAGTTCGGGTTTATTCGTGTCCAAGAGCGAGCGAAGCGAGCTCGGGAACTTAGGGCACCCCGACACGGATAGGTTAGGTTCGAAGGGGATGACGGGAGCTGAAGTGAGCGAGCAAAGCGAGCGAACTTAGCTCCCGTCATCTCCTTCATGTTAGGTTACTTTAGACCCTGCAGACAGAAAAAGGAGCCCTGTCGACAAACTTATATTTTCAAGTCGCTGTTTTAAACATTTGTATTCGCCCACTGTTTGTCGCCCACTTAGTATTTCAGTAAGCCATATTCAGTATTTTTTACACCTTTAATTTGAATTTTTTTTCGCTCGTTTAAATACTAGCCTTAAAATAACACACAGGAAAACTTATATGCTTTCTTCTTGTTATTGTTTCAGCCATTTACAGTGGGTTTTGTAATTAGATCTTGAATTTGAACGGTCATCTTAATTGTTTGTGTGCAGTCTACAGGCCTCACACAGAGATGAGGCCTGTGTCCCAGCAGTGAGAACATTAATAGGCTGATGATGTGATGTGTGTGTGACACACACATCACATCATCGGTAATGTTATCTTAAGATGACGACTAAGGCCAACGACCTTGAGGGAACAAAACGCGCACTCGTTTCACACCCGCGCGACCCAAAATTTAGTAGTAAATTTTTGTACTTTGTACCTATGACTTAAAAAAAAAAGCCTCAGATCAAAATGTAAATAATTAAATTACCTTTGAGATGGTGTTGATTTCATTAAAATACCCCCAGCGGTTTTGGTGTGATTGTCGTGTTTTGGTCCGTTTTAGACATAACTTTACAAGTTAATTACACTATGTTATACAAATAAACTATTTTAATATGTAATTCAAAATTTGCTCAGATCAAATTATTAAGAAAAGAGTCTAATGTAACATATATTTTTTTCAAAGAATTACGACCAGCCATTTAGACGTGATTGTCATTTTAAAATCAGCTACTCAAGGGAATCGGCGCCTTAACATTACCGTGCTAACGTTTTATCTTTGTATCTTTTTGTACACTCCGTACGCATGATAGTGTCTACTCAATATGAGGGCCTACCTATGGGACAAACTCGAAACAAGCTATGGATAAGTTTCAGAAATTTTTGTTGCGTATGTGTTGCATGATTTTGTATGAAAATATTATATCACTTTTGTAAAATATGCACATTTATCAATATTAATAGTCGACTCGCCAACGCACCACCGCACAGGCCAACAGACCGATAACGACTGATCGCCCCACTACTCGGACCGGTATTTATAACCGAGCGACGTATGCGTACGAGACAACATTACAATACTGTTATCGGCTTGTAGCGCGATCTATTGACATCTACATACACTACATTCCCTTCCTTGTTTTAACCAGTTGTATGTAACCAGAATTATTAATAAGACATTTAGCATATTCTTATTTTTATTATTAATGAACTGGCATCTCTGGCATAACAAAATGAGAGCACAATAATATTTAAAAATCATTTACTGGTTTAATTTAGTGCTTCCTTTGACCCTTCTTCTTCTTCTTCTATTCCATTTTCTGATACCCATTTCAGGCCTTCTGATGAAGGTTCCCCCTCTCCATCAAATTGCTCTAACGTTAGTTGAGAACTCATGTTATTAATTAGTTACCTGGCACTAATGAATTAATACACGAATCGTCTCGCGCGCAGGCCCGACGACTTCGAGCCTCCGAACAGACTCCAGCACCGTAGACCACACACGTACGCTGCGGCAGGCTATACAGAGAGCCGAAGACAACAACCTGCCTTTCCGCTCAGCGTCTATGAAACACGTAAAAGTCCTCGACTTGATCGAGACTTGGGCTGCACTGCAGTCCCTCCAACGGCGCCAAATCGACCACCGGTACATCGAAGTGCCGAAGCGCCTGCACAAAAATGCCATTACGCTAGTCCGACCTTGCGACCTGGCTCCGGAACCCATCCCTCCGCAGCGAGGTGTGGTACAGGGAGACGCCACCTCCGAAACCTTCCACCGCTACACTGGAGGACGCCTTCAAGGTTCCGGACCGGAGAGGGCCAGGCACCGAAATCAACGGCGACTTCACTCGCCTTCGGTTCACCGATGATATAGCTGTCATGGCTGAGACCATGGAGGACCCCAGTACAACGCTTGATGACCTCAGTAGAGCTGCCGAAAGAGTGGGTCCAAAAATTAATTTGGATAAAACCAAAGTGAGGTTAAACGCCCATGTCGCACCCATTCCCGTCAAGATCGGAGACTCCACACCCGCAGCCGTGGACGACCATGCCTACCTGGGACGAATAGTCCAGCTAGGCATGCCCAGCCTCGAGAAAGAGGTCAACTGTCGAATCTCACTCGGCCAGGCAGCGTCCGGGAAGCTGCGCGGCATCCTCTCATCCAGGTTTGACGGGGACGGCCACGCTTTCTTTTGCCTTGGGGATTCCAATCCAGCGCTTTCTTAGGTATATGATCAGAATACCTTCGCAGCGTGTGGCCGATCCAACTCCATTTACGACGCTTGATCTGGCGGTCAATCGGGCTCTCGTGGCATTGCCCCAAAAGCTCTACGTTGGTGATGGTCTCGGGCCAGTAAATGCCGAGTATGCGACGAAGACAGCGGTTGACGACGACTTGGATCTGGCGTGAGTTGTCTTTTGTGACCGTTCACCGTAAAGCAGCACGGATTTGAGTTGAGAAAGTTTTAAGTTTGATCCTTCAGGTCAGTTTCCGCGATTGCCAAACAGGTCTCAGCTGTGCGAAGGTAGCTGATCGTGCTTTAGCAATCCTTGATGCGATGTCCTCTTCACTACCTCCAGTCTATGACACGACGCTCCCGCGGTAAGTGAATTTGCGGACGCGTGCCACTGCCTCTGTTCCAATCAGCAACGGTGAAGTATTCTACACACCAGATCTCATCTCTTGGGTCTTCCGGGTGTGACCAGTATGTACATATAAAGTACCACTACTGCTGACTTCTCTCTTTTTTTTTTCTTTGATAACTGTCAATTTAATGACCAGTAGGCATAATCTACTGCTATTATTGTCATTCTCTGATGACTGTCAATTTAATGACCAGTAGGCATAATCTACTGCTATTGTTGTCATTCTCTGATGACTGTCAATTGAATGACCAGTAGGCATAATCTACTGCTATTACTGTCATTCTCTGATGACTGTCAATTTAATGACCAGTAGGCATAATCTACTGCTATTACTGTCATTCTCTGATGACTGTCAATTTAATGACCAGTAGGCATAATCTACTGCTAAAACTGTCATTCTCTGATGACTGTCAATTGAATGACCAGTAGGCATAATCTACTGCTATTACTGTCATTCTCTGATGACTGTCAATTTAATGACCAGTAGGCATAATCTACTGCTATTACTGTCATTCTCTGATGACTGTCAATTTAATGACCAGTAGGCATAATCTACTGCTAAAACTGTCATTCTCTGATGACTGTCAATTGAATGACCAGTAGGCATAATCTACTGCTATTACTGTCATTCTCTGATGACTGTCAATTTAATGACCAGTAGGCATAATCTACTGCTATTACTGTCATTCTCTGATGACTGTCAATTTAATGACTAGTAGCTTTATTCTACTGCCTGTCAATTTAATGACCAGTAGCTATATTCTACTGCCTGTCAATTTAATGACCAGTAGCTATTTTCTACTGCCTGTCATTTTAATGACCAGTAGCTATATTCTACTGCCTGTCAATTTAATGACCAGTAGGTACGTTCTACTGCATTTGTGTGCTCTTTGATTTATTATTTTAGAACTAATCATGTAGCTCAAATCAAATAAATAATCATGAGGTCACGGATTCGACTCCCAGGTCGGCAGTGTCACTCGGTTTCTCCATCAGGAACTTCCCAATAATACACCACATGCGTGATTTTACGTTATGCCACAAAGGCCAACTAGGCTATTCTTAACCAATTCAATTCAACTCTTTTAGAATTTGATTGAACACAGTCACAGTCGTTCCAAAGAAGCTTCGAAACTCTACTGCAGCAAAACTGCCAAGTCAACAGAAACCCTCGAGTAAAGCCTCTAACACCACGGCTCTCAAACCGTCCAGCAATCGTATTGCCCTCACACAACGGTCTATCTAGACCCAGACCTCCAAAAGAGCTAAACGCAATATCGCGAACCTACGGACTACTTGTGTTGCCTCAATTATACCGATTTACGGCCAAGATTAGGCTTAACCACTGGTACGGTACATGCTACGGCTGATAGACTGAATTACTCGACCTTCTACAGCTTGCTCATCAAATATCATTATCGAAATCAACATCGACTGGAACGTGAGTACGTGATCCACTATCATCTTCCTAAATCGTGTGTATACTTCCAAGTTCTAAGCGTGCCTATTTAAAGCCTTCAGTGGCTAACGATCACCGATAGCGAAAAGTTCCTCTAAGCCTTAGTAGGTAGTAATTGATCAGAAACCGTATCAGCTTAGATCATATACAACGCTCATGGCACGACTGCCGCAGCAGCTAGTGACACTCATGCCACCCATATCGTCACAACCTCAAGTGATCATCACACATCACTTCACATAGAGTCTACGAATTCTAGGTTATTACAAAACCAATACAACGAATCTCCTATGAGACCCCGCTACACCACCAGCTGCCCATCGCCCCCTGAACAACTCACAAGTGAATTGCAGGTACGAATACAGAAAAGTGCGTACAGTGTGAGCTACGGTATGTGCTCTCCTGCTCGGTGGAGGAAGCCTCCTCACTGTTTTCTACGTTTAACTCGTTAGGAGCACAACTTAGAGGCATCCTTTGTATGCGATCGTGAGCGTCATTATTCATTCTATAATATTTACAGATTTCAAAAGATAGCGATCGCGGGATCTAATACTATCATCATGTTACTTTAAAAGTAAGCAAGTGAATTAAGATCTGAAGACAAAAATCGATCGATCGATTTTTGAAAATGAATGAAAACGACTCACCAGATTGGCATAAAGAGCCGTGTGTATGGATCCACACATACACACGCTCCTCATTGACCTGTCCAGCTCCTTGTTTGTTGCTAGCTTTCTTGTTGCTCCACTCTGGACTTATTTTTCAGTATTCGAGATTCTGAGGGTAGTCGTAGAAAACTAGACGACTCCTTAAATTAGTCCCACATTGTTCCTGCCATGTAGACGCGAAACAGAAGGGCTTACTTCTACTGCATTCAGTTTTGGTGGGACCAAACAATACGACGCAGACGGTGTTGTGTGCCAACAGTGTGCACAGTGTGTGTTTACGAGGTTGAATTCCACAGCACTACTCAGCAAGGGCACCACTTATCGTATACATTTGATGCGCTTCAAAACGAACCGCCACTGATTTTAACTGTCACCGTCACACGCATTTTTTATCTTGTTTTATTTTTTTATTATTATAGAATAGAATGGAATATAATGCATTGTAACCAAAGTCTTCATGTTCCTTTTAGAGAAAAACAACTTTATTTTACTCTACGGTTTTATCCTCGTCGCCAATGTAAAATATGCACATTTATCAATATTAATAGTCGACTCGCCAACGCACCACCGCACAGGCCAACAGACCGATAACGACTGATCGCCCCACTACTCGGACCGGTATTTATAACCGAGCGACGTATGCGTACGAGACAACATTACAATACTGTTATCGGCTTGTAGCGCGATCTATTGACATCTACATACACTACAACTTTCATTCATCATTTCAGCTGAAAGATTCGTAAGTGTCGCCACTTTGACTGATCCTGTGCTCTCGCATCCATCGGACTCCCGCGGCCCTCACCAGGGCATAGGTGCACTTTGTTGAGGCCTGCCTTATGTAGCGTTTGCGGGTTTGCTATCTAATAGTGAGATAAATAATACGCAAAAACTATCTACAATAATTTAATTTTAGGGTCGCAGGTACAAAGGCCGTTTCTCATTTATTATTTATCTTGTTCTATGGAGGTAGGCGCTAGGTACTATCCTGGCCTGGCAGCAGAAGCGGTCACGATGACGTGGAAGGCCGAGGACTACGCGCCAGCAGGAAGACGTCCCGCAGAGTTGACGAAGATCGAAGGTTGCCTGCAGGTTCTTCGATGAAGGTCCCAGGTTGAACCGGGACTTTGGACCCTGGAATTTTCCAAACGTCGTGTCAGTCTCTTTGTCTCCCGGCTTATCCTTGTCTGATTGTGACCGCAACAGCGTAAGCGTAGGGCAGAGGATGTATCACGGCGCTTAAGGCGAATATGTGTTTGTCACAATCAGAACCGGAGCTCTAGAGAGTTTTTATCAAATTGCAACGGCAAACATAAATACATTTTAGGCAGGTAAGCGCTAAAGAAATAGCTTAACAATAGGTACCTAACTAAAACACCAACAGAGATTACAATAATGACCGTAACCAGCATGAATAAGCAAAGAATGATTGTCAACACTTACCCAATTCGGGGTTAAAATTGAATTTAGGTTTTTTTTATAATCGGCACACACGGTAACGATTTTTACTGTTTCCTTTTTTTAAAAAAAGGTACACGAATAAGGACACGCTAGATATGAGATAATGATACCATGGAGCGAGTATCCGTGCACACTGTTCAGTTGTCCGAAAGTCAATGCCCGTCCGGTGCCTTGATGAAAAGCCCGAGTTGTCATGACTCTTAATAATTATTTTTTTTACATATATATGTGTGACTACCGCCACACGGGAAGTTATCGAGTTGTAACGTAGTGCAATGACTAGTCGATTTTTTTTTATATCTCGTTAATAATGTGTAGGTAGATAGATATTAGGTTAAATTTATCCTATTAGTATTATCGCCTACAATGTGTTTGTTATCTGTTTGTTTCTTATTTTAAATTATTAGGTTGTAAGATTCTTGTTATTATTTTTGTTGATCTGTGCGTATTTATAGCGCAGTTTGCTATGGTGATTTAGTCAGGAACGTTGACCGTTACTATTCAACGTTACACTTAGTTTTTTTATTAGGTACAGTATAATTGGTATTACAGTAAAAGCTTGATTTCACCAGTACTTATTTTCATCCTCTGAATGTTTACCAATGTATTTAAAACTAGCTGTTCCCCGCGGCTGCGCTCCCGTGGACCACCCCACAGGACCCGTTTTCACTATAAAAAAATAGCCTATGACACTCAGGAATAATGTAGCTTTCTAATGGTGAAAGAAAATTTTAAATCGGTCCCGTAGTTTCGGAGCCTATACGGTACAAACAAACAAAAAAATCTTTCCTCTTTATAATATTGATCTAGATATATTATACTAGCTCTCCCACGTGGCTTCGCTCCCTTTAACTGGCTACCATCCTACCCTACCCTACCTACCCCACATACATGAATGTTGCGCAACTTTAACCGCTTACGCAGCGCACCCAACGGAAGCTCTCAAAAAGGAATATTTTTGCCCGTTTTTGCAAGATTTTTCTTGTATTTTTCTTTTTCATCTATTGGTTGTAGCGTGATGTTATATAGCCTACAACCTTCCTCGATAAATGTCCATTTATCGAGGAAGGTTGTAGGCTATCCAACAAAGAAACTTTTCAATTCCAACCAGTAGTTCCTGAGATTAGCGCGTTCAAACAAACAAACTCTTCAGCTTTATAATATTAAGTATAGATTATAGTATAGATGACTCATTGGTATTCTGATATCCAGATTTATTTATACCGTGAAATAACAATGCCACTTCAGTCACCACAAAATGTAATCGGCTATAGGAAAACTGTGGTTTCGTATTACCTACTTGCTGATGAAAGAGTCACCACAAATAGGTCTTTGTACATTAATAGAACTTTCAAAACAAATAGACTGAGTCCTAGGGTGCATTTACACTGTTTCTATTTCTTTGTATTTTTGTATAAGAAGAGGCTCTTTCGTGCACTGGGACAACCAGTGCCTGGTATTATAAAAGAAGCCTTAATGCCATACGGGTGCAGTATAATAACTCTTTTGGGGCGGTGATGGGGCTGCCCGATACTGTAATGCCTCAGGTATGTTCGCAGAGGCACACACCAATGGTTTCCATGGGGTTATGCGCAAGCACGCTGCTTCAATGGTGTGCAGGATACGGGCCCGTTCAAACACCCTCCTGGCGATGATAACGTAAAGGTTGGATTTCCCTTTCCTCCGGCATTGTTCTGACAGACATGTCACTGTGCCAGTGCCGGAGAGAAGGTACTAATACTTTTAAATTTATTTTATTTTAATGAATATTATTTTTATTTAGTTTTTGTAAGTAATGAAATTTATCCAATTTTGACTTGATATGACTTTACTAATTATTTTGATTTGAATGATGATGTTATGTTTTTTTTTTAATTTTTACTATCCCGATGTTTAAATTGGGTTTTGAAAAGTTATCTGAATAAAGAATTTCAAAGAAATATTGAGATTGTTGAGTCAAGCAGCGCCATCTATCGGTCCCCATCAAATCTACGATTGATAAACAGTTCGGAAGGACATCTGCTGTTCAACGAGAGAGGACAGCTCGCTTGCGACGAACGGGCGAAAAATCCTCCAACAGCCCGTGCGTTCGACACCAGTGTGTTTTACTAACCAGGACCGTTCATACAAAGATACAAAATATTCTCAAAACTTATATTAATATTAAGTAATCAATTTGAAGTTTGAATAAAGATTATTATTATTATTATATTGTAACAAGAAGTAATAAATCTCATTGTAAACCATATTCATCGAGCCTTATTAAAGAAGCCCTGCCTACCTCCTGTCTTCATTGCCAAAACAATAATAATTTTATTGTAACGCCTATCACAAAGGGGATGCCTGTGTGCCAGCAGTGGGAACGTTAAAAGGCTGATTACCAAATGTCTTGCTTAGACTTTGCATGCGTTTGACCTGCACTATGGCTCATTGGGTCAGTGCGTACTTGCAACTTAAGAGTTTAAGGCTGCTTATAATTTACTAGCTACCGGCCGCAGCTCCACTCGCGTGTTATAAGTACTTCTACCAACATCTTTATAAATTATAGCCTACGTATTATTATGATGTATCTTACTAATATTATAAATGTATGTTTATTTCAGACCTATATTAGTCCATAAGTTGTTAGTGGTTAGTAACAGATTGTGCTTAACTGCTATGTTAGTGTTATTAGTAGGTACTTAAATCTATTTAACATAAACCTAAACCTATTTCCACACAGTGTCTTTGGATGGGGCAGTCCACTCGGCTAACAATCATTTTCAGGATGCTGTTTCGAGTGCCACGCAAGCGTTGCATTAAGGAAGCCGCTTTCTTACGCATGATAGCATGAAAGCCGTCCGTACGAGCTGCAGCAAACATTCCCGATGCACTGCAACGTCGCGGCAACCGCATCAGCATCCTAAAAGCGTTGTTGTATTGCACGCGCAGGACGTTATAGGCTCGGTCTGTATATGACACCCACAGGTTTTGATAGATGGATGGATGTATTTATTTTTTCAATGGAGAACAACAAAAGTAGGAGTCAAGATTTTGTCAAAATTTATTTCCAACAATTAGCAGGCATTTCAAAGTCAAGCAGGCTATGGTGCATTTATTCAATGCTTAGATCTACAATAAGCATCAAACACAATATTCAAATCAATACATACAGCAGATTTTCATAGTCTCGCAGAAGGTGTGAAAAGTAGAGTATACTACTCTGGGATTAAGCCTGTCTTCGTCTTGGGCAGCTTCAACCCGTTTGCTTTACTCAGGACTTCATATCTCCCTCGCTTCGCTCGGGATTTAACTAAGTCCCTCGTTACGCTCAGGGTTCAATGAATGCCGCCCGGAACCTAGGACGCTGTTTTATCCCCTTGGTGCATAATCAGGACGTTTACCACATCAAACATTATTCTACATCCTTCAGAGCTGATACTGGTTACCAATCCAATAACTAAGGGTACCTCGGGCTAGCCATGTCGTTGTTCGCGGATAATTAATACATTTAGGCCGTTGTGAAATATTATGTATTCCGTCATAAGATCTAACCGGTAATTTACATACAGTGAGATGACAATAGAATATTGACTAATGTATTTTTTTCGATTGCCTTTGTTTGAGAGAGGCTTAAGTCCCGCTGAAGACTATCGCCGTTCTCTGCTGGATATATATCTCTCTCAAACACCATTAGAAACGGAAGCAGTGGTGGCCCAGAGGTAACGGCCGCGACTTACAAGTTCGAGGTCGAGCGTTCGAAGTTCAAACAAAGCAGGCGCTTTACTTTGTGTAAATTATTTCATGACCACTGCTCTCAAAACGGTGAAGAAAAACAGCGTAAGGAAACCGGCATCTGTTAGAATTAAAAATTCGAAGACATGTGACATCCACCAACCCGCACTAGGCCCGCATGGTGGATTACGGCCCATTCCCTCACATAGAGAGGAGGCCTGCACGCACAAAGGAGCAAATTTGAGTCTCATTGCGGAAAAGGGGGTCCTTCTATCCTATCCTATCCACTACTAGAATCTGCAAATCGGTATGATGGTTCCCTCAGACATGCGTGACGCAAGAATGCTTCAACGATGTGACTGCGCTTTTTCATAGAAATTGTTCTTTCATAGAAAAAAATCTAAGAACAAAAAAGATTCTGCGGGAGCTTTTACCTTCTTTGCGATAGCATGGGATATCGTATTTAGCTCTAAATAAAAAGCAATTAATACCTTTAACATTTTTTAACGTTAAAGGTTAACAGTTTCTGCTTCATAAGGCACGTGCTATACCCACGTCTATGCAGTGCAACCAAGATATAGTTGAAAAGTCTCATGTTATAGCTTATTCTCGCGGCCGGGGTAAAAAGGATTACCGTATATAAGTATCAGTATGTAGTCTAAGTGAAAGGTGTGCTTTTTGTAATTGAAAGTATTTTTGTGATCGAATCAGTACTTCCAGAGTTGTAAAAAAACTTTTTTTTTTTTGAGATGTATAAAAAAAAGTTTAAAAAAAACATGAAAATAAAACAGTTTTTTTTCTGGAGTAGGTTTTTTTTCAAGAGTACGAAAATAGAAATATGGTAAGGCGGTTATCGTATACGAGTTGATATTACATTTTTTTTTTGTTTAATAAGAAAATACCATTGGTTTTTTGTTAAATAGTATATAAATGTCTTTGTAGATTACAAAGAAAAGATGATTCTGATTTTGTTATAATCAGAATCATCTTTTCTTTGTAATCTTCAGTAGGTGTTGCTAATTATTTTATGACATTCATAATAATAGGTACCCATTTATTTGACATAATTAGACTTTAATTAAAACAAAACAACCAAATTTAGTGTTTCACTTTTCCTGAAAAAAAAACCAAATGTAGAAAAAAAACGTCGGTGCCAAGTTTTTTTTCATGTTCTTTTTTCAAGATTTTGAAAAAAATAAATTTGTTATTTTTTCAATTTACATCTCTATGTAGGTGGAATATTATTAAGTTGGATAGACTCAATTTTATAAAGTCATACTCTTCAAGCGAACATTGATCTTGGTGTACCCGTGTATACAAGAGTCTCTAGAAAAGTGTCATTCGTTATCAGCGATGGCGATAGTCGAAATGCCAAAATGTGAGGGATCGATGAGTGACATTTCGATAGTATTTAAATGTAAGGGATTGATGAGTGACATTTCGATAGCATTTAAATGTAAGGGATTGATGAGTGACATTTCGATAGTATTTAAATGTAAGGGATTGATGAGTGACATTTCGATAGCATTTAAATGTAAGGGATTGATGAGTGACATTTCGATAGCATTTAAATGTAAGGGATTGATGAGTGACATTTCGATATCATTCAAATGTAAGGGATTGATGAGTGAGATTTCGATAGCATTTAAATGTAAGGGATTGATGAGTGACATTTCGATATCATTCAAATGTAAGGGATTGATGAGTGAGATTTCGATAGCATTTAAATGTAAGGGATTGATGAGTGACATTTCGATATCATTCAAATGTAAGGGATTGATGAGTGAGATTTCGATAGCATTTAAATGTAAGAGATTGATGAGTGACACTTCGATAGCATTTAAATGTAAGGGATTGATGAGTGACACTTCGATAGCATTTAATATTTCCATACATTTTGTCATCTTATCGTTTTCGACACGCTTTCGATGATAGAATGTCACTTCAATGCGCTAAAATAATTGAAATTCTTAAATAATAAAAACAAATGATGAAACCGTCTGAACCCCATAGATCGTACAAACAAATCTAAGGCATTTCTTCTTGTAGACATAAACTCGTAGCTCAGAACTAAATTCCATAGTAAATAAATCTCCTTATTCTACAAAAAAAGAGTCTACAATTCGAACGAAATAACAGAAATAAAATAAATTTAAAAGGAATTCCTTAAGCTCCTCGGAGACGACGCAGAGCAATTATAAAAGATTTTAGAACCACTTACAGAATAGGTACGAAATCCTTAAGGTATCTGTTTCTTTCTTCAGCAATATCTGTTACTTTTTTACATTTTTCTAAGGTCACGTTTGGAATCGGCCTTTTCGCCGAAAATGCTGCCCTTTTTCCATTTTGTAGATCATTAATTTTACCGAAGATTTTTTTTGGATTTAAATGTCGATGTATTTTTTTCTAAATTACGGACCTTGTTGTTCTTCAGAAAGACTCATAACCGGCGTGCATGTATGACTAGATCTATGAACGTTAATGAAACAAAAGGAATATGTAAGGATCGTAGCAGATTGCGTTTTATAGTTTCTGTCTACGTCCGTCCAAGGGAAAAAGATTTGAGCTTATGTATGCATTTTCTTTTTCATATTCTTTATTCTACACAAAATAGGACAGTTTATGTCTCGGAACAGAAGGTGTCGGGGAGGCAACCGCCTTGATGCGTGAAACGCCAAAACTACTGCATATGAAGCAGGCGGGACGCCGGGATCGCGGGCGTTCAGACTGAAGACTCTGTCCAAGTGACTCCAGGAAAGACGGTGGCACAGTAATCACGGGCTGTCGTGCACAGCGATGCTCAGGGGAGGCGCTTTTCCAGTCTCACCAGCCCGGTGAGCATGGGCGTATCCAAGACATTTGTGACAAGACATGATAAATTATGTCATGTCTTACAATTTGTCTTAAATGCTAGCACGGGTCAAACATGTGACATATTTTAAAGGCGTGACATGCCTTTCTTGTTTCTGCCCGGCGAGTACGGCCTACTGTGACATGGCTTGAGTCACACATTTCATCGCAGTTTGGGCGATAAAGCCATTTTGACTTAAATAATAGCACCGGCGGCGTGAGAAAATTTCCTGACGTTTATTTGGGACTATTGCTAATACGGGCGCACCTATTTTGTCACAAATGTCACATTTTGACAGATAATTCAGAAAAATGTATCACTTTCGTTCGGAGGTGGTGATAAAATTTTATAGATAAAAAATAAATATTTTTTTTACTGCTTTTAATTACTGCACCAAATGGCAATCAATTTATTTTGTGTGTGTGGTGATCAATGCTTATTAATTAATTGAAATGTTACAGGATTATTAATTAATTCTAAATTATTACTTTTTTTATAATTGTATTTTTTTATTGTTATTCTTATTTCTAATTATTATTTTTATTTTGATTATTAAATTTTATAATTATTTTCTTTTATTCCATATTCTTCTTATTTTCTACATTTTAAAATATTTCTTAAATAAAACCCCCAAAAAACATTTAAAATATAAAAAATTGGGGCCCACCGGTATCGGGAACAGGGTCCAAACTTTTATATTTTTTAAGTTATTATTAAAATTTTCACAATGATTATATCTTTCTAACAAACACATCACATCACATCATCAACCTATTAATGTTCCCACTGCTGGGACACAGGCCTCCTCTCTGTGAGAGGGAATGGGCCGATATTCACCACGCGGGCCCAGTGCGGGTTGGTGGATGTCACATGTCTTCGAATTTTTGGTTACAGGACATGTTTCCTCACGATGTTTTAACTTCACCGTTTTGAGAGCAGTGGTGATGAAATAATTTACATAAAGTAAAGCGCCTGCCTGACACAAACAAACACTTACTATGTTATCAAACAAACAAAGAAAAATAAAGTGTGCATTATGGCCGTGGGTCAAATATTAATTTGTTCCCAAAAAAATTAAAAAGTTGTTTATCTGTATGAACGGTACACTTTTATACGTATTATTTTATTTGGTCGTCTATTCAATTTATGTCGCAATGTGAAGTCAGCAACAAGAAAGGCATGTTGCGCCTTTAAACTGTGTCACATGCTTGTCCCGTACTAGCATTAAAGACAAATTGTAAGACATGACATATTTTATCATAACTTGTCATGACCGAAAATATTTTCTGTTAAGAATTTGTAGTTCAAGTCGAAAACCATGCAAAGTAAAAAAAAAAACATTCATAAATTCATGTTGGGATGCTGCTAGTGTGGGGCTAGCAAAGGGGGGGCTAAATTTTGCTTATTTTTTGCCTAGGACATACCGTTTTCGAGATACCATTTTGTAAATATAGAGCGTTTTATGCAAAATAAAATAAGATTCGGAGGCCTATAATTCGGAAACAGTCCGTCGTAAGGCTATGCTTCTCAGAACCTAAATGGTTTTTATAGCCAAGGTTAAACCAAAACTGCAATAAAATTGGAAAATTACCGAAAAAGATAAAAAATAAACGTCAAGAAGTTATGCCACAAGTCAAGAAAATATCTCACGCCGCCGTGCTAGCATTTAAGACAAAATGGCTTTATCGCCCAAACTGTGGTAAAAAGTGTGACTTAAGCCATGTCACAGAAGGCCGTGCTTGCCGGGCAGGGATGTGCCCTAGCAGGCGTTGTACAAAGGGGGTTTTAAGAGGAGAATGGAAGGCGAAAACTTTTTGCGCTGACACTATTTAACGTAGGACAAGAACAGGAAAATGATGATTGGGAGTCTGTCTCAATCTTAATTTTACAAATATTATCTATACTTAATAATATTATAAAGCTGAAGTGAAGAAGAGTCTGTTTGTGGATATCAGAATACCAATGAGTCATCTATACTATAATCTATACTTAATATTCGTTTGTTTACTTGTTTGAACGCGGTAATCTCAAGAACTACTGGTTGGAATTGAAAAATTATTTTTGTGTTGGAGAGTCCATATATCGAGGTAGGTTATAAGCTATATAACATCACGCTACGACCAATAGGAGCGGAGCATAGATGAAAAATGTTGCAAAAACGGGCAAAAATATTCCTTTTTGAGAGCTTCCGGCTACGCAACAATCATGTATGTAGGGTACGTAGGTAGCCAGTTGACGGGAGCGAAGCCGCGTGGGATAGCTAGTTATAATATAATATCATACATATATATTATAAATGCGAAAGTTTTGATGGAAGGATGTTTGTTTGTACTCAATCAAGCCAGAACGTCTGAACGGATCTGGATAAAATTTACCACAGAGACAGATTATAGTCTGAAATACACATAAAAATACTGAATGTATCTGAATGAAATTTGGCACAGAGACAGATTATAGACTGGAATAGCACATAGACTTTTTAGCCCGGGAGTTTCCTTGGGATAATTTTCGACATTTGCGTGGGCGCAGCCGCTGGCAGAAGCTATAGTGGTTCCTAATTTGGACACCCAATCGCTTCTTATACTTTGAATTATTGCTGATGTAAATAGCTAGTAGCCGTAGTAATGGGACTCCCTTTACCCCACTTAGACTCCCATTCGGTCCGTTTTGCGTGGGGGTTCTGGCTAACATAGCCAACTTAGCTCCGCCCAAAAAGTACAGAAGCTTACTGCTTCCCAGGCTTTGCGGAGCGATCTCACTGTTCGAAGTATTTCTGCACGTTGAGAAGCTACGGCCTGGCATTTCAGATGACTTTGGCGGCTGATACCTCGGTGTTAAAGCAGCCTCTGCAAAGTGGGCTGTCTGTGGCGCCTAAGTTGAAATGTAGATAGCTATTTATTCACCAGTTCTGCTTTGATACAGTTACAACAACATCCTCAAACATACATCTAGTCCTAACTTCACCAAAATGGGAACCCAAAACACTTTATCTCACAACCCAATTTGTTAAACTGCTGAAACATGTTCAAGACGTTCTCTGTACAAACCTTTAACTAGGAATTTGCATTTAATCACGAAATGGTTCCAACTCAGTTGTAAACGAATCTATTACGGTAAAGTCGAGGCTGTCTTGTATTTGTAGAAGACTGGCTTTCGATATTGATCGTGGTGTGTTCTGTATAAATAAATTGACTATTACGTTTTCGGTGACCAAGAGGTGACAGTATTTTGTTTCTTTTTCGTTCTGGAAATTTCGACCTGCAGAACAAGCCCCGTGGACGGCCGGAGACCAAAGTTGATAATGAAGAATTGAAGGCTATTGTGGAAGCGGATCCATCGCAAACCACGTCCGAGTTAGTTGCAGGCTGCGGTTTTAGTGATAAAACTGTTTTAATCCACTTGAAGCAAATTGGCAAGGTGAAAAAGCTTGAAAGGTGGGTACCTCATGAATTGAGTGCAGCAAACCGACAAACGCGCGTCGACTGCTGCGTTACATTACTCAACCGGCACAATGTGATGAAAAGTGGATCCTGTACAATAATCGGAAACGCTCATCGCAATGGCTAAACCCTGGCGAACCAGCCAAATCCTGCCCCAAGCAAAAATTGACTCAAAAAAATTACTCGTGAGCGTTTGGTGGACTAGTGCCGGTGTCGTTCACTACAGCTTTCTTATATCTGGCCAGACGATTAAGGTGGATGTCTATTGTCAGCAAACCATGATGGAAAAGCTAGCTGCTAAACAGCCGAGGCTGGTCAATTGCTCTATGCCACTGCTGCTTCAGGACAACGCTAGACCACACACTGTACAATAGACGGCCACCAAATTAGAGCAGCTTCAATTGGAATGTCTTAAGACATCCACCGTACTCCCTGGACCTTGCTCCAACAGATTACCATTTTTTTCGTAATTTGGATAACTTCTTGCAAGGAAAAAATCCAACTCCGATGGGGCAGTCAAAGTCAATGTCAAAACGTTTATTGCGAACTAAGTGTATAGTTGGTGTTTTGTTATATTAGTGCAAGACTTAGCAGCCTTTTACAAGCATTGCAATTATCATTCTCCTGTCCATATCATCAGTCCAAAGCACCTTCAAAGATTTTATTGATTCCCGCCATTGCCCGAATGGTTTTTTTTTGTAAAGGGATCAATGAACTACCTATCAGATGGCAAAAGTGCATAGATAGCAATGGTACATACTTTGAATAAATTAATATATTATAATAAAAAAACAACAACCTAATATTTGACAAAATGAGTTCTAGGTATTACTTAACTTTAATTGCCAAAAAAAAAGTAAAAAGTAAAAAAGTACCACAACTAGGCATTGATGAAGGCAATGAATGCCTCTTTTGCTGGCCGCTGCAGTAATGTACTATTTAATTTGACTTACTTCTTCTTTGATAAACAAAATACTGCCGAAGTTCACTTTGAAAAATGATTCCAAAGACTATTAACAAACTGCCATCGCTAATAGAATAACATTTTCTCGGGAGCTTCTAGACAATATTTTACTAAATATAATTATGAATGTGATTTCGAATTGTGAGGGGTCATTTGAATGATGTTCAAATAAAGCCTACAGAATAGCGAACGCAAATCAACATTTCCATTGGACCAAATTAAAGTCAAAGTCAAAGATATTTATTGTGAGGCAGTGGTTACAGAGTTATTTTCGTGTGCGTTTGCACTGCTCCACCATATTAGGCATACAATAGTTTCAACAATTGGTTATCTTAGACCTAAGTTTATATGATATATATTAATTTAAATAGATATTTCAACTCAAATTGAGATATGTTTTGCATCAAAACATAAAAAAGTTTGACATCACATTCATCATCACGAATCTGTCAGACAAAACTTCATGTACTGTACATAACATAGAAGAAAGGGGAAAAGCGCGGGAAAGTCAAAGAAAGTAGGCGCGTCTTTTTTGAAAAAAATTCAAATTTATTTTATTTTAACACTCATATTTCATAACTACTTAATTGTAGTTTGTTGTGATGGGGAGGGTTAAGAAGAGGAAGAAAGGGGATCCCCTTGGGGATCCCCTCGAAGATGATGCTGATACTGGGTCATTGCGCTCTATGCAGTCGGCCACATCAGATGCTGAAAAAGAAAAGGATACGGATAAGTACCTTGAATATAGAATAGCTGATTACACCCGGTCTTATCCAGAGTCTGGTGGAAATTGTGAATATATTGTTTTCATCGAAAGTCAAAACCAAGTCCCGATTGGTGACCGCGATATGATGTCGTTAGCCACTAACTTCAAGAGGTATAACAAAGGGGTTAAGCAACTTATTAGAATAAATCGGCACAAAGTTGGCGTTATTTTCGAGCGTCCGACATTTGCCAATGCTGCGCTCATAAACAAAAAGTTTTTGGATAATTTTAAACTCAAAGCCAGCATTCCAGCCTCAGCTACAGAAATTACTGGAGTCATACATCATGTCCCGATTGATATACAAAACATCACTATACAAAATATTGCAATACGTTTAAAATATGGTGCTAAGGAGGTTTCTTTGGTGTCATTTTATAGTCCTGGTAATTATAATCCATTCTTTTCTAAATCAAAGCTGGATAATTTAATCAAAAGTATTCCTGGTCCTGTTTTGATTGGTGGGGATTTCAACGCCCGTCATTCGGCCTGGGGCTGTAGTGCACAGTGCAGTCGTGGAGTTGACGTTCTTGAAAGCATCAATGATAACAATCTTGTGTTGCTGAATAACGGAGATATGACTACAGTAGGCTCAAATAGGTGGCAGAGAAATGCCCTTGATTTAACCTTAGTATCACCATCATTAGCTTTGTCTTGTGGCTGGTCAGTGCATGATGTTCCTCTAGGTGGATATCATTTGCCTGTAATTACAAAAATAGTGTTTAATAATTTTATTCCTTCATCCAATGATCTTTCAAACCTGCCTGTTCATGTAAATTTTAAACTAGTTAATTGGGAACTTTACACAGCTCAAGTAGATAATCTATTACATAATTTTCTGGTTATTCATCAAAACCCGTTACAAATTTATAACGAACTCATTCTTATCTTAAATAAAGCTATACAGAATTCTGTTCCATGTTCTGATATTTCTCATATGCAAACTACTTCTAGTGCCTCACTTAATACATCTAGAACATCTAGAACTTCTAAAAAGAAAAAACGCTGTCCACTTCCATGGTGGAATAATAACTGTACTAGGGCTGAGAAGCTGTAAGATGCTAAGAATGCCTATATACAGTTTAAACATGACCCTTCACAAGCAAACTATATTGAATTTAAAAGGCGTCAAGCTGTTAAAAAATTGACTTTAAAAAGAGAAAGGTATTTGAGTTGGGTAACTTTGTGTGAGTCTTTTAACAGAACAACTCCATTAAGTAAAATTTAGAATATTTCTAGAAAGTTTAATAGAACATATGTACCATCTTGCAATAATGTATATCCATGGATTTTTGATTTTCTTAAAAAGTTCACACCTGATACTGTAGAGGCCCCCTTTCATTCACATGATCATTTACCAACAGCAGCATGCTCAAATTATTTAACAGATCCATTTACTATGCAAGAATTGAAAGCTGCAATATTCTCCAGACGTGATACAGCTTTTGGCCTCGATTGTATGCCATATAAAATGCTTAAGAATGTTTCATTGCAAGCCTTATTTCTAGTTTTAAAAGTTTTTAATTTACTTTGGCTTAATAAAATCATACCTTTAGACTGGAAAATAGACTGTCTTATTCCAATTTTAAAACCTAATAAAGATAAAAACAAACCTGATTCTTATAGACCTATAGCTTTGACCTCTTGTATAGGAAAGATTTTTGAGCAATTGTTAAAGCAAAGACTAGAGTTTTACATAGAAAGTAATAATTTATTACCTTCTAATCAGCTTGGATTTCGTAGAGGAAGGTCAACACATGAAAGTTTTTCTCATTTGTATCTTGATATTTTTAATGCTCGTAAAATGGACCATGAATGTGTTGCTGTTTTTGTTGACATAGTTGGTGCTTTTAATACACATCAATCATCACATTTTGTCACTTGAACTTCGCTCACTTGGAATACCTGAAAAAATAGTTTCGTGAGTTTTTAATTTTTTGCATGGTAGAGAAGTTTATGTAAAAGTAGATAAGCAATTAATTGGTCCCCGTTTTTCATATAAAGGGGTGTGTCAAGGTGGTATTATGAGTCCATTGATTTATGTGCTTTATATGCATAAGCTTAATATGGTTTTAGGTAGCAAAGTACTAAATTTACAATTTGCTGATGATTTGGTTATTTATACATCTGGTCCGGATATGGATGAGATTAAGAGTAATATATGAGTAAATATTTTCATTATTTAAACTTAGAAATTAGTCCAGATAAATCAAAAGTTGTTGTTTTTGGTGAAATAGATTATGATTTAGAAATTTTTTATGATAATTTTGGACTTCCCATTGTTAATGAATTTAAGTACTTAGGAGTAATTTTTCTGCCAATCTGACATGGAATAAATATGTTGATTACATACTTGGTAAAGCAAATAAAGCATATAATTTTATAAAATCTGTGTCAGTACATGCTGATCCTAAAATTTTGTTAATGTTATACAAATCTATAGTTCGTAGTCATTTTGAATACGGCTTTTTGCAAAACACAAAAAGGATCTTATCCGTAAACTTGATGTCTTACAGAATCATAACTTGCGTTGCATTACAGGTGCCATTAAAACAACACCTATCAATTCCTTACAAGTAGAGTGTAATATTCCTCCACTGAAAATTAGATTTCAGTTTTTAAAATCTAAATTCCTTTTAAAGCTTTTGTCATATAATAAACACCCTCTATACAAAAAACTTTCATTTTATCATACAGTTTATAATCCTTCAAATAATATTAACATTCCCTATATACTTCATGACTTCTCTACTACAATAACACTTAATCAGCAACATGAACTTTACAAATGTAATGACACTTGGACATGTTATTCTGGCAAATACAATAGTAAATTTATAGATATGAATATTGTTATAAAGCATGATTTGAAAACCAAGGAAGAGGTGTACCAGTTATTGCATGAACATTCTGGCTATCGATGTATATTCACTGATGCTTCTAAGAGCAGTACAAATGTCGCAATGGCTATTTACATACCTTTTAATAAGACTGGTCATGGTGTAAGGTTGCCTGATGTTTTAACTATATTTTCTGCTGAAGCGATGGCTATTTCAGCTGCTTTGGATTTCATAAGTGAAGAGAACTCTGGCATCATTTCTTGGCTTATTGTAACGGACAGCATGAGTGTTCTTATGGCATTAGATAACAATAAACTGGATGCTTCTACAAAATACATCATATATCGCATCAAAGAAAAGTATTTCACACTTCAATCAAGAGACTTTGATATCAAATTTTTGTGGACCCCTTCGCACATAGGAGTCAGTGGCAAAGAAAACGCAGACACTCTAGCGAGAGCCATTGTTGACATAGGAAATACAGAAATTAAAAGTGTTGCCATACCTTGTTCAGATTTATTACCTAAGATCAAGGAAGATAATATTCGACGTTGGCTTGAAGATTGGCAGGAGACTCTGCAAATAAAAGGCACTTGGTATGCAAAAATCAATACAGCTATTGGTTCAGCTCCTTGGTTTACGAAGGCACAATTTCACAGAAGCAAACTGTTTTATTCTTTATTATGTCGGCTAAGATTTGGACATGGACGTTTTAATGCTCATCTGGCTAGAATGAAAATAATAGCTTCCCCTAAATGCACTGATTGCAACCTTGATAAAGATCAGACCCTTAATCATATTATTTTTGAATGCCCAGCGCATAATGTGAATCGTATAATATTGATTGACAAATTGCTTGAGATTTACAAAATACCGGCAAACCTCCCGCGCGACACTCAAGGATTGCTGGAGAATTTTTCTTCGTATATTCCCTTATTTAATTTTATTACATCTAGTGGGTGTAAAATTTGATCGGGACTTAAATAAAAACATGGATAAGACATTGACATAACTATTGGAAATGACCACATGGAAATGACGATGAAACTGGATAAGACAAAAAATAAATTGGATTGACGAAACATTTAATTATGAAAGAAAAAAGAAGACATGGCATATGCCTTGACTAAAGGATACTATGATAAGAATTTACTGAAGACTTGGCTTTGGCCTTACTTTTATATATTATACAGAAGAATACGAAAATATGACGAGGCTGAATGGTCTATAGATCGATGCCTGCCTTTTCGAAGGGCGAATAAAAAAATAAAAAAAAGTACTGTAACATATGGTCTGTGGTTAATCGTCATTTATTTTTTTCTTAAAAAAATTATGGTTTTCAATTTCTCTTATTTGCTTAGAAAGCTTATTATAAATTCTTGAAGACATTCCGAAGAAACGTTAAGAAAGTCGGGTTGTTTTTGAGGGCATAATATTTGCTATTTTATTGGCATGTCGAGGGGAGTGCAGGTTAGCAAACTTTTCCCCATTGGTTTTACAAATGTAGCGACCTCATAGATGTAGAAGACAGGAAAGGTCCATCCATAGTCCTAAGAGCTTGATGATATCTTTTTCCTCAATTTTTTTAATTCATAATTTACATTTAATGTGAAAGGGGTTTTTCTTTGGGAATAACTGACTATTTTTGTTTTATCTAAATTAATTATAAGATTATTACAATGTTAACCGATTTATAATGTCATTTAAAGTATCGTTTATGTCTTTAAGGCCTTCACATGTACAGGTGGGCCACCTGCGGATAGCTGCGCACAAACACTGCAATTTGGAGAATCCTCTTTAGATACCTTCTTCTTCGTTGGTACACTCTTGGCAGAGTGATAGTGGTCAGCATGTCGCAGTGAAACACCGGGCTGGAAAGATTCACCTCACGATTCGACGCGATCCCTCTCTATCGGCTGTGACTCCTGTGCACTCATGCAGTGGACGCCTACTGTAGACTTGATCTGGTGATCCATCGTATGGGTAACTTGAAGAATATGATCAAACGATTTTTGGAATATATATTATATAGCGATGGCTGATTATATTGCAAGGTATAATACCTTTGTCAATAATTTGTCTAACGACTTTGTACATAAAAAACATATCATCACAAAGATGTGTGGCAAATAAGACTTTAATACGCATACGTTTGAAGAACATGAAAATATATTTCATTTGAGTGAGAAAGGGAACGTGACTTGTTTGTTGTGAAAATTGCGAAGGACTTGTATTGTTATGAATGCTTAAAATGTTTTCGTGTGCTTTAATGTAACATCGTGTTTGTGTAATAATGTTGGCTTATAAATTGTTTTACATTATATTTACCTCATACAGCATTGATTACCAAATTTGCTAAAGATAAGTCTGGAAAGCCTAAAAAGGTTCTCGTTAAGATAACACACAACAATCTCTTGCCCAAAATATAAATCTACATCTGAGATATTCGTGATGTCTGCCGAATTTTCCAACGCTAAAAATAGGCCTCCACGTCAACTGGTTTTGTGCTTCCTGCATCCATCCACCAGATTCCTGCAGCCATCAAAGGGTCATTCGGTTCCATCTCGTGTGCAAAACACACTACGAAATATACTATATATTTCCAATCTATTTAGAATTCCATTTATCATTCAGATACTCAATTACAATCGACAGACACCATCCGTCAAATTCACACCAAAAATATTCGCATTTCTTTCATCAATCACGCTTTATACAGTTGCCGAAACTGGCTTTGTTTTCCTTGTATTTAAGAAAAAAGCCAGCTAATCTGTTGTGAAGATTTCAGGCAACCATTAAACGAGCCTAATCCCTAATGTAGTGGAAACGTTCGTACTAACGTTTTATCTTTTAGAAAGCAATTTTTTATTCATTTTTAATCTGTCTGAAACGGCGCGAGGAATCAGGAACCGATTCGGAACAACTGGATTGTTTAATGTTATTTCTTATTTCTTAACTTTTGTTGTTGCTACGTGCGTGTATAATTTAATTTGACCGTTTGATTTAGAGATGCGTTTACGAGTTGATTTGATTTTATATCACTACATAGTATAAAACAAAGTCGCTGCCCGCTGTCTGTCTGTCTCTATGTATGCTTAGATCTTTAAAATTTCGCAACGAATCTTGATGCGGTTTTTTTAATAGATAGAGTGATTCAAGAGGAAGGTTTACATGTATAATAAATGCATAATATAGTAGAGAAACACTGATTCTTTTAGATGTTACTAATGAGATGTCGTAAATAAACACATTTTTTTGCGCTTATATTGCATACGCTGGCTGAACCCTACAAAATAGATCAAAATAATATACTATAGTATTGTACACCTTGAAAAGGTCTACAAAAAAGTCCGCAATGGGAAAAACTCTTAGGGATAATCCACAATAACCATTTTGTATCCTTTACTTTTTACGAGAAATAATGGCTAATTTATGAAGCGATTTTAAGCAATACAGCATTAATCCTTATCCAATTAAGTACCATAAATACATTGTGTATTTAGTATAGATCAATGTAACCCGTTACAGCATGTAATTTAAATAAATATAAGATAAGATATTACAGATTTAAAATGCAGGGACTTAGAGGTTGCGGCGGTACCGGCCGGGGGTTGGTATAAATAGCGCGTCGGAGACCGCGCTTCACCCTTGCCTGGCTGGAGGCTAAAGTTTAGTCTCCACAGGATCGCTCAGTTAAGCAGTAGCCAATCACTTGGATTGACTTGCGAGACGCACCATATAAAAAAAACACGCTTCGCCCTATATCATTTTATGATAAGCAGCGATCGCGCAGAGCCCTCTAGCGAGGAAAATAACAATTATTACTTAATAAAAACGTGCTTTTCAGCGCGCCAACGTAATCTGTACTTATAAGTACGTTACGTTAAAAATATTCGAAATTGTATGATAGTATCGCCACCGATAATAATAACAACGTTTGTAGTGTTTCTAAACTAAGCAATAAAGGCAAATTGATGCGTGACTGCTCATTAAGGCGCCGATTCCCTTGAGTAGCTGATTTTAAAATGAGAATCACGTCAAAATGGCTAGTCGTAATTTTTTGAAAAAAATATTTGTTGTATTAGACTATTTTCTTGATAATTTGATCTGAGAAAATTTTGAGTTTTATTTGTATAACATAGTGTAATTAATTTGTAAAGTTATGTCTAAAACAGACAAAAACACGACAATCACACTAAAACCGCTGGGCGTATTTTAATGAAATTGACACCATCTCAAAGACAATTTAATTATCTACATTTTGATCTGAGGTTTTTTTTTTAAAGTCATAGAATAATAAGGAAAGTACAAAAAACTACAAAATTTTGGGACGCGCGGGTGTGAAACGAGTGCGCGTTTTGTTCCCTCAAGGTCGTTGGCTTTAGTCGTCGTCTTAATAGTCTGGGACGATGCCAAACAAGACGTCTGTGGAAGCACTGGATAGGACAATGCGCGATTTGTGCAACAAAAATGGGTGGATGTACAATTCTGTTAATTTTCTTCTTTCTTCATATCCTACCAGTTGTGACTCGAGGAACACGTGCTGACGAAATAAATGCTTCCCTAAAAAGATCCATCCTTAATTGGCCACACGTCAATAAATTAGAACTTAAAACTAACATGAGGGTTTCATTGTCTTCACGTGAGAACAGATTTTTTTCAGAGATGCCGCTAAAAGTTGGCAATGGAGAGTTAACACAAAGTGATGGACAACATCTAAGAGTTGTTCAACAATGCCTATCTCGATATTGATAACATAAGTTGTAAGACTATATCTTGTTTAAGAAAGAGCGATTCTGTCACCAACTAACGAACAAGTAGATAAGGTAAATAACTTGATTCTTTCAAAGATTGATGCGCCGACCCAAATATACTACTCGGTCGATACTGTTCTCTATTGGGAAGAAGCTGTTCATTTTCCTACAGAATTTCTTAATTCTTTGAACCCGTCTGGACTCCCTCCTCATAAAATGGTGTTGAAAGTAGGTTGTCTTGTTATTTTATTAAGAAACCTGAATCCACCTAAACTTTGCAATGGCACGCGTTTGCTGGTAAAATCACTACAAACTTTCATAATAGAGAGCACATTACTCATCGGATGTAGTACAGGAGAATACGTATCGACCGATTAAACAGCTGAACAAAATTAGATTAAACTTGGCATATGGGTAAAACATTTCCTGGATTAGGACATAAAATACTTTTTGTTTCTGGCGTATGTCCCCTTGGGATCATTTCAGACTTTTATGCGAACGAAGCCCCTGGCAGGAGCTAGCGACCAATATTTGGAACACAAAGTTATGTTTCAACTTGAATAAAAGAGCATGACATCAATTTATAACCCAGATTAAAAAAATATGTTACATCCGATCAGGTAATTTTAATGCTCACAATCATTAGAATTAATATTTGTTTCGGGATATTTACCATCAAAAACTACAGGTCAGGTCACATGACCCACAGGTTATCTCGACTGAACTCCATTACATACCAAAAATAGTTCGGGAAAAATTGAAATAGCCAAGTGAAATAATTTCAATAGGGACGACGGGTTGCAATTGTCGAGAGCTTAGAATCCAGTGGTTCAACTATGTAAAGGTCGAAAAAATATTGATCAAGTGCCAAAAGCGGATACAGTGAGCATCGTTTGTCGTGAACAATGTCGAGTAACTGGTGAGACAAGTTCTGGTAGTAGCGGCATCGTGCGTGAAAAACGAGTGAGGAAGAGGGTAGACAGATATGTCTGCTCGTAAATAACACCCGGGTGGGCAAAGACTTTAGTTCTCGTGATAATGGCGCTTGTAACGGTGCCTAAATATCGAGTTCTCAACCAAAATCTAAATATACATGGTAAATATCCCGAAACAAATATTAAATCTAATTTCAATGCTGCAATTTATAAGACCCAGGCGTGTCTTTTTCTAGCTAAAAAGAGCCTATTCCACCCGGCTCCATCTTGCCGTGATATAAACGTGCCGTTAACGGACCATCTCGATCTTCTTGGTGTTACTTTGACATTGACCCTCAATTTCAGTCCATTAATTGAGGTGAAGGCTCAGTTGGCTGCAAAAAGGTTGGGGATCCTTGTATAGGTGAGACGGTATTTCACGCCTGAACAACTGCTAAACTTCTATAAAGCGCAAGTTCGATCATGCATCGAGTACTGCATTCACCTTGTGGTATTCTGCAATACAGATTCACATCTTTTAGTCTACTTACGTTTTATAATACTTTACAAACCACACCATTCTTATCTTTTGAATTTGTGTTAACTCATTTGACTCACTTTTATGTATTCTTTGATACTATTAGCACCTGAAAAGCATACTTTTAGTTATCTCCGATTGTTTTAACATCTCCAGCTTATTTTATACTGCTAATTTGTAAAATCTTAGAATATCTTATACTCTGACATTTTTATCTGATCTGACATCTGTCTGTCCAATTTATTTTCTTAAGCCATAGACATAGCATATCATGGACACTTCTTCTTTCCGACCTTCTATAAAGCTGGTTTTACATTATAATTTTCAAAATAAGGGCGGCGGCTGACTGCCACCTATGTGAACCGTTTTTTATTCGTTCTGGTCATGATTTCTTAAAATTGAGATTTGAATTTGAAATAATAATGTTATAATATCAGACAGGTCCTCAGCGGCGCAGCGGTATGCTCACTGTGGCCGCGCGCGCCCTCCAGCACTAAACGTGTATCCAAAATTGCATCTTTATCAGTTGAGGATAACTCCTTTAAAATTCAGTTGCAAGAATTGACCCGAACACACTAACATACATACATTGCATGTTAGATAAAAGCTTGTAAAAAAACTGGTTTTTATAAAAAAATAATCGAAAAATTACTATCTTCCTTAACTCATTACGAATAGAGCGGCCACAATTAAATCAAAACGAAAAACACTTTAGCAAAAGTCGATTAACAGAAAAGGTTCTGCGAAATTAACGCAATGAATTTATGAAAGGTTTTAATGCGAAAACCCGCAAAAACATCGGTATTATGATATATTATCAATTTTCGCAATGACAATCGTGCAACGTAATTATTATACGGAGAGAATAACGTTTGTAATAAACAGCAAAATGCTTAATTCCGAATGAAAAGATATATTGGATGATGATTAAAATAAAAATGGGAGGTAAAAATCACTATGTTTAGCAACCATTGCTGTTGCAACTCTTGTCAAAAATGTAAGAGATGAACAAAAGGAGCAATGTATTGTAAATAAAGAAGAATATCGTTGCTCTTTTCTTTGAGGTGTTTGTGGGGTTGGGGCCATTATTAAACGAGACCTCTTTGCTACTTTTTCTGACGACCTTCGTTTATACAGAAATAAACGTGGCCTGTAAATATTGGATACGAATTTCAACATTTGCACTGTAAATATGCATTCCTAATTGCTTCTTCAATATTAACATGGAGGATGTTTGCTGCTGTAAAAGTTATTAATTCAGTTGTACCTTGAAAGATGCTCATGATTTTACGCTATTTTTTTGTAAAGTTGATTAAGACAAGGTTGAAATCCGTTCTGATTTTGTAGAAAATACATTTATTGAGAGGAACTGAGATCTACCACCGTTTGTTCCTAAAATAAAATGTTGAATATTGTTAGGCATTATATAACACTTTTTATACTAAGTTTTTCCAACGGCTTCTCCCTCGTTAAGGGTACACTAGTCGACGGCACGAACTATTTTGTGCGCGGGGTTAAAATGCATTTTATATCAACCGACAACACGTGCGGAAGTGATAGATCCCGTGATGAGCAGTAGGAAGCTAGTTCACGTACGAATACACACTTTTGCAAATTTGTAGCGAAACGGATAATGATTTGGGACGAAACCGAGCGCGCGAAATTTTATAAACAGACCTTTGGGAGTCTGGATATCATGAAAAAACGACAAAATTTATCTGTTCAAAATAAAATTATTTGCATTGTTGAACTAGTAATCTAACCTTGCATGGTGGCCGTTTTGCAATTTGCCGTCTTCTTATGGTATTTATTTGCTCCCAAAAATGCGTTAAAATTAGTGTCGAAATGCGGAACTTTCGACGCCCATAACTTTCAAATGTATATATTTTTTTTAATTTTTTGGTTCGATACAGGGCTAGATAATGATGAGACAAATTGATATCACTTTTTATTTTGAACATGCATCGTCAAACAGTGGAATTATCCCTAGACTACATTTGTATGGAAGAATTTTCGACTAGTGTAACCTTAAGGGTTCAAAAGTGGTCCCACGCGAGCATATTACCAGTATAAGAGTGTTCCATGTGTTCTAATCCAGACTTGACCATGGCCTTGATTAAGAGCTATGCTTCAAATGAAATCTATATTTTCAAAGCTTGTAATGTGGACAAAAGTTACAATGCAAGACGAAATGAAGTTACTATTGCTACTTAGCATACCCCGACATTACGTATACTATATGCGAAAGCCTTTTACCGCATTGGTGACACAGAAAAAGATGTTCGCGCGTAAACTAAATCGATTGAATGAATGCTCATTGAGTGAATGAACGAGAGTGAATAAGTAATACTCACTTGTTGTAAAGGATTGGTTTTATAGGAGTAGTGAGTGGGTTTTCTGTACTGTTTACTTAAGTCTAACCGTCAACGTCGGTTGAAATGACGAAATGGATGAAAACATGGCTGTGCAATAATAAGAATATCTGGATACCTATACAGGATTTCTATGTTAAAATCAATCTCAAAGTAAAAAACAAAGCCCAATCATTTATTTATTAGTGTTTCAACTGTCTACCTATCACGGTTCATGAGATACAGCCTGATGACAGACGGACAGACAGACAGTTCGTGGAGTCTTAGTAATAGGGTACCCTTTGGGTACAAAACCTTAAAAACGGTGAAGGAAAAAATCGTGAGGAAACCGGCATGTTCTAGAAATAAAAAATCGAAGACATGTGACATCTACTAACCCGCACTGGGCCCGCGTGGTAGATCAAGGCCATCCCCTCTCTCACAGAGAGGAGGCCTGTGTCTCAGCAGTGGGAACATTAATAGGCTGATGATGATGATGATGAATGTTTGATCCTACTGTCTATTCCCAAAGGTAGTTTGATAAGGAGAAAGGGCAAGAAACTCCAATATGTGGCATTCGTAACAAAAATCCATCGGAAACACTCACTAAAAGTTAAATAAAAGTATCTTCATTTAATTCAACCTTTGAAATCCCATCCGAATCAAAAATCTCAGCGGGCAGAAAAAAGACGCAGACGAAATAAAAAATATAAAGGTAACATTAAATCACAAACCAATGAGAAGTGAGATTGAATGAAATAATGAATGAACGATAAAACTCAAAGGAATATAAAAGTCTATTGCGTGTGAATGAATGGAATTAAAAAAGTGCCGTAAACCATACTGGAGAGTTTTTTAACTTCCTCAAAGATAAAGTGGAATTAGTCTGCAACAATGGAGTGGTATAATTATTTTTATCTGGATTTTTCAACGGAAATTGTGTACTTGAAATCGGGCATGCTATTGTTTGTGTACATTTGTATAGCATATTATCTTTGCTATGTAGGTCTAGGACAAATTATTGAATTAATAAATTGATGGTTGTGTATAAAAATATAAAGGTTTCTTTTTTTGTAGATTCGCTTTGGTTTCATTGAATGAGAAGACTGATATGAAAAACTGTTTTGGGACCTAATAGTTTTGTTCGATAGTGCTTTTTAGTGCGTGTGTGATACAAAAAGGTACCAAGTTTATATTAATAGTTGTCATTGTTCATTCTAATGAAAACTTTTGTTACTTGAGCAAAAACACAAAGGCCCCAACTCAACTAATTTACAAATATTTCAATGGTCTTTAGATGGTGTTTTTTCGACAGATGTTTCATATAAAATGTATCAAAATACAAAATCGCGAGACTACTGACAAGTTTGTAAATAAGTGAAATTAGAGAGAACACCGGAGTAATAGCGCAACACTTAAATTCACACAATCGATCGCGATCCTTAATTCAACGGTATCCTTGCCTGTTTTAAGGCATATGAAGCAGTAGATTAGGCATTTCTTTCGAATGTAATTAAAATGCATATCCTAGAACCAAAAATTCGAAGACATGTGACATCCACCAACCCGCACTGGGCCCGCGTGGTGGATAACGGCCCATGCCCTCTCACAGAGAGGAGGCCTGTGTCCCAGAAGTTGGAAAATTAATAGGCTGATGATGTGATGTGATGTTTGATGTGTAATTGAAATTAAAATTAAAATACGACATAATGCAAGACTGTAGCGGGTGCAAGCCGAGTCCCGTGCAAGGCACGGACGAGGAACGGATTCAAAACTTCACGAACATTATGATGCGGTGCATTTTACACCGTGCGGCGCCAGCGTCCGCGTCCCGAACGAGGCTCGGCTGGCTCCCACTACATTCTAGCATAAATCATCCTTTTTTTTTTATTTATTTTTTATTTGTGATGGGTTTGCTCTTGACTCTAGTCTAGGTCAAAGGTGACAGAGACAGAGTCGACGATGGAGTGAGCTTACCCAGAAGAAGCCTGTTCACTCTAACTTTAAAGAGATTCGGGTTGAATACGTTCGGAAACACTGACGCAGGTAGCGAGTTCCATTCATTCGCTGTGCGCATTATGAAGGATGTTTGGAAGCGTTTGGTGCGAATTGGTGGAATGGCAACAAGGTAAGGATGATAACTTGCAGTGCGTCTAGATGTCCGATGGTAGAAGGGGGCTGGTGGGATGAGGTCGTGGAGTTCTTCAGCACACTCACCGAAGTACAGTCTGTAGAAGACCGACAAGCAGGCAACCTTGCGGCGATGAGCCAAGCTGTGAAGCCTGGCACCCGCCAGCTCAACGTCGCCAATGAGCCTCCTGGCTCTGCGTTCCACCGAGTCAAGCGTGGCAAGCTGATATTTAGCTGAGCCATCCCAAAGGTGGCTGCAATACTCCATGCAGGATCGGACTTGCGCTTTGTATAGGGTTAAAAGCTGTCCAGGCGTAAAGTATCGCTTCACTTTATTTAGGATGCCTAGTTTTTTGGCCGCAATTTGGGCTTTGTACTCAATGGAGGCGCCAAAGTTGAGACTGGATGTCAACTTCATGCCTAGGAGCTCGAGCCGATCAGTCACAGGAACAGACGCACCCCGAAAATTATTCCTTTATCTTATCTTATCTTATGGAGGGGCCAAGAAATAACTCGGACACTTCGACCCATTGGGATCTATTGTGTTCCCCTAGATAACTTACTCCTCCCCAATCTAGTTGAAACCGTTCTCATGAGTTTTACAACGAGATTAGGAGATATGAATGAGCCTGTAGTCTTCTGGTTTTGGATATCCAACCCCTAGGAGACTCATTCGCTTACCAGCCAGTGCATCGCATGTGCACAGAAGGTGCTTCATGCGTTCCGTATATTCCCCACACAACCTGCACATGGGTGTCGCGGCTAGACCCATTTTCATGAGCATGTCATTGGTTACAAAGTGCCCAGTAAAGGCCCCAAGCAGGTAGCGGATTTGCCCCCTGCTCATGTTCCAAATGCATTCCCGGGCCTTGAACGTAGAGCCTAGGAATTTCTTGGAGTGTTGTAGACCGATATTAGACAGCCAATAAGTTCGCTGTCTATGATCTGCAAACTCCCTAAATGCGGCTTTTACGAGACACGTCGAGATGCCTACACATGGTTCTGGACCCACAAAATCATTTGCTGAGCCCTCTCTTGCCAGTTCATCAGCCACTTCGTTACCATGGAATCCTTTGTGCCCAGGGACCCAGTCTTACCCTGTTGTGCTTCCCAAGCCTGTTTAGGGTTTGGATAGCATCTAGAATAAGTCCGGAGTCCACTTTGTAGGATGCCATGGCTTTGGTTGCAGCCTGACTGTCACTAAGAATATATATGGATTTACCTCTGGTTCCTCTATCTATATTCTCTTGAGCGCAAGTTATTATGGCATATGTTTCTGCTTGGAATACAGTTGCCATCTTTTCTAAGCTTTTGCTACATTTGTAGCATTTTGCGTATATGTCCGTTCCTGTACCTGAATCCATTTTGGATCCATCAGTGTACCATATCAAACTATCTTGTTCTGGTGGATCAAGTCCCTTCGTCCAGTCCTCTATTGTGGGGATTTGGACCTTGAAAGACCTTTCAAACACAAACATAGTTTGCATTTTGTCGGATAACATGCTTGTTACCCAATCCGGGCCTTCATTCTCGTCAAACTTTGTATAGTTAGTCTTTGGCTTAGAGGCATCCCATAGTCCAGCAACAGCGAGACGATTTAATGTCTTCCTTGCCTTCAACCATCATATGCAGAGGAGGGATATTGAGGTATCTCTATATCGCTGCCATAGGTGTTGTCCTGAAAGCACCCGTGATGCCGAGACACACTGTTCTTTGTAACCTGGTGAGTGGCGCTTTGCACGAGGCAAGCTTTGTTCTTGGCCACCACACTATGCTGCCGTATGTGATAATAGGTATTATCATTGTCCGGTACAGCCATCGTATCACTTTGGGCTTTAGCCCCCAAGTTTTACCGTAGTTGGAAAGACACATGCCGAACACTCGTAAGGCCTTAGTCGTAATATTTTCCACATGAGTTTTCCACCTGAGTTCTTTATTAAGCGTTACACCCAAATATTTAAGTTCGGTGGACCAGGGCAGCTTTATTCCATTGAGGGAGAGCTCTTCCAGGTTTCCTAGTTGTCTCTTCCTCGTGAATAGAATAATGACTGCTTTGCTTGGGTTGATAGAGAGGTGGTTGTTTGTACCTATTCCTCTGTCATCCTCAATGCCTGTTGTAATAATCCAGAGACTATGTTCGGGAATTTACCATTAACCATTATAGCTATGTCATCTGCATAGCCTACTGTGTAGAATGGTCCAGTATTGAGTTTGGTAAGTAGCGAGTCTACTACCAAGCACCACAATAATGGTGACAGCAGTCCGCCTTGCAATTCAACCTCAACCTTTTGTTGTTTTTGCACTATGTCTGTCTCCCATCAGTTCCGATCTGACTATTCTGCTTCTCAGCATATAGTCAATCCTGTTGCACGTGGTGTCGTTGATGCCATGTTCCTTTGCAGCAATGCGTATGGACTCAAATGTTGTCTTGTAGAACACCCTCTATGTCGAGAAAAGCCCCGACACAGATTTCTTGTCCCTCTAGCGCGAATCATCCTTTAGTATGTTACTAAATTATGGTGCTGATCTCCTATTTAAAAAGCATTAAAACGCATTACTGCTGATTACCTTTCACAGTCAACCAAAACGACAAAACCTCTGACTATTCATTCATCATCCGTATTCCGAATGCAAAGTTGTACAGCGACACACAATTCCCGCTAGAAATCGGCCATATTTGTTGTTTACGAGTACAGTAAGTATATTCATGAGGTACACAAATGACTACCAGCTGGTAGTAACAGCAATGTACGGTACGACATAGGTAAGAAGTTGCATTGCCAGAATAAGACTACGATCGCTTTTTAGTTATTGCGAGTTGAATTTGACTAGGATCTTTTAATGAATGACAAGTAGTAGCCTAACCAACCAGATGCTATTACTAGTTTTTGACATTTGATCAGGTAAAGTCTTGTGCACAAATATAAATAAGGACTTTTCAAAATATAAGTTCTTGATTGACTTCTAAAGTCCTTCAGACTTTAGAAGTCAAAATATTTGAAAACTTCATTCGATGAAGTTTTCAAATATTTAGAAAACATAATTTTGTGATTTGATCATAAATTTAAAGACTAGTGTCATCCACAAACATGCAATAGACCCGCTTGTTGGATTACCGTCCACTACTATCTCCCAAAGGACGAAACCCTGTGTCCTAGCAGCAGGCACTTTTGAACTTATAAGCTACACCCACTCTGTAAAAAGCTCATAATTGTAACGGAGACAGTATGAAAATATGGCTTTTGTATTTCACTGTGTTGGTATGTATACACTTGTACATATAGTACACGAAGCTGTTCAACGATGTGACTTCTTAATGATGTCGTACTGTCAGAGCGATGTATCACAAGTTATCTTCAGCGGAAGTTCGCGCATCGGATCCACATGCGGGCTTTGCGACGAACGAAAGTATTCGCCTTTGAGTGTTAAATATGAACGTGGAATGATTTGTGTTTTAAACTGTCATTTTGAAAAGTCTCTTTATTAAAACATCACATCTATAATACACCCTCATTTCACCAGTTATGTTTAAAGTCCCATAATGTATTAGGAGGGGAGCCTATTGCCATCAACAGGGCACAAGTCCAGAATCCAAATAAATCATCATCATCATTTCAGTCGAAAGACGTCCACTGCTGGACATAGGCCTCCCCAACAACCAGGTTTCAGACTGGCTAAAGTAGCCTCATCTTTCATGGGGTCCTGTACAAAATGTTACAATAAAATTCCTCCCCACATTCTGGAACTGAATGAGACGAAATTTAAAACTTGTATAAAACGCACACTATGCAGGCTGGCATATTATAAGTTGGGGGATTACTTCACTGATAAAAATGCTTGGCTAAATGCTAGTCCTGCTCCACATCCACTAGGGCGCAAAAACAAGTGACATGCAGAACACTATTGTTTTGAAGTATTGTTGGACCTTCTGAAGACTAACATTAACATTAAAAGCGGGATATTTAACATGTTTACTGTTTGTTACGAGTTCCCGATATTTCGGTGCTGTTGCAAGCACCATGATCACGGATAAACTGAAAGTCATTGCGGGTGGGTGTTTATGAGGAGACAAAACGGTCTACCCTCTTTCTTGTTCGTTTTTTGCACTCAGTACCGCTACCATTGTCACTCACAACTCGATTCTGTTCCCGACACACGAAACTCACTGTGTCCGATCGCGAACTTTTTTCTGCACTTTTTCGGGTTTTGCACAGCTGAACGACTGGATTCCAAGCTCTCGACAGTTGAAACCCATCCTCCCGGTTGAAATTTTTATATTTTGTAATTTCGATGGCTTCCCTCACCAGTCTAGGGATATAGTGGCGTTCTGTCGAAATGACCTGAGGGTTATGTAACTCAATCCAGTGGTTCAATCCTGATTCCAAAAGATGTTGAGCTATGGCCGATTTTTGGGTGTCGTTGTTTTTTACCGCCCTGATATGCTCTGAAATTCGACAAGCAACCGTACGCTTCGTCTGACCGATGTATGATTTACCACAACTGCAATCTACTTTATAAACACCGGGCTTTTCCAGCGGAAAGTTGTCCTTCGGCGAACGCAGCATCTGTGACACTTCTGAAGACTGTATAAATATATTTGTATTGTATAAACTCAATTTCATTCATCAAGGTATGTACTTATGTACCTAAATATTTTAAAACTTTTTTTTTTTTTTTTAAAAGAGTATGTATGGAGTTTCTTGTGCATTCTTTTCCATTACAAGCTACTTTCCGAATGCACGGTAGAATCAACAATTATTATTTTTTAATTTAATGTACTGTTCAAAAGTGCCGCTTGGTGGCCTACTTGAAATAAAATATCTTTGTCTTTGTCTTTGTCCAAGCGTTGCCACACTGATCGGTCCTGTGCATTCCGCATCCACAGGACTCCCGCAGCCTTGACCGGCATTAGACTGCAGGTAGTCGCTCCACCTAGAGGGAGGCCTTCCAACGCTGCGTCTTCAGGTACGTGATCGCCATTCCAGAACTTTTCAGCCGCAACGGTAATCCGTTCTGCGTGCAATGTACCCTGCCCACTGCCTCTTAAGTTTTTTTAGCTGCTAATGAGAAATTTCAGATGGAATAACCCAAAAACATTTTGTCGACCCGGGAATCGTATCCAGGATTCAGGAACCTCATGCTCAAAAGCAGCGTTTGCAACCACTGGGCCAAAAAGGCAGTGCAGTCCAGTTGAATCTGTATTTACCAGGTAAATTCAAATTATTTGCTAGAGAAAAGGGAGGTTGTGAGACAGGTTCATGGCGATAAAAATTGTTAGGTTTTGGATATTATGTTAAATGATTATTAGGACTGTTTTTGTGATCAAGAATATTATTTCATCTAATTTGTATTCGACTATTTATCGCTTTCGACTAATTGTGCAGGCAACTCCGAAACGATAGAATTTGTGTCAGTCTAAGGTAAAACTATCAGTAGCGTCATAGCGTGATAGCGGATGACATATTAAAGAAAGAACGTCCCTTTTTCCGTTGGCGCTGGTCAAAGTCAAAGTCAAATATATTTATTTCAATTAGGCTAGTAAGCGGCACTTTTGAACGTCATACATATATGAATTAAAATTTACAAGTAGTAAAAGTTAATTCTACCGTGTATTCGGAAAAGTAGCTTTTTGGTCGTTAGGTCGATGGCGGATACAGTTTTGCCTATAGCGATAATATTAGCTAACACCAAGTTTACTGGAGTTTAGTCTATTTTTAACCGACTTACCAAAAAGGAGGAGGTTCTATGTTCGACTTCATGTATGTTTTTTTTTTTTTGTGTATGTTCACCGATATCTCCGCCAATTGTGGACCGATTTAAAAAATTGTTTTTTTGTTTGAAAGCGCATATTATTGGTCGCATTTTTATTTGGTGAAGAGCTGATGAATAACTTCGGAGATATACAACAGAACTTTTCAATTAATGACGGCAAATCTCTCGGGATTGCTGCAATCGCATATCCGTTTATTATTTATACCATTTCATAACATAACATCACGCCAGTACGCTCGAAAGGGGTACGCACATCTCTCATTTCACCGATTATGTTCAAGTTTCATGTTATTCGGGTAATCTATTCTGGCGTTATAGGTACTTACTAAACAACTTGCCTATTAGGTAGGTACAACTAAAAAGGGTAAAATAAAAAATCTTTTTTGAAAAAAAAATACTACCGACTTCCAAATAAAACACTACAAAGTGAAAAATAACTTTATTTTTGGATGTCGATGTCTATTTCGCAAAAAAAGGTATCTACGAAAGACACCGACTTCCAAAAATAAAGTTATTTTTCACTTAGTTTTTTATTTGGAAGTCGGTAGTATTTTTTTGCAAAAAACTTTTTTTACTTTGTAGTTTTCTTATTTGGAAGTCGGTAGTATTTTTTGGCTTTTTAGATTTTTTATAAATTAAGAGATTGTGATTGGAGTCGGAAAATAAATATTAGTATTGTATTGGTACTGTGTACATAAACATTCAGTGACTCATTCATATCCGAGAACTCTCATCAACCACCTGAACTTGACCCATGTTAGGACGGCGCAACACGTTTTCGCTTTTCATTCTGTCCGGTCACCCATTAGTATAATACCAGCGTATAACTGTCCCACTACAGGTCAAAGGCCTCTTCTCATATAGAAAGACGTCCACTGCTGGACATAGGCCTCCCCCAGGCGTCGCCACATTGACCGATCCCGTGCGTCTCGCATCCAGCGCCTTCCCGCAACCTTAACCAGGTCATCGGTCCACCTAGTGGGAGAACTTCCAACGTATCGTCTTCCGGTTCGCGGTCGCCATTCCAGAACCAAAGTACTAGCTAGTTTAAGGTCGGATTTAAGTTCGACTAAGAGGGTATCCATGGCGACTACAATTATTATGTTTGTTTGACATTTTGTTCGTTGTGATTTGATGATGAAAATTTTTAGTTTACATTAAATATATTGTATTTATATTCACAATCATGCCATATTTTATTGCTATATGCGATTTAAGATGAAATTGTTGAGATAAATTTAAAATTGCCTCCTTCACTTTCAAAACTGTATGACAGATGTCACTCTGCCCGCTATATTATTTTGGTTTTTTCTACTATATGTCATCAAATTTCTTGGTTTCATTTACTGATTCCACAGAACAGAGAAGACAGTAGAAATCGCATATAGCTTTATTAGTATCGGAACCAGCGTACCCAAACTCACACATATACAGATTAATTGTATTTCATAACACTAAGAAATCTTGGGTGTGATTGGTAGTTTAATTTTTAGATGAAAGTAGAAAATATGTCAGTCGTCGCTTATTTGAAAATAAACCACAGCTTTATGACAAAAGAGTTGGTTTATTGTCTACTCTTTTTGAGTATTTATTACTTTTTTCGTTTAAAGCGCACACGGAATAGTTTAATGAGCAAGTTACGCTACCCGCCGCTAGATGTCACTATAATTAATTCATTTAATTTAAAGCCGTATTTCGTTACCGATAAGATTTATATTTGCGAAATGAGGTCATTATTACTCGTCCTCCTGTAGTGATGTACCACGGTCGTTGACTTATTTATCGACATTCCGTATTATTTTCAAACAAAATACAGTTTAGTTAAAAAAAAAAAACATTGCCCACACTAGGAATTTCTCCTGTATCGTGGGTGCGTTTACAAACATATAATTTCACATACACATACACATACCAGAGCCGGAACAACTATTTGTAGATCATACAAATATTTATTCCTTGCGGGAATCGAAACCGCGACACGCAGCGCAGCAGTCAATCGCTCAACCACTGCGCCAACCGTGCGCCCAATAACTAGAGTCGATAAATATTATTATGTTTGTAATCAAGTTTTTATATAAATTTATTCCAATACTTACGATTTATAGAAAGTATTATTAAGATATTTTATGGTAAACTACTCATCCGATTTTGAAAATGATTCTATTGATACAAAGATGGGCGTATCTTTGTGTTTTTGTTCTATCAATAGAATTATAGAATACAATACTCTTTATTATGTACACCATATAAGTTACAGAAAGTATAGACGAGGAAAACATTACACTGGGTGGCACAACGGGCGGCCTTAAGGCCTTATCGCTAAAAGCGATCTTTTCAAGACAACCTTTCCATGGATTTCAAAAATGAAAGGAAAGACAGCAGTACTGTCTTTCCTTTCATTTTTACACAAATAGTCTTTGGTGTACTATTTTTAATTACAAGCTGTGACCGCGGCTTCGCTCCCGTCATCTGTTTGCCAACCCTACCCTACTTACCTTCCTGCCTACCCTACTTACCTACCGACCATATTTGTTTCTATAGTCATCAATCTTTCGCGGAGAATCTTAACAGCGTGATTCAGAAAATGACTTCAAATTCACAACGCCATCTATCGAATATCGAGTTCAACTCTCCGAGTATCTGAATTGCGCGTGTTGTGATAATTTAACTTCTTGAACACTTTAAATTCATCTAACTTTTGATAGAGTGAACCGATTGCGATGACACAAAAACTAAGTAATTCTTCAAGTTACGCACAATGTTTATGTATAAAAGTTATTTACATTGGTTTCGTACATGTCACGTGATGCGTGCACAAATAAACAGACAAACACAGAAATTCCAAAAATGCCGGAAAAAGGTTCTGTTGGTTATCCTTTAACACACTGGCAATTTTTTTGGCAATATTTTCGATGTACAAAAAATACTTTTCTACAGATTTATTATATGTATTGATGATTGATGATGATGATGCGATAGACTACACTACAAATGCAATACGTCCTACTGATATGGGAAGCTTACGCTTTCGCCTGCGGCTACACTCTTATTATGATTAGCTTGACTAACTTCCTTAATGAACTGATAAAATTTAGGTCTATACACCAGTAGATCTTAAATTTCAGACTAACACATAAGCCAGTTTTTAACTGACTTAAAAAAAGAAGGAGGTTCTATGTTCATGTGTTATTATTATTACACTTTGTTGATTTTGAAGGCTGTTGTCTTTTTAACCGACTTCAAAAAAAGGAGGAGGTTCTCAATTCGTCGTAATCTTTATTTTTACACGGCTGCAAGGAAAGGGTTATGATTTTCGCGCGTAAGAAGATTTTTTTCGAATATTGTAAGTTTAAAGTATCGATAACTCATTATCGATATTGGTAATCTCTAATTGAGTAGCTGAATGTGACATGTGCATAGTTGGAATCTTCGAGAACAATGTTTGAGTTTTAAACAAAGTAGACCTTAAATTTAACGTCATAAAATCAACTTTTACTTGTATTGTTTAATAAAATATTGTTTTTACATTTTTATCGAAATACAATAAATTAAGACTTGCCGATGGTAAGATATACCTACATTTGATACATTTTTGGTTCTGCTATCGTGTTTACATTCTAAAACAGCACAATAAGGCATTTTTGTATTTTTTTTTCAAGTTTTTGTCACCGTGACGGTTGAACCAAGACTGATGTGCGTAGTGTGTGCGCGGAAGGAAACATATGCAGAACTGTGCAAAGCTCGGGGTACGCGGGCCCCGCCCACTTGCGACTTCTATTGTAGTAGGCGTTTTTTTTGTTCTGTGACTGATTCATTCTTTTTACTTTTAAATACTATTGGGTTGCCATAGCTTTCGCGTAAATCCAAGAGTAAGGAATGAATACTTAGTCCGAGGTTATTCCATGTTTATTAATAACATTGCTTAACCTAAGTTAATCCTTCATCTAGTCCAAGAGTAACTTCGGAGTAAACTGGTAATACGCCATTTTTATTAATAAGACAGAAAAAGTATTTGAACCCACGACATCAAGTACGAGAGCCGCGAGGTCTTAGCCACTGGGCCACCACGACATTTATCACCACGTTATTAGTAGTGCCTTTGTTCCATATCTTGCATTCTACTTTATGTACTCAAAATACTACAAATCAGGACTCCAGATTTTGTCACTTGCAAATTCTAAGTAGCAAAATTGTCAGCCAATTTCCAATGACAAAACTTTTAACACTACTCAACCCAAAGTTTGTCAAAAAGCAAAAATTCTCAAGTTATTTGTACCAAAAAAAATCTTATAATTCGGCGAGCTCGCAACTAGTGATACGAGACTAAAATACACAAGAAAAATAAACCAACGGCGTGACGTGTTCATTTTTATTTCCGGAAGAAAATAAACGTATAACCTTTTTTCCTGATTTCAAGTTACCTCTCAGCAAAATCTAATCAGAATCGGTTCCGCTGTTTGTTTAGGTGTGACGGGGTAACGAGCTGAGGGACATTTTTCTCTTGGAAGGTACTCGTATATTTTTCACACACATTTTTTTTTTTTTGTTTTTTGACCGTGGGTTGAAAAAAGAACAGAATCTCTCAATTACTCCTTTTTGTTTAGTCAATACTGTTCCACTGCTGAGCAAACCAACCCTAACAGGATGTGTCCAGCCGGGTGAGCACGGGCTCTGTAAAATGTGCTTGAGTCACGCATTTTATCACGGTTTTTGCTCCCAAACTGTGATAAAAATGTGTGAATCGAGCATGTCACATTAGGCCGTGCTCGCCACACAGGTCTCCTCGTCACTTCTTTCTAGGACGGCCTCAGGCGTGCCATCTACCTTTAGGCAACCTTTGTACTACTTATACTATTTATTGTAACCAGTAGAACAAATCGATAAAACAATAATTTAGCCACTGCACTTGCACTGCCTTATCTAAAAACTACTTTACATAAATAATTATTTATCTTTTGCAATGTAGTAATGGCGTAATACACACTCAATGGCTCTGCCTTTGAATGTGGCGATTCAACGTCATTTATTGCTTTATTAACATATTAAGTAGAGCAGACAATTTTTTTAAAATTAACAATAGGAAGCTCTAAATTTGAATATTGTGTAAGAAAGAATGTTATGCAATTGAGTTGCTGATGTGATTACAAAGACAAACGCATATTCTAATTAAGTGGTGACATTTAATTTTGCAAGGACAATATTTACTTAGGTTAGTTAGTCGATTATCTTCTGTAATACCATGTACATAATTTTCTATGTACAACAAAAGGATTATGTATCGTAAACATAATTTTGGTCTCGAATCAATCAATGTCAGAGTCACGTGTTATCAATCTTTAGAATGTGGGTAGAAGAGCAAAGTAATCACTTCATCACTGAAAGATGACGTCACGCTTATTTTTTGTCTGAAATTGCGTAAAATAATCTACCTTCAAAATTGATATTGATTAACCAAGGTGATAGAGACGAGAAACTGATTATTTTGCTTACCAAGCACAATTTTTAGGGTTCCTTACCCAAACGTGACTCTATTACTAAGACTCCAATGTCCATCTGTATGTCTGTCCGTCACCAAGCTGTATCTCATGAACCGTGATAGCCGGACAGTTGAAATTTTCAGTGGTGATGTATTTCTGTTGCAGAATAAAATTCATTTTAAGTAGGGCTTCCATACAACAAACGTGTTTTTTTTTTGTTGTCTTTTGCGATAACGGTATGGAACCCTTCGTGCACCAGTCCGACTTGCATTTGTCCAGTTTTTTTGATGTGATAATACCAGTTTATAACTATCCTGCTCGGAGGCAAAGGCATATTTTCGAACAGAGAAGCTACCAGCATTAAACTCCACGCATGATCAAGGAAGGTGGGCGTTTTCAGCAGATAGAAAGTAAAAAGGACTTGAAAAGAGTTTTTTTAAGCTAAACCATAAACAAAACTTCGTTAGATTTTAAAAAAGATATTCTATAAACAGATTAATCTGCTTTCATTCATTTATAATTCTCGAGGGATTTGCCAACTATAAACCCAATTATGGATTAAGCTCGTCTTTGTACTTGAGCTGCACATAAGTATTTGCTGTACATAAGTATTATTTTGTGTACAATAATGTATTTGAATATAAAATATATTCTGTCATTTCTGAAATCATCCCCAACAAAAATGCTAAAAAAGAAACGGATAAAACAAAACAAAACAAAGGGAGTTGAGTATTTATGATAAAAGGTTGCTGATAAGTTACAAATGAATTAATTTTATTTGTCACCAGGCGGCGCCTTACTGCATACTAATGAAATATCATTTGTCATCAATGACTGGATCATTTGTCATAGTCACTGATCCTTGAGAAATGATTTTCGTTTACGAAGCAAGGCCTCCATCAGTATTCTTTGAGATAAATTCTACTAATATTATAAGCGTAAATGTTTGTATGTTTGTTACCCAATCACGTAAACCCGGCAAAATTTGGCACACAGGTAAATGACATGGTAATGATTAACAATTGGTAAGCACAATTAATGTTTATTTACCCATTTTTATTATATTTACTCACAAAATTTTTAGTTCTCTCTAAACATATTTTTGATGACCACGTAGACGAAGTCGTGGGCAGAAGCAAGTATTTTTTAAATATAGAAACTTTTTGATACATAATTTAAATTTATCCATCAAACTATCTAATGTCACAACCAGGCTGAAAAATGAAAGTGAATCGATAAATCATAAAACGGTTTTATATTTAGTTGGATACTAGCTTTTCGCGCGGCTTCACTCTAGTTACCTATCTCAGGACCTGCGCATTTTTAGATCCAAAAAGTAGCTAATGAAAGAATTTGCGTAATCGCATCTTTCAGAGGTTTCTGCCCATTAACAAAGATATTTTATTGTTTATAATATTAGAGTAGATTCAAATTAAAGGTTCATGATAAAGAGTTTGCCGGAGTTTTCCATCAGGACCCTATGCCATGAGCTTGAATCCCAAATTACCAAGCTAACCCACTTATAAAAAAAAACCGGCCAAGTGCGAGTCGGACTCGTGCACGAAGGGTTCCGTACCATTATAGCAAAAAAACGGCAAGAAAATCACGTTTGTTGTATGGGAGCCCCACTTAAATATTTATTAAATCTGTTTTTAGTAGTTGTTGTTATAGCCGCAACAGAAATACATCATCTGTGAAAATTTCAGCTGTCTAACTTTCACAGTTCATGAGAAACAGCCTGGTGACAGACAGACAGACGGATCGCGGAGTCTTAGTAATAGGGTCCCGATTTTACCCTTTGGGTACGGAACCCTAAAAAGAAAAATAGAAATTACTACCAGATTGATGCAATCTCCAGTCTTAAAACCACTGTGGTTAAGACCAGGGATAATCTATTTCGGTTCAATACCTTATACCGGAAAAACGATTTTCTTTATCAACATCGCTATTTTTCTTTGAGCGCTTGCCCTTTCCACCTTCAGCGTGTTTTCTTGTGCGAAAACCACGTAGGAAGGAAGTTTCAGTCAATACTATTATTTATACTTGTGACGTTCCGGAGTTGGGTGCTGTGGATGTAACATATTGTATTAATCTGGAGTATAAATTGTTGTCATACCCTTTTTTCTCAAGTTTGAAATTATGTTTGTGTCTCGAATATTGATCGCTAGCTCCTACCAGAGGCTTCGCTCGTGTTAGGTTATTTTTATCCCACGAGTACGTTACTCGTGGGATAAAAATAACCTATATCCTAAGTCAATATTTAGTCTATCCGTTCAATCGTCGAGGCGTGACTGATTAACAAACAAACTTTCGGATTTAAAATATTAGTGGGAAGGACGTAGGATTGTAACAACTTTTACGTACTCCTGAAATCTTCCAAATAGGTATACGACTAAATTAAAGATTTAGTTCAATCATTACTCTTTTTGCCGAGTCAAGAATCAATATTGGTTATATTGTTCCGCTGAAAAACGCTACCACAGCACTTAAAACACTTAAAATAATTGTAATTTTCAATAATTTCACAAGCCTTTACTAACAACCATTCCTTCTAAGCATTGGGTAGTAACAAGAGGAATTTATGTCGGAATTGAGGAAGTTATTTAGCGGATCACTCTCGAGGGATGTTCAACAAGTGTCATAAAGGTCGTACGTACTCGTGTGTCAGCCAATAATCGTGTTATAGAGAGTTAATAAGACTGGTTACAGGAAAGTTGCTCCTTGTAATTAGAAGAATATGTTAGAGTTTTATTTGAGTTGTAGTTTAGTGCTGGGTGGTAACCATCATTGAACATAATCTACCAAGCATAACTGCTTATTATAATTAGTACCTCGGTGACCGAGTTTTGCTCGGGTGAAAAAAAAAGAAAGCGATGTTTTTAAAAATGAAACCTAGCTAGATCGATTTATCGCCTCCGAAACCCCCTGCATACTAAATTTCATGAAAATCGTTGGAGCCGTTGCCGAGATTCCGATTATACATATGCATATATTTACAAGAATTGCTTGTTTAAAGGTATAAGATTATATTAGATAGATAGATTAGGATCGGTTTTCAGTCAAACCCAGCTGGATATCAGTTTTTGCGGGGACGACTGACATCTGACCGCCGAATGCACATAGCGCACATAGCCCAGTTACTGGATCACACGAAACCCTTAGTGTTTATAACACGCTTTTTTGATTGTCAAAAGTTCATGTCATAATGCACGGAATGGACATACACTATTGAAATGTCACAGAGTCCATCTTACATTTTGGCATTTCGTTATTCGCTATCGTTGATAGAATGTCATTTTGTCTAATGCCGCCTGCACATGATTGCTGTTTACCACAAACAGCAAACACGTGCCGAACCCTGACCACAAACACCCAACACAAAAACGGCATCCACACGCTTGGCGTACATGCTAGTCTATTCCGGATTGGCAAACATGGCGGACGACGAGCTTTTTGTGGCAGCAATTACTTTCGGGTTAAATTCCTCATTTTTGCTTACAATTTAGCTTAGGATACACAAAATGTCACGATTCGTAAATTTGACTACCACTTTTAACTCCGTCCGCCGCCCGCAAGCTCGCGCGTACTACTAAACTGAACAAGCGTGTGGATACATCGCATACACGTTTGTCGAACACCCTTTGATTTGTGCATAAAAACCGACACCAATGCCGAACACGGGCGAACACAAACAAAAACAGGCGAACACAATCAAACACCTATCCACACGTTCGTGTTTGTTGTTTGCTATTCGCCATTGTTCGCCAAGCGTGTGGAGGCGACATAAAACCCCATAGTCGTTCTATGAGGTACAAGTGACATTAAACCTTAGGGTTAAATTATTACAAGGTCGACTATTACCTATTACCTCAATAAATAAATAAGAGCTCGCCACAATTAGCATTATTTAATTGCTGCTGACCAACTCTTCACTCTATTCCACCGAGAGCAGCTCGAAGTAGTTAAGTACTACCCTCAGTTGAGTTGTAGTTCAATGAAATTTGCATTAAAAGCGAGTTCTCTTAATAAGTTAGCTGTTAAAATACTTTTAGTGCACAATAAAATTATTTGGATTGTTTCAACTCGCTGTAACTGGTCGTGTGTAGAAGTTTTAGTTATTCAATGAAACAGCTTTCCAAGTTGAGTGTAATTTTATTCTGTCATTTGGTCTGAGATATCTTGATGACTGGCCTTTTGTAGCACCACTGCTTTGCTGGTGTTGACTTTTTTTTATCAAGAATTTCTCAGTACCAGCCCGGAGACTAGATGTTTTCAGTGGTAAAGGTAATAAGCATACGGCTCGCTCTCTATTACAAATAAGAAAGAAAGCGAGATCATTTGAGCCTATTTACCTACCCTAAGACAGGGTTCACATGATATAATTTACATATGCTGTAAAAGTAAATAAAGCATTCATATGCTATATTTATTTTATTTCAAATATTGTTTAAATTTGAGGGAGGCCTATGTCCAGCAGTGGACGTCTTTCGGCTGATATGATGATAAAAATAAATAAATAACCTAATTTCATGTGATCTTATGTTATATTTCATCTAACCTTCATTTGTTCTAATAACATTTAAGATAACGTATAATAATTCTGTTGAAGTAATTATTAGGGTTCCGTACACAAAGGGTAAAAACGGGACCCTATTACTAAGACTCCGCGATACGTCTGTCACAAGGCTGTACGAGTATCTCATGAACCGTGATAGCTAGACAGTTGAAATTTTCACAGATGATGTATTTCTGTTGCCGCTATAATAACAAATATTAAAAACAGTATAAAATAAATATATAAGTGGCGCTCCCATACAAAAAACGTGACTTTTTTGTGATAATGGTACGGAACCCTTCGTGCCCGAGTCCGGCTCATACTTGGCCGGTTTTTTGTACATTGAAAATATTTCCAAAAAAAATAGCCAGGTTGTTAAAGGATAACCAACAGAACCCATTTTCAGTATTTTTGGGTTTTTTGTCTGTTTGTCTGTTTATATATGCACACATCAAGTAAAATTATACATACAAATTGTGCGTAACTTAAAGTATTACTTAGTTTTTATTTCATCGCAATCGGTTTACTCTATCAAAAGTTAGATGAATTTAAAGTATTAAAGAAGTACAATTATCACAAGACACTAAATTCAGATAATCGGACAGTTGAACTTGATATTCCATAGATGGCGTTGTGCATTTGAAGTCATTTTCTGAATGGCGGTGTTGAGATTCGTCGCGAAAGAATGATGACCCTAGAAAAAAAAATGGTAGGTAGGTAAGTAGGGTAGGCAGGAAGGTACCCTACCCTTCTTGGTAGGGTTGGCAGACAGATGACTGGAGCGTAGCCTCGGGCACAGCAAGTTTCAAATAATTTTAATTCGTATAGTGCTCGTTTATGTAAAGTTTATTTGACCTAATTCAATTCAAATCAATCAATTCAATTCAATAATAAATTGAATTGAATTGATTGATTTATTATAATTAATTTCCTAATGTTTACATTTATTATTTTTTATATGGTAACGCACTGTTCTTGAGAAAAACAAATTATTGTAAACTAACCTCAAAACACTAAAATTGCTTCTGCATCCTCTCCGGCGCTGCGGGCAGTGCAACCCCTTTACCCTGTCGTAACAAAAGTTAGGCAACCTTGCTCACCTCCGCAGCTTCAGCCACTACGGCCCAAACGGGAGCCAATGCTTTGTCACAGCAGGCAGGGTGACTCTCTCTGCACGCCTCCAGTTTTTATATACGCTCTAGGGGTAGCAGCCAAAAGATTACGTAAAGATCGATTCGGTTTTGGAATAGATTCGATCGACTTCTAAATTATATTAAAAGTATAAGTAAAAATCTATAAGAATAGATTTTGAATATTATTCTAATTGAATATTAATTCAAATATGCATTACAGTAAATGATAATTATACGATATCTAATTGGGTAAAATGAAATTATATCAATAATTCATTATATCATTTGATCGTTGTATTAAAAAAGCATATAAAATTAAATTAGGTCATATGATCATTATAACTTCAAATTATTATTTCAAACGTTACTCACTCCCTTAAGACGACCCTCTGACCCTTGGGATTTAAACAACTGTGGAAAGAGAATATTACCTACTAAAAGCACCTATCCAACCTTTTGTTAAATACAGGCTTGCTGTTATGATGAATCGGTAACTTCTGCGTGTAAAATTCCACAATGCCTAGATACCTACTGAGTGAAATTCACAGGAACGAACCCTTTACAAGAAGTACTTAATCCTACTATGGAAACACAATCCAACCTAAATACAATGTAATAATAAGCCCCAAAACCTTGTTAAACTGTCCAACACCAAAACAAATTAGCCTGTATTCTCGTAAAACCAAGGTCCAACTGTCCCCGGAGACAACTTAATCAGTGTTTCGTCATAAGCGCTTATGTTGAAGCCTAACTGTCGCACTAATTGGCACCGACAAATTTGGCTTTTAGGTTTAGTGTCATTTTGTTGTGTGTGTGATTTGTCTTTTAAATGATTATTATGTTTCGACTTTTTAGGGGAAGGTGAAATGGAAGGGTTTGAGCGAGATAACCTTCCATTTTCTAAATAGTTTAGAACAAAGTCGCTGTTAGCGTCTATCGACCTCATTTCTGTTTTTCCGCTAACTTGTTTTAAACCACGCAATCGATTTTAATATGGTTTTTACTTATAGAAAAAGGAAAAACGAGGAAGGTTTTTGTGTATAATTTGCCCACTGCAAAGCCGGGGCGGGTCGCTAGTATTTAAATAATTTAGCGACGGAAATGCATGGAGTTTTCCTACTTAAATTGGAAATGAAGACATTTGCAGGAGAACTAAGGTTACCGACACTGCCTGTAGGATTGCTAAGCTTTAGTAACTGTGGCAGTTGGCACGCCACGTTGCTCGGAGCCATTGGGGTCTGAAAGGTTCTGAAAAAGTCTGAAAGTGGCGACCGCGAACCATAAGACCATAGAAATATAAAATACAGGAGAAGTGGCAAGGGGGCGTGTCGGTGTCCGCGCGACATGGACTGACTGAGCATGTCATAGACAAATGGCCGTCGCCGCGAACTAGTGCGCTTTCGACCGTGATCGTGAAAAGTTATAAGAATGCCGTGTTGTTCAGTGGTTTCTTGTAAAAACCGAAGCCTAAATCAAAACTTTGTAAATCATGGAATCACTTACCATATGTAATTACAAGTATTTTATTATATTTGTCTTTAAAATCATGAAAAACAACAAATCGTAAAATATTTCTTGCCTCTACTATGTTATTTTTGTTTTCAAATAGCACAGCGACTGTACTATTTTTGCATTAAATACATTGCTTCTTAACCACTATCTAAGTTTGTCGCTGAGTGACTGAACAAGCAATGTAAAAATCACAAAACGATACTTTACTAAGCGGATGCATCGCGTAGTACGGCCGCTGCTTCTTTCGACGAGTTAGTGATGTGCTTATGCAGATCCACTAACGTAGGCTATCGACAACAACGTCGATTGACGAATGAAATATTGCCTTAATAGTTTATTTTTCAATTTGTCAACCGTTTTAACCCGGTTGGAAGATCGATGTGAAAAAATGTTTAATAATTATTTTGATTATTTTACAGCGTGGTAGCGAAATGCGTAACTAACATTTTGACAAAAAATGCCACCCCAGTAATACCAAAGTGTCAAGTGCTGCACAAATACCTCCACTTTACAGGTCATTGACTAAACACCATAGCAGGGTTCAACAATACCTCCTGTTTCAATACGCTATGACAGCCTAAACCAACGTAACCAGATTTTTGATTGTTTGAATTTTTTGATTTACTTAATAATATATATTTTTAGGTACATATTGTTTATTTTTATTATGATATTTTCTGGGCATGCTGTTTTTAATGTAATTTATTTACAGAACTACAAAAAAAAAAAATAACAATATAGTAAATGGGAGAATCGATAACTTTCCGATTTAGTCAATCACTAGCGTAAATGTAAAATAAATTGCTTTTGCACAGCACAACGATAGCGACCGATGTTTTTGTGTGCGTAAGTTGTACGGTGCATGGTAAATACACGCTGTGTTGATGAGATAAAGTTTATAATTGACTGTGTAGTACGTTCTGATTTAAGAAATGCGGGTGTGTGCGCGACTGCGTATCTATTGCCTTTACTGAACTGCATGTGTAGTAGTTGCCGTGTGGTAGGGGCAAACTGGAGACACAGGTTTCCGATATATTTTCGTCTACACGCCATATCTCCTTGTTTAATATATCTATGCATAAGACACTGCAGACAGCAGGCCAACTACAACGTGGACAGATGATTTGGTGATGACCACTGGGCGCTGGATGTGAAAAGCACAAGATCAGTCGAGGATGAAAAAAAAAACGGTGGTACGATAAAGTGAAGGCTTCAATGGATGTTAATTCCCTCTTACGTAATTATTCATTTCAGCAAATAAATTTTATTCTTAAAACCGTTTAATGATAAAAGTACAGGAAAACACCGGTTCTGATGCACCCTTTGTCTCTCTTATTTAGAAGATTTCAGTCAATTTTATGAGCGTTGTTTTGCTTCGCCGTTGAATAACGGTAAAAGGTACTTACAAAATTTCAAATCGCTTTAACTAAAGGCGCCTGTTCAAGATGTTGGGTCTAGATAGTAAAATATTGCTGTTTCGAGCTGCAAACGCCAAACGGGTTGCGTGTCTATCGTTAAACAGAAGTGCCTTAGTAGCTTGTTTCCTTTAGTTTCCGAATAGTTAATCAGCTGGCCATTTTATTTTAGGCTTTTTATTCATAGTTGGTGTTATTTATGCCCCTGTTTACACCTAGTCCAATGCTTCGACAAGGATTAATTAACAGGGTTCCCTTAGGTAGTTTCTATTAGATACAATCTAAGTTTGGGCGAATAATGTTTACTTAGAGATAAGTTACGTACCTGGCTGTTGAAAGATGCTAGTCTATTCTCTAAGGATGTTTTTTTTGTTTCTGAATTCTTTATTCATGTTTTTGCTCACCGTTTTAAATCATTTTCCTTTTCTTTGTGTAGGTTCATTATTTTTCTGCACAGCCTTTTTATACATAAAAAATAGCAAACTGTCACAAGTTATTTTTAACTCAACCAGTTGGCATAATTTTGTTTGAAGGGGAAAAATTGTGCTTATGTTTTTTTTTTTAAACTTAATTTAGCTTTGCTTACAAATTATACGGGAAGAGCTAAAACGAATGATAATTTCATAAAGTGACAGACCCATGTTTAACCGTTTGTCATTTTGTCTCGCTAGGGTTGGGAAAAATAAACCCCTGTCACCACTGTTATATAAAAGTTAAGTATACTAATATTCAAAAACTAAGAAGCTGTTTTTGTCTCACAACGTATTCTTTTTTTTAAATTTTTGTGTTTTTTTCCCGTTCTTTCTCCAGCGTGAGTCAGAAATAATTAATAGTTGTCTTGCTCTCTTTAATTTTTTTTTTTTTGTATCTTATCAATATCATTAGCCGTCCACTGCTGTACAAAATGATAGGCCAAGCGACGCGTTGCCACATCGTTTGGTGCTAGTGGTGGTGGTTCTGGCCTCTCATCGACCACGTAGCCACTAGACGCCTAATGCTTGATCTAATAGATCACAACAATTCTGTCAACTAGCTGAGGTATGAGGAACGGGACGACTGCGCTCTGATTGGTCCATTATCAAGGTCATACGCCTCATTAAGGGTGGGACAGGTTTAAATAAAACCAGGAAGGTATCGATATTTTATAAATAGTATTTGTACTTTCTTTTATTAATATTACCTTTTTTATCTATACTAATATTATGAAGCTAAAGAGTTTGTTTGAACGCGCTAATTTCAGGGACTACTGGTTGGAATTGAAAACATATTTTTGTGTTGGATAGTCCATTTATCGAGGAAGGTTATAGGCTATATAACATCATGCTGTGAGTGACCAATAGGAGCGGAGCATAAATGAAAAATGTTGCAGAAACGGGCAAAAATATTCCTTTTTGAGAGCTTCCGTTGCGTGCGCTGCGTTTTACGGCGTTTTAACATTTTGGTAATAACATAAAGAGATAAAAAAAAAAAAATCTAAAGGTAACATACTTTTTTTGGTTATTGGTTCTTAAATATAGTAATATATTAAATATTAGTAAAAAACGTAATAAAAAATCGTTTTACAATTAATGAACTATTCAATTTAATGCCTGTTTTTGTAATTTTTCTAGTTCTATCGATAACAGATTTGGTCATAGGATATGGTGCTAGTGTACTAGTTTTGTTTACGAAATTATAGAGGAGAAGAGATAGCGAAAAAAATACTTAATAAAAAGAAAGAGACGCAAACATGCGATGGGCGTATTCACCTACAAACTCGACCAGTATAATTTGAACTCCGATAAATAGGTAATATCAGAAAATAAATCTAATTATGTTTAATGTTTATGTAACTATTAACTTATCAATGAATTGTTATTATTTTTCCGGAAACTTGATGTCTGGCTGTTGTTATCATACCAACGTATTGTACAAGAGGCCATTATAATATTTATTTCATCATTTTTTTATTGGCTGACGCGAAAGTGTTTACGGCTCATAGAAGTGGTCGCTACTAATTCGAAATTGTCGAGTGGCGACCTGTATTACCTGTATATGATATTTTAGTCATATGTGTTGAAATACATCGCTCGCCTGTTGTTAGGCGTCTAGGGGCTGTGTGGTCGCTTTGGCCTCTTGTGAATTACCACGACCACACTAGAATCTCTAAATAAATGATTTGAAAAAACCAAGAAATGTTTTAATGAATGGAGTTTCTTGTGCATTCTTCTCCATAACAAGCTACTTTTCCGAATGCACGGTAGAATTAATTTTTATTACTTGTTAATTTTAATTGTTAACGTTCAAAAGTGCCGCTTAGTGGCCTAATTGAAATAAATACATTTGACTTTAACTTTGAATGTCGTGGTGGCCCATCGGCTAAGATCTTATGCTTGAGGTCGTGGGTTCAAATCCGTAGTCAGAGGCCTGTGAGGTTAACAGGGGCGGCTTAATTAACTCTGACACTAGAGGTGGCCACAACCTCACACGAAATAGATAGAAGAAATGTTTAATAAATTCAGCAATTAATGCTTGCAAATAAATTGAAAAAAATACTCTTGAACACTTCAAAAAAGAAATTGAGTCGAAGTGCAAATGATCCAGTAATTTTTTTCCCACCCAAGAAAGTAGTAACGACTCTTATTAACTTCCCGATCATTCCTTTCTACTGGAGCTATAAATAGTGTTTTCTTGGTTTGTAATAACACGGACGGGCATCATAAATCTGGAGGGGATGACGGTAGGGGGGCCAAGTTAAATGTCCCGGAAGAATTAGGGACGGGGCCACTTCTGTCGCACTGACCATAGAGCAAGAAATCTGGGTAGCAGTCACAATTACAATCGTTTTGTCGTGGCCAGATCTTAGGATTGATCACTTCATGATGTGGCCGACCATTTCATGAAATGGTTGTATTTTATGAAGCGGCCGACCATTAAATGTCGTTGTAACACAAAACAAGTTGAGTTTTATGAAAGTCACTCAAACGAGCGCAACATAAAAAGCCGAGTACGGACCATTTATGATATGGCCAAATGTAAGTGATATATCATCCAACATTTACGTTTGAATGATACTCGTATGATCAGTTTTAGCTGGGCATGTCATGAAATACACCAATAACCATTTCGAAATCGTTGTATTTCATGATATGGGAGTATACAATGTAGTACTAACAATCTATGGAGAAACTTTATATGTGCGTCGATGCCGCTGGGAACCGAACCCTTTTCCGTTTTTTTTATTCGAAAATCCTTTTATCGAAAACTATTGACCGACGCCTTTTTTGCTATATGCATTATTTATATTATATTATATATAGATCATCGAAGTATCATGTAGCATATGTATTATTATACCAAATTACATTTCGCCGATATACAAAATAACTTTTTGCTTTTGGCCGAAGCCTCTTTTGAACTTTTTTCCTTTGCCATATTTCACCAAATCGAAATAACATTTTAGAGAATCTTATTTAGTCACAAATATATAGCCGGTAACTTGGTAGAATTTTTAATTTAAAATTCAAATTGTGTCATAAAAAGTCTATATGTTGTGCTACAAAATTTAGTGACAGAAAAGAGTCGCTGCAAAATCGACTTCACGCAGTCTGTGATTTATTTACGTATTTTATTTCGTTTTTTTTGTTCGAAGGGGATGTCTCCTTCGTGTTAGATTACTTTAGATCCCGCAGATAGAAATAGGAGCCCACAGACAATATGTTTTTCAAGTCGCTGTTTTAAACATTTGTATTCGCCCACTGTTTCTCTCTCACTTAGTATTTTGATATGCGTTTGTAGGGTACACTATCCACCCACATAGTTTATTTATTTATATAATACACAAACATACAAGACACACATACAATATCGTTATATTTATTTATATATAATTATGATAACAGTAACACACCGTCGACAGACATTCACGGCATCGTATATCGCATACGATATTATGTCGGCTGATGTCTGGTTGAACGTTACCACCAACGGCTCCGGTGGTACTGCACCGCGAGCCTACTAAGTTATTCTGCCACCCGCAGCGACGCACCGCTAGTCGGTCTGCGACTCCCGCTACCGCTACTGCGCTCCCGCTAAATATTGTTTACGCGATCCGAACTTGAACTGTATCTGTGTTTCTGTTTGTGTGTATTGTGCCGTGAACATTATTGTTATCGTGACTCCTAAACTCTTACGTCTTATTCTCCTTCTAAACTATCTATTAAATGTGATACGTGTTTCATGTGTATAACGGACAATAGAAATTGTGAGTACCCTCATATGACTTTTATTGTGTCTCCAACCTACATCATCTACACGTACCTAAACTGGTGACCCCGAGTCGAACGCTTTAAAAAAGACAGTAAAATGAGCGACGGTGAGTCCGCGCACACCGCGTCGTCCGCGTCGCAGCGATCACGCGTGACGCATAGACCACGCAAGGCGAAGCGCGTGTCCACTATAGAGGCACAAGATGTACACCGCGTGGCATTGAAGTTGCTACCATTCTGGCCTGAGGAACCAGAAATTTGGTTCGCCCAAATTGAAGCGCTGTTCGAGAATGCAGGGGTGACAAACGACGTCACCAAATACAATGACGTCATCGGACAACTAGACCCACAGTATGTTAAGGAAGTGAAGGACATAATCATGTCCCCTCCCGCCACTAACCGGTATGACAAGCTGAAGGCCGAGCTTGTCAAGCGCCTATCCGCCTCCCAGGAGAAGAGGGTGAACCAGTTGCTCATGCGTGAGGAGCTGGGTGACCGGAAGCCGTCTCAGTTCCTGCGCCATCTGCAGGGTTTGGCAGGGCCCACTGTGCCCGAGGACTTCGTGCGCACCATCTGGAGCAGCCGACTCCCCAGCAGCATCCAGCCCCTCCTGGCAACGCAGCCGCACAGCACCCTGGAGGCCTTGGCCGAGCTGGCCGACCGCGTCCAGGACATCACCACGCCATCCGGCCACGTCGCTTCAACGTCGGCAGCAGGGCCCTCTCTGTGTGAGATGGCAGCCGAAATTGCAGAGCTGAAGCGGTCCATGAAGGACATGATGCTGGAGCTGCGTGACAGCCGTTCGCGAAACCGCTCCCACAGCGGCGGCCGAGACGCGAGACGGAGGTCACACCAGCGATCATCGACTCGCTCTGACTCCAGCTACCGGAGCCACCCTGTGTGCTGGTACCACTCCATGCACGGAGAGAAGGCAAGACGCTGCATTAAGCCCTGCGACTACAAGCAGGGAAACGCCGCGGGCAGTCGCTACTGATGGCGACAGACGACTGCCGCCCCACATCTGGCCGCCTATTTGTCGCAGACCGAAGCACGAAGACGCAGTTCCTGGTCGACACAGGCAGCGACCTCTGCGTCTTCCCCCGTCGTCTACTCAACGAGCGTCGTGCGCCCACGAACTACCAGCTGGTGGCCGCAAATGGGACACCTATCACTACGTATGGTTTTGTGGAACTCAATTTAAATTTAGGACTCCGTAGAGACTTTAAGTGGCGTTTTGTTGTGGCCGAGGTTACAAAACCCATAATCGGCGTGGATTTTCTGTGTCATTACTCGCTAGTCGTTGACTGTCGTAATCAACGACTAGTCGACAGTAAAACAAATGTGTTCTCGTTAGCTTCGAGTCGTGCAGATTCATCATTATTTTCAGTAAAGGTCTTATCTGGCGACTCGAGGTATCACAAACTCCTGGAAGGTTTCCCAGACATCACCCGACCCGCCGGTACACTACGCACTACACTGCACAACACAGTACACCACATACGAACGACCCCAGGGCCTCCAGTATCATCATCATTCCGGCGACTAGCGCCAGACAAACTGAAAATTGCTCAGCAGGAGTTCCAGTTGATGCTGTCAAATGGAACTGCAAGACCCTCTGAGAGTCCCTGGTCATCACCCCTACATCTCGCCCCTAAAAAGGACAACGGTTGGCGACCTTGCGGCGACTACCGCATGCTCAACGCCCGAACCGTTCCTGACAGGTATCCGATTAGGCACATACATGATTTCGCACACAGTATCTCAGGCTGCAAGGTTTTCAGTACAATTGACCTCGTGAAAGCCTACAATCAGATACCTGTCAGTCAGGACGACATTCCCAAGACGGCGATCACCACACCGTTCGGCTTGTACGAATTTCCGTACATGACGTTTGGTTTGCGTAACGCAGGCCAAACATTTCAACGATTCGTCGACGAGATGACCAGAGGTTTGGACTTCTGCTACTGTTATTTGGATGATTTCTTAATTTTTTCTAGAACAGAACCAGAGCATGAGGAGCACCTCCGCACCATCTTCGGCAGGCTGAAGGACTTCGGCATGCTGGTCAACACGTCCAAGTGTGTTTTCGGTGTCTCGGAGGTAACCTTCCTAGGTTACCACATTTCCGAGAAGGGCACCAAACCGCTTGACTCCAAGGTCGAAGCCATCAAGTCGTTCCCTCAGCCCAAAGATGTCCGTCAGCTGCGACGATTCTTGGGCATGATCAATTTTTACAGGCGATTCATCCCACATGCAGCTCAGATCCAGGCGCCGCTTCACAACCTCTTGATTGGCAACGTAAAAGGCTCGCATCCCATATGTCTGGCGGAGAGTACTTTGCAAGCATTTGAGGACTGCAAGGCAAGCCTAGCTAACGCTGCTCTATTGGCTCACCCCGACTGCAACGCCAAACTCGCATTGGTTACCGACGCGTCGGATAATGCAATCGGCGCGGTGTTACAGCAGCTTAGCAATGATGGTTGGCAGCCGTTAGCTTTCTTCTCCAGGAAGCTCAGCCCTCCGCAAACAAAGTATTCTCCCTATGACAGGGAACTGCTGGCCATTTACGAGGCCATCAAATACTTCCGCCATATGCTGGAGGCACGACACTTCGTCGTTTACACGGACCACAAGCCAATCAGTTTCGCATTTCACGAGAGGAAGAAGACCTGCTCACCTAGGCAATTCCGGTACCTCGACTTCATCGCTCAATTCACCACCGACATAAGGCACATTTCCGGCAAAGACAACGTCGTAGCCGACCCCTTATCTCGCGTGGAGGAGCTACAGGTACCGGCCAGCCTCACCAACCTCGCAGAATCGCAAGCTTCGGATCCCGAACTAACAAAACTCCTTCAGGAAGGATCTTCTTTGGTGTTAGAGAAGGTGCAGGTTTCCGGGGAGCGTACAGCTGTGTACTGTGACGTCAGTACAGCGCCTCCCAGACCATTTGTACCCAAAATGCTGCGAAAACAAGTCTTCGACAGCTTACATTCCCTCAGTCATCCTGGTGTTTCAGCGACTGCCAAATTAATCGCAGAGCGCTTTGTTTGGCCAGGCGTTAGGAAGGACTGCAGGGAATGGGCACGAGCTTGTCTTCAATGCCAGCGGGCCAAGGTGAGCCGCCACGTCACAGCGCCATTAGGGTCGTTTCATCTCCCACGTGCAAGGTTCACCACTGTCCACATCGACCTTGTGGGCCCGCTCCCAATCTCGCAAGGCTTCAGGTATTGTCTGACGGCAGTCGACCGATTTACCAGGTGGCCCGAAGTGGTACCTATCGTCGACATTACTGCCGAGACAGTAGCTAAAGCACTGCTGTCCGGATGGATTGCCCGGTTTGGTTGTCCCGCAGACATTGTTACGGACAGGGGCCGTCAGTTCGAGTCAGCCCTCTTCGAGCAATTGTCCAAGTTGGCTGGTTTTCAGCACAAGCGGACAACGGCATACCATCCGGCGTGTAATGGCATGGTGGAGCGATTTCACAGGCAACTCAAGGCGTCCATCACGTGCCATGCTAACGACAGGTGGACAGAGTCCTTGCCGTGGGTATTGCTTGGAATAAGGAGCGCATTCAAAAAGGATGTCCAAGCGTCTTCCGCCGAACTGGTTTACGGCGAACCGCTAAGACTCCCGGGAGAATTTTTCTCTCCCCGTGATGAAGGAACGACCGACATCACGGAATTCGTCGCTCGCATCCGCAAGTTTGCACAAAACCTGCAACCAACCCCAGCTTCCCGTCACAACAAAACGAGCATATTCGTTTATAAGGATCTGCAGACCACTGATCATGTGTTCCTTCGTGACGACGCATTACGTGGCTCGCTACAGCCAGCCTACACAGGTCCTCACAAAGTTCTGCAAAGAGGTGACAAAACCTTCAAAATCCTGTTCAAGGGCAAGGAGGTCACGGTCACAATTGACCGCCTTAAGCCAGCCTACATATTGGTGGACAAAGCTGACCCAGAGGTCATTCCACCTAGCAGTAGTATGGAGTATACCACTCGTTCTGGTCGTCAAGTCAGATTTCCAAATTTTTATCGCCCATGACGGTCTCTGGAGGGGAGTGATGTAGGGTACACTATCCACCCACATAGTTTATTTATTTATATAATACACAAACATACAAGACACACATACAATATCGTTATATTTATTTATATATAATTATGATAACAGTAACACACCGTCGACAGACATTCACGGCATCGTATATCGCATACGATATTATGTCGGCTGATGTCTGGTTGAACGTTACCACCAACGGCTCCGGTGGTACTGCACCGCGAGCCTACTAAGTTATTCTGCCACCCGCAGCGACGCACCGCTAGTCGGTCTGCAACTCCCGCTACCGCTACTGCGCTCCCGCTAAATATTGTTTACGCGATCCGAACTTGAACTGTATCTGTGTTTCTGTTTGTGTGTATTGTGCCGTGAACATTATTGTTATCGTGACTCCTAAACTCTTACGTCTTATTCTCCTTCTAAACTATCTATTAAATGTGATACGTGTTTCATGTGTATAACGGACAATAGAAATTGTGAGTACCCTCATATGACTTTTATTGTGTCTCCAACCTACATCATCTACACGTACCTAAACGTTTAAATTAAATATTTCCAACAAATGTTATTTCGGCTAAGTGTTACTTCGGTAAAAAGTTTTACGCCAAGTGAAATGTCGGAGTAACGAAAAATATCGAATTGATAGTAGGTCAACTGAGACAGTGGCAGACGTGACTTCGATGAAGTAAAAAAAACGAAACGATAATAGTTGAAAGTTTTACTTGAAATTAAATTCAGTAATTTTCGAACTTATGGTAGGTAACCGATGCCACTGCAATAATCACTTATCGCTTTAACCGTATACTTCATAGTGGGTGGTTAAATCGGTAAGTGATACGGGTACAGGTTTCTCTGACCATTCTGCGACGATCGTCACTCTTTCTAGCCTGAAACCGTTCTCTCTTGCAATTGACTGTTCAAGTGTAGGAAAATTTAGACTATAATTTAGAGAGTCCAGCACGTAATGTAATGCCTCAAGGAACGATATCTGTTTAGTACAGGCCTGCGGATCACAAGGCCAAGAGAGGAACGCTGGGGCCCACAGCAGCGCTGCAACTCCTGGATCCTCCCAGGACCAGTACCCACGAAACTGCAGTTCGCAGCAGTGGAGAGCTAGGGGTCGGCTCCTTATTGGGGCAAATATATATAATAAATGGAATAAGGCTTTGAAAGGGGACACAAACGCGATTCGGTGAGATACTCGCCAGAATCCAACACGCGTTCCCGGCAAAGGCACTTCGCTGCGCACGAAATATACACGAATCCCAATTGCACAGACGCCGCACAATACAAATCGCGGATGCAATTCCAATGCAGCTGGGTTTGATTATTTCACGATTATACTTAATCAAAGCCAAGACCCAATTTCGCGTTGCACGCGGTCTCACCAAACTTTTTTGCCTCTTAATTACACCTGTCAACCGTCAACTCGTAACTGTCAAAAAACAATGACAGCCGGTTGATTCAGTGTTGCAACCAAAAGATTTGGTTTCAAACAATATCGAATATCTGTACTAAATGTGTCATACGACCCGAGTTTGTCTATCAACTCAGATTATCGAAGTACACAGCTGGACAGAGACTTCGCCCGAATTTCGCTACCTAGGTTAATTCTAGGCAAGCGTGCTACACCGTCGACCACATCATCGCTTACCATCAGGTGAGATAGTGGTCAAGCGCGACCCTATCGACAACAAAAAAAAAAAACCTAGTCCACCACCTTTTTGAATCTAGTATATCCACGGCTAGCCAACATTTAAAGGTCGTCCGTCCAATCAGAATGGATGGGAATCAGTTTCGTTTATTTCATTTGTTATTTTATGCCCTAGGTAAGTTCCAACGTCAACTGATGTAGACGGACTGATAGATTGGTCGACTTTTTTTTATCTACAAGTTAATATCGAAACGAGGAAAAATCGAACGATGATTGATGTCTCGATTTCTTTTGATAGTTTATTTTCGTCGGGACGGTTTAATTTGAAAACTTTGACCTCCGTTCTGAGTTTCGTGGAAATTGAAGTTCTGATATTAATGTACTTACTTCAGAACTATGATGATGATATCTTTTTTCCGCAGCTTCAATCGTAGCCAATGACACTCATCGATATAGCTTTTTATAAGAGAAAGAATTTCGTAACCGGATCTGAACTTTGAGAGATAACTTACTACATAAAACATTAAAAAAAAATTACCTACCTCTTTACAACATCAGTTTTAGTAAAAATGTGTTGGAATGAGTAAAAAATTTGTGTCATTAAAGAAACGCCGACTTTCCAAGTAATGCTGCTGACAAAAGCGTCCTAAAATAGAACTTCGCTCGTCAGCATTCCCTTGAACAAAAAGGGTTTCTGCAACAACTATCATACTTAACGTCTTTGAATACGTCACCGATTTCCGAAGGCTGCTGTCTCGACCTTGTCGGTTCAATGCTTACGTAAGAGCAGGTCCACATGGCGTGACCGTTGCGTCGACGTAGATCTCATTTCGTATTATTGTATACTGGTTAAAGACATTTTATTTTCATAAATCAATTTACATTTCACTTATACGAAAACAATAATTAAAAACTAGGGTAAACTTATCAATAACACTAGCCGCAATAAACTGTGCGTTACCGGTACGTTACCACTGCGCCGTTGCAATCTGTAGAAGGAGTTTTCTGTTCTGTGGTTGCAGCGTTGCGACGACGCAGTGCCCGTGTGGCCGGCAATGCGTCAACATATTTTTGCACGTTTGATAGCATTTCGACTTTGGTAATAGAGAAGTTTGTTACGCAAATTCTAATTAACTTAAGGTTTATAACTGAACGTACTTAGACTGAAGCAAAATATTTTGCAAATTGTATCGTACCTAATAGTAGTTCGTAGTTTTGCCTACGCCCATCGGAAAAAAAGGTGTGAGTTTAAGGGCTCCCATACATAACTGCGAATTCGCAATGCATCGCAAATATCTGCGAGCTCGCACGTACCAAATATATAGATATCGCATCGCATCGCATCGCATCGCATCCCATCGCATTTATGTGAGGGAGTCCTATGTATGTCATGCAATTATTTAATCTTTTGTCCACAAATGATAAAGTTCCACACTAGTGATCATCAGCATCTTTCCAGTCGAAAGACAGTTACTGCTGGAAATGCCCCCAAGCTACCTTCTATTTATTTTTATCCATTTGATAATTACTAAAACCATCTAACAAATTATCAGAACCAATTAAAATCTACAAGCTCAAACCAAATAATCTCCCAATCTATGCCAAGCCATCTGTTAGAGACAGCTATCCTGTTCACTTCACGCGTTGGTAGGCAGAGCTCCTTTTGTTTGTGTTGTACCGTCCCCTGCACGACTTGGCCGCCCCCTGTCCATCCCCTGAAAGGTTACATGAAGGTCGTTTGTGAAATGTATGATTGGAAAATCAGAATAAAATATCTCTTGTGTTATGAAAGGAACGGTAACCGGATTATTTCTTCTGTAACTTCTGTAAGTACTAATCCAATTACAATTCTTTTACTGATGGAAAGTTTAACATCGCAATTTGAGTGTTTGTTCAGGGAATAGGCTACGTTTATTCCAGAAAAATACACGATACCGAGTATCCACAACAATTCTCTAAAAGGATCGATATATCCGACACGTTATTACATCTCTGTCAATCCCTTTAGTAACACAAGAGATATTTTATTTAGATTTTCTTTAAAAAAAAACGAAAAAAAGAACATGGTCATCTTTGTAAATGACCTTTTACAAATATAAAATAAACAAACAACTTTCTGTCTCTGTACTAGTTGTGCCCCGCGGTTTCTCCCGCGTATCATCATCATCATTATATCAGCCGAAAGACGTCCACTGCTGGACATAGGCCTCACCCAAGCGTCCCCACATTGACCGGTCCCGTGCGTCTCAAATCAAGCAGATTTCCGCAACCTTCACCAGGTCATCGGTCCACCTAGTGCCCTTCCAACGCAAAGTCGCCCGGTTCGCGATCGCTACTCCAGAACGCGCGTGTAATTTTAAAGAAATCACTGAGCAGACTCGGCCATCCGCCCGTCGCTACCCCCGTTCAGTAAATGTAATGTTGAATAATTTTAATTTTATAACATGCTATAAAAGCCAAAGTTATCTTCATACATTTTTCTTGATGATGAGGTAACGTTCGCTCGTAAGGATTAATATGCCTGCCTAAAAATAATGGTCAAAATTACCTTTTATTTTCAAAAACAATCATCAGCTGCCTAGCCTTTTTCCCAACTATATTGGGGTCGGCTTCCAGTCTTACCGGATTCAGCTAAGTACCAGTGTTTTACATGGAGCGATTGCCTATCTGACCTCTACAACCCAGTAACTGGGTAACACGGTACCTTGGCAAGACTGGTGACAGATCTCAAGCTTCTGACTACCCGTAACGACTGTCAAAGATCTTCAAATGACAGCCGGGACCACCGGCTTAACGTGCTTTCCGAGGCACGGAGGAAACTCGGTATGTTGAAATGGTCACCCATCCACTGACCGACCTCGTCTATTTATCGTCATTTTCAATAACAATAACGTGTCCTTATTAAAAAAGCATATTATAAAATCAAGGACTATGTTGAAGATAAAAAATTTGGCTTTAGCTCCTTCTGCGCATGCGGCTTCCCTGGTAACTCATAAACGGCACAAATATGTGGATGTCTCTAACTATTCTCAATCTCATTTTTTTTCTCTTTAACAATTAAAAAAAAAACTCTTTTAACATTGTAAAAATAAAGACTTTTTACAAAGTTTTTCATTCATCTTTATAGCCCTTTGCTAAGAATAGTTACAGCACTGATAACAACATTTGTGCCACATGTTAAATTTAGTGTTGTAAGACATTTTTTTACCTTTGTATAGATTCTTTTACCGATTGTTTTGTGAATGTGTGAACATTGTAGGCCTTCTAGATTTCTAGATGATTGTTAACATTTGTTAACTTTTTATTTCGTTTTACATTTTTTTTTGGTTTGTTTTTTTTTTTTTTTTTCGTACGACTTATTGTCGGACCTACGTTGTCCCCCCATATCCAAGTACTAATGCTGTAACATGGAAATATTGTAAAACCGAACAAATTTTTAAAAGAGTAACCATGGAGTTTCTTACCGGTTCTTCTCCATAGCAAACAACTAACCCGAACCGTGCACCTTTTGTCGACGTTTTATAAGTGCCCTTGTAGGCCTATGTAAAATAAAAAAGTTTGATTTTGATTTTGATGAATAAAAGATTTGATCCAAAATGCTTATTAATTATATAGTGTCGCGGACTTTTTTTAGGAATACTTGAAAAAGATATATCTTTGTAGTACACACACTTACTGACGTTCAATTAACCATTACCCTAGCGTACGTGGATTACGCAGTTCGAAAGCGGTTTTTCGTCCGACATAGGTACTTTACAAATATCAATATTTAAAACTAACCAAGAACTCTAGCGTAATGCTAGATAGCCTTTCTCATGAATGTGGCTATTATATACAAAGATTTTTTCAAATCCGACTATTAGTTGCAAAGACTAGCGCGTTCAAACAAACAATCAAGCTCTTCAGCTTTATTATATTAGTAATAGATTATATTCGTTTAGATGTCCAAAGTTTGCAAAAAAGAAACCCAAAGGGAAACTGAATTTTATCCAGAGAAGAAAACCGCTTTTCAAAGCTTTAATATTTATTCATACATATTGATTATTTAAATGCATGATTATTTTGTATTTGGATGGAAGGCATTTATTTTGAAATCAGTTTAATCATTTTTTAATTTAACATGTAATTCGACTCCATATCAAATGTTCTTTATCGCAAAACGAGCCAGATCGTCCTATTCTCAAAATTCCCTAGTAGCAATAAGCCTACGAACAAAAGAATGAGAATGGTTCAGTCATACCACACAATAAAGGAATAATTTTATGCAAAATTTTGTTGAGACTGTGTCTATCAAATAAAAAAAGAAAAGATGCCGACGAATTGAGAACCTCCTCCTTTTTTGAAGTCGGTTAAAAATTTAAATTAACGGTAAAATCCTAACGATATAGTTGTGTTGTTTTTTGCGTTCAGTTGGAAAACGATATTTCTATTTTTAACTTATAAATCGGTTCAAGAGTAGAATTCTTATGGATGTTCTGTTCTGTCCGGAGGAGTCCATCAGACTCATGTCTTTGACCTGGGTGCTGGAATGCTTGTGCAATTTATCACACTTTCCTGGCCAGGTATTGTCCGCATTAGATCATGCGGACCCGTCATCCTCTGTGGCCGTAAACTTTTTAGGTTCCTCTCGGGAGGTAAGCGCGGCATACTGCACACTAAGTTGAGGTGCCAAAAACCCCAAATTTGTCGCTCGCTGTTGTAGCAGCTGACCATCATGTCACGATTTTCGCTGCCCGGTGCCTTTGCTACGGATAGGAGGGCAGGTTTTATCCTCTTGCTCCCTTTTTCCCGCCTCCTTTGCGACCCTTCCTCGCAGAAGGGGGCGACTACGTTCCACACACTGTCACTTTCGACCATGGACTAGACCACGGCTGGAAGCGCAGGTCACGGAGCTGCACAACCTAGGCTAGGAACTTGTCCAGGTGGCGTGGCCTCCACCCTCGAGTCCTCGAGTCCACCACATTACGGATTACTATTCCATCAAACCCTTCATCAGACCGGGTGTATTTTTAACACAATCATGAGATGGTTGACTCGCCATAAGCCAATAATACTTTGTCTCTTCTTTTTGCTTCACTTTTAATTTCAAAAGAAATTTTATAAAAAGCCATGACGAAAAACATTCTAGGACCTTCTGCTAATAGGACGATTTGCTTCTTCATTCTTCTTCTTCATTTTGCGAATAGGACGTTTTGATACGGAGTCGTATATTCCACTCTTTTTTCAATAGGTTTCAGCAGCAGAAGCCCTCTATAATATACGTTCAGTAATAATACAGGGTAACACATGTTAACTAAAAGGCAACCGAGTTGACTCCCCGGTATCCCTTGGGGCATTACTCCGTGATCGTACCATAGTTCCTTATTCCTTAGTAAGTTATAGAATTGTTATTCTAAGAGAAACATTCCCTCCCTCAAGAGACTCCAAACACGCTTACCATGCATCATTGATCACGTTTCCCTTCAACGTGAGATTTCTTACCTTGTCAGTATTCGCGATTACTATACAAATACAGCAAAAATCGGCAAACCCCTTTTTTTCTGGGCCAATATCGGCGTCGAATACACTGAAATTCAAACGAAAGCACGTTTCACGTTATTTTAGACTATTTGACGTGATCTCTGACGATTCAGCCAACACACTATATCCAACTTTAGACTCCAGTCATACAGTTCTTTTTCATTTGTTTCGAAATATTTATTTTAGAAGCTAAATTATCTTAGGGTTGTAATTCACAATCTTTCTCGGTTCTGTACTGGGATAAGTTTTGAATTTTGCGAATAAAAAAGTTAAGGGGATAAGGCTGGGGGAGTATTTCTTTTGGTCGGGCCTAGTGTTGAATATTTCTGTAGGGCAATTTTTATTTCGGCCTGGCTCGCGTTTTTCTTTTTCGAGGATTATGTTACTTTATTACTACCACCCAACAATTTATGTTCGTTATGATTTTAGAATGAATACAATGTTTTTGAGTTGGTCATTATTTTTCAGAAAATAAGAATTTGAGTAAAGCGAAATAAGAATTCTTCTTCTTCTACTTCGTCGTATCGATGATTCCAAAATTAAATATACTTTGACCAGAATTCAACCACGCCAACTGCGTTGTCATTTGCCTCACAAAGGTCTTTTAAGGTGCAGGTGTTTTTGCACAGAGAGCAAGACAAAAGATGAGGCATTGTTTGGGACGTGGCTCCGCAATCGCACTGTGGGTCATTGGAGTACCCCCATCTAACTAAGAATTTACTTTCTAAGATTATTTTGGACATCGATGATATTGGTGACGGAAAACATTCTGAGGAAACTTAGATTAATAGTTAATTTTAGTTTGCAATCGTCAAACCGCCTTGAGTAAACTTAGAGATTAAAAAGCTTGTGCCTTCTCTGTATTAAAAGAGGCCTTTGCTCTGGGACAGTAACAGGCTGGTATGATATTATGAATTTGAGTAATTTATGAAGTTTTGATGCATGAGATAGGGTAATCAATTCGACACGTATATTATATACGTGGGCTTCTGTATGAGGAGCTCGTGGCTAAATAATAAAAGCCACACGGGTCGATCATCAAGGTTAAGCAACGCTTGACGAGGTCGGTCAGTGGATGGGTGACCATTTCAACATACCGAGTTTCCTCCATGCCTCGGAAAGCACGTTAAGCTTTGGTCCCGGCTGTTATTTGAAGATCTTTGACAGTCGTTACAGGTAGTCAGAAGCTTGAGATCTGACACCAGTCTTGCCAAGGGGTACCGTGTTACCCAGTTACTGGGTTGTGGAGATCAGATAGGAGTCGCTCCATGTAAAACACTGGTACTTAGCTGAATCCGGTAAGACTGGAAGCCGACCCCAATATAGTTGGGGAAAAGGCTAGGCAGATGATGACTGTATGTGGGCTTCTAAACACGTGTGCCAAATTTATTAAGTGTATGTATTAATGTTTGTCCACGCATATCTCCGAAATTAGTAATCGGATCGGAAACGATATTATTTTATTTCATTAGGTATCTCTCAACCCATTTCCACTACTACTACTCATTTAAGCAGTTTTCAAAATATGAAACATCTAATCGAATTCTTAACGATAATCCATTCGGTACCTACCGTATTGTAGACTTGCTCAGTTCTTAGTAATGGTGTCACAAAACGACAAACATAAATAAGAGGTACCAAAGACACCGACTTCCAAAACGAAAGTTATTTTTGCTCTTTTTACTGTTTTGCTTTGGAAGTCGGTTAATTTTTGTGAAAAAGTTTTCCTAACTAGGCTGTTCAGTCCTACTGGCAAAGGCCACCAGATAGGAAGGTCAGATAGGCTTATTTTTTCAATTATTTATTGTACATTCCTACTCATTAGTTAATCTATCAGAATACAAAACTTATGTCGTTAGTCAGACTTCATCAAAGAGGAGTTCAAGATACTTTCGATCACAAATCAATAGTGGGAATTGAGCACAGTTAGGGATTTAACGCTAGGCTGGCATCTGGCACGTATTTGATCATTAGTTAATTATTTATGTATGATGCACTATGTTCGTTTTGCTTCAAACTAAATGTATCATCCAAATAAATGCCCATTCCCTCTCACAGAGAGGAGGCCTGTGTCCCAGCAGTGCGCACATTAATAGGCTGATGATGTGAAATGTATCATCATATCAGCCGAAAGACGTCCACTGCTGGACATAGACCTCCCCCAAGCGTCGCCACATTGACCGGTCCCGTGCGTCTCACACCCAACGGATCCTAAATGTATAACTTTTGCTTATTCGGAAATGAATACTAAAACAAATTAAATTCATACCTTTATTATTCTTCATTTAACGCAACCGTGAGGCATACAATTTATGTTTTAATAATATCAAAATTATTAAGATATAAATTAAATCAATTTCTTAGAATTGTACCCCTTTTTGTTTTCGGGAAATGTAATTCGGGTTGAGTGCTCTAGTCCATGTTAAGACCAATTTCCGAATTGAGTATTTGGATTAAAAAACGTGTAAGACTTGACTTAAATGCCAAATTTTGTCAGTTTATTCAGTCTGTCTATAGTATAATTTGAAAAAAACTAAACTTCAAATTCTTAATTCAGAAATCGGGAGTTAATCTTTCTATCCTTTTTTCAGTTCTAATAATTTTCCACATATTTGCCAAAACTTCAACATGAAAGATTGTCAACATTCCAACAGGCTCTCACATTTCATTGATAGTTATCTACCGAAGCGTAAGAGCAATACAAAAGGTCGATATAAAAAGTTTAGGGTCATCCAATCGCTCCGTAAGTTTAACTGGTCATCGTTAACTGGTATTGATAGTGGAGTTTCAAGGGTCTCTTAAAAGAACAAGCTATTAAGGTAAATAATGGGCTTTGTGCTCCTCGATTTATAAGTCAAAACGAGCAGTATTGGTTTTTCCAGAGGTAAAGATTTAGTGAGTAGTAATCGGTTTTTGGTGGATTGATTGTTAACCACAGGTTATATGTGGTATCATTAGAGAGAAAGAAAGAAAAAAAAATATTTGTGACTCGCACAGGAGACACGAGAAAAAGCATAAAATTAAACAATAATAAAAATAAAAGCCCCGTGAGAGAACAAAAAGCATATGCAGCGATATCTGAAAAATAAATAACGCTGCGCTAATATTCTGATAGGGTCCACTGTTGATGCCACGGACACACTTACGGAGACGGAAAATACTTAAATAATAAGATAGAGTATATAAATAACAAACAAAATAGAATAAACACAGAAGGTGGGTCAAAGTATGTATTATCATGTGTAAGTATAATACAAATATGTAAATAAAACATTAAATGTAGGTATACCTGAGTAGACCGACGTCCGCAATGCTTAATTATCATTTGTCGAAACCATAGACAAACGACAGAGCGCGCGGACCAAAGAGTAATTTATTAAACACAGAATAAATCTATGGTCGGCTGTCAAAAGAAATATGTTATGAACAGTGTAAATAAATAAGTGTAATAACATAAGACTTATCTTCACCAAAGTGCCTATAGTTCATATGTTTGTACATAGATAATTTGATTAAATAAATAGCATGGATTTTTTTTACCCTTTTGCTGCAGAGGCCCAAAAGCTAAACGCGGTTGATATCTTTTGATAATAATCGTTCGATTTGATTCTGCCTAGTCCTTTCCATCATTGGACCACAACACGTAAGGCAATACGCCATCGGTACATGGTGGATATCCCATCCATACGCACAAAGCGTTTTGCTAATACTTTCATTGTGCGTACAGCTAATGAGTGGAATTCCCTGCCGGAGTCTTAGTTTCCTGATAGCTACAAACTTGGGGTCTTTAAGTCAGGAGTGAATAGGTTACTTCTAGGCAGCGAGCTTCACCGTCGACTACACCATCGCTTACCATCAGGCGAGATAGTGGTCAAACACGATCCTATCGATAAATAAAAAAAGTTAATTTAAAAAACAAATACCCGACTGCTTAAGAAGCGAACTAAGTATAACAAAGAAGGTAACTTTTTAGTTCGCTTCTTAAGCAGTACATTTTTTGATATTAAATTAACTTTTTTTTATTTACAACTTTTTAGTAATTTTTTTTAAATTCGAATTACTTTTAAATATATTAGTGGTATACATTTTTGATAACCCACTTGATGGGTACGGAAGAAAAAAATTGAGACTACAGAGCACAATATGGCGCCCGAAACCCGCCATGTTTGGTTCTTTTGAATTTCACTTATCTAAGAATAATTGGTCAGTCAAGACGTATCTAACAATGTCTTAATTATATAAATCTGTCTAGCAGTTTGAAAGATACGAGGAATAAAGAATATTAAAAACATAAAAGATACGCGCGAAAAGCATAGGGTTTCCATGCAGTCGGGTAAAAACATGATAAAGATGCAAGGTCTGTGGCGTCAGTTCCAGTTGTAGCTCTCTGCAGCTTCTCTTCATATTGTTGCATGCGAAACCTAAACAGCTTCTCCAGTTCCACCATGCTATGCTGCACATGCTGCAGTGCAGCTGTGGTTGTGTGAGAGTGAATGATAGGAGAGTTTGAAGCGAAGGTGGATACCTCAATTATTAAGCACATAAAAATTGTGAAAAATAATTAATAACAGACTATTTTTAAATTCATTTTAAATAAGGAAGCTAAAAACGAACTTTTACTTGACACGTTTACCCACGTAGAAAAGAGAAGTGTGTATATATCATTCAGTTTAGCAATAACCTATTAATAACCGGCAGATGTAACGTTGAAACCTGGTTAAGGCTGCTTGATGCAAGACGCTCAGGAACGATCGATGTGGTGACACTTGGGTAAGATCTATGTCCAACAGTGGACATCTTTTGGCTGAAATGATAATAATGAATAACCTTTAATTGCCCTGAAGGAAGAAAGAATAAAAGACAATTTTCTTACTGAAACAATCAGCTTTGATTTGAAAATTCTTGAAATCGATCAATCTATTTAGTATCGATATCATGTTCTACAGCAAACTGCAATTACTCCTTTAAATCCATTGCCTTAGAACTTAAATCCACTAGTTAGAAGATAGTTGTTTCGAGCTAATTTAAAAACATAGCGTGTGGCAGCTGGTCCGCTTTGAAGAACTTAAGGCAAAGAAGTGGGTCAATACCCGCCAGGGTAGACTTTCTATGCTGTCTTCGGTAAAGTATAGTGAAACTTTTTACAATGGAGGAAACGATTTTGAAAGATAGTTTCATGATAAAAATAAAATAAAACAAATAAAAATAGCCTTTATTGCTTTTGATACATATTTACAATTTTTTGCGTTTGTTGCATGCCTTAAAACTAAATAACTTTATAAATAATTTAAATTTATTTTAACTTAATCGGCAACCGGTTTAGCTTGTCTTTCGACAAAGGCCTCCTCTAAAGTTTTCTATTCAACTCTATCTTTTGCTATTCTTGTCCATTCTGGACCAGCTACTCTTTTTATGTCGTCTTCCCATCGTGTGGTCTGGCGCCCTTTATTTCTATTTCCATCTCTTGGATACCATTCGGTTATTAATCTCATCCATTTTTCATCCTACAAACTGAATAATTATCAAGTATTTAGGTATTTCAATCATTCGTCTTTCAGGAATTCATCATCATCATTTTAGCAGAAAGACGTCCACTGCTGGACATGAGGCTCCACCAAGTGTCACCACATTGACCGACCGTGTGCGTCTCGCATCCAGTGGATTCCCGCAACCTGAACTAGGTCATCGGTCTACCTAGTGAGAGGCCTTCTAACGTCGGGTCTTTCAGAAAAGGTATAACTTTAAATGCTTGTTGTATTTAAGATAGCTGTAATTTTTTAAGGGATATGTTACAGAGAACTCCTGAATATGGACAAAATTCCTACATAATATTGTTACGTGCTTAAGTTCTCATCGTGAAGTCATTCATCTCAGTCAGTGTTCTATTCGCTATGTGTGTGTGGGATCGGTTTCTAATGAAACTAAGCAGCAGCATTTAACCAGCAATAATTTACTAAGACCTATTCAATTTATCCTCCCCACCGCAACTCCTGGGGATAATGAGACCCTAACATTAGTTTTCTATATATGCTATTACTATAGTAACGTCTATAAAGGGTGTTACGGAAAGGTGCGATGATATTTTAAAAATTGCTTCTGCGAACTACTTTCACCAAGGAATTCATAGACAATACAAAAAAATGCCAAAAAGAAACATAAAAAAATCAAACACGAGCCTATCAAACATAAAAAAAATAAAAATGGGTTTCCATACAAAGTTGTCGTCAGCTGACTAAAATTTGTACGGATAATCCAATATTTTTTGGGTTTTGCCTATGACATCCTTGGAGAAATTTGTCCTTATACATGGGGAGAAGCACTTTTTAAAATATGATCGCACCTTTCCGTTACACTCTGTATGTTTTTAAATCTTGCTACCCTAAACAAACTCGCATAGAAATAGAATGAGATGAAAGAAAAAATATTGAGCAGAATATTTCCCTGAGGTGTACAATAAAACGTGTAACATTATCGTTAGGGGCTCGTGCTTTGTTTACTACGCGCGAGTAGGCCCGTCAGTCGCCCGTCCTACTTCGACAAATAATTGTGAGTGAGTTGGTTGGTACACTGTGTATTTCTGGTACTCAGTTTTCATATAGTATCGATAAAGTATTCTTTGCTTTGATTAATAAAACTGGGTGGGTTATTTCCACTAAAGTAATTGGCTAATACCAAATTTGAGTAAATCTCGTTCAAAGTACTCTTCATGGCTAGCAATGCACTAACTCCAAGGTTGATTCTACAACTGAAATCGTAACTTGAAATGTTTTTTCGGTTTTTGGTATGTGTAAAAAAAAAAAACTACTTTTTTCCATGTGTACATAGATGCTAATTTTGACGTGAGGAAAAAGAGATAAGTTCATATATATTTGCTATGCACTATCATTGGAAAGAGGACACACTTAACACGACGCCAAAGTTTATAAAAATATGCAACTACTTGAAAACAAACTCAACAATCCAAACGCAGCACCGCAGATGGGTACAGAAACAGAAAACAGAATAACAAAGTACCGTAAAAGCCTGAACCGTCCAACTTCAAAACTAGTAACGAGTCGAGTTCAAATAATATTTTTTATTTGGACAAAATATCGCTCTAATGGCTGGACTTTCTGAATCATTATCGTTACGGATTGGGATCTTTTTTGAGAGAACTGCGCAAAGTTTTCACGATGGACGAAAATGCTTTGGGGACTGGGATCATCATATTTTTTGTTTGGAAAATATTGATTGATGTTTTTTTAAATTGCTTTGAAATTCGTGATTGAGATTTTGAATCGGTGGTCAATATTTGTTCTAGAAATAAATATGGATGGTAAAATAATAATTAAAACTCTTTTTTTCTAAAACAGCGTTATCCAAAGGTGACGCTTGGCACGATGGAATCGTAGTGTATACTATATTGGTAATGAAATAAGTGTATTGAATCGATAGTAGGATTATATATATAATAATCAGGACTAGGACGTCAGTGGCTACAACAATATGGAGGGTGCTAAGAGGAGTGTTTACTACTGGACCAACAGACAATAGCGGACATTTAATTTCTTATGTAACAGTTGATCCCCACAAACAACTCTTCAAAGTCTGGAATAAATGCTCAAAATATATCCCACTAAATTTGTATTCCATTTAATATTCAGCAGGCGACAATTTCTGACACTAAACAAGCGACATGCACAAACACAAACACGACACATAAAATCTATTTTCGCAAACAAATCCCACCTGAATGACTGTATGTATGCATGTAACTGTTTCTATTTCAGCTTGAACACTGTTTACAGAACAGTAGTACTAAATTGGCAATCATATCAAATAATATTGACTCAGAACTTAGGTACAGGCCATTGATAACTCTCATTTCTAGTAGTGAATTTCATTTACATATTTTCGACATCAGCATTCGATTCAGAAGAGCTGTTCTGTAAACATTTAAACTGAACGAGAACACAACACCGTTTTAACTTGGGTCAAGTGTGCTGACAAACCATAGCTTCTGGTGGAATAACAGTCCACTTCATCTACATTTTAATAAAACGATTTGGCTGACCAATTAAATATACCTAGTGTAACGCCAGCCAAATATGTCGCCACTAAATTGCCAGCCAGCCGCCATTGCCATGACGTAATATCCTACCACGAGGCCTAAGTGGAGGGGTATGACAGTCGTCGCCAGCCAGCTTGTCAGCCAGCCATATAAAAACATGTTGCGTCTTTGCATGACGGTTTTTTATCGATTACATTTCGGGGAATGTGCGATGGAATTGCATAATCTAATTCCGCCCAGCCCATTTCATCATCGGACTACCAGACGTACGGCCATGCGCCATCGGTACATGGTGGACATCCCACCCATACGCACTAAACGTTTTGAAAATACTTTTATTATGCGTACAGCTAAGGAGTGGAATTCCCTGCCGGAGTCTGTGTTTCCCGATAGCTACAACCTGGGGGTCTTTAAGTCAAGAGTGAATAGGTTACTTCTAGGCAAGCGTGCTCCATCATCGACCACATCATCGCTTACCATCAGGTGAGATGGTGGTCAAGCGCGAGACTATATAAGATAAAAAAAAAAAAAAACGGTCATTATAATTTGTAAAATCAAGGAAATATAAGTGATTGCGTTTATACCGTTTTTTTTAGTTATTGTCACGCCTACCTAGGGTACACTAGTTAAATGTAAAGTTGTCTAAACAAGTCGATTGCGGGCCCTTTCTATTTAGCGTGGAGAAATGCGCATGTATATTGCTCTACCACGGGGTGATAGCGCAGTTATGTGGGACTCCAACCCAACAGAGTGTCTTTCTGTGTCGCCGTAAAACTCCGTGAAACCACCGCTGCTGAACTGTGTGTAGTACCCCCCATCACCGGCGCACACATTGCACGCCGTGACCACCCCAGAGATCAAACCAACACATGGGTGCCATACGACCCCATGTATGGAACCCTTGGTCTGTGATGGGTCAGGTCAGTGGCTCTGCCACCTACCACTTATGGTCACAGGAGGCCCCTTCCTGTCCGCGAAAGGTAGGGAGAACGACGCACCGCATTACCAGCACTCCTCTCTCGCCGCGGCCTCCAACCCTCAGCCGCGATATCGTATGGGAGATCCCCATACGACATTGTAACCCGCCTCTGTTGCGATATCACCTCTGTTACCAAGCGGCACCGCAACCTACTTGTTAGCCGCTACGTCGTCAGCTTAACCGGCAAAAGCCCTGACGGGCGGCCCCTCCTCGGGTTCCGGGGAGGCGATTGCCAGACCTAGTTACGTGAAAATTTTTAGAAGTTAAAAGGCCTAAGGAGATCTTCTCCCAAATGAAAAGTCATGTTGAAGTCATAATGCCTTAGCTTTTAAGCACCGTTACAAGTTCACTAAAAAAACCTAATTGGTAGTTGTGAACTTTATCTTACTAGCAACAAAACAGAGTATTGCTACTTGCCAAAAAATAACTAAGTGAACGAAACACGGTAAATCCTAGCATTTACCAGTAAAACCTAGGCTTTCATACTGGTTAAAAGCCGAAATAATCTATCTATGATAATTGCTAATTGCCGGCTTTTACCGAGAATCGCACGATAAATCTTGGGATAGACAACAGACAAATTATTAGAAAAAATGATGGCCAGACTGATTAGCTTCACCAAGGTTGGTATATCAGCCAATAAATTGTTCGCCTCACGATGCGACGCCATCCCTCTCTGTCGGCTGTTACGCGGCTGCAGTCATCCAATGGACCACCTACTGCAGGCTTGACCTGGTCTGGACGGGGAAAAAATTATACTAGAAAGAAAAAGTTTGCAAGTCTCAATTATTTTTTCAGTGTTGCCAAATAAATGATGATTCCAGTGATGGCCCAGTGGTATCGGCCGCAAACCGTGGGTTCAAACTCAGGCAGACGCTTTACTTTGTATAAATTCATCAGCATTGCTTGGTGAAGGAAAACATCGTGAGGAAACTGGCATGTCCTAGAACCAAAAATTCGAATTACATATGACATCCACCAAACTGAATTGGACCCGCTTGTTGGGGTACGGCCCATTCCCTCTCAAAGAGAGGAGACCTGTGCCCCAGCAGTGGGAACATTAATAAAGCTGATTATGATGATGATGACAAATTAATGATCATAGGCTATTGTCAGACTTTAAAGATCTTTCGACCAACCGATTGACCATGTTGATCTGAAGGCCAATTTTCGTACTGAAAGAATGATCAAATCCAAGTCTTGTAGAATCATCTCAGCGACAATCAATGTTAAAAAACTTTTGAATGACCTCTCTGTTATCCGAATAACACCAATAATGTGTCAAAAAGCAAATCTGTAAACATTCTTTACAAAGTTAATTTGTTTCATGTTTCAACTATAAATAGGTAGGTAACAAAATAGCTACTGAATGTTGCTACCTTTAATTTGTCAATTGACAGCTCATCCGCCCACAATCCTTCACCACTAACTTAATCAACGTGAAAAGATAAAGAATAAAAGACAAAAGTTTATCCAGCCCAGCTTTTAAACGTGAAATCCCTTCACTGGCACCACATGAATTATTAATAGGAGTCCTCAATACACTTAGACCGACAATTGAATTAAATGGGTACTTTTAAAATGGAAACGCTAAATGTGGATCGTATTTTATGCTAAAAGATCAGGGGGTGAAAATTCTTGTGGCATTTTAGGGAACAGGAAATGAGTTTAGCTGCCTTTGGGGTCTGTTTTAAATGTGGTAAATTCACCATGAAAGATTGTCCAAAGGTCTTTTGATGAACTTATCGTTCATGACCTTTCAGAAGGCCGTGTTGCATGAAAATACACGCGATCCTACTCGCGGCTCCAGAGTCCGGACTCGTACTGCACAATATGCCGCTACTAATATGGCGGTATCATTGCTCAATACATTGACTGCTCAGCATTCGGATGTGGACATATTCCACTCGAAAATACGTTTATTTTTAATTAAATGCAAAGTTTTAGCACATAAATAATAAGTTGATCGATTATATTATTGAATAGAGTATTGTTAAATGCATAAACGATGATTATTATTGATTCTATATTATTATTAGACTAAATAATTATAAGGTATTATTTGATTATAATAATAATAATAAAAAATAATAATATGATAATATAATACCGAAGGTTTTGTCTGTGCAATTATGGACGAAGTTATCATGACGAATAACTACCGGAGATTTATTGTGAAGGATGGCACGGTTGACATCTGTCGGGCATGTCACCGCCCGGGTGAATCGATCCGCCACATTATCTCTGGATGTTCTCGTCTAGCTAACGAAGAGTATTTGCATAGGCACAACCTTGTAGCCAGGATCATCCACCAGCAACTTGCTCTGAAATACACTCTTGTGGCATCGGAGGTACCGTACTACAGGTATGTGCCCGACCCAGTTCTCGAAAATGGCAATATCACATTGTACTGGGATCGGTCCATCATCACTGACAGGACTATTATCGCTAACAAGCCTGATATAGTGGTGGTGGACCGAATCGAGAGGCGTGCAATGATTGTTGACATAACTGTCCCGCATGACGGGCACCTCGTGAAAGCCGAGAAAGATAAACAAATCAAGTATCTTGACTTGGCTCGCGAGGTTGTCGACATGTGGGATGTGGACACAGCGATCATTGTACCGATAGTCGTGTCAGCCAATGGCTTAATAGCCACGAGCCTCGACCAACATCTTAGAAGGCTCTCGTTAGGCAGCTGGGTCAAGGGCCTGATCCAGAAAGCAGTACTGCTGGACACGGCTCGTATAGTTAGGAGGTTCCTCTCTCTGGAGCCCTGACCGCCGGTAGCTTGGACCCTGTTCCCGATACCGGTGGGCCTCTATTTTTTATATTTTTAAATGTTTTTGTTTTTTAATTTATTTTATAAAAATATTTAAAAATGTAAATAATAAGAAAACTGATAAATAAAGGAGATAATAATAATATAACGATGGCAACCCTGAAGTGTCAACATGCCTTATTTTTTCCGTCTCTGTTTATTTTATTATAAATTCAATATTAACAATTTTCGACATCTAGTAAACCGCAAAAGAAAGCAGCAAGAGCCAATTTGTTTTAATATCCAGTTATCCGCATACATAAATCAAAATTAAATAAAATCAAAGAAATTTCAATAGAAAATACAGACTGACATCTGTCAGTGACGACGAGACATGAAAAATTTAAAGAAAAAATGTAAATAATGTTGACGAGAGCAGCTGCCTACCGCGCACGCCTTCCACCCCCGGACTCGTCGCTCAGCTCCGCCTCGCCGCCGCCGGACCTTGGATCACCAGTGTCATCTGCGGCTGCAGCTGCGTCGAGCTCGAGCGACGAGTATTTTTCCCCGCCGACGTCGCCAACACCTGTACGTCGGCAGGGGAGAGGCCGGCCACCGAGGAGCTTGGGATCTAGGGGCCAACCGGCCCCGAGCCGGGTCCCCGCTGCCGGTGGTTGTGTGCAGCGCATGAGATGGACTCAAGGTATGAATGAGAACGTCATGCGCGCATATTACGGGTCTACAGAGGGGGGAACTAACCTCACTGCGTACCGTGTTAGGATGCTGTCTCTGTTTCGGGACCTAGAACCAACCGTGAACGTCTCGGCCCAACGATTATCGGATCAGGTGCGGGTCATTCAGCGTAATCACAGGTTGGATGATGCCGCACTTGATAGGCTACGCTCTGAAGTGCTGAGCAACCAAATCGTCTCAACCCAGTCACAGACCGCGGCACCACCAGCCACTATTGTGATCCCGCCGCGGTCCAATCTTGTTAACGATGAGGCAGATGATAGGGTTGCCACGGTAAGTAGCCAGTGCAACAAAAGATCGAGGAGCGCACTGGAGGATGCGCTTCGTGAGTATAGGTCCACTTCGTCTGAACTTAGGCCCCGACTTCGTCTGAACTTAGGCCCCGGTTACCACGGTTGCCTATGCACAAAAAGAATAGGGCGCTGGTGTGTGCTTTGGACTCGCTGCTTATGAACATCTTTGAGAGCAGCGAGAACCTTGTTGATACGCACTCAATCCTGTATTGCGGGGCTGTTGCGGCATGTCGTTTAGCCAACGTTAAGTTTCCAAACGAGGCTATTCGACCAAAGCCTGCCTTGCCAGCCTGGCAATGCAGGATCGAACGGCGTATCGATGGGGCCAGGGTACTCATCGGCAAACTATACTGTTTCAGGGAGGGCAATACACGCCCACGTGTGATGCGCTTCGTGAGGCGAGCGTTTTCGGGGACTGGAGTTAGTCCCCGAGAATACATATCCGTGTCACGGAGCGCATCGACTTCCTGAAACAGAAAGTTTGTGCATGGGCAAACCGTATTCGGCGGTATAAGCGACGGGTTGACCGGCACTCGCAGAATCGCGTGTTCCAGAGCGATGAGAGGTGGGTATACAGAGCTTGAGAGCGACCTGAACAAAATGTGACAGACGTGTGCCGCCCGGATGATGTCGCCACGAGTACATTCTGGCGAAGCATCTGGTCGGTGCCCGTCTGTCATACTTAGGGTGGCTGGATGCGTGATGTCGAGCGCGTGTGTGAAGCTATACCAGAAATGGAAAACGTAATCATCAGCCCATCTGATGTAGCCAAAGCAGTACGTCCGCTACCGAACTGGAAGTCTCCGGGACCGGACGGACTGCATAACTTTTGGCTAAAATGGTATAGCAGCTCTCACGCGCTACTGGCATCTCAATTCCAGTCATGCTTAGAGTCTGGGTCGCTGCCGCAGTTTTTAACAACAGGCGTTACCCACCTGCTCCATAAGACAGGTAGTCCCGCGGAACCCAAGAATTATAGACCAATCACATGCTTATCAACGGTTTATAAACTTCTTACATCCATCCTGAGAGCAAAAATTGATAAACACATTGAAAGTAACTCAATAATGTCTACCTCTCAGAATGGATGTAGGAATGGGTCCCACGGCACTAAGGAGCTACTCCTCATCGACATGGCCATAAGCCAGCAGGTTCGTCGATCCCGCAAGGATCTGTCGACATGCTGGATAGACTACAAGAAGGCATACGACTCTGTGCCACATACATGGCTCATGAGGGTGCTGGAGTTGTACAAAATAGATGCAACTCTATGCACCTTCCTTGAATCATGTATGGGGCAATGGAAGACAGTCCTTCGATATCCAGGATGTCGACCGATTCAGGGGGATGATGAGCCTGTATGGATTAAGCGGGGAATATTTCAGGGCGACAGTTTGAGCCCACTTTGGTTCTGCTTAGCCCTGAATCCTCTAAGTACACTGCTGGAGGATTCAGGACTAGGCTATCGGTTGAGAAGAGGTGGTCAGGTCATATCTCACCTCCTTTACATGGATGATCTGAAACTCTTTACCCCCAATAAATTCCAACTGACGGAGCTACTGAAGGTAACTGAAACCTTCAGTAACTCCATCAGGATGGAATTTGGTGTGGAAAAATGTGCAGTCATGCATGTAAAGCAAGGGGAGATTATGGAATCCGAGGGAATTCAACTCTCTGATTCCATACACCTTAGACACCTCTCCTCGACCGAAACTTACAAGTATTTGGGTATGTCGGAAGCGTTGGGCATCAACAGTACTGAAATGAAGCAACTGCTGAAGGAGCGTTTCTTTGGCCGCCTGAAAAAGGTATTAAATAGCCTTTTGTCGGGCGAAAATAAGGTGCGTGCCTTCAACAGTTGGGTCATGCCGGTTTTGATGTACTCTTTCGGCATACTCAAATGGACTCAGACCGAGCTCGACGCCCTCGATAGGAGGGTCCGGACACTACTGACCGCAAACCGGATGCATCACCCACGATCATCGGTGATGAGACTGTACATCTCGCGGAAGTGTGGGGGTCGAGGCTTTTTAAATGCCAAGACTCTTCACAACCGCGAGGTGTGCAGCCTCAGAGAATACTTTTTAAATGCTGAAGTGGGTATGCACCGGGATGTGGTCGCAGTGGACAAGGGACTCACCCCGTTGTCCATGGCTAAAGAGAACTGGCGCAAGCCTGTAATACTATCGACTGATGAACGCAAAGAGGTATGGCAAGGCAAGAAGCTACACGGGCGCTTCTATCGGGCTCTCCATGGGCCCGATGTAGATTTCCCAGCGTCCGTATCCTGGGTACGTTTCGGTGACCTTTTCGGGGAAACTGAAGGTTTTGTCTGTACAATTATGGACGAAGTTATACTGACGAATAACTACCGGAGACATATAATGAAGGACGGGACGGTTGACGTATGTCGGGCATGCCACCGTCCTGGTGAATCCATCAGACATATTATCTCTGGTTGTTCTCGCCTGGCTAACGGCGAGTACTTACACAGACATAACCAAGTGGCCAGGATTATTCACCAGCAACTTGCTTTGAAATACAATCTGGTGGATTCTGAGGTACCGTATTACAAGTATGTGCCCGACCCAGTTCTCGAAAATGACCATGTCACGTTGTACTGGGATCGGTCTATCATCACTGATAGGACTATTGTTGCCAATAAGCCGGATATAGTGGTGATAGACCGATTAGCGCGCCGCACAATGATAATCGATGTCACCATCCCACATGACGAGAACCTCGTGAAAGCTGAGAAAGAGAAACAAATCAAGTATCTCGACTTAGCACACGAGGTTGTCGACATGTGGGATGTGGACTCGGCGATCATTGTGCCGATTGTCGTTACGGCCAACGGCCTGATGGCCAATAGCCTCGATGAACATCTATCGAGGCTGTCATTACACGGTTGGATCAAGGGTCTGATACAGAAGGCAGTACTTCTCGATACGGCTCGCATTGTGAGGAGGTTCTTGTCTCTGAAGCCCTAACCACCGGTAGCTTGGACCCTGTTCCCGATACCGGTTGGCCTCTATTTTTTATATTTTTAAATGTTTTTAAGTTTTCTTTTTATTAATATTTAAAAATGTATAAAGTAAGAACGAGAATAAATAAAGGAAATAATAATAATAATAAAATCTTTTATTTCAGACAAAGTCCATAGGATTAGTAACAATTACAATTACAATTATTGAATGGCTATTTGAAAATTGAATTTATTTTTAATTATTTATGAATTTTAATGTTTTACTTAAAATGCCAAATTGACTACCGGTACATCGAAGCGTTTAAGTATAAACACTTCAAGTGTTTATACAAAAACGCCACCATGTCAGTTAGACTTCAGGATCAGACCTCGGAACCCGTCTTTCTGCAGCGAGGTGTGAGACAGGGAGACGTCATATCGCCGAATCTGTTTACCGCTGCACTGGAGGATGTCTTCAAGTTTCTGGACTGGAGAGGGCTAGGAATCAACGTCAATGGCGAGTACATCACTCAGCTTTGGTTTGCCGCCGATATAGTGGCTGAGGACATGGAGGACCTCAGTATAATGTTTGATGATCTCGGTAGAGCTTCCGAAAGAGTGGGTCTAAGGATGAACATGAACAAAACCAAGGTAATGTTGAATGCCCATGTTGCACCCACTCCTATCAAGGTCGGAGACTATACACTCGAAGTTGTGGGCGACTATGTCTACCTGGGACAAACGATCCAATTGGGTAGGGCCAACTTCGAGAAAGAGGTCAACCGTCGAATCCGACTCGGCTAGGCAGCGTTTGGGAAGTTGCGCGGTATCTTCTCCAACTTACCACAGTGTCTCAAGACAAATATATTTTATTTCAAGTAGGCCACCAAGTGGCACTTTTGAACGTTACATTAAAATTTACAAGTAATAATAATTTATTCTACCGTGCATTCGGAAAGTAGCTTGTAATGGAGAAGAATGCACAAGAAAAGCCATACAAACTCTTTAAAAAAAAAAACTATATTTAGGTACATAAGTACATACCTTGATGAATGAAATTGAGTTTATACAATACAAATATATTCATACAGTCTTCAGAAGGTCCAACAATACTTCAGAACAATAATGTTCTGCATATCACTTGTTTTTGCGCTCTAGTAGATGTGGAGCAGGACTAGCATTTAGCCAAGCATTTTTATCAGTGATGTAATCCCCAACTTATAATATGCCAGCCTGCATAGTGTGCGTTTTATACAAGTTTTAAATTTCGTCTCATTCAGTTCAAGAATGTGGGGACGAATTTTATTGTAACATTTAGTACAGTACCCCATGAAAGATGAGGCTACTTTAGCCAGTCTGAAACCTGTTTGAACTAATTGGTCCCTATTTCTAGTAACGTAATTATGTCTGTCGCCGTTTTTACTAACAAGATGTAAATTCTTTTTCACGTACATGATGTTTTCATAAATATATTGACAAGGAACCGGCATGATGTTAATATCCTTAAACAGTTCCCTTAGAGAATCGCGCCGGCGAAGATTGTATATTGCTCTGATGGCTCGTTTTTGCAGAATTAAAATTTACTCAATGTCTGCAGCCCTTCTTCATAGTATGATACCGTAAGACATTATACTATGAAAATAACTAAAATAGACTAGTCTGGCGGTATCTACATCCGTCAACCAAGGAATCTTTCCAACAGCATAAGCCGCCGAACTCAGCCGCCCCGCAAGGGATACCAAATGAGGACCCTATTGCAACCTTGAGTCTAGCTTGATCCCCAGGAAAACCGTTTTATCGACGAATTCTAGCTTCTCCTGGTTTAATATAATGTCACAATCAGTACTTTTGACATTCAGCAAGGCAAATTTTACGCACTTGGTTTTTTACCATTTAAAACTAAATTATTGGCAGTGAACCAATCCTGAACCTGCCGTAGCGCGTTATTTACGTCGTCAACCTGACAAGTACGTCTATTTATTTTAAAAACTAAAAATGTGTCATCAGCAAATAACACCATGTTTAGTTTGTTTTCCAATAAACGGGGTAAATCGTTCATGTATACTAAAAATAAGAAAGGACCTTGAACCTTAAAATTGAGCCCTGGGGTACCCATTTTAACGTTTAACCCGGACGAATTCACACCGTTTATTTGAACTAATTGCTGTCTATCATTCAAATAAGATTTAACCAAACTTAACGCTGATTGACCTAGCCCGTAATGCTCAAGTTTCAGAAGTAATGTTTCATGATTAACGCAATCAAACGCCTTCGACAGGTCGCAGAAGATGCCTATGGCATCCTGCGACTTTTCCCACGCATCAAAGATGTGTTTTAATAGAGTGACACCAGCGTCAGTTGTACAACGTCCTCTGGTGAAACTATACTGTCTATCATGCAAGAAGTTATTCGTTAATGAATGAGCATTTGATTTAGCATTATCCTCTCAAATACCTTGCTGAAAACCGGCAACATGGAAGACGAAAGTCTATGACCAGTGTGTGTTGCCAGTGATGACATTATGGCTCTGAAGCTTACAGTCACTCAAAGGGCAATGGAGAGGGCTATGCTCGGAGTTTCCTTGCGTGATCGAATCAGTAATGTAGAGATCCGCAAGAGAACCAGGGTTACCGACATAGACCGAAGAATTGCCAAACTTAAGTGGCAGTGGGCAGGGCACATTGCTCGCAGAACGGATGGCCGATGGGGCAGAAAAGTTCTGGAGTGGCGACCGCGAACCGGAAGACGTTGCGTTGGAGGGCCTCCCACCAGGTAGACCGATGACCTGGTGAAGGTTGCGGGGATCCGCTGGATGCGAAACGAACGGGACTGGTCAATGTGGCGACGCTTGGGGGAGGCCTATGTCCAGCAGTGGACGTCTTTCGGCTGATATGATGATGATGACTTAAGTAACAGATTGTTTAAAATTTTATTTATTTAACTGTGTCTATGTTGTCTAATTAATGTGTGTTTTTGACTCTCTGTACGTTTTGGGTAACACTGTAAGTGTAGAGAGTAATTATAATAATAAATAAACAATGGTGTTACATTTTATTCTACATGTCTAACACGGCCTCTGCGTGTTGGTTTCGGCTCCTGGTACGCTTTACAAAGTTATAGAGAATTTCAAAGAAACATGTAAAATAAATAAATGATAAGTTTGTATGACTTTGTAATAAGAACGAAATATAAGTTTAAGGAACTACAGGGTAAGTTGTACCTTACATGAATAATCATCATCATCGGCATTATAATGTTCCCTCTGCTGGGATAATTGTATTCCAGCAGTGGGCCTATAGGGTTCCTCTTTGTGAGAGGGAATGGATCATAATCTAACACGCAGGCCCAGTGCGGGTTGGTGGATGTCACAATATGTCTTCGAATTTGTAGTTCTGGGACATGCTGGTTTCATCGCAATGTTTTCCTTTAGCGTCTTTAGACCGAGAATATAATCAGGAGTGGTATCGTTCTAAAAATAAAATGTTTAACACATGGATTCATTTGAGACAATGAAGAATAGGCTTGAGATATTGAATGTTTTAGCTAAGAACGAATACTCACTGTGGTAAACTGTAAAAAAATAGTAAAACAGCACCCCAACTGGCCAAAAATCCTATTGAGTTACAAAACAACACATAGGCTTAAACTGACAAATATCGTGCCGAGGATTTTGCTTCATTTCTAGCTGAAGTTTTCAGTCCTAATCGCGATAACACAGGTACCGATAAAGATATCGTGGACTATTTGCAAGCAGACCTACAACTCGGTCTTCCATTGCCTAGCTGCTCACCTCGAGAAGTTCAAAGGGAGATAAGAAATTTGAAGCTTAAGAAAGCGCCTGGATTTTGCTTGTTGACAGCAGAGATATTGCGAAAGCTTCCAAAAAAGGCCATTGTCTTCATTTCTCAGCTCTTTAATGGTGTCTTAAGAACAGGATATTACCCAAAAGTGTGGCAGATATCCGAAATTATCATGATTCCAAAAGAGGGTAAGCCTCCACACCAACTAGCGTCTTATAGGCCCATAAGTCTATTGCCTATAAACTCAAAACTATTTGAAAAGCTTGTTTCACGGCGATTAATGCAAATTTTAGAGGACAATAACATAATACCATCGCATCAGTTTGGGTCCGGCCACTCAACTGTGGAACAAGTACACAGAGTGGTTAACTCTATTGTAGTGGTTTTAAGAAACCAATGAACTACACGAGCATTTACAAGTAAACACTGTGAAGGAAGAAATTGAGCTCAAGACAAGTAGATATAAGGACCGTATAGAATCACATACCAACAGCCTATCCACCGCTCTAAGTGTACCACTGCACAACAGAAGGCTCAAGCGCCAGTATATATGGGATATTGTTAAATAGAACAAGTCATTACTAAAGAGGTGGTTTCTTCCGATGGGAAGACGTACCTCACTCGACAAACATACACACAGCCCATCTGCTAATGGCCTGGTAGGCCGATCGCACGATAAACAATCTAAAAAAAAATAGTTCATAGACAAAGTACCTACAACAGATATTTAAATATTGTAACAAAGCATTTTACAGAGGTGCCTGAGGTCGTTTGCGCTCTCACTCGTATTCGATTCGTGTTCGTGATTATTTATAAGGATAATATTCTGATCCGTTTTTATTATGTTCATTAAAAATCACGAATAAGGATCGAATACCAATGAGGACACACACGCCCTTAAGCGCTTCTTTTTTACATACTTGGATTCTCTGTGTCGTGTCCCCAATGTTTCTTCTATTCTAATCTCAACATAATCAAAATAATCCACCATACTGTCGAGAACTCCGTGCGTAGGTTTATATATGATATCCTATCAAATTTTGGTCAAAGTTTGAACAGGATTTCCCATTAATCGGATAAGCCGGCTTAGTGTCAACCCGTAATACGTAAACAAACAAAACTTTCCTTTTACACTAACGAAGTGTACTGAGTCCGAATATAACATTTTCATTTGAAAGGACATACGTGGATGTGTGTGTGTGAATATTGTAAGAACGTGGATGTATACTTTGGTAAAGAAATATAATTGCCGAACGTAGAGTATGAACTATTTTTTGCAAAAACTGGAGGATGGCTGCTAGCCTTCCTGCCAGGATTCCTTTTATAAGTCTCATTAAAAATTCTTTCATTTATAAATATAAGTGAATGATAGCGTGGGTAGCGTGAAGATTGACAGGGGAAAATACCGAAGTAAAATGGAATAGGGGTAGAAAGATGAAGATGATGCGATTTTGTCCAATAACCTGATAAATTAAAGATATCATGGTCTAGCCCGAAAGTGCCGTGAATTTCTCTTTGTTTGCCAAGCAATGGGATCTACGGATATCGCTAATCTATTTCCAGTTCCAGTTGCCCGAATTCCATCCAGCCAAACCATAACGAATAACTAAATAGTTTTAAACCCTGGTTGCAAAATAAGATCTAAACTAAGATAGTTTACCGTTCGGTTTGTGTAGCTGAGCTAATTAGTAAATTCGAAATTTCAGGAATATATTATGAATTAAGAGACTTGAGACAATAGGTACAGCTTTATAGTCAGAGTAGGCCGGATACATTATCATATGAATAACGTCTAGATTTTTTTTTGATACATACCAGCGTCTAAAGACCAAAGATTTACTAGGAACCTGAACTCGTTCAAATAAATCGAAGACAAACGTTTCACTAGACAAAGTTTCTACTACATAAGTAAACAGATACTTAGTACTAGCATGTACGAACTCATCGTCAGGTGTAAGTAATCTTGTAGCAACGGCGCAAAGTTCTAAGCGTCCAGACCAAGTTAAAAAGCCACACGATTAGGCAGGACGGTTAAGGTGAATACTTTTAAATAAAGGGTGATTTTTGTACAACCGAGACAGCCAATGGATTTTCGTCTGCAACTTGCAACCTTAGGTTTGTGAGTGAGCCCCAGCGAGAGTATCTCTATGTTGTCGTAGTGGTGGGGCAAGCTCCATTACCGCCCTCTGAATACGGAAGCCATTGAGGCGGAGCTACACGAGAGGTACAGGGCGGCGAGGACCGTTATTTGAGCGGCGATCAAGTGGGTCAAGGGACTGGCCCGCGAAGAGTTGCTGGGGACTCTGAACAGGGATCCGTGGGGACGCCCATATGCGGGATAAATTGCTCCCATGGGTTCCCCCGCTGACGCAGAGTCTCTTGCCGCATCTCGTAGATGGCGTGGTGAGTACTCTGTACGCTTGGCGAAGAGAACTTCCTCCCCCGCCCATGGCTCCGCCTCCTGCGGTGCCCAATGCGGATACACCGCTGACGACGACGATGCTTCGGAGGTGACCGAGGTAAAGCTGAGAGTGGTGGTACGCAGGCTGAATGCCAAAAATACCGCCCCAGGTCCCAACGGCTTACCTGGAAAAGCGAAATGCCGGGGCGAAACACCGTTGCCGCGACATATCGCGGATCGGCGGACAGAGCTCCGGCAGGATCTCATGGCGACATGGAGAGGGCGACTGTCGCAACCCGACGCTTAGCACGCCACAATTGACGGATAAATCCGAAAGAGGGTTACCACGGTCCTAGCACAAGCAACTGAAGGAACACGGGTGGGTTTTAGTCAGTAAAAGTCTGACACGCCCTCCTTCTTCACCCAGAGCGGGCGAAGTCATTGGATGATTTCCTAGAAAAAATTAATAAAAATTATAATATATAGTTTGAAATTTAAGTTATCTTTTACAATAGCAAATATTTTTATAGCAGAAAAAGCAAGAAATTGTGTTTTTATATTTATTTTAGAATGTTTTATGTTCTTGTGAATAAATTTCAGGATACAGAATTTGGCACCCATTTAGATCTCCATTCTTTTGTCGGCGTAGTCTACAACCACGCATATTTTTAATATTGAGCTTGGCTCCCTTTTTCATATTTATGTTTTATGGGATCATTTCAACAAACTCCGCTGCCGTTCCCGCCATTTTTATAAGAAATTAATACGTGCGATGTACTTCCTGGCGTATGACATGCAGTACGGCAGGTGTCATGAAGCCTGCATGCAGCGACACAAGTGCGACGTTGACGCTCTGTCAACAGACTTTCATAGATAAGTATGTAAGTTACAAGCAGGTGTACAACAAGCGTACAATGACGAATACGCGTCTAGGAACTATGCGTCCGTGGACAGTAGGCCTTAGTCTTTCCGATTCATTCGTGTGTGCTACGCCGTAGCACGCTTCGTAGTGGAACTAGCGAGATTTACTAAAAATTAAATAATACACCTGCCATGTTATCTCTTCACCACCCTTTGTTGACTGGTAGAAAATACCTATGGCATGAAGTCCGCCTTTGTACCCTTGTGCATTTAGAAAAAAAAGTGTTTACTGGGGACAAAGCTTGCTTTGCTAAAAGGCTTTAGGGAATTGAAACTTGAAATGTAACTATTTCATTGAATATTCCTAAAATCTAAATATGTTTTATGATGAATAAAATTAAAGGAATCTTATTGTAAGTTAGTAACGGCAATCTCCGAAAACATTGACAACATAAAATAAACGTTCTGTACTAATAAGCTTTAGGAGCTCGACACTAAACATAAAACTAATAACATTACTTCACTCGAACGAAATCAACAAGCCTCCCCTTAAGACGGCATCGCGAACTTAATTACTTAGAAGAAACCTCCAGCACTTGAGGGCACAATATATGTATACTAGGGGTGTAACGGAAGTTAGACTTGCCGATTGATATTACATCCGATTCCAACTTCGTTGCCGACAATATTAAACTGGAGGTTTAATATTACTATAGAGGATGTGATTATTTTAATTTGCAACATCTAGGTACGTGTCATATTTTTCAACTGAAATTAACGAGGTTTATTCTTATTTATTTATTTATTTAGATATATATATGTATATATATACTTTAGTAAAATGAATGAAAAGGAAAATTAAAACTAATAAATTGCAGTTCTAAAAACTAAAAAACACGCTTTAATGGTAAATTGAACTAAAAAGTCGCTAATCCTGATGATCCTGGTAAGGCAAAACAAACAACAAACACACAAAACAAACTATTTAAACGCGCCCGGTAGAATCAACTTTCATTATTTGTAAATTATAATTTTTGTTTGTCGTTCAAAAGTTCCGCTTATTGGCCTAGTTGAATAAAAATATTTGACTTTGACTTTGGCTTTGACTTTGACTTTGACTAAATTATTGCATTGTCATCGGTCCTTGATAAGTGTGCAAAGTTTCAAGTCAATCCCAAGTTTTGAAGGGGGTGAAAATCACGTTCAAAGATTCCGTTACATTGATACATAGATACAAACCAAGCTAATAAAAGCGTCTTAAAATACACACAACGAGCGGCCTTATCGCATAGCATGATCTCTTCCAGGCAACCTGGAATGGACAGTGAATGGACAGTGATTGGAGAATATGGAAATGAAATGGGGTTTTCATTGGTATAACAAATAACAAAGAAAACAAAACCTTACTTTTCCCCTTTTCAAAACTTTCGGTTAAACAATAAAATGTAATTAATTTACCTACACAATTAGTTAATTTATTTTGATTATTTCATTTTAAACCAAGTATTGTACTGTGTTTAAAATGTCTTATTGGTAATTATAATAATGACTTATTATTATTGTAACTTTGCTATTTTGTTTAAAAGAAAATGGAAAAGTGATGTTTGTAGTGACTTTTTTTGGAAAGATAATGTTTTGATTTGAATTCCTGGAAACTAGCTTTAGTTTTGGATACTTACGAATTTTTTAAATTGGATCACTCTGTAAAAAGTTATTTTTTTAAAAGAAAGGTACGAATTCAAATTTTTTTTTTTAGAAAGTTTATACTTACCTCGAAGTTAAGAAAGAAAGAGGTAGAAATAAAAAAGATTTATTGATAATTTTCCCAATGAATTTTCAGTTGTGGACCAATTCTGTTGAAATTAAGTAAACTGAAAATAGAAAAAAATAAATAAACAAAAAACGGATCAACGAACTGAAAACCAAAAGAAAAAGAAAAATATCGATGTCTATTTCTATCTCTAGCATTTTTTTTTTAATCTTTGCCCCACAATAGAAATTTCTTCCTACATCGTGCGTGCGTTTACAAACATTTATTAAACTGCGCCTACGCCATACAAATATTTGTTCCGTGCGGGGATCAAACCCGCGACACGCAGCGCAGCAGCCGATCGCTCAACCACTACGCCAACCGTGTCGTCATTTTGAGGCGACGTCAAACAAACAATCGATCAAAATAATTCTACGCTTTAGGTTATTAATTTGCATGTTTGTTTTTTTGGCGCCAAATCAAAATGCTAGTCTAAAAGCATTTTTTTTATTATCAGTTCGTTATTTCGATGATTCATTTTTTTAAACGGTACAAGATGCTTGGAAATTGAGCCTTTCAAAAATTAAAAAAAATTGTCAATGGATTTATGCGATTTTGGTACGACCTAATGACATTTTTTTAATTATTTAGAGGCAAAGTGCGGTTTTGTTTTATATTAGTTTTGACTGCCATAAATTTGTTGAAGAGTATGATTTTGAACGGAACTTATAAATTAACGACTTTTTCTATTAAAAATATGGAAGTTTTGGTGTGTAACAATTATTTTTGAAATAAGCTTAATCATTCTGTTTCAGTTTTTTTGACGTGACAACGTCTAATAAATCAATGAACGCCGGCTGCACGCACGAAAAAGGATGACTCAATGTAACGTTACGCTCAATGTAACGTTATAATCGTAAAGTTACAATGACGTTAATTGTATCGTTAATTATGCAAAAATTTCATCAATGTTTAGTTATGACGTTGTCACGTTAAAGTATCGTCCGTAAACCGACTTTACAGACAACCATTTTTTTTATATACCGAATTACGGAAAAGTAAGGTTTTGTTCTTTACCTCCTCATATTTATTTGCATTTTTTTATATGTATACCTATTATTAACAATCTTGACACGTCTCTCTACTGACTCTCCAATTCTGGTACTTCAGATACCGAGTCCAACTGCAAACCAAACTTTCATAAACTCTTAACTGAGGCTTCGGTTCCGATACTATTAAATCGTAGATTAACTAAATAATTTACACCTATGTTTTTTAGATATGATATTATTTTCAACATATTGCAACAAAAAGTATAAACTAATACATAACACATTTATGAACAAACTATATAAGATTTGATTAAGTATTTTTATTTTCAACTCCTCGGAAGGTATCACATTTATTTTACTGAAATTAAGGAGGTTGATTAATTTTCGTTTTTGTTTTTTTTCTAACTGAACAGACAGCTGTGCTGCTGGGGAATTTGTTGCCACTTCTTCTTCCCAGCAAAAGCACTAGGAAGTGGTGAAGGGCGGGCGTTTTTGGGGGACTGTTTTATGTAATTTTGACGTTCGGAAAGTGCTGATTCTCAGCCTAGTTTAAATAAATGACTTTTGAATTTTTGAATTTTTTCCGGTTCCAACTTCGGTTCTGATTCCAACACCGACTTCGGTTCCGATAAAACTACCTGTGTAACATCTCTAACATATACATACATCAGTACCTCTTGTTATTTAATGTATGGCCCTGCGGCTGCGCCAGGGTTGGCACTTCCAAACAGTATAAATTAAACGTCGGGCCCCGGATGGTTAATGGGCTGGTTATCGCAACCTCGGCTTAATTCCCCGTATCACACATGGATATGAGGGAAGTTTTCGGAGAATCTTTTGGTTTTGAAGAATTTTGATTGTTGATATTAAGGGTGCTCTAGTCGGTCATTATTCCATACAAACGTAGAATGGCAGATTACGGCATTGTTTCAAGGCGTAGGTTTCAAAAAAAAAATAAAAAAAAAACACGAATAAAGTTAAGTAAGTTACGAAAGTGTTAGTCATAAATAAAAATGATATCAATTCGTTATCTGGACCTGCATGCAAACAAAAAAAATAGTCACCATACAGGGATAGGTTAGTAGTAAAAAAATGCAAATTATAATATTTTGAACGGATATATTGATAAGTTTTTGCATGATATCCATAATTCCAAACGTCTGTTTATAAAATTTCGCGTGCTCGTTTTCGTTCTAAATCGTCATCCATTTCGCTACAAATTTGCAAAAATGTGTATTTGTACGCGCACTAGCTTCTTACTGCTCATCACAGCGTTTATCCCTTCTACACGTATTGTCGGATGACATAGCATGCATTTTAACCCTACCCACAAAATCGTTCGTGCAGCCGACTAGGGCACCCTTAAAATTAAAATTTGATTTTCTCTTTACGCTGTGGACATGTTATGACTGTTTTTGCCTACTTATCACAAACGCTGAGGCTGAGCATGAGGTCGTAGGTTCAATTTCCAGGTCGTGCGAAGTGTTATTGAGTTTTTCCATCTGGAATTTCTCAGTAGCAGCCAGGAGTCTGGACTCATGTCTAGTTGGTGGTAATAGACTCGTCCCCTATTACATGGGCTTTAAAAATAACTGGGGAAATATGGGTGTCTAACTCTTCGGGAATACAGGCGTGATGTGATGTTCTGTTATGCTTAATCTTAATTTGAATATATTTATTTATTTATATTTCATGGCACATCAGAATATACAGGCACAAGAGACACTTAAAACAAAAAAAAATACAACGGGCGGCCTTATCGCATTCCGCGATCTCTTCCAGGCAACCTGGGATGGATAGTACTGCCTGGACATGGCATGGGGTTGTCAGTGGTGCAACAATACCAAAAATGAATATAAATATACAAAATAACATAATAAAAACATCAATAGATATATATTCTATATAATAGATACATAAATATATACATATTTAATATATAAGCAGTGAAAATAAATGACGTATGACAATCATAAACACAATATATGTCAAAAAACTAAGAGCACGATAAGTAATGTTTATTGATTAGCTTTTAAACACAGGCAACGATTGAGCATGTTTATTTGGCTCAGGCAATGCATTCCACAGGCGAGCAGCCTGGACAGTATAAGATTTAACTTTATACATGTAAGTTGTGGAATGCATAACTGCCTGCCGTTAGGCAGTCCAAGAGATGTTCCTGAAGATGAATATCCCCAAGTTGTTAACTTTCTCAGTGAAGGGAATTACTGCATTGCTAAAAATAACTTGGGTAAGGGCGTTTCTTTCCCAAGTCGATCCTAGAAACCATTCTAGAATTGCTTACTACTATTATAGATGAAGATTGATAGTTGCTATAGCCTAAGACAGCTTTCCGAGAGGAGCTTGCGAGTATAATTGCAGATCATCTATATAAAATAGTATATAGGTAATAGTAAATAGGTAGAAATTAGTTAATTGGAGATTGAGTTTTGTTTAAGAAATTGACTCACACACTGTACCGTTGTTGTGGAATTAGGTAAATTATTTATGTTTGCACTACTTGTAAGTATGTGAGAACCATGTTCCTATTTATCAAATGAATGAATTTGAATTTGTTAGTGCTTGTAGTACTTTACCTGATATAGTGGTGTTACTCTGGGTGCATCGTCCTCTTATGCTTATGCAACTGCTTTTACAGGCTTAAGCTTCTGTATCGTGTGCGTCCCTACATAAGTGTGAACATGCGCATTCTGGTTTGTGTATCACTAGTTTTATCTAAGCTGAACTACGTTGACACTGTGTATGGGGCGTGCATTCTAGGTAGAAGTGAAAGGTTAATTCAGCGTGTACAGAATGCCGGTGCGAGATTTAATTTTACCATCCCATCCTTTTTTAAATAAGGGTAATTTGATGATAATGTTAGATCGCAGAAAGCTGCATCTGGCTACTCTGCTCTTTGGCACAATTCTCACAAAAAAACCGGACTATCTGTTTAGTAAATTGACCTGGTCGCGCGATGTAAATAAAGTCAATACGAGAGCTTCTGCCTACCTGTTGTTGGCGTCACACAAAACTGCTGCATGCCGTGGAAGTTTCAAATTCGCTGCCTCTCGTATATGGAATGATCTTCCTCCACCGTTTCGTGCTATAAAAACGATTAGAACATTTAGTGCTAAATTCAAGCAGTACTTTAGCAGTACTTTAGCAAAAGGAACTTGGAAAATAAGCTTACCAAGGGTTTGCACGCAGTTAGTATTACTGCCATTAATCCATTTTCTTTATTATGAACTTTCTTGCGAACACCACACCACACATAATAACATTCACACCACTCTGTTTTATCCAATACTAGCAAAATACTATTCTATGTATTCTTTTCGCCAAGTTTACACTTATTTATTTACACTATTTCATAACATTTTTCTTTTGACAGCCGACCATAGATTTCTTCCGTATTTAATAAATTACTATTTGGTCCGCGCGCTCTATTGTTTGTCTATGGTTTCGACAAATAATTATTGAGCATCGCGGACGTCGGTCTACCTACATTTAATATGTTTTATATTTGTATAATACTTACACATACTTTGACCCACCTTATTCTGTGTTTATTCCATTATTAGTTAGTGTTATTTATATATTCTATTTTATTGTATTATTTAAGTATTTTCCGTTCCCGTAAGTGTGTCCGTGGCATCAACAGTGGGCCTTTTCAGAATATCAGCGCAGCATTATTTCCTTTTTTGGATATCGCTGCACATGCTGAGATAGAAGCCTTTTTGGTCTCACACGGGGTTTTTATTTTTTCTATTGTTTAATTTTAAGCTTATTTCTCGTGTCTCCTGTGCGGGTCTCATATTTTTTCATTGTTTCTTATGAATTAATGTATGTGTTTAAATGTTGTAAAACGCTTTTTTTAAGAGTATGTGTGGAGTTTCTTGTTTGTTCTTCTTCAAAACAAGCTACTTTTCCGAATGGATGGTAGAATCAATTATTGTAACTTTAAAATTTAAATTCTAAACGTTCAAAAGTACTCAGTGGCCTAATTGAAATAAAGAATTTTGAGTTTGACTTTGTCTGATCTTATACTTGTCGTATCCAGTAGACTCCCGCAGCCCTCACCAGGTCAAAGATGCACTTTGTAGACGGCTTATTATTATTCACTTATAGTACTTATATTTTGTGAATCACACAGCCAAAAGCGGAAAATAAAACAAAATATCATATTTTAAAATCTCTCAAAGATTTTAAGAAAACTACAAGTTTTCCTAGAAATCGTAGCTTGTAGTATTACCACAAAATACAAATCTGAAAAATATTGTGCATCTGAAAAATGAGTTCCAATACAGCTAAGAATCGTGAAAAACTTTCGCACCAACTCTTAGGTGTTGGTATTTGTGCGCGATTGTACGCGGCGCATATTCTGGCGGAGCGTGTAGACGAACGCTTTGTGCGACGGCACAACCTATGTGGCGAACTGTACAGGTGGGTAAAGAAGTTTAACGGGGTAATTAAATAAAATAATATCACGTGGAAATGCTGCCAGTATTTTGGGCATTTTTTTCCGTTGATATCGATGTGAACAATTTTGATGCCCAATAAATTAATTCTTCTGCTCCCCCTTTTTAAACCCGCTTGTAAATAATAATAATTATTAACTAATATTTTCAGTAAATAACTTTTTGGTTATACAATAAAATGAAAACTAAATGACACTTTAACGCGGCAGATTTCTTTACAATTATAAAAAAGGTAATGAAGTTATTTCTGCACGAAGCCACAAAGTTGACAAAACAGCAAATAAATGAACATCGAAAAGGTAAAAGAATAATTCATTAAAGTAAACAAATCATTCGTTCATTGTTATTAACCCGTATTTCCTCCATTGTTGTTTACTCTTCCCTGAACAATTACGTCTGTCCGCCATTTTACCAAAACTCCAAATATTTACCTTTCCTTTTATGCATTACTCGACTGAACGCGGAAGAAAACCGGTTTTCTGTTTCACGGCTAATTTATTTTATGATTCGATTGTAAATTTTCGAAGACAGCTGAAATATTGGATGAAAGGTTGATTTGATATTTCAATTGATGTTTGACGGTGTTTTCGGTGTTTGACTTATTTATTTATTTTCCCCTTTTTGGTTGGGTTGAAAATTTTGTTTTAACAGCAAGAGTTCTTTGACCTGTGAAGGTAGGAAGAGTTTGTAAACTGGTGAGTTATGTGAATATTATAGAGTAAATAATCACTTACAAAAAAATAAATAATGAACTATTGTAATTAATTTGATAAAATCTAAAGTTCATTTAAAGTTTATCCAAATTGTCAACAAAATTATAAGCACATCTGCACACGACGATACGTTTAAAAAGTTGACAAAAGTAAACACTTGTGTCGTCACATGCCCAAGAGTTTGTATGTGAATGGTTATTCGCGTCGCATTGTGAGCCCAAGACTATTTCTACACTCGTCTCCACTCCACAAAAGAATACCGAGGCACACACAAACACTGTGCGAGCTTTCGCTATGAGAGTTCTAAAGTTTGTAGAACACTTTACGTTTTAGTTGGAATACGTTGACAGTCAAACAATTTAGATGCGAAAATGTTGTTTTGAAAACTGCTTTTATTTGATTGATGCTTGTGTGTTTTTTCGTTTATAGTTTTATCGAGACCACGTACGTACCACACCTTAGGTAAGTGCGCGGCGAGACGGGGGGGCAACGCAAGCCACTCCGCGATAATGTAATCGAACCTTTAATAATAAATTTGAAGAACGACTCTGATTTGGGTTCTGATGGAAGATGAAGTTAAAGCAGAATCTATGTATTTAATTTAATAATTATATGTTTTAATTTGTTTAACTTTGGTTTGGTTAGTTTGGTGGATCTTATATGAAACAAAAAATATTGGAATAAAAATTTAAATTTTAATAAAAACGTACCTAGTTACCTATTTCACTTACCATAAATGTTAGTTTAATGTTTCCTATTATTTTTACGAAGCTATATCTGTATAGCTTTACTATATCGTAAGATCTGTCCGACAAAATCGATCTCATGTCTCATGATCTCTCATCAAACTAATCACTAAAGTGCTCTGAGATGACCAGTTAAAACCAGTCTATTTGTGGACGCAATCTGTTGGATTCAACGTGTTGCTTGAAAAAATTAACATGTTACAGTACTAAAAAGGAAAAATGGACTATAAATGGACTGTATGAAGCTCGTGGCTAAATAATAACAGCCGCACTGGTCGATCATCAAGGTTAAGCAACGCTTGACGAGGTCGGACCGTGGATGGGTGACCATTTCAACATACCGAGTTTCGTCCGTGCCTCGGCAAGCAAGGTAAGCTGTTGGTCCCGGCTGTCATTTGAAAATCTTTGACAGTCGTTACGGGTAGTCAGAAGTTTGAGATCTGACACCAGTCTTGCTAAGGGGTATTGTGTTACGCATTTACTGGGTTGTGGAGGTGCGTATCAGCAGTCGCCCCATGTAAAACACTAGTACTCAGCTGAATCCGGTAACACTGGATCCGACCACAATATTGTTGGGAAAAGGCTAGGCAGATTGAAATGGACTGTACGAAAGAAAAATACATGTGGTTTGCGTGGAAGATGATGATCATGAAAATAAATAGATAACATTTATTTCTGCACTCCTCATAATTAGCGAAACAATAGACAGACGTTCGTGACAGTTGAGGGGATTCAAACTATATACAAGTAAGTACAGGGACCACTTTTATTACAAATCGCAACAAAAATTGTCATATAAAAAGATCACACGTACGCAAAAATAATAATTATTGTAATGGTAGTGAGTTTCAAAAGAAATGTGCAATCAAAATTATATTAATATAGTTATGATTACTTTCAGAATGCCCATGAAATACAAATTAATTGCAGCATGTTTAATGATCTTTTTTTTCTTACATAGGTAAAATACAAAAAAGTAGACAAAGAAGCTGGCACAGCTATACCACAACAGCATCTTAAGAGTAGATTCTGTGATGACCAGAAGGAAGCTAGTTCGCGTACGAATTCACACTTTTGCAGCGAAATGGATAATGATTTAGGACGAAACCGAGTGCTCGAAATTTTATAAACAGACCTTTGGGAGTCTGGATATCATGAAAAAACGACTAAACGTATCTGTTCAAAATAAAATTATTTGCATTGTTGAACTAATAATCTATCCCCGTATGGTGGCCGTTTTGCAATTTTCCGTCTTCTTATGGTATTTATTCGCGCCCAAAAATGCGTTAAAATTAGGGTCGAAATGTGGATCTTTCGACGCTCATAACTTTCAACTATATGTCGCATCAAAGCTGGCCTATAGACGCAAACCATCGGGAAGTCAGGATGTATTCCCTTAGGTTAAGACATCGTGTGTGGGCAGGTCGGTGGGTATAATCGTGCAAATGAACACACATAAGTTATTCGATACACTGGGTTTATTCAAATAGACACAAGTTACATTATTGCTTACTAATATTACGGATCGACACTGATTCTACGACGTCTTAGCTCTACGGCTGTCAGTACTCAACTGCTCTATTCCGCACCACGCTAGTGCTTATAAAAGCGCGCCAATGCGTAGTTGCTCTTGATTGCCGCTATGGGTGTGCTTGTGATTTGACTTTACGTCCGTACTATTGACTCAAACCGAAATATATATATATATTTTTTTTTAAGCTCCGTACAGGGCTAGATAATGATGAGACATATTGATATCATTTTTATTTTGAACGTACATCGTCAAACGGTGGAGTAATCCCTAGATTACGTTTGTATAGAAGAATTATCGACTAGTGTAACCTTAAATGTCTACACCAGATAGGTACAATATATGAAATTGTCTGAATTATATTTAACCTCATAAGAATTTATTTTAACTCGGCATAAACCTCAGGCTTTCCGTCGACTTAATATATTTAGCTTGAGAAATGAAACGGAAAATTAGGTACACGTAAAATACACGTTTTTGTACCAAATCAACCGAAATGTTACGTGATACAAAATAAACAGGTAGGTTAAGATTACCTGAGCATATTTTACAAGATTTTATTAACTTGCAATGTGTGTATTTAAGTATGTTCGGGTCAAATCTTGCAATTAAATTTTTGTTAATTTTTTTGCCGTTGAATACAAATGGTGCGGTTTCTGTGCCTAAATTCAAACAATATAGAGCAGTTTATAGGTCACAGATTTTCGGATATTCTAAAATACCGAAGGAAAATGTATGTCATCAGACAAAAGTTCCAAGTTGGAAGACAACGAATAATATTTAAGTTTTTTTTATTTTTTTTTATTATAGGCTCGCGCTTGACCACTATCTCACCTGATGGTAAGCGATGATGTGGTCGACGGTGAAGCACGCTAGCCTAGAAATAACCCGTTCACTCTTGAATTAAAGACCCCTAGATTGTAGCTATCGAGAAACACAGACTCCGGCAGGGAATGCCACTCCTTAGCTGTACGCATAATAAAAGTATTCTCAAAACGTAAGTTTAGTAAAATAAACTTTAAATATTTATTTGGCTTTTAATTGTCGATGTTCCAAACGCAGGATATAAAAATCCATTGGCTACTTTTCATAAATATAGGCACAGTTACGTTTTTGGCAGTTGTCAAAAAGTAATTAACTTGGTGCACAGAATACAAGGCACCTCTTACGAATCTTTCGATTCTTTCGGCACTCTTATCTACTTGTAACAAGAAGGCTCGACTTGTAAATTGAAAGGCACAGCGCGAACGTGTAAGTTAAATTACAATTTTTTTGAAGATTTTCAAAGTGTGTTTCAAAATTCTGCAGATTTATGTAAGTTAGCTTCTCCGGTTCGTCTGTCGTTTATCGTTAAGGCCTACTGATTGGACCCAAAAACAAGCTGACAGCTTCATTTAAATATTTTCGGACGACTACTGTTTTGATTCTTAGTCGATTGACGTTAACCTTGTTATTGTTTATGTAATTATGGTTACCATAAACAACTAAAATAATCACAATAACCTAGAGTAGGTATAGTAATATACGAGTGATTTCAATCTAAACTAATATCACGAAGAAGTGAAATTGTTCGTTAGGAAGTAATCTCTCCGAAAACATTGATCCAAATACGAAAATTCTTTCACTTACCGAAATCTACACAACGCTGCTTTAGGCTATATTTGTGTATCCAAAATTCACGAATCCTGTGGTCTTGGCCTCAGAAGCATAGCTGCGGGCAAAAGCTAGTTCAATACAAATGTTATCAATGACTATTTAGTAGAAATGCGGGCCAGAGATAGCAATACCAATTTCTATAGCACCATCTCTTTTACAACCAGATAAAGGTTTTATTCCATTCAGTTCTAATCCGTCTGTAAAGGTTGAGCACTGTTGTAGCATATAATGTCGTCATACGCTGCTTGTGACAGATGGATTTACTTTACTATTGTGGGCTGTTTTAATGAATACATTCTTTACTATTACAGGAGTCGTTCGGGATGTGGCTAACAAAGGCAATTTGTCTAGCCTTTTCCCTATTATGTTGGGGTCGGCTTCCAAGTCTGCCTAGGCTTTTCCAATATATGTTGGGGTCGGCTTCCAATTCTGCCTAGGCTTTTGCAATATATGTTGGGGTCGGCTTCCAAGTCTGCCTAGGCTTTTCCAATATATGTTGGGTTCGGCTTCCAAGTCTTCCTAGGCTTTTCCAATATATGTTGGGGTCGGCTTCCAATTCTGCCTAAGCTTTTCCAATATATGTTGGGGTCGGCTTCCAAGTCTGCCTAGGCTTTTCCAATATATGTTGGGGTCGGCTTCCAAGTCTACCTAGGTTTTTCCAATATATGTTGGGTCGGATTCCAAGTCTGCCTAGGCTTTTACAATATATGATGGGGTCGGCTTCCAAGTCTGCCTAGGATTTTCCAAAATATGTTGGGGTCGGCTTCCAAGTCTGCCTAGGCTTTTCCAATATATGTTGGGGTCGGCTGCCAAGTCTGCCTAGGCTTTTCCAATATATGTTGGGTCGACTTCCAAGTCTGCCTAGGTTTTTACAATATATGTTGGGATTGGCTTCCAAGTCTGCCTAGGCTTTTACAATATATGATGGGGTCGGCTTCCAAGTCTGCCTAGGCTTTTCCAATATATGTTGCGTCGGCTTCTAAGTCTGCTTAGGCTTTTCCAATATATGTTGGGGTCGGCTTCCAAGTCTGCCTAGGTTTTTCCAATATATGTTGGGTCGACTTCCAAGTCTGCCTAGGTTTTTACAATATATGTTGGGATTGGCTTCCAAGTCTGCCTAGGCTTTTACAATATATGATGGGGTCGGCTTCCAAGTCTGCCTAGGCTTTTCCAATATATGTTGCGTCGGCTTCTAAGTCTGCTTAGGCTTTTCCAATATATGTTGGGGTCGGCTTCCAAGTCTGCCTAGGTTTTTCCAATGTATGTTGGGGTCGGCTTCCAGTTTAACCGCATGCAACTGAGTACCATTATTTTAAAACTTTTAGTCAAGGTTTTGATTAAACGCTATTAAAGGTTCTTAGATGTTCACGTATCATCACTCTAATTTACCATGAGAATCTGCACAGTTGACCTTATGGACTGGTTTAAGAATTAAGTGTAAACCCAACTTAATTCTCAAAGTTCGAGTTCTCAGGCTGAAGTATAATTTGACAATACTCAACTTCAAATTTTTTATTTAAAAATCTGACGTACCTATGTGTTTAGCCAGTTCTTTAGTTGATATACTAAATTTAAAAACTAGAAGCATGACTACATTTTGCAAACAATCATGGCCCGTAAGCTCGTGATTGAAAAAGTTCTACACACACTGCTTTTACACAAGACAAAACTGGTATTTCTATCCTAGCAATCCACAATATTCCTGTACGGTGTGTAATAAAAACGAAATAAAACTCACAGGCTTACCAACCTACTAAACAACTCATATGAATTTAAATAATTCAAATATGTACTTATCGCGGTTCTAATTTATGCTGGTAACACGAGTACCTGTCACCGCTTTCAGGACGGAACATACGTCACATTTTTTTATTTTATGAATATGTAAACTTCTTCGGGACATTCTCATTTGCCGTTAGCTGTTGAAAATATTTTTAGACATTCGTTATTGTTGTTTATGCAAAGCTTAGGTAATAATTTTAGCAAGTTTAGTAAGGTGTTAAAAGTATGAAACTAGGTGTGAAAGGCTTTTCATTAAGTCCTAAAACCTTAGTTTTATATAATGTACTGTAATAATCCATAATAACAATGGTAGAACCATATTCTGAAATAAATGTGCAAAGGCAATTTATTTATAATTACACATTTTGTAAGTATTACAATTTTTTTTTTTTTTTAAACTTTGCCCACACTAGGAATTTCATCCTGTATCGTGGGTGCGTTTACAAACATATAAACTCAACAAACACAACACCCAGAGCCGGAACAACTATCTGTAGATCATACAAATATTTGTTCCGTGCGGGAATCGAACCCGCGATACGCAGCGCATCAGTCAATCGCTCAACCACTGCCCCAACCGTGCGCCCAAATTGCCCAATTAGCATCACGGAGTTTGATTTTAAGTTGCTTAAAATTACAACACATTTATAATAAAACCCATTATTGTTTTCTTTTCAAGAGTAACAAACACATGCCGAAAAATCTCATGCCACAAAAAAAGAAATACCTTAATTACTTATCAAAATAAAGGTATTGAAACATAAGCTTTTCCTTGATATTTTCTTATTGATCATTTTACCCTCTGAAAGGATCCTAAAGAATTCACTCATAATAACTACATACATTCGGAACTAAATCTCTGTGTACAAGTCTCATTACTCATAGCGTTGTATCTAAATGAAGAAAGTTACGTCATTAGGTCATCCGTCTCTGTGGATGATAGCAGCGTCCTATCCTGCTCAACGCCCCTAATTATCATGTAAGATAATAATTACGTTCATGTACAGGATCGGTAATTTTGATGGTTTTTAGGGTTCCGTACCCAAAGGGTAAAAACGGGACCCTATTACTAAGACTCTGCGGTCCGTCTGTCTGTCTGTCTGTCCGTCTGTCACCAGGCTGTATCTCATGAACCGTGATAGCTAGACAATTGAAATTTTCACTGATGATGTATTTCTGTTGCCGCTATAACAACAAATACTAAGAACAGAATAAAAAAAAGTTAACTAAATAATCAAAAAGCCCGACTGCTTACAAAAAGCGAACTAATAAGACGTAAACAAGAAGAAAATCAGACAGTCGGAGGATACATGTTCGCGAGTTGGCTGACCAAAACCAGATGTATCCTCCGACTGCACAGCATGATTTTCTTCTTGTTTACGTCTTTTCAGTTCGCTTTTTGTAAGCAGTCGGGCTTTTTGACATTTTAGTTAACTTTTTTTATTTATAACTTTTTAGTCATTTAGTCAGTTTTTATAGGTTTATATATTTTTGAAATCACCTCTTAAAACCCTTTATTTTGATACCCCACACGATGGGTTTCAATGAAAAAAATAATTTGGTGCCCACAAAAAAAAAGTTAGCTCGCCCCCACGAGACATAACAAACAGAACTGGCAAAATATGAGTGTATAGATGTTCCTCTGCTGCCCTTCGAGGAATACAGGCGTGATGTAATGTTAATTTGTATTTCCGTAAGATGATGAACTAACAAAGTCACCACGTTTAAATAAGGGCTACCGCGTTTGAATTTGCCGATAGAGGCGCTAGTGTAGAGTGAGGTCTTCTAAATGTCAAATTTCATAGTTTTCTGGCTTACAGCACGAGTATAATAACTACTTACTTTATTAATGTTGTAAATATTTTCCATATAATATGGCAGATTAAGGTACGGGTTTCACCAACCACTGCTTTAATAGAGTTTTATGTTTTGGAAACTGTTATCCTTCTTTTTTTTCGAAAAAACTGGACTGCGCAAAACTGCAGCATACTCGATTTTATATTTAATCGCACTGCTACGGCATTAGAAATGATTTTAATTCAAACTTTGCTTCCGTGCATGTAATTAAAACTTTTAACAGCTATATTTAAGACATTAATCGCCAGTGGCGCCAACTGGTGAGCACAAAAACGGAAGCCCTAATTGTAACAGTATTTGGTAGATACCTTCCATAAAAAATACAACTTTATATCCGACGAGATGGCAGGACGAGATCGTCCAGCTTGGCCCGGAACTGCAGTACACAGGAAAAAGAAGTAGAAAGAGGGAAGCGGGTCCCCTTCTCACTTTTGCCACTATGGAACACCACAGGTTTATATTAATACCTATTATCCAAAATAAATAATTAATAATGTTTATTATTTCCAGATGTAAACTGTGGAAAAACGCACATCCTGCCCCTCCACACATCATCACTCCGGCAGAGCACATGCCTCTTGTACACGAACTGCAGTGGCCAATCTGGAAATTTCTAAACCGATTGCGGGTCCAGGTTGGTCACTGTAGAAAAAATCTGGCCAAATTGAGTCTTATAGACCCATCTCAAACACAGTGCCAGTGTGGGGCCCCGTTGTAGGACATGCACCACCTCCTTGTCTGCCCTTCGTGCCTCACCGCCTGCACCTTTCAGGATCTGAACGTGGTAAATGACAGAGCTATCCAGGTGGCTACATACTTGTCAGACAAAATTTGAGAATGGGTGATTCAAAATTTGAGCTCATTGATACGATAAGAAGAAGAAGAATTTTCAGAAGGTGCAGGAATCACATGCGGTTATTTAGTTAAGTAACTTTATTTTTAGCCCCTAAACTATCAATTTTTCTCAGACACATTCCACCTTTTTTCCAAACCGACACCTTTCTCCTTGGGCCACATCCCTACGCAAAATCGAGTCAGTTCTATATAATTTGATTGTGCCCGGATCGGACGTGAGTTGATTCCTCAAGGTGGCAAACGACCTGCCCTTTTAGTCCGCAAAGCCTCTGTGCCGCGAGCCTTGCAAATTGGAAGCGCACTTCCCAACCAAGAAAGCTAGTGAGGTTCTTTAGATTTTTCGTGTGTTCAGATAATTGGGAGTGTTCTGTAATGTCTTTGGTTAAAATTTGATCAGTTTGCAGGGGACAAGTGAGTCGATTTTACGTTTAGAGGATTACTATTCTAGTTACACAGTCATGACTAGAGACCGGATTATATGCAACATAAAATGCTTGAAATATGCATGCAAATATGCATGAAAAAAGGGCAAAATATGCATGAATATTTGTAAAATATGCGACATTAAAGTTTAAGAAAACTATAAAAAGGAAAAATGTGGTAGGTTTTCATTATTTAATTTCTAAATCAGCATACAATTGGTGAATTATTCAATCATAAATTGTCAATACCAAAATGTAACAACTTTGTAGACGATAACAATGCACTAAAACGAAAAATTATTTAACATTTTTGTAAACGTAAACAATCAGGTAGGTAGGTGTTCTAAATGTATAGTCTTCAATCAATCAAAATATTTTTATAAGTGAAAATTGTTAGTGTAACCTACCGAAAAGTGTAAAAAACATAGCGAAAATATGCATCATCACTAGACATTAGATATAATATGCAATTTCCGCTGTGAATGGGGTAAAAATGCAATTTCATATGCAAATATGCAAATGCATATAAACCGGTCTCTAGTCATGGCATATAGCAGCTTAGCTAACACTGTTGTACAATGGTAAAATTTACTTCGACGGTGCAAAAACACCCGGTTTCTGACACGAACATTATTGACGTGTAAAAACTGAAAATTATTGAATCAACCAATCAAATCAGTTAGCATCATGTTTGACAATTTATTAGCTTGCTATTACACAATACCAGGTTGTTACAGCTTCACTGCAGGGCAAAGATCTCGTCTTCTACTTTAAGCCTAATAATACATTTCCGCCAATAAAACGAAAATTTAATTGAATAAGTTACAGCCTACTTGGCACACTCATAAAAGAGGATAAAACAAAACGTTTTTATTTCATACTCCACATAAAAAAGTTGAGCAAATACAAATCCAAGATGGCGCGATTTCGGCAGTCACGTACATATCTTATTTTACGTCAGTCTGCTTTATCTTCTCACGTTGGATTGCTTGAATAAGGCCCAAATGATCGAAATACATGTTTCGCAAGGTGCTGAATATAATATAGCTGTATTATACTTTTATTCTTTATGGTTATTGGGCCATCCAATATTCAGACGTCGTTTTAGCTACGTGTATTAAGGCTTTAATGTATTTCCAGAATAAACATACTTACTTAAGCTTGCACCTATTTACCGTGAGTGTAGGCAGAAATTAGAGAAGATGATCCTTAAAAGTAGAGCGGTGGTGGCCCAGTGGTAACGGCCGCGACTTACAAGTTGCATGTCGTCATTTCAAACCCGGGTAGGCGCTTTACTTTGTGTGAATTATTTTATCATCACTGCTCTCAAAACGGTGAAGGAAAACCGGCATGTCCAAAACCAAAAATTCGAAGACATGACATCCACTAACACGCACTGTGCCCGCGAGGCGAATATCGGTCCATTCCCTCTCACAGAGAGGAGGCATGTGTCCCAGCAGTGGGAGCATTAAAAGGCTGATAATGATGATGATGATCGAGGTGTTCCGGCAGAGAACAAAAGTTGTCGACATAGATCAGAGAATAAGCAAGCTGAAGTGGCAATGGGCCAGCTATATAAGCCGTAGAACCGATGACCGTTGGGGTAGACGGATTCTTGAGTGGAGACCGTGAGCTGGTAAAGGTAAGGTAGGACGCCCTTTCGCTAAGTTGAGCGACGATCTTCGCAGGGTGGCTGGTAGTAGCTGGATGATAGTTGCAAAAATAGAAGCAAATGGCGTGCAATTGGAGAGGCCTATGTCCAGCAGTGAACTGCTATAGGCTGATGATTGTGATCCTTAAAAACTTCTTTAGCTCCGTTTTGAATGCCATTACTATTAAGGTCAGTATTTTCGTACCTATAGGGCGTCAAAATATTCGGCGTTACCTTGCTTGCTTGGTTTGCTGCCTAGTTTAATACTTATGGCAATTAATCTCAGAACTGCTTATTGCAGCTATAAAATAGATGGCAAAAACTTTTGTCTCATCGCTAGGCGCTTTGATGGCCATTTCCAATTACGATACAATATAAGGGCACGTGATTTGGTTGAATGAAAATGTCGTTAGGAAAGATCATAAGTTTCATAATTATGAATGTGGATGGCTATAAGAAAGAAACAATATGGAAAAAGAAAATATGCTGTGACAGCGCCAAGTCAGAGAGCAGTGGTGGCCTCGTGGTAACGGCCGCGACTTACAAGTTGTAGGTCGTGGGTTCGAACCCCGTTGGCAGTTTACTTTGTGTAAATTATTTCATCACCATTGTTCTCAAAACGGTGAAGGAAAATATCGTAAGGAAACCAGTATATCCTAGAACCAAAAATTCAAAGACATGTGACAACCACCAACCCGCACTGGGCCTGCGTGGTGGGTTACAGCCCATTCCCTCTCACGGAGACCTGTGCCTCAGCGGTGGGAACATTAAAAGGCTGATGATGATGATGACCCCAAGTTAATTGGGATATGGACAAGAAAATGGTAATGACTACTAACGTGATAATCGCTCAGCCTTTAAAATCAATTGAGTTGAATCAATTTATTATACCAGGATTCACATCTCATGCCTATTAACATTTGGAGAGAGCACAAATTCTATCCTGTGACCGCATATATTTACAAAGCCTCGAATACAAAATCGGCGTAGAAGTCTGCGATCGTTTCATATATATTTCGAGTATATGCACAGTTGCAAATCACAAACGGAGCGTGGGGAATTGATATGAAGGATATGGAAATGTGCAAACAGCATAATATTGCGACGGAAAAACGTTTCAGAGCACGTTGGCGGGGATTCTGTTTCCTATAGAATCTACACGAAACAGAATCTCCTATACAATAGACTATAATATTATAGGATATTTTTACTTTCTTTTTTATAAATGTAGTGAGGGAAAGAGGTGGTAATTAACCATTTAAAATAGAAAAATGAAATTTTAGAATGCTCTGACTACATGTCCCTACATGTCCCTGATTAGTTAACATGTCTTTCAAATATTCCAAGGTGTCACATTACTACTGAGCCATCAACTCAATGACTGAGTGGATAACATTCTGACTTACAACTTTTTCTGTTTTTAATAGTAATTGTAACTGTCTAAGCAATCTGTCTGAATCATGAAGCCTATAACATATTCCTATTTCATATTCCTAGTTCGGCGGGCTGTGCTGGCGCTGCTGCTGCGGCTGCTGAGGCCCTCAAGCGGCGCAAATACTGTAACCTAATTGGTAATTACAGTTTTGAGCCGTTTGGGGTCGAAACGCTTGGGTCATGGGGCCCAAGTGCACGTCTCCTTTTTAAGGAGATCTCTCGCCGACTGATCGACACCGTGCGTGACCAGAGGGCTGGCTCTTTCTTTGCGCAAAGAATCAGCATTGCCATTCAACGTGGCAATGCCGCCAGTCTTCTGGGCACGTTCTCGGATGACAGCGATGTGGATGAGTACTTCGACGCCTAAGTGTACCTTTCTTTTGTATATAGTGTAAGTAGTTAGTTTAATTTTAAGTTTGTAAAGTTTACTTTTGTTTAGTTTTTAAGTATGTACATATTCTTATCCTTTTTTCTTTTAATTAAACTTCCTGAAGCCTTAGTTTGCAAAGTAGATATTGAGCTAACGCATGCGCGTAAAAATCTATGCACGGTCAATTAAATAGCTCTCATCAAAAGCACATAAAAAATATAAACTATAGTACACACTTGTAGCCACTCTTTAATACACAACGTTCATCAATAAAGTCCTAATCACTTTCCCTAGTGGATTCTTATCTATACTTATATAATATTATAAAGCTGAAGAGTTTTTTTGTTTGTTTGAACGCGCTAATCTTAGGAACTACTCTGGTTGGAATTGAAAAATATTTTTTGTGTTGGATAGCCCATTTATCGAGGAAGGCTATATAACATCACGCTACGACCAATAGAAGCGGCGCATAAATGAAAAATGTTGCAAAAATCGGGAATAAATATTCCTTTCTGAGAGCTTCCGTTGCGTGCGCTGCGAAAGCGGTTAAAGTTACGCAACATTCATGTGGGTAAGGTAGGTAGGTAGCCAGTTGACGTGAGCGAAGCCGCGTGGGACAGCTAGTTTTATTATAAGCAGATTCCGCCGCAATTTTCTACCGAGGCGATGCAGGTGCTCTGTCAAGTTAAGCCTTTCATTTTAATCTTGTCTTGGCTATCGTCAGATGGTGTCTCTTTGTGATGAGGTTAAGTACCTCGTACCTTTGAGATTTAGTGACGACCCCTAATTGGACAGTTGGGATTATTATTGGTCTTGATTTAGTTTTAGAGTGATTGATAGTTTTGTAGTTGATTATGGTTAGGCAGGTATGGCAGTGGGAAAGGTACAGGATGGTGTATATCTAAGAACATGGCAAAACAAAAAAAATAACTACTTATTTGTCAATAATTTCATAATATCTAATCATTGAGAGGAGAGAGGAGAGTAGGCCTGTGTCCCAGCAGTGGGAACATTAATAGGCTGATGATGTGATGTGATCTAATCATGGTACTACCTACTTCGTTTGTAATAACAATATTTAAATGTTTGCCCTATGGGGCAGTTCACACCGTGATGTGATGCGCTGGACCGTACATATCTTTGAATCAGCCAAAACACACACCCACACGGTGCTCACAAAAAACTATGAAGGAATGGCCATTCGTAGCTGGAAGAATGGTGTCTTGCTCTGAACATCTGAAGTTTGAATAAAGGTTATGAAGCCTACTTCAGTTACATAATTTAGAGATTATTATATTAAAGCCGATCTGTCAGAACACTTAGAAATTTGACAGCCAAAACCTTCGTTGGGGACTGTATTATATTTATCTAAATACAGCAATACCTATTCGATAAAGCAAGATAAGATATTTTTTCTAATCTAAGCAGATAGCAATGTTTTTGGAAATATCCGTCCCTACGTAACGAGAACTGATAATAGACAAGATATAATCATCACTAGTTTTGACAATATCTGTTTTGCTATAATCAAACTGTCATTATCACCATTGATAAATGCGTCATATGTGAAGTTCATGTCGCAGTAAATAGTGTAAGTATATGTACCATTTGTTTAATTGCCTTGACTTGGATGCCTGGGACTATTACTGACATAACTACTTAATTTTTTTCGAATTCGAGTAGTCTTGGTCAATTCGCTGGAAGCAAGAAGAATGTGAAGACGAGTGACGCATCGGATTTTTGTATATAGTCCAAGGAAGGAAATAATTATTATGAATGTGTTCCGCAATATACGCATTTATTACGTAACAAATAAGGTGTAAATTTATCCATGGGTACGCACTTTTTGCAAAAAATTATGGCAGGTCATTTATCAGATAACCAAAATAGAGTAATTACAAATGACCTAGGGAAGCGGTCAAGGTGGCGGGGCCATTGACCTTGACCCGTCACAGTGGTACCAAGGGTGCCATACACGGGGTCGTCTGGCACCCATGTGCTGATTTGGTCTCTGGGGTGGTCACGGCGTGCAGTGTGTTCTTGTGCGCCGGTGATGGGGGGTACTCCCCCGAGGAGGGTCTGGTGACGGACAGCCGTGGCGGGTTCGCGGTGAGTGCTAACGCGTGCCCGTGTTCCCGCCATAAGCGGCACTGGAGGACACCGTGGAGTTTTAGTGGGTTAGAGTCCCACATAACTGCACTATCTTCCCTTGGTAGTGCAGTATGCATGAACATTTCTCCACGCAACAAAAAAAAAGGGAAGCGGTCAAGAGGTCAAGAGGCTTGCTACTATTGTAAAAATAAAACAAAATTAGCGTTCATCTTCGTAAGTAACCAACCATGTATAATTCACAACAGTACATTATTTAAATAATAATAATAATTTATTTATTTATCCAAATTGCTCTGTTTAGAGCGACAATCTTTGCCAAAACTACGTTCATCTACTTAAAAAGATTTGTTTATCTGTTCATACTATTCGGCGTTTAGCGGCAACATGTCCTTTTATTCTAGTAAAAAATATTTCAGATAAACCTATGTTAACAGTGATAAAACGCTAACGTTAGTGTTCAACTGGTTTCATAATCTAGAAATTGTTATTCAAATAAGTAACAGTTACCTTCAATTGTTTTACAGAGACACACGCAATGAGGTAAGTTTTTAATCGCTCTATTTTTACATTAGCACTGTTCGTAATATTTTTAAGTCTACCATACATGGTATGGTATGTCTAGTCCATACATGGTCAGATGTTGCTTCTGATCCATCTGATCTGACTAAAATCTTGATTATATGGCTGGTGATGCCTCAACAGCCCTTTGTTCTACGACATACAGAACTATTACTATCAGTAAAGAAAATGGTTGAAAACAAACAGTCGAATCGTGTCTGTTCAGATTGATCTATCAATATATTATATTGTTTGTCTTAATTACAGACGTTTATATCGACTCCAAGCTATGGCCCTTGAATGAAACTGAAAGAATCATAAATCCAGTATTTATTTTTCTACGGGTTTAGCTACCAGAACAAAATCTTTCAAATTGTGAACACAATTTAATAATTTCCTTGAATGCAATGTACATAACCAATGTACACTTTTCTGCATATAAATTCAATTGTTTGAATAATAATCAACAGAGCAATAAACCTAGTTATTTAACTTATCTAATCAACTACTATCTGCACCTAATCACTATTTAAATTTTAAACAATCGTTCCTTTGATAAAACTAATTCGCGACTACTTAACCTACCAATTGAATTTTAACACTCTTCGTTAACGAAGTGTTTCGGTGTTCAACAGATTTTTGTGCCAGATTATAACTGCACTTGCTGCAGTGTCACTGGTTGCTGGTACGTCTTGTAAAGAAGATAGTACGAAAGCAGAAATGAGGAAGTTACCGGAGGGACTGAAGTTGGGCGTCGCAACCGCTGCATTTCAAATTGAAGGCGGTTGGAATGCGTCAGGTAGGTAGTAAAGTTTTCAATCATAAGTCTGGCAATTAATTTTCTTCTCGGTATGTAACAGACGGAGTTTTGGATGCTATTTTGTGCGCGAGTTTTTCGCATATTTTGTTTAATGATTCTCTGTACGTTAGTAGAGTTGCGGATACCAGCCCGTTATTATTGTTCTACTTTATTACTTTTAGGACGCTTACAATCTAATTACAAATAACAATAGGTAACTATAACATATTATCAAGTTTCTAATAACAAGCCTCCACAGATATATAACATATCGATTAATTCAAACCGAACAGTTATAGTTGTAAGTAGTAAGTAGGTTAGTCATATTTATTTTATTAATTTATGTTGCTACATACTAGGAGAGATCAAAAAGTAGTGAGAACGACATACTCCTTGGTAAGAAAAAAAAATACTGGCAGGCATAACTCAGATACATATTTGTAATATTAATAAAGAAATAAATCTTCGATTCTCTTTTGTTTTTTTCTGAATGTAGTCATTTGTTTGCTTCGTGTCGGAACGTGTTCTCGAAAATGGAGAAAAACGAAGTGCGAGCTGTTATTAAATCATCATCTTCCTGCCCTTGTCCCATGTTACTTGGGGTCGGCGCAACACGTTTTCTTCATCCATACCGTCCTGTCCCCCGTCACGCTATCACTGACTCCCTTTTCTTTCATATGACTCCTCACACAGTCCATTCATCTTTTCTTTGGCCGTCCCCTCCCTCTCCATCCATCCACATTTATATTCATAACTCTTCTAGTAACATGCGTTTCATCCCTCCTCATCAGATGACCATACCAGGATAAACGGTTTCCTTTCAACTTTTCTGTCACTGGCGCCACTTTCAAACTTCCTCTAATATACTCATTTCTCACTTTATCCATTCTCGTCACTCCGCACATCCATCTCAACATTCTCATCTCTGCTACATGCAATCTCTTTTCATCCATCTTTTTCACAGCCCAACATTCTGATCCATACAGTACGACAGGTCTTATCACGGACTTGTAAATTTTACCCTTTAACTTGAGGGGCATCCGTGGTTCGCAAGTTGTGCCAGTGACCTGTCGCCTCTGTTTAAAAAAGTTAACGACGCAAGAGATTCATTGCTATTTGGAGGCAACATTAGGAGAGTCTGCTCCGCCGTATTCCACTGTCGCAAGGTGGGCTTCTCAATTTCGAGTAGGGAGAACGAACATCGTTGCGGCCGTCCATCAACGTCAGTCACCCAAGAAAATGTTGCAAAAGTCGAGAAAATTGTATTGAGCGATCGAAGAGTTACCACCCGATACTTAATTCAAGAAACGGGCATTTCATATGGAAGTATTCAATTCATATTGAAACAATCTTTAAATATGAGAAAAGTCTCCGCAAGATGGGTGCCGAGAATGTTAACCGACAGTCAGAAACAAAATCGACTTGACATTTCGAAGATATTGTTGGACAAGTTTCAAGAAGATTCTGAAAACTTTTTGTCTCGTTTCGTAACAATGGATGAAACATGGGTCCATCATTTTGATCCCGAGACAAAACAGCAATTTTCGCAATGGAAACGGCCATCATCACCGACCCCGAAGAAGTTTCGTGTCGTGGCATCGGCTGGCAAGGTTATTGCCTGAATATTTTGGGACTCAGAAGGGATATTGTTGACTGATCATCTGGAGCGTGGAACCATTATTACAGGCCAATATTATGCAGCTTTAATTCCCAAGTTGAGGAATGCCATCAAAGAGAAAAGGAGAGGGAAACTTCGAAGGGGCGTGCTGTTTCATCACGACAACGCACCCGCCCACAGGTCGGCAGTTGCGATGGCTGCCATTCAGCAAGCTGACTTCGAATTGGTTGACCACCCTCCCAGATTCACCAGATCTGGCGGCTAGCGATTTTTATCTGATCCCTAAATTTAAAAAATACTTAAGGGGAAACAGGTACGAAGACGATAACGAGGTGATGGATGCCGTGGAGAGCTTTTTGCAGGACCAAGACAAAACTTTTTTTGTGAAAGGGATCGAAGCCTTGGAAAAGCGCTGGACTCGGTGTGTAGAGAGACTCGGAAACTATGCAGAAAAATAAATTATTAAGTTATCATTAGTCATTATATTCTATCTCATTCTCACTACTTTTTGATCTCTCCTCGTATTAGTTAAAGAACCACTAGCCGGCGCATTATTCACAAAAAAATATTTGGCTAAGAGCGTCCTTACTGTGCTTATCTTAGTGTAAAATAAGTCAACATCATGTTCAGAAGATACATCATTGAATCTTCGAGCGCTTCTTATAAGAAAAGCATAACGCCTATAATTAGTAGTGGTAGTAAGCACAGCTAGAAGCGGCCTTTTACGTAATCCAATAGAGTTAATACGAAATGCTTACTTTGCTAGTAGTTTAGGGAAGTCAATCGAGCCATTCGCTAAATTAATAAAAAAATATTATACTTAATAATTATACTTACAGATACGTTTTTACTTCCAGATAAATCTCCAAGCATCTGGGACACATACAGTCATACGCCAGGACTAATCAAAGACGGCACAGATGGAAATGACACTTGCAAATCCTACGAGTATTACCAACGAGACATTAAGATGCTCAAGTTCCTAGGTGTCGACTTCTACAGATTCTCGATTTCATGGCCAAGAGTTCTGCCAAGTGGATTTGCAAATAAAATCAGCAAAGATGGTATTGGATATTACAGTACGTTGGTTGATGAATTGTTGGCCAACGGTATCGAGCCAGTCGTCACCATATACCATTGGGACTTGCCACAAAGTTTGCAAGATTTGGGTGGTTGGGCCAACCCTCTTATTGTTGATTGGTTTGAGGACTACGTGCGGGTGTTGTACGACGCGTTGGGCGATCGAGTCAAAACATGGATAACAATGAATGAACCGAAGCAGATTCTGATATTTGGTTACGGACAGAACAGATTTGCTCCTAATCTTGTTTCTGCTGGAATTGGGGACTATATTGCTGCGAAGAATTTATTGTTGGCACATGCGAAGGCCTGGCATCTGTACGACAAAGAATACAGAGAAAAGCAGAAAGGTAAGCTTCTTTTATTTTATATTCGTTTTTTATTTATTTAGGGCAAAACAATCAGAGACAAATAATGCTTTGTAGAATGAATTTCTAATAAAATATGACCTAATTTGTAATGGTAACCAACAACATTTTCCACGGAATATACATAAAAAATCTTTGAAGGCGATTTAAACTAAAACCGTCACATCTGTCACAAAATCATCTGTAACATCTGTCTAATTAGCAGACAAAATAGTAAAACAATTAGACATAAGCCTAATAAGGCGTCGCGACAGTTGAGGAAACCAACATTAGAAATTATGAAAAAAATCTTTATAATCAAACCTTTAAAAAATATATGTCCCTTGTCGATAAAAAGAGATCTGTACTTCAGTTTAACCAATATACATCAATCGGTAATTGTGGTTTATTTTCTGTTTTTAGGCTGCATTGGTATAACAATAGCGACAGATTTCCGTGAAGGATCTTCGGATGCCCCCGCAGACGTTGAAGCAGGCAAGGTGGCACTAGACTTTGAAGTTGGCTTCTACAGTCACCCAATATTTTCGTCCACTGGAGGATTCCCTGAGAGAATGGTGAAACGTGTCGCTGAAAGGAGTGCTGAACAGGGCTTCCCCAGAAGTAGGCTGCCAGAGTTATCGCAGGAAGAAATTGCGTTCATAAAGGGTAGGTTGCATTTGGCTTTAGTAAAAGGTGGAATGTGCCGTATTCTAATAGCAACTAGAATGCAGTTGACTATGACAAAAGAGACATAATATTTTTCGATCAATATCAATCTCAGTCTAGTTGCACTTTATGTCAAGGCATCTTAGAAGAACTTTTCGGAGAGTGATAAAGTGCATTCGGAATTTATTTAGTCTGTATCTTTGCTACATTTTGCACCTGTTCGTAAATCGCATTCAACTTTTCCACTCACTCCCACTTGACCATTTTTTGTGGTTAGGCATACAGTCACGTTATGTTTTTTAGTAACTAAATTTTGATTTAGGGTTTAATTAATTTTTTTTTTAATTTTAACGGATTTCCCACAAAGTAGGAGGGTCTGTATTTATTTTTTATTATTCTATGAAAAATACTTTAATTCACTGTCACATTAACATATTATATAATAAGTCTTACGCAGGGGTCTTCTTTTCAGTACATCAAATACCCATGCTAGGATTGATTTGAAATTTCATAAAAGCAATGTATTTGGTTTTGGAGGTGTTACTGTTAATAGCTGGGAGTTCAACCAATTGGCAATCCTGGCAAGGCTCTTTTCAGCGGACTTATACACAGTTATACCATGTATCTTCAGTAAAAACAATGTCTGTATCATCAGCGTAGGAGAATACCCGACCATTCTCAATTATCATGTCGCAAAATCTATTTATATATTATGTATTTTCGAAATACTGTTGGGCCCAAAACACTGCCCTGTGGGACACCAAAACTCATATTTGCCTCCTCACTCGTTATTTTCCTATCTTTAAGATAATCTGTATGCAAAGACAAGGAGATTCCCCTAATGCCTCTAGACTACGCACAAGGATGGAGACTGATACAGTATCGAAAGCTTTTTTTAAATCAAGATAAATAGTTAGATACTTTTTCCGTATCCACTTGGTAAACAATATGAGAGGTTAATGCTAGAACTGCATCTTCGGTCGAGAACTGGATATAACTGTATATATACTGTGTTTGTTAGGTACTTTATTAGTCGATTTTGTATTAAAATTCTAAAATTTTTGAAATTGTAGGCAGTACAGATAGTGGCCGGTAATAATTTACGACGTCTCTGTCACAGGTGTAATAATAGCTTGTTTCAAGGCGAGTAGAAACACAAGCACAGATTTGCTTTTAAAAATTGTTTAGGTTTATTGTTTCATCCTGCCACAACCCATATATCATAGAAGTCTTGCAGTAAGTCGTCTTTACTATGTGTAGATGTTCTCAATTCAATTTTAAAAGAGAAGGGCAAGACTCCATAGTAACCTGGGCCCAGGTGTTAACTCAATCAAACTAGCCTTATTTGTAAGAGGATATAATAACAAGGCCTCGCTGAAAATTTGGTGAATTTTGGCTATCCAGGAATCAAGTTATATGAAGTGTAGTAAAAGTGAGGTTACAATATAACATTGTAATTTTTTGATATTATTTGGAAAATTTTTTTTAATAAGAAAAAGAAATGATAGAAGAAGAAAACATAAAGGAACTCAATCCGCTATGAATCGTTTCCACGAAACGATTGATAACCACTTGTCACTCGATTTTCATACATTAGACAGATTTTACCGATTTGTTCTTTATAGATTACTTAGAATTCCGGCATGTATTTAATCGATTATTTAGTTTCATAACATAATTTAACTTTTCTCACTTCCTAGATAGAAAAATGCTACTGTATTTTGTGATTTACTTTAGAAAAATATAACGGATTTTTCAATACACATTTCAACTAGTTAACTGCTGGGCCCAGGATTATCCGTCTCCTTTACCTTACTATATTTCAGGTACAAGTGACTTCTACGGGTGTAACCACTATTCTACCAAGTTCTACAATCCGGAAAAATACACGAAGGGAGTATTCGCAGTGCCTTCGTATGAAGATGATATCGGGGCCGTGGCTGACTACGGCGATTATGATCCGGCTCCTCTGATACATACTACTGTAAGTTTCAGATCAATATTGGCTTAGTTCTTTTTAACTTGACAATTTACTCAAAATTAAAAAAAAAATCCATAGCCTACTGACTAAACTGCTCGATTCCTATGAAGAAGAGCCGGTAAAAAGCACTGTTTTTATGAATGAACTAATGAAGATTTGATTTTTTAAAACATTGCTCCTGTATTATAAACTCATATACATAGATGCGTTTATAAACATATAAACTCACAAACACATACAGCCAGACCCGGAACAACTATCTATAGGCCATACTAATATTTGTTCCATATGGGAATCTAAGCGATACGCAGTGCAGTAGCGCCAGTAGCCAATCGCTCAGCCATTGCGCCAACTGTGTGGCTACTGGCGGCTATTTGGGACTTTCCACAATACCAATAAAAATTAACCAAGCTTTTTAAAACCTTTCAGAAAATCCCCAACGGCATCAGAAAAGCTTTAAACTGGGTGAAAGACACATACAACAACCCTCGAGTCATGATCACTGAGAATGGATACGGTACTTATGGTGGAGAAAATGACGTCGACAGGATCGATTACTACAAAGCTTACATCGACGCCATCTTGGACGCCATTGAAGTGGACGGCTGTAATGTCGAAACGTACACTGCGTGGAGTCTCATGGATAACTTTGAATGGGATACTGGACTAGAGTAAGTTGTCATAGTAGTATCAGGTTACATTGGATACTCATTAGAGTATCCAATGTAACCAAAGCGGAACAAAGTACTTGTAGAATGGATTGCCATTATTGAATATCGGGCAAATTCGCTACACGGGAGGGCATTTTCTTTTTTGTTTAAGGAGACCTTCAAAAGGCGCCTGGACTTTTGGGGAAAAGATCAGGGAGTGTGGGATTTTAACCTCACTAAAACCACCCCGGTGATCACAATCAGCACGTAGAAGAGGCCCCGCCTGGTAGGGCACATCCCTGGGGTAACTGAAGAAGAGTCCCCAGGCCTACTCTTAACTTTTTACATCGTAATAAGTAAGAATTAGCAAACAGTGAGACATGATTCGCTCTACGATCCCTATTTTGAAACATCTGGACCGAATGCTAGGTAATATCTGAATTCTCCACATTAGTATACTCGTATAATATTTATTTATTTACTTTCAGATCAAAGTTCGGTCTTTTCGAAGTAGACTTTGAAGATGAGAAGAGGACTCGTAAAGCAAGACTGTCAGCTCTATGGTACAAAAATCTGATAGCCAGCAGAACTTTAGACCCTGCCGACGAAACAAAATTTGAAGAAATAGATTTTTAGTATAATTATGAAATAAAAGGACTGACCATATACTACGAACTTATATAATTTTAATAAATAGGAGATAATAAACTAAAACTAACTAACTATACGTGTTTGGTTGATTACTATGGTAAATAAGCCATCTTTTCTATCCAATAGGTAACCGACAGGACCAATCAAAGGCAAAGGTACCCCACGTTGTCATATTTTGACTGGTTGTCATAATTTCGTAGAGAAACATCTAACATTTCTTCTTTTTCGTGTGTGGATGTGGCCACCTCTGGTGACAGTGTTAATTTAGCCGACAACATAAACAATAATTACTAACTAACATTTGGAACATAGGGGCTGAACACTGAACATTTGATAGACAGTGTCGACATTTCACAAAGTGGTAAGCAATCTAAACGGAAATGAACAGTACTTGAAAAGTTATATTCACCCACACTTACATTTTCTTAACATCTTTATTCTACTCTTTTACTTTTCCACGTCAATGTACCTCATTCCTTCGGTTCCGTCCCCACGTTAGATATGGAAAAGTGTCAGCGATTGTACCCTTCATTGCAATGAGCTTCTTTATATCAGTTTCGTTCCTTACAAAGCATACTTTTGCGACTCAATTGTCACAAATAAAAAGATCTTTTTGAACATTCCAGAATATAGTTTTATTACTTTTAGGTTCCAGAATACTAAGGATTGGGTTTGAATAGAACTATTGTTGTCTGATATTTTAGGGCTCATTAAAGTCTAATGATAAAATTCAGATGCCTTTTGTTGAGTCATTTAATGTGGCATTTGTTATTAATCTGTTAAGATTATTATTCTTTGTTTATATTTGTTGACAAGCAAAAAGTCCAGATGGAACGTTGCAAACAACAAAGTGAAGCCGGTTCAAACTATGCCTTAATAAATAATAAAGCTCGACTGACAAGCTAATGTGTAGTTTTGTTGTACGTGAATGCGTGTAATTGTGTATTTGTACGGCAAGGCATAGTTTGAACCGGCTTCACTTTGTTGTTTACAACGTTTTTATTTGATCTGAGGTTGAGTGAAGAAAATTACCAGTTTTCTTTCACAGATTATATAGGTTTATGTAGCCATGCTTCATGTTTTAGGATAACCAGATCGCAAACATACATATGTACATAAACTCACGCCTTTTTCCCATGGGAGTGGGCAAAAATTGCAGAAGGCCACCTGCTACTAACCTTGCATACCCACTTTGCTTCGTTTACGTTCATATATCTGGTTATAAACGCACGCCGGTTATGAGTACTACCACCGAACAACTAAAGTCCAACCAGACCAAATATCAAACTCCAAAACAATGAACCAGGCTCCAGAAAAGTGACATTCCCTTAACGAAAGCGTTGCGATAGCGATTGGTAAAATGTCAAAGATGTATGGGATTAACAAATTTAACATGACTCCCTTACATTTTGCTATCAAAATTTAACATGACTCCCTTACATTTTTAAATTTCGACCATGGCCATCGCATACATTAAATGACAATCTTGAGCCTCAAATCAAAGTCACAATACTGCTTCGCTTAATCATCTTTCACATTTTGATCTCTCAAGAAGATAGTCTGTCAGGGTCCGGAATTAGTCGAAAACTCCCGAAATAAATCATCATCTTCCTGCCCTTGTCCCATGTTACTTAGGGTCGGCGCAACACGTTTTCTTCTTCCATACCGTCCTGTCCCCCGTCACGCTATCATTGACTCCCTTTTCTTTCATATCACCCCTCACACAGTCCATCCATCTTTTCTTTGGCTGTCCCCTCCCTCTCCATCCATCCACATTTATATTCATAACTCTTCTAGTAACACGCGTTTCATTCCTCCTCATCAGATGACCATACCAGGACAAACGGTTTCCTTTCAACTTTTCTGTCACTGGTGCCACTTTCAAACTTCCTCTAATATACTCATTTCTCACTTTATCCATTCTCGTCACTCCGCACATCCATCTCAACATTCTCATCTCTGCTACATGCAATCTCTTTTCATCAATCTTTTTCACAGCCCAACATTCTGATCCATACAGTACGACAGGTCTTATCACGGACTTGTAAATTTTACCCTTTAACTTGAGGGGCATCCGTGGGTCGCAAGTTGTGCCAGTGACCTGTCGCCATTTCATCCATCCCGAGTTGATCCGGTGTGTTACGTCTCGGTCTACCTCGCCATCCCCTTGGACAAGCGACCCCAGGTACCGGAAGTCGGAGCAGATTATAGTATGGGCGTTCCAGCGAAAGCTATGGGCACGGAACTAGAGAGACCGCCGAAGTCACAAAACAAGTATTCAGTTTTGTTTCTACTCAATTTCAGGCCAACACTCTCCAGTCTGTGCCCCCACACCTCCAATTTGCTCTGGACCTCTAGGCCACTCTCGGCAACCAGCACAATGTCATCGGCAAACAGCATACACCAGGGTGCCTCTTCCTGTATGTCCGACGTCAGAGCGTCCATTATCATCAGGAAGAGGTATGGACTGAGAGCCGACCCTTGGTGCAAGCCGACCGCCACACTGAAGCTGCCAGTAGTGCCCACTGTAGATCGGACTTGAGTACTGCATCGGCTGTACATCGCTCGGACCAACTGTACATACTTCCCAGGCACACCTTTCTTCTTAAGGGCCCACCACAAAACCTCACGGGGCACCCGGTCGTATGCCTTTTCGAGATCAATGAACACCATGTGCAAGTTTTTATGCGCACTTCTGTATTTTTCGCACAACTGGCGGATTGCGAAAATGGCATCCATTGTACCCCGACCAGGCATAAAACCGAATTGGTTCTGCAATATTTCACTCTCTTCTCTCAGCCGCCTTTCAATAACTTTCTCCCAAGCTTTCATACTATGTGACATTAGCTTTATTCCTCTATAGTTGTTGCACTCTAGCACATCACCTTTGTTTTTAAAGATGGGCACCAGCGAACTATTGCACCATTCATCAGGTATGGCTTCTTCCTGTAACAACTTATTGAAGAATAAAGCTAACCACGTCCATCCATCTACACGCAATATCTTCCACACTTCAACTGGTATTCCGTCCGGACCAACTGCCTTACCATTCTTCATACCATTTACTGCTATTCTTACTTCCTCCATACTAACCATTCTCACTAACCCTTCATTCACAGGTTTATTTTCCAACATACCGCTCCATTTATTTTCCTCATTCATCAGTTTCTCAAAGTATTCCTTCCACCTATCCTTAATTTTTTCGTCATCAGAAAGAATCATTCCAGCCTCATCTTTTACACATCTTATCTGACAGATATCTTTCGCCCTTTTCTCCCTAGCTCTAGCCAGCCGGTACAGATCTTTTTGACCTGCTGGACTATCCAGCGCATCGTATAGCTTGTCCTGAGCTTTTGCTCTCGCTATAGCCACAGCTTTCTTAGCTTTTTTCTTCGTCGTATCATACTCAACCTTTTTTGCAACTTTCAAACTAGCATTTTCCTGTTCTACACTTTGCCATTCCTTGAATTTTTTCTTCTTTTCCTTTAACACATTCTGTATTTCTGTTGACCACCACCATGTATCCCTGTCTATCGTACCCCTTCCTTTCGTCTCTCCCAAAATATCCTTCGCCGCACACCTAATACACCCAGCAATCTCCTTCCAACTTTCGTTTACATTTCGATCTTCCATGTCTCCCATCTCTATCATTTTGTCTACGACTCGCTCACGAAACTTCTTCGCTCCCGAAACTAAAACCCCCGAAATAAATACGAACTTAAAACCTAAACTGTATACTAAGCCAAATATGAGCGTAATAAGAGCCTAATTACGACAGCTATCTGTAGCATATGAGATAATAATTATGAATATTAAACATGATTTCTATGATCCGCAAGTTGAAAGAACTCGTTAGAGTATAGCTACGTGTTATAACGTACAAGACGACGTGTTTACGACCTCACATCCGTCACTCAAATGTGGACGAGATTGTTCAAATATTGTAATTAGGGTTGCCAAGAACTCTTCTTTTAAAAATACCTAGAAGCTAATTAAGAAATTGATTTTACTTGTGACTTTAAAACTAATGATACCAGCTTGTTACTATCACCTTGCAAGGCAAAGTCCTCTTCTCATACAGAGAAGATATTGGCAATAGTCACCATGCTTGCTCAAGGCGTGTTGGCGATTTCAAACTTATATTTATCAAAGACCAGAGGTATTATACAAGTGTCATTCAATGTCAGCGAAGGCGATAGTTGAAATCTCAGGGATTGATCAAGTGATTTTTCGATATCGCTTGTCAATCCCATACTTTTTTGTCTTTTCGACAATCGCTATCGCCGATATCGCTTGTCAATCCCATATTATTTTGTCTTTTCGACAATCGCTTTCGATGATAGAATGCCACTGTCTAGGTTTTTTTATGGTGTTGCCAGTGATGTCCAAAATAAACTTCGAAAGCAAATATGAATTGAAAAAGTCACATTGGTTGGGGACACTAGGCCACCAATTTGACTTTGTTCTACTTATTTTGTTGAAAGGGTATTAATATGAATTGCAGCATTTTGCTGGCTTAAATCTAAGTACAGGTGCACTTTATGGTCTTAGATCGTTGAGATAAATGTACAAACACATTTTTTATAGATAAAACAATAAAGATAGCCTTATAGCTGACAGCAAATAAACATGTAATAGAAGAAGCACGCCAATAAAAAGATAAGATATGGATTATCTATAACCACCAACATCTGTATTATGCAAGTATTAACAAATATTAACATATTTTACACATAGACCTCCCGGAACAAAGTTCCTAAATTAAAGATGGTGAAATCGCATCAAAATCTGTTGCACATTTTAGAAGACTAAAGTAACTTTTTTTTTTATTCGAGATGGGTTTGCTCTTGACTCTAGTCTAGGTCAGAGGTGACAGTGACAAAGTCGACGATGGAGTGAGCTTACCCAGAAGAAGCCTGTTCACTCTAACTTTGAAGAGATTCGGGTTGTAACTAAAACGATACTCGACTTCGTTTTGTAATTGTGTATCTATAATATAAATACCTATGCAGCGTAACCACGGTAACCTATTCAAATCTAACCCGTATAACGTAAAGTACGTAGAACAGAAATAAGAGCAAAAAATGTAATCTAGCTATCTCTCTAAGCTAAATGTATGTATGTGTAGCTATGTTATGTTTATCTCTCTACTTATTTTTATTCCATATTCATTGACATCATAACAATTACTATTCTCACTTGCTCTGGTTCCGTACATACTAACAGCAATAAAATAATAAAAACAGGAATACTGAGAATTGCAACCTTTTTTATTTTTCTGTTCACACGTTCACTACACTACAAAAATGGCTAGTGATTTTTAGCACGACAATCTGTTTTGATGTTTTTTTTTTGTGAAAATACTGAGAATAGAAGATTTCTTTCAGTTTACACTTCGACATTATTACGGTGAATCTGTATTATTATTATTTTTTGAACATTAGAGCATCCTCTATTCAAAGGTCGTTTACTGCAGATCTTCTTCATTGAATTTTGTCTCTTCAAACCTATTGCTTCTACTTCTCTTCTTATGTTTGTCCTATACTAGAAAAACACCCTACGTTTATCCTGTTTTTAAGCCTAGCCCATTAATTTCCTTTAAAAATAACTGAGCACTTACCTGTATTCGTTATCCAACTGTGACAAAATACCACTGCAATAAAGAGAAAGAATCAAGTGAACTAAATTTTTAAATGCCAACTTTTATGACATTATCATATCAGTCCCCAAACAAAAATAATCCGCAGAACAAACATTTCCTTCAGCAAAAATCTTATAAAAACATCCATAACGAATTCCATCCGACTATAATCCCTTTGCTATTCCAAACGACGCCCGTGGGAAGCCATTTCAGCGCAGCCCTATTCAGTCGGAACAATGCTCCACAAAATAAATCCAGAAAGAAAAACATCGGAACACAGCTCACACGAACAGCAGCCTATTCGGTTATAAAGTTTTGGGGATTCGTCAACCCTAGTTGCGATTCAGGGCAGGGGTGGCCACAATGCGGAGTGTTTGCAATAAAAGAGCAATGCGGTGCGCAGCGGTCGACACCGCCGCGATATTTGGCACCGTTCGAGCTATAGAGCTGTTGCTGTAGTAGAAGTGACGACGGAACTATTTTGGTGGCAGAAATACTGACCCAACTTTGTAAACCCTGGTCTAAGGCGGAATTAATTTGATATATTTTGCTATTTATAGCGTTAGCTAGATATGCAAAACCGCCAACACCGATGCGATATTTGTCACCATCGAGCTATAGAGCTGTGTTCCAGTAGAAGTGACGAAACTATTTTGGTGGACGGAATTTTTTTTTTTTTTTTTGTTCGGGTTGGAAAATCCTCATTGGTCTGTCAGACTCGTACTGACTAAAAACCACCCCGGTGTTCCATCTCACACCTACGCTGGGGATCGCGGGAACAACGATACTTCCGCAACCCCCAGCTAGTGCCGGCCCGCCTCTGCGGGCCTCGATCTCGGGTTGGAGGGGAGTGAGGTGTTTGCCTCCCCCCGCAACGTCTAAGAGGGGCGCGCGTGGAACACTACGCGTCATCACCTCGGGTCCAGATGTGAACGGAAATACTGACCCAACTTTGTAAACCCTGGTCTAAGGCGAAGTTTGTTTGATTTATATTGCTATTTATAGCGTTAGCTAGATATGCAAAACCGCCAACACCGATGCGATATTTGACACCGTCGAGCTATAGAGCTGTTGCTGCAGTAGAAGTGACGAAACTATTTTGGTGGACGGAAATACTGACCCAACTTTGAAAACCCTGGTCTAAGGCAAAGTTTGTTGGATTTCTCTTTTTATAGCGGTAGGTAGGCAAACCCACCAACACTGACGTGGTATTTGGTACCGTTGAGATATTGAGATGTTGCTGCTGTAGAAGTGACGACGGAACTATTGACAAGCCAGTGAAATTCTTTTTTATTTATAATTTAAATCTAGCAATATTTTTTAATCTGTAAACTAAGCCTTGGGTAAGCGTGATGGCCTTCACATCACACACACATCACATCATCAGCCTATTAATGTTCCCACTGCTGGGAGACAGGCCTCCTCTCTATGCGAGGGGATGGTCCGTAATCCACCACAAGGGTCCAGTAAGGGTTGGTGGTTGTCACATATCTTCGAATTTTTGGTTCTAGGACATGCCGGTTTCCACACGATGTTTTCCTTCACCGTTTTTGGTGGCCTTCACTGTACAATTATCATCACCATCATTTCAGCCGAAAGACGTCTAACTACTAGTCATAGGCCTCCTCAAAGTGTCGCCACATTCGATCGGTCCTGTGTGTCTCGCATCCACCTGATACTCACAGCCTTCACTGTATAAGAAGCCTTTGCCCTGCAATAAGACAGTGCCTATTTTAAGTGGTTAGTCTGGTAGGCAGAACTTTACGTGTCCAGGTTTGAACCTCATGCTCGAGAGGACTGGGTAATCAGAATGCTGAATATGTCCCTGCAAATGTCTTGGGAATACAGAGCATTGGTATTGCTACGTTTTTCTGTCTCCAAAATATAGCAAGTCGTTTTCCTGTATAACTAAACCGGAAAACTCAGTAAGCTCTTTATAAAAGGTGATGTTTCAATTTATTTCTAATAGCACAGACAACTGAACTGTAGAACATGTTACGCACGATTTTTTTATTTATCTGCAAAAAAAAATATAACAAGTTTGTGTGTTTTGCTTTTGAAGTCAGTTTACTTTTTTGAGAAATATTTTTATTATTATTTTTTTTAGTTTAAGTACACTATCACTACAAAGTGAGCAAGTTAGTAAGATACCTAAAGGATTGACAAATTACCCATAGTAACTCAATTTACACATTCGTGCTGTTTCCGTTTACGTTTTTTTATTAGTTTTTATTTTCGCTTGAGTTTAGATTTCGATGTTTTTGTTGGTATTTTGGCGTGTGCTAGCTGTCATTATGGCAAATATATTTTATTATAATTTTTTGTTTTGAGTAATGTAAATTATTTGCATACTTTTGTATAGAATCAAGTTTTTGTTTTTTTCTAACTGAACAGACAGCTGTGCTGCTGGGGAGTTTGTTGCGCCACTTCTTCTTCCCAGCAAAAGCACTAGGAAGTGGTGAAGGGCGGGCGTTTTTGGGGGACTGTCTTATGTAATTTTGACGTTCGGAAAGTGCTGATTCTCAGCCTAGTTTGAATAAATGACTTTTGATTTTTGATTTTTGATTTTGTCGCTAAGGTGTTCGATATGCTGAAAAATGCTGACCCGATTTGGATGAAACTTGCATTATTCCCTAAGTTGAGAGATACCTAATCCAATAAAAAAATAATGGTCACGATCCTATAAGTAGTTTCAAAACACATACATACAAACAAACATACATACATACACTTATGAAATTTGGCACACATGTTTAGAAGCCCAATGAGAGTAACATATTATGTGAATATTGGGCAAATCTAGCAAAATTACATACATACGTATCGAATTGATTTATCCTTTTTCTTGAAGTCGGTAAAAACAGCTGACCAATTTGGCATAGTCAATAAACGAAGAAAAGTAGCTAGTAAAAACCAAAACAAAAGTAGACAGTAGTGGTAAATAAAAGTACTAGCAATAATAGAAAGTAAAAGATCAGATAAGTCTCATTTGCAATACAGCCATCCTACCCAAGACAGCAAAATATCATCGAGCTTATTTGATTCCCCTCCACGAATAACGATGTTTGGAATTCATTAGCCGCATATTTTTGTGTCAGCCCTAGTTATGATTCAGGGAGTGCGGTGTCACAAGCCCGCCGGGAATTCTGCGACGGTTTTCTTAGGGCTGCAAGAATTTGATAAAATTATTATTAGCCTGGCTACCCTCAAATCTATATTTATATCGTTTTTGTGAGGTTGTTTTATGAAGGCAAGGTTTTTGATTAAAATAATATTTTTTGGTGTAAATTAGCAGCTGAAAATGGCTGGCTCTGGCAAAATTTTCTAGGTGCGGTAATAGGAACATAATCACACTTCACACTAATATTATGAAGGCGAAAGTTTGTGAGGGCGCGTGTGTGTGTGTGTTTTTATGTTTTTTAATTCTTCACACTCAAACTGCTGGACGGATCTGGATGAAATTTGGCACAGAGAGCAGTTAGGAATAGCACATAGGATACTTTTTATCCCGGGAATATGTTCCCTTGGAATAATTTTCGACTTTCACGCGGGCGAAGCCACTGGCAGAAGCTAGTGCGATCAATATAATAATTCTTTTGACATTATTGTTTGTTTGTGATTTTGTGTTATAATGTTAATTTTACCAATATAAATATAGGAGATCGAAATTCGGTTCAAGCCGATGAGGACAGGACCCTTTGATCTGGCGATGCGTCGCAAAACCTGTGTCCAGGAAGTCGCCATCATTGATGATTATGATATTGCTTATTGGAATTAGTCTGTTTGTTACACTATTTTTGACTTACATATAATAATCTTATACTGACTCTGTATAAGGAAATTTAATTAATAATCTGCTTAACAGGTGTTAAACACACCTGACACGTCCCGAACGCAATATGGCAAGAAAAATATAAAATACGAAGGCATCCAGCTTTATAATAATCTACCAGCAGATATAAGGAACACATCTTCTTTAAATGTATTCAGAGCTAAACTCAAACAGTACGTCACTAACAACACAAAACTTCTAAGCTAACGATAAGTCTCACTATATCAATGTCGACATCGTGCCTACCTACATTAAGAAAAAGAAACTGTTAGCTACTGGACTAAACTAACCTTAGTCATGTATTTATTCGCTAAGTGAACAATGTATGTTCTTTTAGAATAAAATAAAGAATCTATACCGAAACAGTTCGGAGATCCTATGAATAAGACCTTCAAATGCTGGTTTTTAAATAATTTTGTTTTTTACTGCAGCTTAACTTACTAAAGCTTAATGAAAAATTAAATTACAATAATAATATTAGGTTTTTCTCAATGTCGAGTCTAAACCATATCTGATCTGCTTACATCGGCATTGAGAAGAGAGATTGTTGCAATATTGAAAACTTTGCACTGGAACGGTAGCCCGGGCCATGTGGCGAGTTCGTTCATTTTCGTACTCATATTGCTAAAAATGGCTGCTACGGACCCATTTTCGTTTAATATTTAAAGCTCATTTTCTGAGCCCGGCCTTTTGGGATAACATGCGGTCTGGCTAATTGACACGTTTTTGAGTTCCTATATTTTTAAATACGAATCGTTTCGTTTACCAATAGTGCGGTGTTAGAACTAGATGGACATAATGACATCACTGCATATTACAAAACAAAGTTCTCCACCGCGTCTGCCTGTCTGTTTGCGATAAACTCATAAACTACTGAACGGATTTTCATGCGGTTTTCACCAATAGACAGAGTGATTCATGAGGCAAGTTTTAATTCATAAGTTTACCAAAACAATTAGGTTTGGTGTAAATTGGTTGAAATATAACGATCATTGTTGAAAAATTCAAGCCCTCTGGGCGCTTTTATCGAAAACGCTGCCTAATAATCCCTTTTTGATATAACAAAACAATGTATAGTGATATTCCTCTTTTAAAAGTCTATAAGCCACATATTCGACGCAACAAGCTGTCGCGACCCTACGATAGAAAATACATGTAGGCTTAATATGCTCTACTACCCGTGCGAAGCCGAAGTGGGTCGCTTAATATAAAGATTGTAAAAAAATCGGAGGCTCTAGACGAAATCGAATTAGATTTTGTCTCAAGCCTCTGAAAATTTTATTTGCAAAGGTGATGGTCTAAATGCCAAAATTTCATTGGTTTGTGGTAGTAAGGGCACAGATAATATAATACTAGCATAAAGATGCCTCATCTCATACAAAGAAACCGTACCGACGACGTAACTAGCGTTTTTCATCTGATTAATCTTATTTTTGTAAGTACATCAATCGCGTTCGATCCCGTTTCACTGCAATAGTTGTTGTTAGCAGCGACTTGTAAGTAAAAGGGTTTACTAGATTCGTGAATATTTTTTTCTTTAAATTCAGTGAAGGTTCGTTTTATAGAATTTTTTTGCACTTTTTTTGCACCAAAATGTGTTACAATGCAAATTTTAACAATCGAGTGGAACCTCAGAAACTAAAACATGCGCCATCTAGTGGCATCAATTTTAAATGATCCGTTCAAATAATCTTTGAAATGTGAATTGTGAGCTCAATATTCCATAATTTTGTACTTAGGAGAGTCGATTAAACAAGAACATACAACTTTTATGTTCAATTCCAGAAAATGTTAATTTAACACACATGTCGCGCCATCTAGTGAGATTTATTTGAACCAAATTTTCTTAGCAATGAGACCCCGTGGCAATGGATTGGTTACGTGGCATGTCGTTAGCGCTTGATATGCCCAATTTGTCTTTTTGCTAATCGGTATCGTGACGCTTTCGTAGAAAGCATGATACACTTCAGACAGCTTCAGAAAGTTTAGGATTCATAAGCGCTACCAAAATGACAATCCTAAGCATTTTGGACTTCTGACAACCATTATCGTTGACAGACTGTCACTTTTTCTACAAACGAAGGTTACATAGGCTGCGTTGACACGATGCTATGTAGTTTCTATACAGGTAAGATGCGAGAATCAATCTCATCCCAAAAAACGTGCTAAAGATATTGATGCTGTGATGAGCAGCAAGAAGCTAGATCGCGTACGAATACACACATTTACAAATTTGTAGCGAAATGGATGAAGATTAAGGACGAAAACGAGCGCACGAATTTTCTAAACAGACCTTTGGGAGTATGGATATCATGAAAAAACGACTAAGTGTATCTGTTCAATTAAAATTATTTGCATTGTTGAACTACTAATCTTTTATTTCTTTTGTTTCACTATGTTTATTTTTTTTATTAATTTATTGCAAAGCTTATGTGTTATGAAATGTACCACAAATGGGCGAAGACACTGGCTCCTGTAACACAGGTTGCTACCTAGCACAGGAGCCAGGGCTTCAAATAAGTATGTTACACCTGTATTTTGTGTCAATAAACAATTTTAAACAACAACTTTTTTTCAACTAATCTGTTCCCTTATCGTGATCGTTTTGCAATTTTCCTTCTTCTAATGGTATTTATTTGCTCCCAAAGACGCGTTAAAATTAGTGGTGAAATATAGAACTTTCGAAGCTCATAACTTTCAAATATATCTTATTTTTATTTTTTATTAATATTCTACCACGAAACTGTGGTAGTCCGAGTTCTTTTTTATCATATTTATTTGTTTGTTAGTAATTTATAAAAAATACAATTATTTGACTCCTACGTCCGACACTATTTTAAGGCTTACTTAACTAACTTAAGACTACGTGAGTTCATCCCTCACTAGATATTGTATATATTTTTATGAAACTTTATATTACACACTGGCATTACAATTATTATGTATCTATTCACTGCTTATCTTTATGTTACTTACTATTTTGTTTACTTATTTCTAATGATACACTTTTCGGGGAATTTATTTATTTGGTTTACAGGGTTTGCAAAGGGTGATGGTTTGGGTATGTGTTTGGGTTAGAGTTTTTGGATGGGACTTGTTAGGTGGTGATTTCTGCTGACCAGGGGCTTCGCTAGCGTGAACAAAGCCTCTATGACGACTACTCTTTTGTTTCCATACAGGGCGATATAATTATGAGAAAAATTGATTTAATTTTTTATTTTGAACGTACACCGTCAAACAGTGGAGTAATCGCCAGACTACGCTTGTATGGAAGAATGATCGACTAGGGTAATCTTAATACAATGCCATCATCGCGCGCATCCGTGACCGTCGCGCGTCGCGTTCATTTGTATGGCGAAATCGAAAATCGCCCTATGTCGGCCTGACAACGCGCGTTCGTGTTGTAGCCGACAGGCGCTTTATCGCTTTCACGCTGTGTTTACACTCATCATGCAAACGAGACCTCAAGGAAATAGCGTTCGTTATAATTTAAAGAGCATTTTAGTACCTACATAGCCTACATACAAGAACAACGCACCTTGAACTGTCACATCCACATTTCCATACAAATTGTTTCGTTTCTTCGTCAAACATCTGTTACAATGTCAACATCCTGCTAAGCGGTGTTAGACTAAGGCACATTATTCAGACTGTGTTATTATGTACTCGCGTTTTCAAGTGTGTCAGTATGTGTTCGTTCCCTTTAAATAATTGCGAGTTGACAGATTGAAGAGTTGAACGAAAATGTTTCCAACAAATTTGGTGCTTATTGCTTTATTTATTTCCGTTCCCACTTAAATCTTCAAGAATACTACACCTTATAAGTGGTTTTGAAAATATGTATGGTAACACATTATCAGGTAAATATTAATTAAAGCAATGCAATAATGTCTGTATACTTCATATAACTATCAATATCTTAGTATTGACTTCCATTTTTGCCAAATCACGTTATAAATTATATATCCAACTATTTTCTGACCTATCTCTTTTTTCATAGTACTTATACTTAACACAGATCACTTGATCACTTCTCATAATTTTATTTTTTCTATATACACACTACCGCAATCGATCAGCGTACTTATTATTCCCGTAGTAGGTATCATCAATTTTGCAATATCAGATTTGTACAAAGTACATATTTGCTCCACACTGTACAAAAATCGTTACAAACTGCTTAATCATTCTGCTTATATCTAAAGTTACGTACGTCGGAAACAATATCGCGCCGCCGTTTGGCGTCCTATTAAAAACCGTTCAGGCCACAAGCACGGAAAAGACAGCTACAGAAGATCAACTGTTCAAACCAAGCGAAAACGGGAACATGCACACATAGACTCGTGCGTACGGCGATCTGCCGGGCGAGTACAGCCTCTGTGATAGGCTTGAGTCACGCATTTTATCACGGTTTTTGCTCCCAAACTGTGATAAAAATGTGGGGCTCCAGCCTGTCACAGTAGACCATGCTCGCCCGGCAGAAACAAATCACAGTCGGGAGTGCACTTGCATTCGTTGAACGTGAAGCATGCCTATGTGTGCGCGCGTTTTACTTGTAGTATGGACTTGACTGCCTGTATCTATCTGTTATGTGGCTCAATGTTCCAGTCTCATTAGCATAGGCCCCTACTCACTGAATTTAATACCTTGCGGGAGTACCGAAAGAATAGCTGTTCTTCAATCTAAGGAATTTAAATAAAGTTTGTTTTGATACTTTATAAGTAACAGGTTGATTTTTTCAGGGGAAAATGGAGATTGCTAGCTTTTACAGATGGGAAAAGAGAAATACTGTTTTCCTTATTGCTGACCGATATGGATTTTCGTTGAAGTATTTAAGATTACGTTTTGTATGGAAGAAGCTCTTTCACCTTGCCGCATTTTACGAGATCAGAGAACATCTTCACACATGGGTTTGGAGATATCCCGAGGCAACCAGAGCCCTTTTCTTAAAATTGAACAACTTATTGGTCCCCTCCCTAAAAGTAATCATACCACCTTTGTTATGAATAATTATTTTACACACAACACATATTGTATAACTAAGTTCATAACAACTGTTTATTTTTGTTAAATTAGTTCAGCATAAGCTCGATAGATGGCGCTGTACCATTCTTGTGGTTTTGTAAATCGCGATGTTAAGATTTTCCTCCAATTATATACTATCTGTGTGCTAGTGCAATCTATCCTTTGTCTGCGAATTTACCCGTTTGATCAGGTTGCATGTTTTATTTAAATCTGGAGGCGCCCTGGTTCCATGCGAAGCCCTACGTGGACCCTGGCTGGCCATCATCAGGTCAAATACATATCCTTAAACTTTGCACTCGTCGAAGTGTTAAGAATCTATACTTAACACTTTCCACGAGCGGATCTATAACACCACTTCGGAAACAAAGTATTTTTGCAATTTTGTAAACAAATTAAATCATTAATTACTATGCAAAATCGGAATACCGTACATTTAAATGAGCATTAGCACGCGCCGGTAACTTTCCGATGTAATAAAATATTCTTAAGGGGAATCGGTGAAAGCTTTTAAGACATCGATATCGTCCTGATAGGTACTGAATGAAAGGTAAGTTTTGTTTGCAGATGTTGCTAAATATATCATTGCTGTACCTAGAGAAATAAAGTTTAATTTTATTTTATTTTTTTATTTTACTCAATGACCAAAAGTTGTAAGTAACTTCACAGACATAAATCTAACGCAAGTTCCTCAATCTGTATAAAAACCAAGCGTGCCACTATTCCACACACAGTTTAAAAACAAATTTAATTACCGATGAAAGAAAACATATCCAATGCCTCGGCCAACTTTTAACTGTACAGTTTTTACAGCTCAATATGGCATACTTAGGCATTTTTCTAAAATTCGGTGGATGTCCGTGTCCGGTGCCGATAATGCTAAATGAAACAGCTCAAAGTACGATTATTGATCGTACTTTTACTCCCTTTTTTGACACGCGAAGTATATACAATCGCTTCATTACCTCACGAAGTGGGGCTATCATGATGAAACAAAAGCAGGCTGTGAATGCGGAGCCGAGTCACAAACTAGGGTCCACCTCTTATCCTGTCCTCTGTTCCCCGACAATTCCGTGGCAGTGTAAAAGATTTGAGCCGGAAAAATCTAAACTACTGTCTTTCCAGCAACATATAAAGAAGAATGACCAAGTTTTGGTTGTCATAAAGTAGGTATACATATTTCGAATTGTCACGAGCCGTCAATTTCTGTGAGAAAACGGTGACAATTACTGTCAAGCCTGATTGACATGAAAAGTTTTGTCTATACCGTGTATATCTTAGGAGTCTTGAGAGGTACTCCGTGATAATTGCCAAGGGGCGAGAGTCTTAGTTCGAACGGTACTATATATCAAATCTTTCATACCTACTTCCTAGAAGTGTCAATTCATCAAAATCTTAATTACATTTTTCTCAGAAAACTGTCCATCCACCTCCAAACAGTTAACGACACACGTGTACCGACCGATCAATCAGGATTGATTGGGACACACATTACATTAATGAAACATTTCATTACGTGCCGTGTCCAAGTCGTGTCCCGACCGTGTCGTGTCACGTCCGTGTCATACGGTACGACAAGCGAACGTCCAAATTCAACAGCTATTCACTGGTACATACGACGAAGTAACTTTCAACTTTGGTCAAGTTAAGGAAAAGTCTTCTGATATCGTGTAATTAGGGATTGTACTGTAATGTAATTATGAATGGATCAAAAAGACTGACTTTTACTGAGTTTTTGGAATCTTTATTTTTTTTAACTGCTTGGTGTAGTGGTTGCAAACCAATGCTGAAGATGAGGTCCTAGATTTGATGCCCAGGTTGGGCAAAGTTGGATTTTTTGATTTGGTTAGTAGCACTGCACTGTGGAGTTCGGATTTGTGCCCGGTTGATGGATATAGGCTCGCCTCCTATTACATGGTACCTACTTAAAAACGTAACTGTCGAAATACTTACTATAACCCCCGGCACGTAAGTTGGCAAGAGTCGTTAGATGCGCAGAAGTAGTTTTTTAGGTATCTTTGGTAGTGAAGTGGAGCGCGGGGACCGTTCCGAGGTCAGTTGACACAGGATTGATTGACTAACCGTGTCGCGTCCATGTTCCGTTCGCTCTATGTGGTGGTTGGTCAGTTCTCGGCATATGCTCGAACTTACCCCCACTACGCCAAAACCTTGCGAACTTACGTGCTGGGCACTATATAGGTGCATCTGGTGCTCTGTATAACACTTTGGGAAACACGGGCATGATGTTATCCCCCGTTGGGTTCCCACATTGTCGAGGCGGGAGGCTCAGTAGCCGTGGCTTGGTCAGCCACGGTGAAGTGAAGAGGAGGAGCCGCTCCTTAGGGCTTTTGCCGATTAAGCCGACGACGTAGAGGCCAAGAAGTAAGTTGCGGTGCTGCTTAGGTGACATCGCAACTGAGGCGGGCCGTGATGTCGTATGGGACCTTCCATACCCATACGATATCTGATCCATACGGCTTAGTGTTGGAGGCCGCGGCGGGAGAGGAATGCCGGTATTGTGGTGCACTACTCTGTCTACCTTCCGCGGCCTGGACGGGGTCACCACAGTCCGATAGTGGATGTCGTGGGGCCGCAAGGGAGGTGCATATCCCCTGCAGTCGAAAAGTGGTAGTTGACGGGGCCACTGACCTGACCCGTCACAGGGGGACCAAGGGTGCCATACACAGGGTCGTCTGGCGCCTATGTGCTGGTTTGGCCCGAAGTGTTAACGGCCTGCAATGTGTTCTGGTGCGCCGGTGATGGGGGGTACCCCCCAGAGTAGCGCCGGTGACGGACTGCTGCGGCCGGTTCGCAGTGAGTGCTAACGCGTGCCCGTGTTCACAGCACAATGGCACATGAGGAAACCGTGGCGTTTTAGTGGGTTGGAGTCCAACATAACTGCGCTATATCCACGTGGTAGCGCAGTATGCATGAGCATTTCTCCACGAAAAAAAAGGTATGATGTTATGTTGATTTTTTTAAACTTTTACTTTGCGTACAGTGAAATTATTCCCGAAAACTTATGTGAGTATGGCTGGCATAACTAAGCATATGTATGTCCACCATATCGCCATATGTCTTGATGTCCGACGATGGCACGAACCTGGCTGAATTATATTATGCAAATCCAGTGGTCACTCCCCGAAATGTAATCCGTAGTATTGTCCCTCATTCTCTCTTTGAATTCCTACAATTGGTCATTAAAGTACCATTTTAATCGATAATACCACACCCACATTGGGTCTTCAAATGAAATGATTTCATCATTAATATTCATGAACTTATGTATATGGTGTACATAGCTAACCTTATCTCAAACTACGCAGGACTGATTCTCTAAAGACGCAAAGCATTCGTGTTCAAATTCTATAAGTACATGATGCCTCGGTACCAGCTTAAGTAGATAGACTCATTGCTGTATACTCAGAGAAAGACAAGAGGTCATTAAATACGATACCTTTCTGAATATTGTATTTAATATTTAACATAAAAGAAGGTGTTACTTTTTCATTTAAATCCTCTTTCAGTCACTAGCATAAAAATATAAAATAAAATGTACCTACTACTGGAGCATAGTTTTCTTTTTGATCAGAGGAAGTGGGCAGTTTGTTGTGCACCTCACGGGGCTCTCCGTTGCCGTTTTGGAGGTTACCTTCATATTAAATAAATTATATAATGACTTCGCCAATGATGCAATCTACAATAGATGCCACAGAGTTGTACATAGACACCCATTGTTGACCCTAGGTGTAACACAGTTAGGATACCTACTCAACTACTCAATGTATGCAGGTGCGGTGCAAAGCTAACTTATATTGAGTTAGCACTGCAAACAAACACGACGAGGGGAGAGGCCACGGAGACAGCGGAAGTCCGAAGTGGTTCTGTAATTCGATTAGTGCTCTGCAATTGTTTGTCTTGATTGCTAGATAGATTGAATATACTTTTTTGTACACCCTATAGTTACAAAATTCTTTTACATAACATCACGGCTGTATACGCTGAAAGGTTAGGCAGTGGTGCACCTAATAATCAATCTGCCTAGCCATTTCGCAACTATGTATGTATATGTGTTGTTCCAGTCTAACCGCATTCATCTGAGCAAAAATGTTTAACATGGAGCGAATACCTATCGGACCTCCACAACTCAGTAACCGGGTAACATGATACCCCTTGGCAAGACTGGTGTTAGATCACATGCTTCTGACTACCCGTAACGACTGTCAAAGATCTTCAAATGACAGCCGGGAAAAACGGCTTAACGTGCTTTCCAAGGCACGGAGGAAACTCGCTATGTAAAGATGGTCACCCATCCAAGGCCCAAACACGGCAAGCGATGCTTAACCTTGAATATCGATCGGTGTGCCAATTATTATTTATCTACGAGCTCGTACAGCAGAGGTGCACCTAATGGTAAACACATATTGTACCTGTAATGATTGAGTGTTATGTATTAAGAAGGTACTCCTATTGCCATCTAACGGCAGCACAAAGCCAGACGCCGCTGGCTATTGAGAAAATCCAGATGGAAGAACCCGATAGTACTTCGCCTATCTGAGACCTCATGGATCTAATCTGAGACCTCATGCTCTGCCGTTGTAGAGTTTTTTCGCTGACAGCGATATCTAGCAGACAACCTTTGCATGTCTGACCTTCTTGGGATGTTATGAAGATAGGGCAATAGCTTGGCAAATTTGCACGTGACACTTCCGCGGGCCCGCGTAAATGGCTGGGGATGTTACTACCCAATGACGTGACGGTGCGATAATTTTTTTTTATTAATTTATAGCAATAATAATTTTTTTATAGCAATTCAGACATTCCTTACTTATATTTACAATCTATTTTCAGCACAAAACCACAAGTTAGCAGCGCTTTCATGTTTCAGTTTTCAACCTAATTTAGAGACTACCTGTGGCCCGTGGCTACAATCTGGGATCCTCGAGGGAGTTTAAAACTAACGCCACCAGCTGGAACTGCGGACTTAAATAAATTGTGACGTTATTCACGAGCTTGTTAACTTGGAAACGTACGTGGACGTAAATATATAGATGAATGGAAGAGGTGTTTATCTAGTTAATTATCAGAATTGGAAGACACATTCTTAATACAAATAGAAAAGTACCTACTAACTTGCCTTCCTAAATTAAACATTATATTTTCTTTTTTTTTTTTAAATGAAATGATTACTTTATTTACACAGATAAATGTATATACAGTGTATAAAATACTTAAATTACTTGATAAACTACAAACATATACACTTAAACCAAAACCTAAAAATAAAATATAGCGTCGAAAAACTCCTCCACATCGTTGTCCACTGGTAATGTGCCCAAAAGACTGGCAGCATTGCCACGTTGTATGGCAATGCTTATTCTCTGACCCAGGTAAAAGCCAGCCCTTGGGTCACGCGAAGTGTCAAGTAGGCGTTTTGAAAGATCTTTAAACAAAGCGTTTAAACAATATACTCAGTTTAATTTTTTATGATTGAAATTAGACTATCATTAATGGATATCAGAAATCTCCGAGGCAGACACATACATTTCGCCAATTATGTAAAAGTCCTATATATCTATATTTTCATTTTTAATTCCGTAGACTAAACTGACAAATTTTGCAAGCGCAGAGCAGATTATTGTTGTAGGTAACGCTTAATCTTAAGTAATATATCGAATCGATCGACTAATTGGTGTAAATGGTGTAAGTACTATATTGCAATGTAACAGTATTAATACACACAGTATATAAACCTTTATTGTAATGAATAAGAAATCAACAATAAAATAAATACGATCCATGGAATGAAGTCTGACATAAATGAGTTGAAATTAAATAAAGGCCGCTAGTTTCTTAGCAAATTTAACTTAATGCCGTGCAATAGTTCCATTTTCAATCTACTTAAATTTTCAATCAACTTTCAGTCACTCAGGATACGACACCATTTTTATCTATACTAATAAACACATCAACACGGTCTAGGGATATTTCATACTCAATTAAATAACTCGAAAAGTACTGGCCGCATTGGAATCTTTTATACACCGATTTGTTTGTAATTTATCTCAGACTAATTCCAAATTCAAAGTTTAGAAAATTCTTTTGTTTCGGTGGCATAAAAATGTCTTGATGTGTAGCAGAGGGAATTTTCATTTGTGCGTAATTTAGAAAACAATACGAATTACGTTTAGTTACAGTTTTTTTTCATTTTTAAACGAAAGATAAAGTTAAAATTGAGGTATTGTAGCCATGCAAGACCAACATTTGACGAGGGCGGAGATGTTACGAGCTGTGGGAATGCTGGAAGCTGGGTCTGTTCAGCGTAATGTTGCTGAGGCCATAGGGACCCACCAAAATGTAATTTCAAGATTGTGGACACGCTATCGTGCCACAGGTGAAGTAGCGGAGGGGTACCGGGGGCCAAGTCGCATCACTACCCCCAGACAAGACCGATTTTTGCAAATTACTGCGCGAGCTCAACCAAATGCAACGGCGACTCAATTGGTCCAAAGGCTGCGAGTGGAACACCAAGTGCTTGTGAGTGACCAAACTGTAAGAAGGCGACTGCATGAAAGCAATCTACGCTCTCGTAGACCACTCCGGGTCCCACCTTTACGGAGAGGCAATCGTGGACGACGATTAGAATGGGTTCAGAACCACGTGGACTGGGGCCGTGAGCAATGGTCCAATGTGCTGTTCACGAATGAATCCAGGTTCGGCTTCCATCCAGATTCACGAAGGACGCGTGTTTGGCGAGTTCCTGGACGATGTAGCCGTCTTCAGAACCCTCAGGAAGTTCACCCATACCAAGGAGGAACAATTATGGTTTGGGCAGGAATTCGTCTTGGAGGACGGACGGATCTCGTTTGGGTGCGGGGCAATATGACGGCAGAACGATACGTCCAACAGGTGCTGGGGCCCGTAATCTTGCCCCTCAGAACACAAATGGGGCAAGATTTCCTGCTCATGCACGACAATGCCCGGGCACACACGGCGAGAACGATGGCAGCTTGGTTACATACACACATCGTTAGGGCCTTAGACTGGCCTGCTCAATCGCCAGATCTAAATCCCATTGAGCATGCGTGGGATATGCTGCAAAGAAGAGCTCTGAAGGAAGTTCCTGAAAATCTGGCTACAGAAGATCAACTTTTTGCGCACCTCAGAAGGACATGGGACAATATTCCGCAGCAAGACATTGACAACCTTGTTCTGAGCATGCCGAATCGTTGCCGATGTGTTATGAACATCGTGGGCGCTTTCTCATACTTCTAACTTCAAGTTTATAAACACAAATAAAATGATTTTTCTATTTTTATTCAGTTTTTACTCATAAATTAAAAGTTAATTTATATACGGTTTCCGTCTATGCTTCATTTTTTTTCCAAAAAATCCTGAAATTTTAATCGAAGTACCTTAACCATTATTAAAAAATGGTAGAATATTAAATAACGTATATTTTAAATATATACATGTCATATAAATAATTAACACATTGATAGTAATTCGCTTTTTTTAAAATATCCCTAGACCGTGTTGATGTGTGTATTATAAAGTCACAAATTTTACCTAGTTTGTGAGGTTGTCTCTGGACATGCTGAACCAATTTAGATGAAATTTGGCATGGAGATAGTATGAGACCCTGGAAAGGACATAGGATAGTTTGTATTCCCTTGGGATTATAAAACATTTTTTAAGCGGGTGAAGCCGCGGGCAGAAGCTAGTGTAACAATAAAGCGGTAAACCCTCAAATGTCAGTTTAGTCTACGAAATTAGAAATCAGAGAAATATAAGGTCGAATTTATTGGCACCAACTTAGTACAAAACCAGACAGTAGTGTCCCGGTATTATTGGGTTTTGCCTCACAATTGCAGATCTTCTTCTTCTTAGCGTGTATGTTTTACCCGACTGCCAAGGAAGGGTTATGTTTATCGCACGTATTTTGTATTTTTGTAAATTTCTTTATTACCTCGTGTCTTCCAAACGATTGGATGGAATTTGACAGTTGAGATATCGTTATACTCGTCTTAAAAACCCAAGTGTCCTTAGATAGGTGTTTGAAAAAAAAAACAAAATGGCGGATTCTGGGCGCCATATAGTGAGAGCTCCAAAAAATTTTCTTCCGACCCCATTGACTGGTAATTACAAAATTGTATACATCACGTCTATGTTTAAAACTAATTAGCAAAATAAATATTATTTACATATTTTTAGATACATATATATTTTTTTCTAAATACTTGATGTTATGTTTGGCCCAGTATTCAGCTACGGCAACACCATTCGTTGACGCATCCATAAGTGTACAGGTTACAGGGCATGCGGTACAAGATGAAAAGTAGGCCATAATACGCGGAGAATCGCCGCACAAGCACTGGGTATCGGAACCATCCGAGAACTCCTACCTGTGGAGGTTGTCTTTACTGCGGTTAACTTTCAGTGTGGAGTCTTCCATGTCGGTGCCAACCCGGCAATCAAGCTTACTACATTTTTATTTGTGAAATCGTTTTCGTGCATAAAATACCCTAAAGAATAAAATTACAATTTTAGACACAGATACAATTACGAGTACATTCCCTACCTAGAGATACAAATACCAAAATCAGCACGATATGCTAAAATCACTAATTGAAAGCTGTACATACCTGTACATTCAGATACGTAAACGTGAATTCCCTGAAGCACATTCATTGAAATTCTATTAGCAATATACACGTTCATTTGTCGTGCCTGCCTGTTTGATAGTGGGTATGTGAACGAATCTATTTTAGAGTCGAGAATGTAGTCAATGTCTAATGAATGAATGAACAACGTGATCTGATTAAGGTGTTACGCAGTTTGGAAGGAATGTGCTTGGATTACTTAAAAGGTAGCAGTTCATTTAAATTTTGTTTTCCTTAATCCTCTGCTTTTCTATTCTGATTAATTTCGTTGCGGAATCCAAGACAGTTGAACCGTTTATCCTGGATTAGTTGAGCTTCATGGTCTCTGCGCCTTTCTGGTGGTCATCACTGTTGATTTTGGCTTTCAGGAGTGGCAGTGGTTGGGATTAGTGTGGCAGGCTTGCCACTGCTGAAAAACGGATCAACGACTATCAATCCTTCTACAGACAAGGTCGTCTCACTGCTACTTTTGCCTGTTAGCATCCATAATATTTCGTTTGAGTTTTTAGGGCTACTGTTCTCTCGAATAGCTACTATATTTATTGAGCACATAATATATTACATCGTCTTCAGCAGAGTGTGAATCGAGGAAGACAGGGCACCTTCTTTTTTCCATTTTTGTCTGCTGTTTAAGGATAGGTATCTACGTAGACATATCTACATATCTTTAGTGTCTCAGCTCCAGTCTCTCCGTTAGGCCATGATGGAGTGCTTGAGCTTGTCCTTGTAGGCAGTCTTCGAATGGGGCGATGACAATCTGGTCAAGTTCAAAGCCGAAAAAACACAGGCGTGTCTTTTCTCCGCTAAAAAGAGCCAATTTCACCCGGCTCCACCTTTCCGAGGTGTAACCGTACCGCTAACGGACCATCTTGAGCTTCTTGGCGTAACGTTGACATCGACACTCAATTTTGGCCCATACATTGAGGCAAAGGCTCAACTGGCTGTCGGTCTTTTATCGGTTGCATTTGTTTTTTCAGTGTGCGATGGAATTGCATGATCTAATTTAGCCCGTTCCATCATCGGCCTACAAGACGTACGTCGATGCGCCTTAGGTACATGGTGGACATCCCACCCATACGCATTAAACGTTTTAGAATACGTTTATTATGCGTACAGCTAAGGAGCGGAATTCCCTGCCGGAGTCTGTGTTTCCAGATAGCTACAACCTCGGGGTATTTAAGTCAAGAGTGAATAGGTTACTACTAAGCAAGTGTGTTACACCGTCGACCACATCTTCGCTTAATATCAGGTGAGATAGGTCAAGCGCGAGCCTATCTATAATCAAAAAGTATCAAGAAAATAGTCTTAAAAGGCTATGGGAATATAAACTAAGGATACAAGGCCGTAGCCTCAGTTAAATCGTCAGGGGAATTATTTTGGGTTTTCTAACTTTGCAATTCACGGTATTTTCGGATTTTCACTGTTTAGTTAAGTTTTGTTGTTTTATTAAGCGATTGTTTAAATCTCGTTTCATATAAGTAAATAGCATTTTTCTTTATCAGTTGTTTGCAATGGTTGGTTGACTGTTCTATTGCAAAGTTTTTCTATTTATTAATGATCAAATATCAATTCTTTTTTGCCGTAATAACCATTCTTATTACCTAGAGATATTCTAATTCGGTATACGTTAAGTATTCAGTAATGTTACCTAAGGCTTCGGTGACAGACAGCCGGCGGCGTTAACGTTCCGTAATTTGGGGTAATTGATCTTGACTCGATTATGTCGGTCATTTTTAGTGCCTTTTGTAACCGTTTCCGCAAAGTGCTTCAGGGGGAATTATTTGAGTCGGGTTATTTTTGTTCAGTGGGTAGGGCAACTAATAAGAACGTTTGTTTTGCTTAGTTAAGGCTCTTGCAGATAGACACATTGCGACAATAGGACAACGAGTCGCATCGTTTATAGTTCACCAAAAGAACAATTTAAAAAAATACTGTCGTTACATTGTTATATTATTCCTTCGTCATTACCTACTTGGTCCTATGTTTGTGATAAAGCTCTAATTGAAAAGCTTCACTTTTCCAATTCCCATAACTTAAAAAGCGGTTCCCTATAAAATGGAGTTAATAAACAACCATAAAATCAATACTTTGGTACCAAGGTTTGGCTAGTTGCCGAAAACAATTAACCCATTCGCCACCCATTAATCTAAAATTTAGTATAAACGGTTTCAAGATAATTGAAATACATTGGTATTTCACCAATTTTCTATAAAATCTACGAAAACCCAATGTTTTAAAATGCTAATGAAGTGTATCGTATTTTTACATAAGGGGATATTTTTCTGACGTTACGTTCACTGAATACTTTGCGAGAATTTGTAGCCACTAAACGACAAGCGAGCTAGAGATGATATACGAGTTTGTATGTATGAGGTTGGTTTAACGATTTTTTTATTTATTTTAACACTCTGCGGTGTGAAAATTGTTTAGATAATAAATTGCGGGTGTACCTTTATTTCATTTTATGTGGCTTTGAAATTAAAATACTCTGTTGTCTTATAATTTCAAAGCCACACAAAATCAGTTCAACTTCAGATAAAAAATATTAAGCTTTATCATATTATAAATTTATTATGCTAATGTAGCACAAATGAAAAATATTTTTATCGTATTCACTTTTCAGATTCATATCAGAAAATTTACGCCTTAGTAAAAATATATTACCCAGGCCGAAAGTTACAAGTGTGGTGTAGACAAGCAATCACCTAGTTTAGGTTATCAAAATATACATATAGATTTGCATCTATTAAAATCTCCCACCTCATTATTAATTTACCTCAAAACTTTTACCATCGAATAGAATAATAATGTAGTCTTGTCAATGAAAATGGCACATGCGTTTAATATTCATGCTTTAATTAATATCAAAGAATGTCAGGCATTTTAACTTAATTATTTGCAATTCATTACAAAAACAGTTCTGGTTCTGACGCCAGATAAAGTTGAGGCAACGTGGAATATTTTATTCATAGTTTATTTCTCTTTGCTTTTGTTAATTTTCTGTCCTCGTTAGTTGGGGCTGCTGAGTATTAGGTCGATTGTACACACGCTTTTTTTGCGGTGTCTGTAACTGATTCTAAAATGAACATCACGTCTAATCTGCTGACAGGTTTTAATTTTAATATAATTATGAGTATACCATTTTTTTATCCTTTGGTCTGATACAAATATTAGTTTTATTTGTATAACATATTGTAATTGATTTGTAAAGTTATGTGTAACAAAGACAAAAGAAAAAATTTTAACAAAAAAATCAAACCGACTTTTCTTTTTTTTGGGACAATCCCACCGCACTATTCCCAAACCACTGCAACTCCTGAAAGCCAGAATCAACAGTGGCGACCACCAGAAAAGCGCCGAGGCAATGAAGCTCGACGAAGTCCCGGCGAATGAATTTAACTGTCTTGGATCCCGCAACGAAATTAATCAGAAAAGGATAACGGAGGAGTAGGAAAAATAACGGAGGAGTAGGAAAATAACAACTTTCTTTTCCGTTATCGGCGTCGAAAAATGAAAAACTAAAGATACTAAAGACACCGAGATCGCAAAAAAAGTAATGTTTCGCTTTGTAGTGTTTTGTTTTGGAAGTCGGTTTGATATATATGTAAAAAAAAAGTGTATATTACATCTTTTTAGTTTTGGTAGGTACCTCCAATTACCTTGAAAATCATTTATAGCTAAAGTACATCTCATGACGATTCCAAACAGCCCAAATACGATATGTATATTATGTAATTATGTATATTTGCAACATTATCAGATCCTGACCTGATGACCATAGGAGTAGCTGTGAAGTTTGGAACCCTTTCAAACAAAAGAAGTTATTTCCAAATTGATCCAGGTGCCTTTGATTAACCGGGGAAAATTATCAAAAAAGGTTAAAAAAAACCGACGAATTGGGAATCCCCAAGCCGACCCCCTTTTTGAAGTTGGTTAAAAACGACAATCACACCAAAACCACCGGGCGTATTATCATAATTTTTTTACCGTCTCAAGACAATTTAACTATCTAAATTTTAATCTTCGGCTTTTTAAAGTCAAAGAATAATAAGGAAACTTCTAAAAACTACTATATTATGGGACGCACGGGTGTGACGCGAGGGTGCGTTTTATTTTTTAAGGCCGTACCCTGACCAAAAAATCAGCATGAGATATGAGCATTCCTATTGGCCTAGCGGCACTGGTGGCGCATGAATTACGATGATTTTAGAATAAAATCTTTACAAAATCGAATATTGGTCTTATGAAAAAAATAAAACTTACAAAATGTTCGTTATCAAATTGTCTATCCATTAGTGTTAGTATAAAAAATAATTAATGAATACTTTACGAGGAGATGCATGCTATCAATAATTTTTCAATTTTTATGGTTTTGTTGGAAGGATATTAGTGACCTCTTTAAAAAAAAGTGTACTACAATTTTAGAATCAACATTATGTAGAAATTTAATGTATTTTTATAAATTGATATTTCTTTTTAAATAAAGAGTAGATAGCTCTTAAAAACTGCACAAAATTCGACTAGCGTTTGCTCGTTTTGCTCGGGTCAAAACCTGGCGATTGTCGTCGTCTTAAACCACGGTTGATTCGCCGTTTGCAGACATGGTCGTCAGTGTTGTATAGATTACTATGGAAGCTTGTTGACAAAAAAGGTGCATACGTTGCGGCGTAACTACCGTACCGGGGGTAAAATATGTGTGACCAACTAACTACACACGACCAATCAGATCATGGTTTTTCACTGCAAACGAACTTATGTGTACAAGCGGAGTGTCATTCTACAGCAATAAATATTGCCACAACATCCAATAGATAACTATCATTTAGACAGCGTTTGTCATCACAATCATTCGCTATCGAAATGTCAAGTATATTATAGACTTTTGACAGTCGCTTATAGAATATCATCGATTTCCAGACAAGTGTGTTTCAACGTCAGTGATGGCGATGGTAAAAATGCCAAAATGTAAGGATCACGTGACATTTCGATTGCTTTTAGCATTTCCATGCATTTTTCCTATCGCTATCGCCACGCTTTCGATGATAGAATGTCACTTGTCTAGGGTTTCCGATCGGAAATAGATCCTTTTCTCTTAAATAAACTTTGCCCCTTACAAAAAATTACTCCTGAATCATGGGTTTAATTCAGATACACAAATTGCTATCTGTAGGCCGTACAAATATTTGTTCCGTGCTGGACTCAAATCCGCGACACAGTGCAGCAGCCATTCACTCAGCCACTGCGCCAACCCCGTCGTTTCTTTTTTATTTATTTATTATAGGCTCGCGCTTGACCACTATCTCACCTGATGGTAAGCGATGATGCGGTCGACGGTGGAGCACGTTTGCCTAGAATTAACCTATTCACTTTTGACTTAAAGACGTTTTTAGGGTTCCGTACCCAAAGGGTAAAAATGGGACCCTATTGTCCGTCTGTCTGTCTGTCTGTCTGTCACCAGGCTGTATCTCATTAACCGTGATAGCTAGACAGTTGAAATTTTCACAGATGATGTATTTCTGCTGCCGCTATAGCAACATCATCATCAGCCTTTTTCCCAACTATATTGGGGTCGGCTTCCAGTCTTACCGGATTCAGCTAAGTACCAGTGTTTTGCATGGAGCGACTGCCTATCTGACCTCCTCAATCCAGTAACTGGGTAACACGGTACCCCTTGGCAAGACTGGTGTCAGATCTCAAGCTTCTGACTACCTGTAACGACTGTCAAAGATCTTCAAATGACAGCCGGGACCAACGGCTTAACGTGCTTTCCGAGGCACGGAGGAAATTCGGTATGTTGAAATGGTCACCCATCCACTGACCGACCTCGTCAAGCGTTGCTTAACCTTGATGATCGACCCGTGCGGCTGTTATTATTTAGCCACGAGCTCCTCTGCCGCTATAGCATCAAATACTAAAAATAGGCAAGCGTGCGTCACCGTAGACCACGTCATCGCTTAACATCAGGCGAGATAGTGGTCAAACGCGAGCCTATAGATTACAAAAAAAAAAATAGAACAATAAAAAAATTAAGTCACACACGTGACTTTTTTCCGTTTTTTGCGATAATGGTACGGAACCCTTCGTGAGCGAGTCCGACTCCCACTTGGCCGGTTTTTCTAGTATTTTTCAGTCCAAAGGCCTAGACGTAAAATTACAGCACATTTTGTAAAAAGTCTTCAAATGAATTGGTTTATAAAACGTCACCAGACCCATTTATTTGTTTCCAAGTGCTATAAAAATTCTGTTTTGTTTACGAATAATATTTTATTTTTGTTAGTGCATTAAAAACGAATTTTAAGTTACGTCCCGTCAACGTTGCTCGTAAAAAATACGGCCCGTTTTACTGTTGGCCCTTTTAAGGGCGTGTAGTGGCTTTAAATCATTTTGTTGAGTTAAAAATATTTTTTATATTCGTGAGTGACGGTGGAATTAATTTAGACTTTCAGTTTTATAAAATAATCAGGTAGATGTGAAAGCGTTACACTTAACGTAAAATCACGCTTACGAGACGGAAGTTCGTCGTACCTAAGTATAATATGCATATTGCATAATTTGCCTATCAGCTAATGATATTCCCACTGCTGGGACACAGGCCTCCTTTCTGTGAGAAAGATTGGGCCGTAATCCTTCACGCCGCCCGGCTCAGTGCAGGATATCACATAATATCTTCGAAATTCTTCGTTTCAGGACATTATGCTGGTTTCCAAACGATGTTTTCCTTGGCCATTTTGAGAGCAGTGGTGATGAAATAATTTACACTAAGTTATATGCCTGGATTCGAACCCACGATCTACAACACGTAATTCGCGGTTGTAATTACAGAGCCACCACTGCTGAATAGTACAATGCTGTTTATTAATTGACTACAAACCGAAGGGATACGACAGGCCAAAATTACGTCGCGTAATAATTTGCAATGTAAATGAAACACGCGCGTAATTTTTGGTAGGCGTGTCGTTACCCTTAGATGAAATGAAAAGACTGATAAACTTTACACAGATTATATTATATACAGAAGGATGAAGATAATGATTAATTAAATTCGGTGCAAAAGTTAACTTCGAGCTGTTTTAAATAAAACATATTAAGTCTAATATGTTTCCATAGCTGGGTCACAGGCCTCCTCTCTGGTGCCAGGTGCCTTAGCTCAATGCAGGTCGGATGACACGAGTCTTTAAAAATATGGTTGTTGGGGTCTCGCCGTTTTCCTAATGATGTTTTTGTTTCCACTGTTTTCAGAGCAGTGGTGATGGAATAAATGACACAAATTAAAAGACCTGCTGGCAAGGCCGATGATAGATATAGTAAGTGCGTTAGTCCACCGCCGCCGTCACCGGGACGTCAACGAGAACGTGATGCAGGTCCAATGTAGTGACACATTAATTTACTACAGCTGCTTGTCCACCGCAAGACCGTCGTGCCTAAGCACCGTCATCCTGGCCGCAGTCAATTCGAGTAAATCAGCGTGACCGCTAGAACTCGGGCCGGGATTGTGACGGGCCGATGTACCGGCAATAAAAATACGTTCAAACTTGTCCACCACACCGGTTTTTGTTTTTATGATATATTGCTTTGTGTAACCCCGAGATCATTGCAGTGGACTAAAGATCGCCGTCACTTCATCGTGATCTCGGCCAAAAGAAAATCGTTTTCGATGACGTTCCGGTTGACATATAAATATTAAAACAATCGTGACGACAGTGGCTAAGTTTAATTATTTTAGCCAAATAGATTTAAAAAGCGCTTACCACCAAGTTCCTATTGTAGAACGGAAAAAAAATTATACGGCGTTTGAAGCCTGTGGCAAATTATACCAATTCAAAAGAATTCCATTCGGCGTAACTAACGGAGTTGCTGCCTTTCAACGTACACTTGAACACATTATCGGGCAAGAAGTTTTACAAGGAACATTTGCGTATCTTGATGATGTTACAATTTGTGGTAAAGATAAGGAGGAACATGACAAAAACTTACGACAGTTCATGGCTGCAGCAGAGAAGTACAAACTAACACTAAACGAACAAAAATGTAATTTTGGCAAAACGTCTATTAGCCTCTTGGGCTATACTATTCAAAACAATATAATAGAGCCTGATAAAGACAGACTTGATCCACTGTTAAAACTGCCACCACCACATAACGCCGCTGAACTCAAACGAGCTCTTGGTCTCTTTGCTCACTACGCCAAATGGGTACACAAATTCTCCGAAAAAGTACATCCTCTCGTCGGCAACGTAAACTTCCCATTAAGCGAAAGCGGACGGCGTAGTTTTGATCTATTAAAATCGGATATTGTGAAGGCTGCATTAGTCGCCATAGACGACAAAGAAACTTTAACTGTAGAGACTGACGCATCTGAGTTTGCCATAGCCGCGACGCTAGCCCAGAATGGACGCCCTGTCGCTTTCTTTTCTAGAACGTTGTCGGACAGCGAACGTAAACATGCTTCCGTTGAGAAAGAGGCTTGCGCTATCGTCGAGAGTCTCAGAAAATGGCGCCACCACCTCATTAACAGACACTTTCTCCTTATCACGGATCAGAAATCCGTCAGCTATATATTCAATCAAAACCATACCAGTAAAATAAAAAACGATAAAATCGAAAGATGGAGGCTAGAACTGTCATGTTACAAATATGACATAATCTACAGACCAGGAATCGAAAATGTTGCCGCGGATGCACTGTCAAGGGTGTGTGCACTCATGAGTAACTCTAAATTATACGAATTGCACGATGCACTCTCTCATCCTGGAATAACCAGAATGTATCACTGGATTAAATTAAAGAATCTTCCTTACTCCCTAGACGATATTAAACAGATGACCGCTTCTTGTCGTGTATGTGCGGAAGTCAAACCTCGCTTTGCCAAATCAAAAGGGACACTAATTAAAGCTGTATCGCCGTTCGAAAGATTAAATATAGACTTCAAAGGTCCTCTGTCATCGAATACAAAAAAACAAGTACATCCTGACAATTATCGATTAATTTTCACGATATCCATTAGCTTACGCATGTCCTGATACTACTTCGGCTACTGTTATTAAGTGTCTAAGAGATCTTTTTTACGAATACACTCAGCCTTTGTACATACACAGCGACAGAGGATCCTCTTTCATGTCGGAATAAATACAGACCTTTCTCAAAAACTGTAATATTGCCACTTCTCGCACGACACCTTATAATCCGCAGGGGAACGGCTAGGTGGAGAGGCTTAATGGATCGCTCTGGCGGACGATACAGCTGAGTCTCAAGTCGAAGAATTTGCCAATAGAATATTGGGAACAAGTTGTATAGCCCTCCCTTCACTGTGTGCGTTCTCTACTATGCACTTCAATAAATGCCACTCCCCACGAGAAGTTATTCAACTTTCCTCGGAGAACGCCAGTCGGCGAATCGCTACCGTCGTGGCTTGTTCCCGGTCCGATACTTTTAAAAAAGTTTGTTCGTTCGAAAACTGAACCTTACGTTGAGGAAGTTGAGTTGCTTCAAACAAACCCCAGCTACTCTTACGTGAGACGGCGTAATGGTCAAGAGACAACCGTATCGAACAGACACTTAGCCCCACTTCCAGCAATAGCAGATGATGAAAACCCGACAGTCGTAAACGAAGACTTTGAAAGGCCCGTACTGGAAGACAGGGCTGATGATGGGGGAATACATGAAGAAGAAGTTTTTAGAACTCCACTGCAAAATGTTGAGGCCCCACAAGTCAGAAGATCTACAAGGCCAAAGAGATTACCCTTACATCTCAATGACTATCTTCTTGATGCTGAAACCATAGAGGGGGAGAATGACATATAATCTCCTTCGTGCTTCGTATCAATATCTATGATATTGACAACTATCACTCGTCACTTGAAATGTTAATCTTCTGTCATACATTATTTTATTTACGACTTGATTTCTGTAGTTAATAAAAGCCAAGTTAATTTTTTGGTGGTTTCTTCCTAATGTGTCACCGGTTACGAAGACGGTGAAAATGTTGGTCTTCTGGTGCCAAGATGGGCAGACAACATTTTCCACCATGATGAACCTGGATGAAGAAAATTCTCTTTTTTTTCATGTTCAAATTTGAATTTAAAGTCTGGCTGTGGATGAATTCATCATCCACAGCCAGACTTTAAATTCAAATTTTAAAAAAGAAGCTTGGCTAGCTTGACCAAGTATACGCTGGTTGATTGTAATACTCCAACGTTAAATACCAGCCATAAAATATCCTCATTTCAATATCTTTCTGTCACTTACTGAAACAGTTTAGGTATAGGTAGCAAGCAAAGACACGGTGCCTCGTAAATCCAAGTCGTCATAAAGATCCTGCTCATACGCTTCCAATTTTATCGAGAGCCCAATTTACTGTTCGACGTCGTAAAATATTTGGATTGCAGATAGTGCCTTATCTACATCGACAGTTTTATGTTGCTGATGTTTGATTGGCTGCGTTTTAAGAACATTTTTTTAAAGAAATATGTTTTAGTAGATTGTTTGTGTATTTTGAACCCTCTAGTATAATACTCAATATTATGTTTCATTCTGTTCTTCCTTTGGTGTAAGGAAAGCATCAAAACCCACAGGTTTTTATTCGTGTGTGTATTTCAAGGGGTCCATACAACCCAGTTACTGGTAGTGCAGGTTAGATAAGCAGTCTTTTTATGTAAAATACTGGTATCCAGCTTAATCCAGCAAGAATGGAAATCGACTTTAAAAAAATTGGGAAACGACTGGACTGATTGATTGATCCTTTTTGTACCGGACGGACGTGATCGCGCACTATATACGGGAGGTTGTAAGTCTCCATCCCTAGCGCTTTGACGCCCTGTACCTATAGTTCAGTTTCAGGAGTCCTGGAGTATTGATTGATGGCTGCTATGTGTTGAGGTGTGAAGGCTTCTTAAGGTTACACTACTCGAAAATTCTTCCATACAAACGTAGTCTAGGGATTATTCCACTGTTTGACGATGTACGTTCAAAATAAAAGTGATATCAATTTGTCTCATCATTATCTCTGTATGGAAGCAAAAAAGTAAAAAAAAAAACATTTGAAAGTTATGAGCGTCGAAAGTTCCACATTTCGACACTAATTTTAACGCAGTTTTGGGCGCAAAAAAATAATATAAGAAGAAGGAAAATTGCAAAACGGCCTCCATACAGGGATAGATTATTAGTTCAACAATGCAAATAATTTTATTTTGAACAGATAGTTTTAGTCGTTTTTTCATGATATCTAGACTGCCAAAGGTCTGTTTATAAAATTTCGCGCGCTCGGTTTCGTCCTAAATCATTATCCATTTCGCTAAAAATTTGCAAAAGTGTGTATTCGTACGCGAACTAGCTTCCTACTGCTCATCACAGCATCTTTCTCTTCCGTTCGTGTTGTCGGTTGATATAAAAGGCATTTTAACCCCGCGCACAAAATAGTTCGTGCCGTCGACTAGTGCACCCTTAAGTAAGAAATAAAAGACTTGATTCTTCATGACTATTTGAAGCGGTTCTGCTGGTCCTCAATGAGCAGGAGGAGGTTTGAGGAAACTATTTCCAAGGCGATGGCTACGATTAGGTCAACGTGCCTGTTCGCTCTCGAACCCCTAATCTTTACTTTGTTGAGGACCGCAAAATCACTTGCAAATTAGGTTTTTATTTTAGTTTATTTTCACTATGTTTATATCATCAACACAGATCAACAAAACCCCCCTTATTTCTGAAATATGACATTATATATAGGCGTGTGCGCCTTGAAATTTTCTATCCAGCGAACCCACATCCAGGTCCGTAACTATACAAGCTGAAGATACTCTCCAGGATGAATGAGGGATGAAGGGAAACTTTGTTGATTTTACAACTTACAAGCTATTTTCTTCCAAAACTATACAAGTTATCTCTATTCTATTTAGATGTTCTTGCAGCCCTTCTATCAGGCTATCGAAATACAATATATTTATAGCTACGTTTACATCTTTCAGGCACGCAAGCATCTGAAAGCGCCATTTTGACGAAAAAGTGTAATTTTACAATATTAAAAGTTAATTTTTACTTAAAACATCGGGGCGATTTCCACCCACTAAAGACGACCCGGTAGCTATCTTGACAGGCTATAGCTGGGTAGTACTTTAATGGATACAACTATAACCCACAAGCGCGTACCCAGCCTGAAAGGGTAAATTTCATGAAAAATTGTGTGACCCCGCAAACTTGTAAGTTGACTATCTCCCAAACCATCAAAGCTATCCCCACTCTAGAAATATGGTTGAGAAGACAGGCAAACGGCCTATCGAGTGGTAGTACTTCAGAAGGTACATCTATAAGCCTTCAGGTACTTTATTCACCTGAAAGTGGCTAATTATACAAGATTGCGCGATCCCGCCATCTTGTGTTTTGTTTTCTACTTAAACCATCCAGGCGATCTTCACCATACATGGATGGTTCTGAGTACGTGCCAGCCTGCAGGCTACCGAGAGGTAATGCTTCAGAAAGCATATCTCTAATCTTTCAGGCACCAAGTGTCCCTGAAAGCGGTCAGCCCGCAAAGACGCTTAAAGAAACCTCTGTATTCGTTCGTACAGACACATTGTCTCAACTAAGTGGTCTTTGTATACTAGAACTACATGACTTTTATCTAAAAACAGGGCCTAGGTATCAGTTTAGGTTACCTGGAAGCGCTGAAACAACAATAACATGACTATTGACCACTTATTTATGGAAAATGTGCCTGTATTTTAATGTTCTAGGGTGAGATTCCATTAGCTTTCGCTATTTACTGTATTATGTGCTGATTATAAATTAAAGACAAAGGGTAAATAACTTAGAACACCTAGTTTGTGTTTTCTAACAAAGTAAATAAGGAAATAAATATTCAAGACTGGCGCGTGAACAGAACGCACTTCCGACTACCTCAGCCCTTGTTATTTCATGGGTCTCGCTGATATGTATTTTTTTTTACTTAACCTAAATATTTACATTCTTATGAGCTTATGATGATGCTTCTTCAATCGTCGCAAACAGTTTTCATACCAGTGCAAGCAACGTCTCTGTTCTTTATAAGAAACCATACAATATATTTTCTTAGAGCTTGTTGAAAAACAAAAACAAATAATTATATACAACAATTTATTTTATTTCAAAATTTTAGTTTTATGTATAAATGACCTCTCCGAATAAGTAAAAAAGATTATTTATACCATTCCCCTTCTAAAAAGCTTATTTTATTCACTGAAATCAGAGAATAAAAGCACTTTTAATCACTGTTTTGGTGTTTCAATTTAGAACACACCAATATATTCAAACTCCCATCTCAAAGCTCAAACAACAACCTCCTTGTGCAAAAAATACCCGATATACAAACTCTTTGTGCTTTTCGCTTAAATTCTTAAAATTCTTTTTCTCGTAGTCATGGTGTAAAGTATAGTATGCAACTCTTGAATAAAACGGATTTATATCGAGGGGCATGAATCACTCACGTCGCTCAGGATTCTAACTCTTGAATCACTCGCTATGCTCGTTATTCATCCATGGCTCTCGCTTTAAATCCGTCCTTTATTCACTAGTTGCATAATATACTATTATTTTGCTATCAAAGTTACGGTTATCTTGAATTTGTGCCAAAATAGTAGCATAAAAGTGTCACAATATATATATTTGGTCTATTTAGTAGCTTTCATTTGATACCCATATTGATATGAAAACGAAAAAAAAAATATATTAAAAACTCAAACTCCTACAGTTGAGAGGAATCCAACGACACCTCATATGTCATAATCCTTCAAGCCGTATGGGCTGTAGAGCATGTTATAGAAATGGACATACATACATACACACGCACGAAAAACATTCCCCTTCCACAGTCGGGTAAAAAAAGCATTTAGGCAGATAATGAGTGCCTACTGAAACTTGATTTTCCTTTATCCATCATAACGCTTGCAGTCTAAATTGACGCAATAAGTTCCGTTTGAATGTGTTTTTTTTATGTTAGCATATACTGTCCAATTGCTGGACAAAGGCCGCCCAAATCCTTCCAAGAATTATTTTCCTGAGCCACCTTTGACCCAGAATAAGACTGTATTTTTTTCAGACATTTCAGGCGTATTATTTGTTTCCGCCAAAGAATAAGTACCTAGCAAGCAACATTTCAATTATTCTGGTAATACAATATCCGCGGGTATTAATAAAATGCCCAAAAATCTAATAATCCTGGCATCCAAACACAAGTATTATATAAACGGAAAGAACAGAGAATAATGTTTTATTAAGGGGCTTAATTATGTCTTCTTCGTCGGTAACAGCTTCTAAGAAAGTCGGTTTATTAATCTTTAAGTATTTAAGAAAAAACGGCTCTTAAAACAGTGTAGGAAAACATCGTGAGGAAATCCGCATATCCTAGAACCAAAAATTCAAAGACATGTGACATCCACCAACCCGCACTGGGCCCGCGTGGAGGATTAATGCTCATTCCCATTTCCATTCCCTATTCACAAAGACGAGACCTGTGTACCAGCAGTGGGAAGGCTAAAAGGCTGATGATGATGATGAGAACCTCGTGCCTTATTTATGTAAGAAAATGGTGGAGGACGGAGATGGATAAGCCACGGTGAAGGACAGTTACAAGCTGGTATTATTACAGCATCCGGTAAGACGAGAAACTGATTGGACTATACTTAGCAAAATTAGGTTATTTAAATGCCAAAAGAGTCACAATAATCTATAAAGTATTTTGAATGGTCTTCTGTTCCAACGAGAGTTCTTTACAAAAGTTATTTCTTAAAAAAAATACATGATTAAACTAGTATTTCGTAAGTTTATTCGGTTTATTTTCGACCCAAACTTCTAGGTCTAAAGTATTTTAAAAACTATACAAATATAAAATAAATCACCCGAACTAATAATATTTTCCTAATTTTGTGAACATGTTTGAAATCACGGTTATTTGTGCAACCATAAACCGTGAAGTACCTATATATCTAGTATTTTTTATTTATCCTGCACTATGAAGAGTTAAAGCTAGCTACCAAAACATCTTCCTCTAGTGATTCCAAGTGTAACAGAACCTATAAATACAATTTCGGCCCAAAAAAATGACCCTCGAATCCACTAGACCGAAACATCTACGAATGATATAGGACACGCGTTTCATCCCGCTATCTAAAATTTTTCACGGCCTCAATAAACAATGGAATGCTATAAATCTGAACAGGGTGCGTCAAACTTACACACAAGTTTGATTAATCTTTAACCCGCACTGCGTGTATGGATGGTGTACTTCATAAGGATCTATGTACACTGGAGGGTAAAATTAATGGAATATTTTTCTGTGTCTGAAATCTGTTTCTTGATTTCTATTATTAATTGTCACTACTTTGAAATGTAATTTTCCAAACTCGGTAATAAATTATACTATACCAGCTTTAGTTTACCAGTAATAGCTTATTTCGTGATCTGGCCCGTTTTAAAATGGTCTCAATATCCAGACGAGAGGCAAAATTTAATTTTAATTTATCAACTAGATAAATTCTTAGGTTTTCCGAGATTAGGCTGTGCGTAATAGTAAGCAAGGAAGTAGGTATTTTAAACGGATTTTAAACAAATAATATCTCTATGTGTTTCGTTCCCATCGAAACTTTTTTTTTTACCTATACGGTTTTATTTCCCTCCTCGGTTTGTTTGTTAATTCATTCTAACAAGAGTGCTATCATTAGCCACTTATATAGGTGCGTGAATTACCCACAAACTCCACCACCCGTTCCATTTTAAGAAGATATAAAAATAATACAGGCAGGAAAGAAACATCCCGATGTTTTTTTTTTGTAATTTACCTACCAAATACCAACACAATAAATATTTTGTTATTTATTGACTGCAGCAGAAGCTTTTAATCACTTTGATAGATGACGTAGTGTAAACAATGTTTACTCGTACATATAATTTATTTTATATTACTCATAAATAACTGAACTGCATCTGTTTAAAATTTTGAAAACAGCATAAAATATGATTTTCTTTTACATGCACAAACGTAAACAGCGTGAATGATTAATTCAATGTGCATATTTATATTTTAAATGTCGGAAATAAATCCTTCGGAATGAAGGTTTTGTAAGCTCTCGCAGTAAAAAGATGTTAAACCTTTTACATCTGTTGAACGTAAAATCAGACTGTTTGTGAAACGCCAGTAAAATATTTCCAAGCTGGTATTGCAGTGGAGGAAGTATTTTGCTACTGGATACATAATCAGATAGCTTCGCATAGAAGTAGAAATATGTCTATTTGAAATTATGGTACATCGATGCTATGGAATTTTGGCAATTCTGACGTTCGATCTGATGACTTCGGGGAATTAGCCATCAGGCATATGACATTCGAAATCAAGCAGTAAACCCATGTAAGACTAATGTAACGGAAAGAAAATTGTTGACAAAAGTAGGTAGGTAAGCAAATTTATTGTAGGTTGTAAAGTAAGAAGGTACAATTCACCTAAGGGCAGAAGAAAATATAATCAATTCATAACTATGTAAAAAGTCCTTCATGGAGAAACTGATGCTCGTTAACTGCTTGACGAGCTGTCTCAGCTTTATCCGGGACATAGCCTATTTGCTGTGCCTGCGAGTCACGCCACTCTATTGTTCTTCGCACTCTGACTGCACTCAACGCTCTCTTGGACGCAAATCCTGACCGAGATGTGCTCGTGGATGAATGGAAGACAAGTGTGTGACACACATTTTATTATGTATCTTTAACTAATGCAATTGGCGTTAAGCCCTTTTTCAATGTCAATTACAAAATAAATAGAATTTTGTACCACTTGATAATCACGCGCCTAATCGAAGTTTGCGTGTTTTCAAATTTTTATTATTATATGCCTCATACACTAAGTAAAGCACAACGCAGATTCTAACTTTACGTATCACACTTAAATATGTAAGTCATACTAACACTGGCCAGTCAGCTAATTTCTGTCCACTTTACTCAGTCCTATGCTAATTCCAAGCCAACTCTTTCGACCTTTTTTAATTAAAATTATTTAATTAACTCAATTGTTCTCCTGTGTATAAACAGCTTAATTTTATTTGTCTGAGAAGTTGTGTCAGTTAACCCATGTAACCGTACATGGCAAGTTTTCATGACGCATTACTATAAAGGTTTTAGCCAAAGTTCACATGAGTTTTAATAGAAACTTTAAGAGTTGGGTACTTGTCTGTATAATAATTAATAGTGTTGTGTCTTTGAACATAATTATCGCTTTTATTGGTCGGATACTGTGTCTAAAATTGTTGGGTAAATTGATTCTGTATTTTTTTTGGGTATTTAGGTACCTAAGTATTGAAAGAACTGAAAACTAATAAATTGTTTAAGGATAAATATTTTTTGATATGAACATAATATTTGATAAATGTATAAAATGAAAAGCATTTATGATGTTTATTTTACTAACCTCAATTTCAACACAATTTACATAGCCCAAAAACAATCAATCTTTCCATTGATGGACATATTAATTAAGCCTCAACACCTGAACTCAAATTTATAAATTCACCAAAGGAAATACATAAATCATTTCGAAACCCGAACTTAGCTGCAAAACTTGAAATTAGACCCGAAGAAATTTCAGAAAATGCTCATTAGGAACAAAAGTTTCCATCTTAATATAATTTCACCCACACATAGCTTTGGAAGTCGGATGAAACCACGGAGTAATGAATCAACAGAGCGATAGAGGTGATACGTTTTCTCAGGACGGTTTTTAGTCTAACCATCGGATTCCGACTATTCGCACTCTAGTATTAAATATATAAGATAGGTAGTTTATTGCAATATGCCACTAAGAAACCAAGTTATTGAATGTTATCTGCAAAAACATGTCAAAGTCAAATTCTTTCAGAAAAGTAGCTTGTTATGGAGAAGAACGGACTGGAAACTCCACACACATGTTACGTATGCCTAGGAATCTGCTGACATTGCGGACAATATACATACATAGACCTTGATGACAGTGCAGTTACCACGAAGTCAACGCACGTAGCTAGACTTTCGCTGACACAGAAACGTACGGAGCATAAACATAGGAAGTTGCTGGCTGTGCAATTACCTTGGAACCGATCCAGCCATGACGTCAAGGAATCGATCAATGCCGAACTAATATTTAAGAGCATCTCTCGTAAGAAAGTGGCATTCCATATTCCTACATCGTGTAGGAAGGATTCTCGTAGGCTAGTTAGTTTTAGTTAGTCTATTTAATTATTGTAACCATTCCATGTCCTAACATCGGCTTGGAATGGACATTCGTAGGTTAACTAGTTGTAGTTAGTAGTTGTAACCATTCCATGATCCAACCTCGACTTGGAATAGACACTTCTAGGATAATTAATTATAATTAACTTTAATAATTAAAAGTTTAGAATCATTTCGGGTTTCTTTCCAATCCCCCGGCTGTGGTAAACGTAATTGGCGCAGTCGGTAGGATATCCGCGGGAGACGTCGGGACACATCACACATCGATAATCACGTCTCGTGTCACCCGGGTGGCTATCAAGCACCGTTCCGGATATCCTGAACATACGGACCTGCTGCAGACCGAGAGAAGAATCTGGAAATCGATTCGCGGAGAGGAACCGGAAATGAAATAGCTGTAAGTACATTTGAATTATTCTCGTGTTGCTCCCTCCTAAATCCTAACCTTCAGGGTTTACCATCCCAGGAACTCGAGTGCGCGGGGACCTGCATCACGTCAGGCCCACCGACGAACTGTAGATATTAGTAGAAATATATTTTTAGATAAGCTAGAGTTAGGCAACTTGGTTAGTTTAGATATGGATCAGCACAGCCAAATACCATTTCTAAGGCACTTCGCCTGGGCCTTGCTTTTCATAGTAACCCTAACGTGTTTGCGCGGTTTATTAAAATCCTTGATTCATCATCCAAGTGTTGCACGCGAAAGCGAATTTTCTAACTTGTGACCATTAAACAGAATTCTTAATAAGATTTCTGGAACCACTTTGTGTACCAGTAACTCTAATGGGGTACCAGAGAGTTGGTTGGGCAGTCGAACCACCCTGATTAACAACTTTTCAGTCCAGCACCATAATTTCAAGGAGCCGGTATCTAATTGACAGCTCCCGTAGGTCCAAATCCTTCGTTTTTAAATTTTCATTTTATTTCTGCTCCCAAGAATAGTTACGACCTATAAAGATTATCATCATCAGCTTCTTTTAATGTTCTCTCTGTGATAGGCAATGGACCGTAATTCATCACACGAGCTCAGCGTGGGTTGGTAAAGATTATCCGTAGTACCTAAAAACACGCATAGGCCCTTATCCTATCCTTCCCAGTCCTAGCAACCAACGAGTTGACATTCACTTACATGGAGGCTGAATGCCCGAAGTCAAACTGGTGCGAGAAGGAAGTTACCCACCAGATCCGCACCAAATCTGATTGCATCCAGAAGTCGATCACCAATCAAGTTCTGCGGGACTCCTGCCATCCCACTACAGTTATCCTGATGAAGAAAACTATGAAGAAACTCGATGACCAACACCACGTCCTGTAATTCCTTCAGCAAACGAAAGTACAAATTATCTGTCACCAACAAGACTACACACCGCTCCAAGGAAGTTATTTCGTTACAACTCCCGATGGATGTCGACTGAAATCTGAAGAGTTCACCATAGCAGATGCCGACGATGAAATCAAAGGCCAACCTCGCAAAATCATGAGGATACCCTTCGATTCTGGGCAACGAGCTACGTCAACTACTCACATCAATTTGTACTCCGTGGATCTTAAGGGACTAGTGCAAATGGGCAACGCGCAAAAGAACACCTGTCATACCACAAGAACCAGCAGTCTCCTACCGTAATCCTGAAAAAAAACTCGGATCCCGAGAAGACTCCGGCAACTTTTTCACTCAATGTGCTAAAATAGTTGCCGTTCTAAGGGTGGAGGTGTTACGTATGCCTAGGAATCTGCTGACATTGCGGACAATATACATACATAGACCTTGATGACAGTGCAGTTACCACGAAGTCAACGCACGTAGCTAGACTTTCGCTGACACAGAAACGTACGGAGCATAAACATAGGAAGTTGCTGGCTGTGCAATTACCTTGGAACCGATCCAGCCATGACGTCAAGGAATCGATCAATGCCGAACTAATATTTAAGAGCATCTCTCGTAAGAAAGTGGCATTCCATATTCCTACATCGTGTAGGATGGATTCTCGTAGGCTAGTTAGTTTTAGTTAGTCTATTTAATTATTGTAACCATTCCATGTCCTAACATCGGCTTGGAATGGACATTCGTAGGTTAACTAGTTGTAGTTAGTAGTTGTAACCATTCCATGATCCAACCTCGACTTGGAATAGACACTTCTAGGATAATTAATTATAATTAACTTTAATAATTAAAAGTTTAGAATCATTTCGGGTTTCTTTCCAATCCCCCGGCTGTGGTAAACGTAATTCACACTCTTAAAAAAAAACTGATTAACAATATTTACATACATACATTAATAATCCATACGTGAGGATGATGCACCCAGAATAACACAACTATACTACGTATTGGTACAAAGTATTATAAGCACTAACAGGTAAATTCATTCATTTGATAAATAGGAACATGGTTCTCACATACTTAAAAATATTGCAAACATAGGTAAATTACCTAATTCAATACCAACAGAACAGTGTGTGAGTCAATTCTTTAAATCAAAAAAAGCTATACAATAATTATGAATATATAAATTAACCTGTTTGGTTTTGTCTGCACTAAATATTGCCCTATGGAGCAGGACCAGCATGTTTCCAAGCATTCATACCTTGGATATAATTACATAATTTGTAATACGCTTGTTTACAAAGCGTGCATGTGAAAAAGGTCTTCAAATAAAATCTTAACCAATTTTAGAGGATATGTTTATACTATTTTCCAAATAATTTTAACCATTTGCTTTTTTCTAGCCACATGGCATTAAAGTTCATTTTAAATATTGAAATACTCAAACATTATCGAAATTCAGGAGCAGTTCTAAAAAGCAACATGACCTAAAACCAACAATTCGAAGAACAGTGTCAATGTTATAAATCTTCACTATACCTCGTGTTGGATTAGAACCCATTCCCATTCATCCCACAGAGAGGAGGCCGTACCCAAGCAGTGGGAACTGTTTAAATACTGATTATGTTACGTGTATTCACTTAGAAGTATACACGCAGAAGTTCTCCATTTTATCTCCTATCCGTGGTCAAAAGTGAAACAATACTTAGGGCTTTTGCCGCATCGTGATCGTCCGTGCTTCTGCTACAATTGTGCTTATTATCACGCTGACATATTTCCTTTACTTATTTGTCGAGGGTCGGGAAAAAACGATCTACTGAATTTGTAAAAAAATTATGAGCTAAGATGTCTTGATCTATACTGTGGCCTTAGTACTTGTTTTTATACTTAGATGATCGCGTTAACGTAAACGTTGTCATGTCAATTTGTTATCTTTGCGCCATACGTAAAACTTCAGAATATACTGGTAGCTATATATATGGCTATTATTGTACAGCTGTAAAAAAGTTTTTAGTAAAAGTAACAAATTAAATGCATGCAAAGGCTACCAAAGTGGGCATATTCAATACATCAAAATAACTATCCAAAATATTTTAACCATTCTCAGAAAACAATTGAATAGAAAATTCGTATTTCAGACCACCTATCCCATAACTCACTACACACAACATTACTCGGCCAAAAACAACACATTAATAATTTCAGCCACGTACAAAAACAGAGAGACTTTGAAAAGGGCACTCCGATAGAAAATAAGGGTAAGAAAAACTACTTAAGAAAAGAGAAGTAAAAATATGAATGGTTCATAGCACTTACGTGAAGTACTCGGGACGGGAAGAGGAGCAAACAAAACTTGTATAACTTATTGTTATGTTACTTGAGAATTTTGTGAGAAATTTCTTTATTACTTCTGTATCGGGATTCGTGTAAGTTCATATGATTGGGTATGTGGATGTATGACATGGTATGTATGGAGATACGCTAGGCAAAATGTCTATAAATAAGATGTTCTTTGAAGTTTCAAGAGTTAACAGAATATGTCAGACAGAGAGCGTTAATCGAGTAATTGCGAGAAGATAGCATAACTTTTTGAGTACTGTGATAAAAATATATCAAAATTAATGATAAACTTATTATTACAATAATATCTAACCGCTCTCGTTACGAGAGTATACTGAAAATTGAAAAATGCCTCCATAACCTGACTTATGCGGAAACAGAAAGCCTCATACAAACTTAAATTATATTCCTATCACATCATCCACATAGACATACACCCACCCTTCCCACACACAAACACTCCCTCACACACACCCACTTATACTGTTACAATCTATTATTAATAATTGTTTAGTTCTTGTTTTATTATTATTAAATGTTTAAAGTGTCTAGTTTCTACCTATAAAAATAACCAAAATTGTTGTTATGGAACTCTGTTGTATTTCGCTCCTGGGGTGCGCGCTAATAACTACGACTTAGTTACTAAACTAACGCAGTATTAACGTACACAAAACTTGTAATATTATGTTTCTTTTTTGTTCCAATAAATATATTTGTAATTTTTAAATGACTAACTGAATCCCATGGATTCGGTCTCGTGGTCTATGCTACAGGAACCATTGTAATTTTCTAGGAAGTAAATTGCAATCCTCTAACACTTATTTAGTTCTTTGGTAATAGTGTAGCTCTTTCTAACATTTTTTTTTAGTTCAAACTTATCCGATTGGATCAGTACTACCAGAGATTACCCTTTACAAACCTATTAACATAAAATATTACCAATTTGATATCACATCTGTTTAGATTAAGATAAAATGTTTACTGTTGCTTCACTCCCGTGACCTTTAACCACGAGAATTCTGTATTATTCAGACCCAAAGAAAATCGACGACGTTTATCGCTAGAGTAGCTTTTGATCAGAGATTTTTTTTTTTTGCCTGTCAGATCAAACAAACTAAGATCAGCTCTTGGTCTGGCACCGGCTTGAGACTAAATATCATGTCCAGTGTAATGTTAAGTATGTATGAAACGATGTTAGCTTTGTCTGAAAACATTTTTTGCCATATCAGATCCTGGCAAAAGGCCAGAAAACAAAACATTACTAACAACAAAAAGCCTACTAGACTAAAAGCTATGACTAAACGAAAAACATTCCTTTGGCTCGTTCACAAATATCTCATTCAAGGATTTCTGTATTAGATGTAAGTTATTATTATATGGAGCCAAGTTCAGTATAACGGTGTTGATAATTTATATGTTTGTGCCTAAGGTCGGCGCCGTGGAGTCTGATGGGGAGACGCGTCTGCCAAATCTTATGGCATTGACGACCTCTAAGACTGGGGCAAGGCTCTTTGGCAAAAATTGGAAGGAAAGACAAGGTCATGTTACGGATAAAAAAATAAGAAATAGAAAATATTTGTTCGACACAGACACAACACAACTGCAACAAAACACAAAGTTAAGAAGAAGATCTTTAAACTAAAACAGTAACATTGCGCTCAGTATGCTCATAGCAGAAGGGTTACCAACTCAGCATTTGCTGCACGTTGTGGGATCAGGACTGCCAGAAGTGAGTGGCAATTAAAAAATAAATGAACGCAAAACATAGATTGGAGAGAAGTTAGTAGTTTTATAAAAAAATATATAACAACATAAAAAAAGGTTTTCAGGATGAGGGTTAATTTAAAAAAAAGCCGTGGTACTATTATTCGATCGAAGGATTTGAAATGTTACCTACTTATTTAGTTAGGAATATAAATCATAATATCAGCGAAAACCGTAATATCACTAAACCAAACTAATAAAGAGATGACTTTGAAAAGTTCAATGAAGGTAACATTGCCTTGGTAATATTTTTAGTACATTTTACGAAACTCAGGTACTTTACATCAATCACCTGTTGCGTTAGGCTTTTCTCTGATAATATTATTGAGTCTTTTTTTAATATAAAATGTTGGTTATACCTAGGTACTTAAACTTTTATTTTATAAAAACGTAGAAAAAAATAAAGTAGGACTTTTTGGTGTCACACTTTTTCACCTTATATTGTTGCACGGTTCATTGTTAATATCCAAGAATTTTTGAAATTAAAATTATTTTAATTCCCATAAGGTATAGATCTAGTAGTTACTAGCTGTGTCCGCGGCTTCGCTCCCGTCATCTGTCTGCCAACCCTACTGCCTACCCTAGTTACCTACCTACCATTTTTGTTTATATAGTCATCATTCTTTCGCGGAGAATCTTAACACCGCCATTCAGAAAATGACTTTAAATGCTTCAAATGCTCAAAATGCCATCTATCGAATATCGAGTTCAACTGTCCCAGTATTTGAATTGCGTGTGTTGTGATTACTTCTTGAACACTTTAAATTCATCTAACTTTTGATAGAATGAACCGATTGCGATGAAACAAAAACTAAGTAATTCTTCAAGTTACGCACAATAATTGTTTATGTATAAAAGTTATTTACATTGGTTTCGTACATTTCACGTGATGCGTGCACAAATAAACAGACAGACAGATAAACAGACAAAAATTCCAAAAATGCCGGAAATAGGTTCTGTTGGTTATCCTTTAACACTCTGGTTATTTTTTTTGGAAATATTTTCTATGTACAAAAATTACTTTTCTACAGATTTATTATTTGTATTGATGATGATTGTAAGTTTTGTTTTATTTCATAAGTATAAGAAAACATCGACATATGCCCCAAATTAAATTGTATTGAAATCAAACAGTCAACAGTTACTTGTGAACGTTCTCACATGTCTACTCGATAACTTTTCAATCCCAAGTATCGTCAGCTGAATAACCAAAATAGCTCGTAACACTTTAGGTCTACAGTTTTAGCAGTTCCCCTTGACCTTGCAAGCATGGTTCTCATTGGAACTTTGCCCGCAGCTCGAATGCCCAAAATCTCCGTAAACCGAATGTCTAAGTAATAAATCATACTTTATAGAGATGTGCCGTGACCTTAAGATATTGTTTTTGTCTGTATTCGCAGGCCTTATTAATATGTTAATGGCTCCCCGTCTGCCGAACGGGGGAATAACTCAGCGAAATTGGTTCGGAGTTTGGCATGTTATTCAAGACTGATTTGAATGGTATCATGGTATATAATGGATAATTCTTGGTGTGAATTGTGTTCAGCAGTTTATTCTTGGGCTAAGTTAAAAAGGAGAATTTGGCTCTGGAGTAGTAGGTACCTAGACTGTTCCAAAAATGTAGTTTCTCGTCGGTAATATAAAATGTGCGTTCAAGGGTGACATTGGATGTAGATCTTGTAGATCTTCACGGCCACGTTTTTATAAAAGATAGAACGGTATGAAAATTACTCCGTCTTTTTTCTGACGCGCACCTTTTCTTTTCTTCAGGCTTGTTTTTTATTTTATCCGCTAAAGCACACCTGTGCAATAAAGCTAAAATGGTTTGTCATACGTCAATGGTTTCGAAGGTAAAATATTTTATTAAAAACCAGCCGAGTGCGAGTCTGACTCGCACACATTGGGTTTCGTATATACAGCTACATTTACCTAAATAAATAGGTAACATTACTAACGTTCACAAACAATGAAAGCACCGAACATTGCTCTAATGAAGGGACAAAATTAACTTTGCCGTTCTAAAACTGTTGTCCCCATACAACAATATACAAAATTTTACTTTTCCACTAAGTAAAGTTGTAAAGCCTACTTAGCTGTGATAGTATTTCTTTTATTTTCGTTATATACTACAGCCGTGAATTTTTTCACCTATACTAAAGCAACCATTTAGCTGGCAGGGGGGGGGGGGGGCACCTGACTCTAACAAAAATTTGGATCCGTGAATCGAAAAATGGTTATCACAGACCCGTAATATTTTTAAATAGACTATCCAATGATACTACACACCATGGGCCACACGAGAAAATAAAAACATTCGGTACCCTTATTTTTTTTCATGATTTTGTACTACTGTGTTGGCGTGATTAATAAGTATATCCATGCCAAATTATAGCTTTCTAGTACTAAGAGTCTCTGGGCTAAGCTGCAGAAGGACGGACGGATGGACAGACCGACGGACAGACGGACATGCCGAAACTATAAGGGTTCCTTGTAGACTACGGAACCCTAAAAAACTGTCTTAGGACAATCATGATAACCACGATTTTACCAAAATATTTGTAGACGAATGAAAGACTAGAAATCAAATACCTTCATAACCCGATTATTAATCTATTCATTATAACTAGTTGCTACTACGTATTAGATACAGCTAATTATTTAATTAGGGTACAAACTGAAAACCATGAATAGAATCTTGTTTTCAGTCAACATCATCGTAATAATATATGATCAAACGAACTTCCAAGGGAAGTTCGATCAGTATTATGATGACTTGCTTCATTTGAAGATATGATTATTACAATATAGTTTCCTTACTTACTTGGTAGCCTTCGCACATAGTCTAAAGAACTTTTCAAATTTAAAACCTTAACCTCTCTATGTTTACCTCGTGTTGTCACTTTGACGCATAGCTCATTCCTTTTTCTTGTGCGGTAACTACCGCACGCGCTGTGCATGTAACATGCCAAAAAGGAGCGCACAATCTAAAATTGAGCATTATGAAAAATTCGTAAAATCGAAGTAAAAGAAAAATACAGAGGAAGAATAATACCCTTACAAATAAACAATCATCAGAGGATGAAGGTAATCAAAAGTGCACTAACTACTGATCTACTCGTAAAAGTGAACAGTGAAGCAGCAGATCAGTGTTGTAAATGTTCTGGGATTGACTGCGAGTCAATAATAGTTTCTTCCTTACTAGTAACGACCAAGGGGATGGCGAGGTAGACCGAAACGTAACACATTACAGCGGATCAACTCGAGATGGATGTAATGGCGACAGGTCACTGGAACAACTTGCGACCCACGGATGCCCCTCAAGTTAAAGCGTAAAATTTACAAGTCCGTGATTAGACCGTCGTACTGTATGGATCAGAATGTTGGGCTGTGAAAAAGATGGATGAAAAGAGATTGCATGTAGCAGAGATGAGAATGTTGAGATGGATGTGCGGAGTGACGAGAATGGATAAAGTGATAAATGAGTATATTAGAGGAAGTTTGAAAGTAGCGCCAGTGACAGAAAAGTTGAAAGGTAACCGTTTGATATATGGTCATCTGATGAGGAGGGACGAAACGCATGTTACTAAAAGAGTTATGAATATATATGTGGATGGATGGAGAAGGAGGGGACGGTCAAAGAAAATTTGGATGGACTGTGTGAGGAGTGATATGAAAGAAAAGGGAGTCAGTGATAGCGTGACGGGGGACAGGACGGTATGGATGAAGAAAACGTGTTGCGCCGACCCCAAGTAACGTGGGACAAGGGCAGGAAGATGATGATGACTTGGTAACGACCGGCTGAAGCCTTTGAAAACGGTAAAAAGTAAAAAAAAAATAGTGGGGTGAAACCTTTTGCAAAAGGAAGAGAATATAACAAAAATGAAAGGAAAAATAATTTACAGGGCATCTGAGGAGTACAGAGTTCAGAGTTCTGAGGAGTGCGGTACAGTGGAAGGGGGTGAGTTTTTAAGGGTAAAAACGGTTTATTTCGATTTCCGGTAAAACTACAAGTCCTATGGAAAAAAAAAATAATGCCAAAGTTGTAGGTAATAAGAAGATCTACTACTTTTGTATTCAAACTTTTTCACATTACCTCAAAATTTATGTAAAAATTCAAATAACCTAGTTCTTGGTTTTTATTTTTATCTATTACAATGTTTTTTCATGTAATTTGGTGGATGTCACATATCTTCGAATTTTTGGTTCTATGACATGCCGGTTTCCGGCACCGCACTCGCACTGGGCCCGCGTGGTGAATTACGGCGAATTACGGTAAACCATTCCCTCTCACACAGAGGAGGCCTGTGTCCCAGCAGTGGGAACATTAATAGGCTGATGATGTGTGTGTGTGTGTAATTTGGTGAAAATTTATCTTTTTATGTCCCAAATACGTAATTTTTTTAAACAATTTTTTTTTACCTTGTTTTGACTTAATATCGAAATAAGCACCCTAATTATCAATCGAAAATCCTTACGTCAGAATATCTGCGATTTTTATTTAAAAAGCTTGTAGCTCATTTTTTGTTCGTTGAAATCTCTAATTTCTTAGATACAAACTAAAAACCAGGAATATAATATTGTTTTCAGTCATCATCATCATAATGAGGGTTTTTGAAATGACGTGCACTAGATTGCAGCTCTGAGACGTCAGGTTCAGGCACCTATCAAAACGCTTATGTTTTCCTAACGTTCCTCTGCAAGGACCTCACCAGACCAGAAAAAATTACAGAAATTGGTTGATCTTCTCATTGTTGAATCGGTGACAAAGGTGTATAGAATTGCAAGACACACTCCCCATGGGAAATAGTCAACTCGCTCTCGGCATTGCATGCTCAGATTAAATTCATAGTATGTTTGCCTAGAAGACTGTATGTAGGTAGTAGTATTTGATATGATTTAGCGGCTAAACATTATGTTATTGTTCCATTACAGGTATTCTCTTGTCTTTTCAGTACGAAAAGCTAACATTGTGAGAATTGCTCATATCATATTTAGCTAGTCAACAACATAGTGGTGAGGTACAGATAACGACATTTGTAGCCGTGCCAGAAGTGATTAGACTGCTGAGAACCAGTTTTGTTTGCCATAGCTAGACAGAAAAATTACCACAGGCCATTTCTTTCTAAGTTTGGTGACACTCATTGACCCTGACACATTTGGGTTGTAAAGAAAGTTTTGAGAATTAGCGGTGGCCTCCGAGACGTCTAATATCAGATTTTTAGTTTCAACTAAACGGACATTTGGGGAGTTGCCACTTCATCGTTACATAAATATAGTGTCATAACCTGAGTGATCGAAAGTTGATCGACTATCGAAGTAGATCGAAAATGGAACAAAACAAACTAGCGGCCATAATTTAATTGCAACTCATTTATGTCATACTTCATTCTATCGATCGCATTTATTTTATTGTTGATTTCTTATTACAGTATATAAACTGTGTGTATTAACACTGTTTTTTTAAAATATATTACGTTTATATCCATGAAACATTTATTAACACCAATTATTAAAATTAAATTGAGGAGTCATGACACATCGATTCGATGAATCGGCATTGGCAGCTGTCAGTTCAGTCTACGAAAAAAAAAAAAACACATGCTCTATGTGATGAATGCGCATGGTACGTCGCACTTACCATGTCCGATATTGGCAGTTGACCATTTTTCAGCCTTATCACTAAATTAATGTTCAAATAATTTATTTAGCAGGCACTTTTGAAATATCGAACAGTTAAAAACATGAAGCTGATTGCACATTTGCAAGCGTAGGTAGATCTCTATCGAGAAGAACGTACAAGAAACTCCATGGACACTATTTTCATTCGGGAAATAATTATAACAGAGTAGGTATTGTGGTGAAAAGTGGCCATTTTACGAGTTAATACCTACATTTTATTTCCACTTGGGCAGTAAACATTTTTTTTTATAAGATTGGACCGCGATCGCAATTGGGTAGCAGCCAAAAAGAAAGCACCTATATCCACGATTTTGTTAACATCGCTTATGGCCGACATTGAAGAAATAAAATGTTAAATTGCAGTGAGAAAAAGTGAACATCTAAATATATTCTAGGTATCTCTATATGCGAAGAGGCCTTTGCCATTAGGTAGTTTAAGGACAGAACTTATACGAGTAACTACACAGAGAAAAGGTCTCCCCGTAGTTAAGAGAAAAGCAGTAAAAAATGCGGACACAGCTGTGGAAATGCTCCTAAAATCCTAACATTACCTGGCAGTGAAAACAGAGGTATCTCTATGTGTGTTTCTAAGCAAAAACGTGACTACATTTGCGCGTTAATGTTAGCAGGCGCGACATACATCAACCAAATGGATCCGTGAATGTGATATACCGTTATAGTGGCGAGTATTGTATAACTGTGTTCCTCTATGCTTTTAGCAGACTGAATGGAGTACAGGCTTTTGTAATCATTTTGTTATACTTTGTCGGTGTTTATTTATGTTGAATTTTTGATTATGAAGTGGTGGCATTTTGATTAGAGATTGAACATGAGCTTATTGCTCAGAGGATGAGTGATCGATGGCACCGATAGGTGAAAACTGGAGTAGCTGATGACCTGGGGAAGGCCGCGGAAAGCCTCTGATTGTGTGAATTACAGGACCGGTTGATGTGGTGACGATCGGGTGAGGCCTATGTTCGGGAGAGGACATTCGGCTCTAACAAAGATCTCTGACTTTGTTCAATGTATGTAGTTCACATGAGGTATACATTAAATGCAATGCCGACTGAAGGGCAGTGGTGGCCCAGTGGTAACGGCCCCGAATTACCTGTCGTAAGTCGTGGGTTCGAACCCAAACAGGCGCTATACTTTGTGTAAATTATTTCATCACCACTGTTCTAAAACGGTGAAGGAAAACATCGTGAGGAAACCGACATGTCCTAGAACAAAAATTTCGAAGACATGTGACATCCACCAATCGCACTGGGCCCGCGTGGTGGATTGAAGCCTATTCCCTCTCTCACAGAGAGGAGGCCTTGTGTCCCAGCTGTGGGAACATGAAAAGGCTGATTATGATTTATTTATTAGTACGATGATGATAGATTAAATTGATTGTGTGGTTAAACAAAGTTTAAAGTGTGACAGTTGTGCCAATAAATTAATAAACTATAAAGTGATCGTAAATATTTTATCTTTGCTTTTATCTCGTTCGATACGCCAACATTTTCTTTATATTTTACCGCCGATAAAATTGCATTATATTATCACAATATGCATTTGTTGTATGGTTAAAGTAACTGTTTATACCTAAATAACCAATTGACAAATTGCTACAGATATACATAATTACTAACTTTGCCAGAGGCGTTGCTGGTGTGAAAGTGGAAAATTATGCCTCGCGAACGTCTACTACTCCATATCCAGGTCATGGACTAACAACACACACAATGATTGATTAACAAACATACAGATGTTGTGTGATGGAATTGCATGGTCTAATTCCGCCCAGCCCGTTTCATCATAAGACTACCAGACATACGGCGATGGTACCTATGGTGGCCATCGGTACATGGTGGTCGTCCTACCCATACGCATTTAACGTTTTGAGAATACTTTTATTATGCGCACAACTAAGAAGAGGAGTGGAATTCCCTGCCGGAGTCTGTGTTTCCCGATAGCTACAATCTAGGGGTCTTTAAGTCAAGAGTGAATAGTTTACTTCTAGGCAAGCGTGCTTCACCGTCGACCACGTCATCGCTTACCATCAGGTGAGATAGTGGTCAAGCGCGAGTGTTTTTTAAATAAAAAAATAATAAAAAATGTGAACACTTGTATGTAACTAGCTGTTACCCGCGACTTCGTCCGCGTCAAACTCGTAAAACCATTATATCATTTTTGTAATTTTCCCACAGGAACTGTGATTTTTTTCCGGGATAAAAAGAAGCCTATGTTTACACCTTATAACATCAGCTATCTACCAGTGAACGTCCCGTCAAAATCGGTGCAGCCGTTTTGGAGATTACCCGAAACAATCAGACAGACAGACAAAAATCTTTTAAATTGCGAATATACTTTCACACGCATTCAATAAAACGTTGTTATTTTGATATTAAATAACTACGGACACTTCAATGTTATTTATTTGTTTATATTTATCACATCAAACCATTTTTTTTTTCACAACGGCCAACATGGGTACTTATAAAACGTCGACAAAAGTTGCACGGTTCGGGTTAGTCGTTTCCTATGGTTTCCTATAGTTGTATATATAAATAGGAGTAGCAAAGATACGCATAATATATGTCTTTAGGTCAGCAAAACGTACTCCCGGCATTAAGAATCCTCTATTTTGTAAGTTCCTTAATAAAAAGTGAAATTAAAATAAAGAAAAATTCTTAATTAATTCTCCATTGCTGATGCAATATCCATTTAGAGCTACAAGAACTGAACAAATAGGAGCTGAGTAATGACCGTTTGTTATCGCATTGCCTCGCTGTGCGATCTTCTTTGTGTATCAACTAATTGCGCAGATTGAAATGCTGACATCCTGTTTTTGTTAGCAATGTTTTAATGAGCGTACCTATTACCTATAAAATCTTACTAAATTATCATAAATAATAAAGTTTGGATGTGTGGGTGGATGTATGTTTGTTACTCAATGACGGCAGAACGGCAGCACGAATCTAGATGAAATGTGGCATCGAGATAGATTATAGTCAGGAATAACACATAGGATACTTTTTATCCCGGCAATATCCCGAATAATTTACAAATTTCTGGCAGAAGCTGGTGATCACATATTTTCAGAGACGTATTTTATCTGTGACCACATAGACCGGTTCTATGCTTCTCGCATCCAGCGTACTACCGCGCTCTCACCCTGGTCACCAGTTAACCTTGTGGGAAGCCTTCCAATGCTGCGTCTTCGCAACACTTGGGTTGGGCTATGTCCAGAGCCTAGACGTCATTCAACTGAATGATGATTCACACTCTTAAACCTAGATATCATCATCGTTTCAGCCGAAATACGTCTTCTGTTTTGTGGCCCTCCGTTGATTTTGATATCCTGACTGCAAAACTATGTCCACATCACATTTATATCCGCTAGCCTGGCTGCTACTCCAAGAACAGCGCAAATGCGATATCTGCTGTTCGACTTACCACCGACGATGCGTTGGAGTCAATAAAGCAGGCCTTATAACGACACCCTGGCACTGTCCAGATTGTACTAAAAATCAAGCTGAAACACCCATGAGGGGGCATGCAGTGGCGCCACTGGAGGATAGCCTGGTGAATCTAATGGACACCAGTCCTATCAATACCACGGCTTTAGATGCCACGCAGGAGTTGGCTCGTGATCTCACAGCGAAAATGAGACAGTTTAGGGAAGAATTTATTTCTACGGTACGGCGCGAATTCCAATTGATGCGCGATGATCTGGCTGAGCTGCGCTCTTCCATCCAAAAAACGAACGACCGTATGAGTACTCTGGAGGAGAGGGTCGCTGCGTTGGAGAGCCGGAAACTGGCTGAACAGGGGTCATCGAATGTGACCGAGATTATAGCTCAGCTACGAAGCGACATTAACGACCGTGACCAGGAACTCCTCGGTACCGACATACAAATCTCGAATCTGCCTGAGCCCCGCGGTGAAAACCCAGTGCATACGGTATTACTAGTGGCGTCAAAGTTAGGCGTAAAAGCTGAGGCGCGCGACATTGTGAGCGCTGAACGAGTTGGGGGTAGGCGCGTAAATGCGACGCAGCCGGCGCCGGTCGAGACTCGCCCGCGTTTCCTTGTCGTGCGCTTCGCGCGCCGTGATCCGCGCGACGAGATGTTGGAAGCCGCCCGAGTACGTCGTGGTATGACTTCGGCTGATTTAGATTTGCCTGGTCCAGCGGTGCGCCTATATGTCAACGAGCGCCTTACGAAGACCAATAGGGAGTTGTTTCGTGGGACGCGGGAGGTTGGTGGTCGCCTCGGTTGGCAATTTGTATGGGCAAAGCGAGGCCGTATACTCGCCCGTTACAAACCTGGGGACTCTGCTTACCAGATCCGTTGTGAGGCTGATATCAATCGCGTGTTTGCCGCTATGCCCAATGTGCCCATGCAGGCTGCTGCCGATAATCCCCCTTCGTGATAATTTTAAGGCCCTCTTATATAGTTTTAGTTTTTCATTATATCTAAGTATTTTTTTCCTTTTATTATTTTGTTTACGTTCCATACCTGTCACTAAATGTCGCAAGTATAGTGTAGTATTATTACATGTCATTGTTTGTAAGCATATTGATTGTATCACGCCCGCGCCACTGGAAATGTTCAACTGGAACCGGTTTTATAACAATTGTTCTTACCGAACATTGACTGTTTGCGATCACGTACAATCGCCAAATATGCCTGGTGTTTTGTTTAATTTTATAGTAGCTTTTTTATTATTTGTATTTTTGTTTTTTAAGTGCTTTATTGACATTAAAAGTGTTGCATTAATAACCGAGAAACGTTATAAAATTAGAATTAAAATAGAAATAAAGGTGGGAAGTTTTAAAATTGAGTCAGGAATAACAGTGAATTTAACAGAATTGGTGTTCTTAATCGAAATAAAATTATGTAGCAGTAATGACTAAAATAGACAAATATTTTAAGATTGGCTTTTTGAACGCAGGTTCTTTAGGTACAGGCCATGATGATTTTATTTGTGCAGTACTAAGGTATAATTTCGATATTCTGGCTATTAACGAAACTTGGTTACGCTCGGGCGAGGAGGGGCGTGCGCCTGTTGTGCCTGGCTATCGCCTGCGCCACTTGCCGCGGCCGTCCTGCGTTCGCGCAGGCCGGGGGGGGGCGTTGGGTTCTATATACGGCGAGGACTGAGTGCGCGTACCTATACCGGCTCGATAGATACCAGGTTCGATTCCGTCGAGCAAATGTGGCTAACGTTTACAATGGCAGGTAAGAAAATTGCTGTCGGTACCACTTATCGGCCTCCATGGTTTGACACTGATCTTTTCTTGGATGGTTTAACTAACACGTTGGCTGCCCTGGGAAATTGTGACCAACACATTCTACTCGGTGATTTCAACATAAATATGTTAAATACCTACGAGTCCGGAACTAAAACGGTGCACGAGTTTCTGAAATGTTTGAGCCTGGCTCAATTAGTAACTTCACCAACACATTTCACTGACACGAGTGAAACTCTGATTGACCTGCTCTGCGCGAACCTTAGTGCGCGATACACGAGAGTGGAATCCTTTGGAACGTATACTGGTCATGCCATCATAGTCAGTGAATTTCATATAAAACGTGACAAATTTTTACCATACGTGGCAAGTTATAGGCCTATTAAAAATATTTGTAGGGATAGTTTTAACTATGACTTATCATCACAGTTGAGTCAAGACAATATTATTAAATTTCAGAATGTCCACGAAATGGTTGATAGCTTCAATAGGCGCATAATTTCGTTATTTGACAGACATGCACCGGTCAAGACCTGTAGAATAAAGGAAGTGTCATATCCTTGGATAACCGACACAATTAGGCTCATGATGCGGTTGCGGGACAAAGCATTGGCTAAATATAAGAAAACCAAAACAGAACCAAAAAAAGATTACTATAAACAATTAAAATCTTTAGTGGAAAGTTCTTTGTTTTACGAAAAATCTGCGTATTTTAAACATAATATAAATAATCAAATTAAAAATCCTAAATTGTTATGGAAAAACATTAAATCCACAACTTCTTCCTCTAAGCCTGGCCAAGAACTACCGTCACATTTTAAAAATCCTGACTTAATAAATAATACCTTTTTAAATGTGCCTGGCCATCGAGTGGCCAGACCGTCACTTATAGCATACTATGAATCTCATAGATTTAATGCAGCAACCTTCACCATTTCTCCTGTGGATTGCGATGCAATCTCACGCATCTTTTTTCATTTACAATCGAACGCTGAAGGCTGCGACCACATTACATTAAATATGCTTAATTTAACTTTACCGTTTACTTTGGAAATTGTTACATATATTATAAATTATTCAATATGGACTGCTACGTTTCCTAGCCAATGGAAAATTGCTACTGTTAGACCCCTACCAAAAAAATCAAACCCCTTAGAAATTAGTGACTTGCGGCCTATCAGTGTACTACCCTGTCTTTCTAAAGTAATGGAGAGAGCAGTGTGCCTACAACTTACACGTTTCTTGGAAGAAAACCAAATGTTACCTGACCTACAGTCCGGTTTCAGAAAGCAGCGCAGTACTTCCACGGCGTTGCTAGATGTTACTGACAACATTTTGACTGCCCAAGATAAGGGTATGTGTACACTGATGGTGCTACTTGATTTTTCTCGCGCTTTTGACTGCATAAATGTATCCCTGTTACTGTCTAAGTTAAGCTACTATGGTTTCGACGACAATGCTATAAAATGGTTCCGCAGCTACCTCACTGACCGAAAACAATTTGTTGAGTTGCGCTTGAGTGACGGTACTACTTTGACATCAGCTCTAGCTTCTTTGGAAAGGGGAGTTCCTCAAGGCTCAATTTTGGGACCAATATTATTTGTTTTATACTGTGCTGATATTATTAAGTGTCTAGAAAATTGCAAGTATCACATTTATGCAGATGATGTCCAAGTTTATCTATCTTTTAAGCCGGAGGACTATAGTTTAGCTTTAAAGCAGTTAAATGATGACTTAAATAGAATTGCCGCCTGGTCAGATGAGCATTGTTTAGTACTTAACCCGACAAAGACTAAATATATGTTGTTTGGTACTAGGCAGCAGATAAAGAAGGTTCCTTTAACACTGAGTTTAACTTTGATGGGAGAGCCTATTGACCGTGTAAACGAAGCCCGCAACCTTGGACTATGTGTGGATTACAGCCTAAGATTTGAAAAACATATCGCTAACTCGGTTCAAAATTGCTTTTATAGACTGAAATTATTATACAAAATGAGGCCCTTTTTGTCTGAAAAGCTTCGCCAGCAGTTAGTCGAAACCCTTGTACTATCTAAACTCAACTACACTGACACGGTTTACGGCCCTCGCTTGCTAGCACGAACAGAGAGACTCATACAAAGGGTTCAAAATGCGTGTGCGCGATTTTGCTATATTGTTCCCCCTAGAAGTCACATCACTCCTTTCCTTAATAGGCATTTTGTTCTTAAAATGAAGTCGAGGCGTAAATTACACCTGGCATGTCTTCTGTTCGGTATAATAAAACACAAAAAACCGAAATATCTATATGACAAGCTGTGTTGGATGACCGGTGGACGAGATTGCGCGCCCAGGCTCTGTGCACAGCAATTAGCGACGCAGTCTCACAGGACAGCAGCTTTTAGAGGCAGCTTTAGATATGCTGCATAAAAGGTGTGGAATAACATTCCACCTCCGATAAGGGTGGTGGGTACAATACACACATTTCGGACTCGTTTACGGCAATACTTAATAGATGCGCAACGGAAACTGGATATGTTGCAGCAGAATATTTCAATAATATAATTTATACCTATCCATTATTATTATTGTGATGTGGATGACTGCGGTCATCTGCTGTTGCTCGCCCGGGTAGGTAGTGCGCTCCTTTGGGTGCCTGTCGTGTCCCCTGGCTTGGTGCTGGAGGTTACAGTTGCGCTGCCCGCAGTGACGTGCCGTCGCGGAAAGGAAACCTACCCAAATATAAACAAATAATTAATATAACATATTTTTAACACCACAAATGCTGACAAATAATTATTATTTTATCATCTACTTACCCAATGTGTCTTGCTTTCTTGTTTCCGTGACGTACAGGATCGGGGTTGCGCGGTGTAACTCTGTCCAATCATCCAAATGCGGGATGCATAGATGGTCTTCGTATGCATAATGAGATTTTAGTTCCACTCCATCAAAGAACTGAATAAGAAGTAATATAATAGTTAGTACTGTGTAAAATGATACACCCACTTGTTTCGATGTAGATACTTTACTTGTCATAAAATGTAAGATCTTTATAATGTAATAAGCACACTCACCTCGTATTATTTCATTCATGTATACTTGTTTGTTTTAATTACATGTTATATTTCACTTTAATCTAGCACCTAATTAGTTTTTTTTATAGAAAGTAGGTACCTTATAAAATACAAAATAAAGAACAAATTATCCGTTTGTTTTGTCTTGCACCGATGCACGCGGCCGCTCGCAGTGACTGTGTGCGCCGTGTGGCGGGGGTAATGCACAAACTTAATGCATCTCCCGCGGTACGCCCGTTCGGTTTGTATTTTGTAGGTACTTCTTATTATTATTATTTATGCATAGTTTTTAGATAGTGGTTATTGATCGTAGAATATTATTTCAAACTCATACGACTATAACAGATTTATGTAAATATACAGGACACATTACTTATGTTTGTATGTTCACCTCTCAACCAGGTCCTGTTGAAAATCAGCGTCAGGCAACGCCAGTTGTCTGACATATTGCTGAACAGGGCCTGATTGGCACTGCCGTGAGTCACACAGTATGATTGATAGTTTTAAGTTTTATTTTTAAGTTTATTTTCATAATTGTGTAGGTAACTTAATTTGTGGTACGTGCCAATAAACCATTTTTCTTTCTTTCTTTCTTTAACAGACTTCATGAGAACCGATCTAAAATGGATTCCACTAGATTGTAATTTCTGCCTGGTTTTTTTCAAAAGCAATCATCACAAATTGGAATAGTCTAAGAAAGTAGACCATCCCAGCAGTACAAAACAATTTAAAAAAACAACATTCTAAAGAACCCGGGTCGTTGTTTACGTCGGCTTTTAATCGGTCTGTCAACATAACAATGTTTCAGCCCCTAACATCGGGACTTTCATATATTATGTCGTTGAGTATGGAAACAATTCGAATTCGAAGCTAGAAAAAAAGTAAGTAATATTTAGGAAGATTCTGATTAAAGCGATTCAAGTGAAATTATGGCTGACTGTAGAGTCACGCTGACCGAGGAGTCTGATGGCAGTCAGCGCTGAACCGAGCGACTCGACCAATGACGAGCTCGCGGTGACCATTAGCGCCGACGACTGTCAGCGTCGGTAAGTGTGACTCTATAACCAACCTATTACGTATTATCATTATTCAGATCTATTTCATCGTCTTTTTTTGCCCTTGTTTTTTTTATTTGGTGTCGGGAATTTATATTTCGGTTAGATTGGAAGCCGACCCCAACACAATTGACAGAGAAATTGCAGATCACAGAGAATTAGCAATTTTAGAAGGTCAAAAATTGCATATATCAGTCGCCCAAAATGCCCGCCCATCACTACTTCCTAGTATTTTAGCTGGTAAGAAATAGGGATGTTACGGAAGTGATGATATCGGAACCGAAGTCGGAATCGGAAGATTTTAATTTGGTTTATTGGAATTGGAACTGAAATCGGAATCGGAGGCGGAAACTGGAGAAAGATGTTTATGAGAAAGCAGGTTTAACAAAATATAATAATATATCCATTTAAATATTAATCAGCCTTTTTAATTTCAACTCATAAGCAAATTCACCTAATTAGGCATTGAAAAAAACAAAAAAGTTTTCTAAAAATCTATAATTCTAAATTTTTGCCGCCACTGAACCAAAATCGAAATCGGAGGTTTAAAAACAATCGGAAGTCCTGACTTTTCGAAATCGAAATCGAATATTCGTAACATTCCTAGTAAGAAGCGACACAACCAACTCTCCAGTAGCAAGAGCTTCTGTTTCATTTCAAAGCAAAAACCTACAACAAGCACAGTTTACTGCCACCTTCATATTTCTTCCTAAATCTTGACGACGTTCCACTTTTAGGCGTTTTTCTTTCGAGTCGACGACAAACATGGAGATATTTTATGTCCCCCGCTTTTGTTTGTGAAACGACTTCAAATATATGTTTTGTTTGGATTTACAACAGTTAACAAGGGATTTATTATAGTCTGATATATTGATGGTTCTTACAAATAGTAGATATTTCTGATGATGATGAGGACTGCCTGTTACGCACTTAGATTCCCATTTGTTCCGTTTTGCGTGGGGATTCTAGTTCATAGCCGGCTGGCTATATTAGCCAGAACCACGCAAGCACCTGTGCTTTTGCAAGCCTAGCTCCGCCCAAAAGCACAGTAGCTTCTTGGAGGCTTCACAGGCTTCACGGAGTGACTTCACTGTTCCTAGAATTTCTTCACGTTGAGAAGCCACGGCCTCGCATTTCAGAATAACGTGGGTAGCTGTTTAGCGGCGTCAAGGCAACTCCTGCAAAGCGGGCTGTCTGTGGCGCCTATATTAAAAAGATATTTGAAGGGGGTTATGGCCCGTAATTGTCCCTATGATTATTCTAAGGTTATTTCTATTCAGTTTCTACTTGGTTAATCGCGGGTATACATTCGGATAAGTCATGTTTGACTGTCTACAGTCTGTTGCCCGTGACCATCTGTTATTATAGCACTATCATAATTATCGGAGCCTCTCTTCGCAAGTTCGTCTGCGGCATCATTAGGTAAGGTAATTAGACTTTTTACAATATTTTTCAATCATCATTATAGCCCTTTGCTAAGAATAGTTACAGCACTGATTACAGTATTTGTGCCACATGTTAAATTTAGTGCTGTTTTTTTTTTACCTTTTTATAGATTATTTTACCGATTGTGAATGTGTGAACATTGTAGGCTTTCTAGATTTCTAGATGATTGTTAACTTTTTATTTCGTACATTTTTTGTTTTGTTTGTTTTTTTTTCAATTTCGTACGACTTATTGTCGGGCCTACGTTTTCCCCCCATATCCAAGTACTAATGCGGTAACATGGAAATATTGTAAACACAAAAAAAAAAGAGTAACTATGGAGTTTCTTGCATGTTCTTCTCCATAGGAAACGACTAACCTTTTGTCGACGTTTTATAAGTGCCCATGTAGGCCTATGTAAAATAATAATATTTGATTTTGATTTTGAAAGGATCTTCGTTGCCCTTTGATCCACTGGACGGTAATATCATTGGAAGCCGATATACTCTCCTGGCCGAAATTGAACAGAACATAATGATTAAACATTATTCTTTAACATCTTATCTGCCAGACAATAAGACACAATAGGAAAGTGTTTGTCGTTCACCTGGCAGTTATGGTGTTGAACATTTTATATTAAACCCATACACAGGACCTCATACACAGCAGAAATGCTTTTCGGTAAATACGATGTAGCGGTATCTCAAGTAATCGTATATCACTTCAATTTACCATTACAGTAAATTGCTTTGCAATTTACACTCTTGACCAATATTGCCATAAATTAAGCAATTTAAGTTGCCTGCGTAAGAATTCTTTAAAATGTCCGTATTTCTGAAACAAAAGATGACGTAATTGTCGTCAAGTAGCTCCCGAGAAAAAAGGAAAAGTTTCAGTTTCAGGGGAATATGGATAGACGCTTTTTAAGACGAATTTTGTTTAAGTATGAAACTTAGTGTACTTAGTGTTTTATGGATAACGGATACAAAGTTGTTTTAGAATCTGTGTTGTATTTTGCTTAGGTGTAATATTTTCAATACAAATAGAATGCCAGTTGGAATGTCATCAGCAAAATTACGTACTGCCAAGCAAACTTTCGTCTCCTTGATGAATTACCCAAAATTCTACATTAGTACCTACTCGCCGTTGTTTTAAAAGGAACTGTTGCGTAAAATTAAATGCTTCTAAATATTGTCTCACCATTTTAGATGACTTCTGACCGTCCCCGTTTTCCTACTCTACAACTGTTGAATGTCGTGAAACCGCTAATGATTTTTACTCAACGTAACAAATATTATACCACCAGTCAGTCTGAAAACTGTTTACTATGCATAGAAGACAGAAAGATAATCTCATTTTACCCAGTTAATTAACTTGAAATCCCGAAATTGGGTCACGGTGAAGGATGCCAATAAAATGTGAAAGTTTGCGGGCATCCCGAAAGTTACAAAGATAGAAAATAATTATTAAGGAAATCGTTAACAAGAGTAATTATTATTGACTTAATGATACGCAAATTTTTGGAACAATTTTAGAAGTTTTGAACTTGTAATAAAATTTAATGACGGGAAAAGCAGAGACGTGTTAATAAAATTATTTATTGGTAGGTAGTTAAGCCAGATTGTGCCAGATTTTATTCCAGTAGGGGCGAGGATTTTGCCATAAATGGGCCCGACTAGACAACGGGATGCTATGGAGAAATTTCTGCGTAAGGTTTAAAGACTGCATAATAATTCTTAGCATTGTGTATTTGTAAAAATAACAATTTATGAAATACTATAATTACATACTGTAACGTTGTACGTGGTTGCTAACACATCAGAACCTGGGTAGCATTAATAGAAAAATAATTAAAACCTATTTGCGCTTGCGGCTGACATTTTAAACTGGCAACACTATAATGAACAAGCAAATACTGTCGCAAACTCCGCGCACGGAACTGGTTTGTTGAATGTTGGTAGTTGATTTCCCTCTGAGTACGGTATCACTAACGCTCGCGGACTTCCTGCGGTTCGTGGAACAGTCTCGACCGGCAGTCACTAGGCACTACGTAGCAGCGGAGAGACAGTGTCTGCATAGTGTGACATGTACCTCTGTCACCTTCACATAGTGACCTTGTACGACACATTTTTATTATTACTACTTTTATTATCCACACGCTACCGTGAACAATAAATTTAGACTCAGTTAACCCCAGATTGGGTGAGTGTTGCAAAACTTATATTATCTAGAATTAAGTGATCATTGCATGACTTGTTAAAATCTCGCTATTTGTAAGTTTTGTAATAATGTCTACTTTGGACGCTTGATCCGTTGATTCACATAATCACGTTTTTGTATCAACGGTGATTATTAAATTCAAACCATATTTTAACTTTTATGTTTCACCGAATGACCGTAACATAGGTGTAACGGGTCATGACGGTTACTTTTAAATGATCTTCATTCCTTTCATTCATTATTTTCATTATTCAATGTAGTATTGGTGAGTGGTAGTAAGTCAATGGAAATAATTGTTTTGAAAAATTCTTAAAATCATTGTGTTATTTTTTTCATCTACCTCACATTACTAGATGTTATAATTATGTTTCATCATGCTTTTAAATTGTACCACGCTGCTTAGACTGCTTCATCTTGATGGCTAATTGACTAGATCACCGCTTTCCACCGTAGATTCCATGTTCGACGGTTGTCAGGATGTTGCAGTCAGTGGTACGAATTCGGTCATTTTCTTAAATGCCTAATTCGGGATATTCCAGGGTTCACCTATACCGGACACCTTTCGGTGTTACTACAAGGCTGTGGCTGGACAACCTGCGTGCTACCCACCGACAGGAAGATCGACCTACCTACCTGGCTGCCACCAGTCACCTACGTTCTGGAAACTGCCAGGATAGTGGTTTTCTTACGGCGGTCTTGAACCTAACACGCGCTCGATATTAAGAACTCACACCAGTCTCCGGCTGGGTTTCTGTAAAATTTTATATATATTTTTTTTTAATAAATTGTTATATCTACCCTCTCTTCGAGACTATAATTTACCTGCCTGGCCCCTAACCGTTACAATACGAATACACTTAAATCTAAAACTGACTAAGTAAGCCTAAAAATAAACTAATCGAAAATATGGCGTCGAAAAATTCCCCTCCATCGTTGTCCACTGGTATTTATGGCATTGTTTATCTTCTGACCAAAGTAAAACCACGCCCTTGAGTCAAGTGAAGTGTCAACTAGGCATTTGGAAAGATCTTTAAATAAAGCGTGATTACTCGGACCCCACGGACCAAGAGTTAAACCCAAAATGGCTCGAAAATATAACTACCGACGAGGTTATTATATTGCCGCCACTTAAGGTTCTCTGCAGTCGTAGCGGCAACGCTAGCGCAGTACGACGAGCTAGGAACATGGGATGTCGCAAGAGTATCGACACAAGTAGCCTAAGTATAAAAAAATAAAAACCATGGCTTGACCCCCTTACTAAACCTATAAACCCTTAAAAGGCTCAACAGTCGCCCTTAGGCTCTGCCAAAATGTTTGGGATCGACCACGTGACATTTCAGTTAGGCATTACAAACTAATGGTTAAGGGCAGGTACTCGTAGTCCGACTTTTCCATGTCTTTGAATCATTATTAAACAAACAAATAGTGATTGTCTAAATGCAACAAAAATATATATAATAGTTTACTACATGTACTTTTCATTTCTGAGATTCAAAACATGATATCGAAAACTTCGCTCGATCAAAAAAAAAAACTGAAATGGACTCTAAAACGATGTTTTCTTGATCATATTCATATTTTTTTAGAAGATTATGAAAGATTCACTACTCAAAACACATATCTAAAAACAGTTAACAACCTATAGAACTTCATTCTCAGGATAGAATATATAAAATAGTTTAATTGTTTTAATAATAAAATTATATACAACACAGCGGCCGCCGTACGGCTCTTCAGTCGCCCGCGAGGCCTTGGCGAAGCAGGACTACTTTACTGTGACACTTAAGTTGGCTCTGCGCACACGCGAGCGAGTTACTCGCTTCGCGGTAACAGTGGCGCGTTAAATACCTACTTGGCTGGAACAAGCTAGCCTTAACACCTATAGATTGCCACATTACCTAGTGGCTTTTGTCTCGACAAAATAAAAGTATACGGATATAACTGTCGTCGGAAGCGATTCAAGATGCCAACTTTCAAAATCTCAAATCAAAATATTATCTACAATTCGTTGATGCTATAATGTTGTACTTATACCGTTAACTTTATTCTGATTGGTTGTTTGGTTGGTACGATGAAATCTGCTAGATGCTATGGTGCTAATGCTAGGGTGCTTCAATCTAGCGCTAAATTCTGCATGTATAAAATTGGTCAAGAGAGCTGGCATGAAATTGCGGTAGCTGACGCAATATATGTTCAATTTGTTCTTATCATATGATTGAGATTATCAGTTCATCGTATGAGCCTTTGATTACTCATTGTAAATATCACCGAATGAACGTAATTGTAATGTGTGCTTCAATCTGAGTTTTACTGGTTGCCCGAGTGTCCTAACTGTTTGTCCTTACATAATGGAACCTTTACAAGAAACGAAGAAGATGCCCATGATATCGCTACAACCACGATCCCCACCGTCATATCTATTTAAACACACCTTATTCATTCATTTTAAGTTCCTCAAATACCTAACAATAATATAAGACTTTTTGGATGATGCTCCAATCCTGACTATCTACATATAACCGTACATATCACACTGAAAGTCAAACGCATACATTCCTCATTCCGTACCTCGCTTCATATTTACAATTCATGAGAGCGCGACAATACTGATGGCAGTGATGGCTTGTTTCCACGTGAAAAACCAGCATCGATTCTCATGTTTCCAAAAGAGTGTTTAGATATATTTGCATGGTATTAATTTACATGTTTATTCGTTTGGAAATTGAGTAAAATGAGTTTTCCGTGAATGGGGTGATGGTATCGGGAACATTGAAGAGTTTTTTTTGGATGTTTGTGTTTTCAGGACAGTGAGTGTAATAATGAAGGGCGCACGGTTGGCGCAGTGGTTGAGCGATTGACTGCTGCGCTGCGTGTCGCGGGTTCGATTCCCGCACTGAACAATTATTTGTATGATCTACAAATAGTTGTTCCGGCTCTGGGTGTTTGTGTATGTGAGTTTATATGTTTGTAAACGCACCCATGATACAGGAGAAATTCCTAGTGTGGGGTAAAGTTTTTTTATCAAAAAAAATAATTAAAAAAAAATATGAGAAATTGTGACAGTTGTTTTGAGCTATTGTTAATTATTGTATTCTATACATATGAGAATAATTTTATCTATTGATGATCTCTTGTAAATTTCCTGTATGAAACAAAACCGAAAAAATAAATAAAAAAATACTGGCAAATAATACAAAACTAGTTGTTTTACACATAAGAACAAAGTTTTCATGCCCTGCCATGAAGAATCAAAATCTAAGCAAAATATATTCATGTAAGATTCTTACTTTTCTCTCAAAAACATCTGAGAACTCTAAGAAAAGAGCCAGCCTAATATTTTATCTACATTTATTTTACAAGAGTATGAAGCCTCAAAGCAAATCAAATAGTCTAGGCTGAGTATAGGAATATTCTTAAAGGCTAGTCTTCAAAGAGTGTGGCTTTCTATTCACATCACGTGGCGTTCCTAAGTCCGGCTAGTGTAGACAGGGGCCAAGTACTTGAACACCCGGTAGGCTAAGTTTGTATGGAACGGACTTTTTTATTGATGAGCATTCTTAAACAAACTGTGTACAGTAGTCACAGCATTCACAGTAGATCGTTGTGACTCTAAAGTTGGCTGCAAGACTCTGCGCAGTAGTTATTTTTGTATCAATGTTGAAGGTGAAGATAGCATTGTATAACTGCCTCTTTCACTCGCTTACGTTTGTCGCATCGTTCTATCTCGCTTACTCTTTGCAGTATTCTCGATGACAAACTGTTTCTTGCGCAATGGTTCGCACAGCCTAACTTCAGAGACACAAAGATCCACTGTGACTACTGTAATTTGTTGTTTTTTAGGGTTCCGTACCCGAAGGGTCTTTATTTTAAAATGTTTTAAGTGCCGCATACAGCATAATTAAGGGGGCCCGAAAAAATAGAAATGACCTCCTCCATCGAGTGAGGTGTCGTTGTTTAGAGCTTGTCGAATAAATAAATACTGCATTTCTAACCGACTTCAAAAAAACCGTCCGTTTAACCTGTATGTATGTATGTTTGTCCGCGATTTTCTCACGTTTGGCTGAACCGATTTTGATGCGGTCTTCAGAAAAGTATTTGTTACATTCTGGAGGTTTTGACAAAAAATGGATACCCCGCAATGTCATCCACATATTTGTATGTATGTTTGTCCACACATTTCTCCGAAACTGGTAATCGGATAATGATCATTCTTTTTTATTGGATTAAGTATTTCTCAAGTTAGTTGGTGCAAGTTTCATAAAAATCGGCAGTTTTCAAGATGGATGGAGCATATAACCGAACTCAATAGCGACAAACAGCACGAATGTGTAAATTGAGTTATTATGGGTATCTTGTCAATTCTTTAGGTACATTAATAAGGTACTTGCTCAATTTGTAGTGATGGTGAAACTAAACTAAAAAGAGAGAAATAAAAACATGGTTCACTATCATTACACATTGAGCAGTTTTGAAAAATATTGGAAAACGAAGGAATGAGGTAGAATCAATTTTTATTACTTGTAATTTTTAAAAGTTAACGTTCAAAAGTGCCGCTTAATGGCCTAATTGAATAAATACATTTGACTTTGAATTTGAAGCCACATAAGCCAACTTACAAAATTATGTGCAGAAGATTTTTTTAACTTCCCCATTGACTGATTTTTTACTTTTTAATATTTTTTACAATTACGTATATTTTTCAAAAAAATACCAATATATTGATATCTAGATTATTCTTTGAAATTCTCAATTTTATCTATTACAACCAAATTGATTTTGCGGTCAAATGCGTAGGGAGATCACAGAAGGGATGCGGGCAGCGGCATGCCACTGCTACGGCTATACGTCTAGATATGGGCTACTAACTACGCGGGTACGGAACACAAAATGTGCAAAGTCTGACACACACTTGGCCAGTTTGTTTTTTTTACTAGTGAAATTTTAGACGAGGTGAGCTACCTCAAAGAATGGAATAACATAGACACATATTTTTCTTATTACTCAAAGGTTAGTTAGTTGTAATCACTATCTCAGCCGAAAGTCACTCACAGCTGGACATAAACCGATCCTGTACATTTAGCATCCATCGGACACCCGCGGCCGTCACCGTTTACCTGAAGATGCAGCGTTGGAAGGGCTCCCACAAAGACAACGATGACCAGACATTATTGAAATAATTCCATACCAAGATGAGCTTTTTGAACATGCGAAGAAAAGCAAAGAGTTTCTGAATTTGAATAAATTAAAACACACAAAAGTTATATAAGTATGAACCAACTGCTCACGTACCGTATACCTACAGTTTTGGGTAGATGTTAGTAATCTACATAATGCAAGCCTTTACCCCTAAGTATTCCAAATTTCTAACCTGCTGCCTTTAAATGCCATAATAAATTGTAAGGGTTAAATTCTGCGAAAGGGTTGAAGTGCGCTTAGAACTGTTAACCCGTTTTAAATATTAATAACATAACACCACGCCAGTATTCTACGAAGGGTTAAGTAGACGTAGAGATGGTAAAATTGTACACCCACGTTTCACCAGTTATGTTTAAGAGGAAACGGGGGCAGAGAGCGCCGACTGAATTTCCTTAGTAAAAAGTCGTAATTCGAGGTTTGGCTCTCGTCTCTTTTCTCCTCCAATATTGGACCAATTTAAAAGATATTCCGTAAACTGATAATTTAAAATAAAAACTATGTCCCTATCTTTTCTTTTTTGATGATACATTATCTTTAGAATCACTAGAGCCCTCAAAAAATGCTCAAAATTGCGCTGTCAACAAAGGCTTAGTGTGCAAATTTGACAAATATAAATGAAAAAAAGAAAACATAAGTATATATCTTACTTTACCAGTTTATGGAATATCTTTTAAATTGGTCCAATATTGGAGGAGGAAAGAGACGAGAGCCAAACCTCGAATTATGACTTTTTACTAAGGAAATTCAGTCGGCGCTCTCTGCCCATATTTCCTCTTAAGTTCAGAAGGGTGACCATAAGCTCTTAGAGTAAGGTTATTTCGAGACGTATATGACTTATATAAATCCATACCTTTCGGACACTCCAAAAAACCTTACTGTAAGTGCTTATGGTGACCCCCCAATTCATTGTGTTAAAATATTATAATATTTAGATGTTATAAACTTTAACCTCTTACAAATCAATTATTTTTGCGAGTTGAATGTCAATCGTATCATGTGAACATGGATTTAGTGAAAGATATATATAATTTATTTATTTAAATTTCATGGATTACAAAAAAGTACAAAAGTGGATTTAATGCCCTAAGGATTCTCCAACTTTCAACCAAGGGTTGTGGGGGTGCATTGTTTTCTGCATTCTTTTAATGTCTAAAAATATATAAAACTAGCTGTTCCCCGTGGATTCGATCCCGTAGACCACCCACAGGGCCCATTTTCGGGGTTAAATAAATTGTAGTTCTAAAAACTAAAAAACACGCTTTTATGGTAAATTTAACTACAAAGTCGCTAATCCTGAAGATCCTGTTAAGGATAATGGGACAATCTATTTAAATTATTGTATTATCATCGGTCCTGGATAAGTGTGCAAAGTTTCAAATCAATCCGACGTTTTGAAGTGGGTGAAAATCACGTTCAAAGATTCCGTTACATTGATACATAGATTCATAGATACATACATACCAAGCTAATAAAAGCGTGTTAAAAATGTCACTCACGAATAATGTAGCTTTCTATTGGTGAAATATTTTTTAAATCAGTCCAGTAGTTTCGGAGCCTGTTCGGTACAAACAAACAAACAAAAAAATAAAACACTATCTTCTTTATAAAATTAAATTATAATTATATTATATTATATAAGTAACATGTAAAGATGAAATCATTGTTGTAAGTTCAATAGGTACAAAAGTACATAGTTATTCTTATTCGTCTATTCGGTACACGGGAAAACCTATTTATTAGCTCTAAAAACCTTCTAAACAAACTGAAAAAAAAAAAGTTTTTGTAACTTTAAGCACACTTTAGTTATTAGAAAATAAAAGAGAAAAGAGAGAAAATTTAATAAAAATAACACAAAACTAATTAGGAAATTGTAAGGTAGAATTTTCACCCTTACTCACCAGCGTGCTCAGGGGTAGGTATTCTGCATGAGACTATAGTAAGGATTATTTCACATGAAGTTGATTGAAGTAAAAGTCACACAGTTTGGTCAAATAATTTAATTCTTCGAGCGTACAGTCCGTTATCACAATTTGTAGATGTTCCAAAATAGAGGTATAAACAACTCCCTTTCAGAAGGAATACATTTTATAACTAAAATGCTCCTAAAGAGACATTTGGAGCCCTGCCAAGGAAAAGAAAATTGCATGATAAAATCAAACGCACATGTGTCACGAATATGGAAATTCAGACAAATTCAAACTAATACTCGCAGCGCCTACTAAACGATTGTTCCTTTCATTTTGACGCTAGCCAGCCTTGTCCTTCCCATCATCAAGGATATTTATTTGTCGGTTTCTTAGGTTATAAAGTTCACAGGTCCAGTGATCTCAAGTGCACCCTTGTAAAAGAATTGACAGTCATGTCAACCACAGACCTTGAACGTTTTATTTCAAACCATAGACGCATTTTCTAAAGTATCCTTTATGTAACTAATTTGAAAAGAATTTAATAATTTATTATTTTGTATGTTGAATTTGTGTGTTTATTGAATCAAATGATTTCACACAAATAGGATATATTTCATTGATACGTTTATCAATGCCATACATATGTCAGCGCCATCTAGCACCTAAGTGACCAAACAGTCAAGTAGTGATACAAATAATCGAACTCGTTTGGCAAAAGGAAACCAGATGTCGCTAATACAATTATGCCATTTATAATTGTTACTACAAGTAATTAGACAATGTTCGTAAGTCCCAATGATTTCGTAAAGCTAGCTATATCTTTGGTAACTGTTAACTAAAAATTTAGTTCAGTGAATTCTGTAACATATTTTATGTATAGTTATAGTAAAATTATTTTCTTAATGTCCCTCGGCAATCATCGCATTTCCGAATACAAACGAATGCTAATTTCCATGTCCATTAATTATTGATTTATCGTGTATTATCATTTGAATTAAAAAAAAGCTGAAATACAGTCACAAATAAATGTGATACCTGTAATCCGTCGTTTGTTTCGTCTTTACTTTATCAAACTAAAAGCTACAATTTGATGGTTTTCAATATTTTCTTCACTATACGAGTATCATGTATCTTTTGAGGCTTTAAGAGGGTTATTGCTAACGCTTGGGATAAAACTCGGATCGTAGTTGATAACGGTAGAATTTTATCAGGAAATCTAATTTGATAATATAATTTATTTTCGATACAACTAAATCTGCAGGTATTTCAGTATCTGTATTTCTAAAATAGTCTAAGTAAATTTTGAAGAAGTTTACGACATATTGGTTCCCGGGTATTGTACCTAAAATACAGTTGGTTTCAACTGCTTCAAGAGGATTTTCTACATCATCATCATCATATCAGCGCGAAAGAGGTCTACTGCTGGACATAGGAATCCCCCAAGCGTCAATAACTTTTGCTTTTACATATTAGAAAAAAAACGGGTTCGTGTGTATACTAATCATCATATCAGCCGAAAGACGTCCACTGCTGGACATAGGCCTCCCCCAAGCGGGAAAACGGGTTCTTGCGTATACGATGATTCAAATGAATATCTGAAAAAAAAAACATTACTTATCTGCTCAAAATCATACACTCGCACCATAATTCAACGAGTGGAAATAATAAAAAACAAATAATCAGATATCTGAGATCAAAGCAGAACTTTTTTGTCCAAAATGCCATGTATTTCGTAAATCTTACGGACATTTTATGTGCTTCTCTGTACGAGGGACTCTCGGTAACTTCGCTAACTTGGAAAGTGTCTTACAAGTTCAAAAAAGCCGATTAACTTTCGTGATATAGACTTTTTTTGAGAGAGCAGATAACTCACTTGTAGTGCTTTGCTTTATTAAATAACGTCTTATAGGAATATTGGATTGTTCATAAAGTCATCCTTGATATCACAATAGTCTTGTATTTAATGCTTTTAGCTCGCTACAGTATTTCTTTTGATGATGAATATGAGTAAGATTCTAATACGAGTATTCTTGAGCATTGTAAAGATAAAAGACGAAATCGAGATAAGCAGATTGTCCTCATAATCTGGCAAATCAATGCAACAATCGGGTATTCTATTTATATATATTAATCTGCTTGGGCTGGGCACCGCCGTGTCCTCGTGGAGGCGATCGGCGGTGGCAACCTCTCGCGTCCGGCCCTGGTTCAGGCCATGTTACCCTCTCGGGGTACGGGAAGCTGTCTCCTCCTTCTGCGAAGCAGTAATGCTCGCGAAGGAGGAGGCGGAACGCGTGAGGGAGACGCAACGTAGACGTCCTCATGCCCCTATCCACCGCAGGAAACGCCCTGGGCGTCGGGAGTCGCAAGCCGATTCCCGGCCACCGTAGGCGCGGGCTTGCGGACGGCGAGTAATGGGTAGCTCGCCGTCCGATAAGGACTAGGCCCGAGTCGACGGTGCGTTGTGTTCCACGCGCGCCTCAAAGAGATGTTAGCAGAACTGACGGGATCCGCGAGGGCCGATGCCTGTCTGGGTCGCGGATAAATTTGAAAAAGATTCACCGCGGCCCTGGCTCAAGCAACTGAAGGGACACGGGTGGGTTTTAATCAGTAAAAGTCTGACACGCCCTCCCGCCTCACCCAGAGCGGGAGAAGTCATAGGATGATTTACCACCCAAAAAAAAAAGGTATTTTATTTAACAAGGAGAAAACAAAAAACTATTTGTAAAAAAGAACTAGGCGCAGATCGTTTCAAAATCAATACAACCGATTTTTATTTTATTTATTTTTTATTTGTGATGGGTTTGCTCTTGACTCTAGTCTAGGTCAAAGGTGACAGAGACAGAGTCGACGATGGAGTGAGCTTACCCAGAAGAAGCCTGTTCACTCTAACTTTGAAGAGATTCGGGTTGAATGCGTTCGGAAACACTGACGCAGGTAGCGAGTTCCATTCATTCGCTGTGCGCATTATGAAGGATGTTTGGAAGCGATGTTTCCAATACGGAAGCTAAAATCCTAACGGAGCTAAACCTATTGTAGTACAATCAAATAACAGGGGATAGCCTGAGAGCCGAGCGCAAAGAGTTGATAGAGCAAACAAAAATCGAGAGCCCTTGGAATCTGTTTGTTCACTTGTTTTGAGTCTACCACCCACGGCCGGCGAGGTTTTGCCACGTAGCTGCGCTATTCATTTATTTTCCACGTATTTGTGGGTAGCGTGGCCGTGGCGTTCACAGACTTCGGAAAGCCGGCACTGACTAGAGAATCGTGCTGGGCAAATAAGTTTTGACTGTCATACACATAATATTGAGACAGAATAGACACGGGTCGTCAGTTTTGATGAGCAAACGACGACTCACTGACAAGCTTGGATTGTATGATACTTTTTGACAATACCGTCTCTAACAGTGGTTACTGAGGCTCTGTGCTCTGTGATGCATAGGCTTGGCTTCCAGTGGAAGAGCCCGCATACATTTTCATACAAAGCGAAACTAATCATATACGCAGCTTAGCCGTGGGCTGCTGTGGAACTGAACCTTTTTGTACCTCTTGCTAAGTGGGAAACACAAGGGGTTGAAAAGTTGAATCTACTTTTAAATCAAGGTCATGATTCGAGGTTAGTTTTCTGTATGTGATTTATCGCAGTGACCTTTACGTTTAGACATGAGATTTGGATTTTGTTTATTCCTCATGAGACATTATCTCAAAGTTTATTTTCTTGTCCGAGTCGTTTTTCTTTGCTTAGAATAAATTACTGTCTGCGAATTATAGACAAAAATGCTGTTGAGAAATGTCATGAAATAAAAGGGAGTGGATGATAGAGTGACGGTTGACGGGAATAATGGATGAAAAAAACGTATTTTGTTGATCACTTAGAACAAAGGCAGGAGGAGGATGAGTTAACTGAAAAAAGTTCAGGCAACAAAAAAAGACGATACCGAACAAATGCAGATCTGTATTGCAACTCAAGCAAGACGTAACTAACTGAGGGACGTTTAATTCTTTCTTTCATTTAAAACTATAGCGCCTGTTCAGAACAAAATAGGAACAATCAAGCGATAGGGCGGTAACTACAAAGTAGCAATTCGGCATTTTCATTAGGTACCGTTTGTTTATTTGTTTATTTCTGTTATCAGTTAATTTACTTCGGATATTTTTGATGAACTATGCATCATACTTAATTATAAGTTTTGCTTCTTTTTAGGGTTCCGTAGCCAAAGGGTAAAAACAGGACCCTATTACTAAGACTCCGCGATCCGTCTGTCTGTCTGTCTGTCCGTCTGTCACCAGGCTGTATCTCGTGAACCGTGATAGCTAGACAGTTGAAATTTTCACAGATGATGTATTTCTGTTGCCACTATAACAACAAATACTAAAAACAGAATAAAATTAATATTTAAGTGGGGCTCCCATACAAAGGTGTTTTTTTTTGCCGTTTTTTGCGATAATGGTACGGAACCCTTCGTGCGCGAGTCCGACTCGCAAATGGCAAGTTTTATATTATATTTTTCAGGACAATGTTTAGAAAAGCTGATTACATACTGGTAATTCATAGATCTTATTTTAACTTTACTTAGTAAAGCAAAGTTAAATTACAACTTGTATATTTTACCCTGACTGCCCAGTCGCTTGTAGAAAGAAACACGTCTGCATAAATTAACGACGTTACTTCAAATAATAATATATACCCAAAAAAAGCTATTCGGCCACATAAAATTGACTGCAACAAAAACACTGGTACGTTTTCCATCCCCTGCATCCTCAAATGAATGTTAATTAGAGAACTGGTTACAAACGTCTCCATGCTATGAAGCACTTCAATGAATGAAAATGAGCTTTTAATGATGGCCTGAAAGGGCTCAATCTTGGCTTATTCGCCTGATATTTGGGTCATATAATTACGAGTAAATTGTTTTTTGTTTTGTTACAATAAACAGAGTTGGTAGTGGATGGAGCACTAGGGTTTTAACACTTTGTAATTTGCCGCAAAGCTGTCGTTTGGAAATATGCCACCAATGTGTAACTGGTGCTAGCTCAAAAACGCTGGCAAGTTATCTACTAGTGGTTTTGGGTTTGTTTCAGAATCATGGTCAGCAGTATCTTTTGGATTATGTTTTAGTTTCTTAGTATCTCTAGTTTGGCAAACATAGCGATGAGTACGATTTTGTGCGCTATCTTTTTTATTTTAGAAAACTATTACCCCAACTGTTAATTCCATTTAAATAAGTGAGTGTCTTTTTATCGCGTCATTAAATATGCATGGTATATCTTTTAATAGTGAAATTGAGTAAACATAATCTCAACTCAAAGGCACATTTGCAGGCACTTTTGAATTGACGACGAGTTTTTCAGTCAGAACGCGTTAGCAAGTTAACAAGCAAAGCTTTATGCAGAGGTAACTTATAGAAGAAGAAGTGGTCTACAAGATACTATACGCACCCTGACATCAAAAGTTAAACTCAATGCAGTAAGCACAAATAAATTACCTACATGAGCACTCCATTAACACACTAATCCGTGAAACAATCGCAAAGGCTTCCAGTTGCGTGAACGAGGCTCAATTTTTTATCAGCAGTGCTCAGTTCTGAAGGGTTCAGTATGAAAAATGTAGAAGTTCGTTAAACAGCTGGTTATTATGTACTGAGCAAAGATTATTTGATGAGGTAATTATCTGAACTGGTCGGGTAAACAACTATGTTTCATAATTTATGGCGGCAAGTGTGATGTTTTCAAAGAAAGAGAATTTACTATAAATTACCAAATTATTAAGGTTCCCTTTGTCCGCCGTATATCATCTATACTTAGACCAACTTAATCCCAAGGATGGCTAGTCAGATGAAATAAACTTAATTATTTGAATAACTCCCGGCTATCATTTGAAGATCTTTGACAGTTGTTACGGGTAGTCAGAAGCCTGAAATTTGACACCATTTTTGGTAAGGGGAATCATGTTAAGCAGTTACTGAGTTGTAGAAGTCATAGGCAATCGCTACCTGTAAAATATTGGTATTCAGTTGTACCCATTTTTTTACTAGAAGCCGACCCCCGAAAATACTGGGCAGATTGATTATGTCAATAACTTAACGTTGTTTTATCACTTAACTAGCGGACGCCTCGCGGTTTCCCCCGCGTAGTTGCCATTCCCGTGGGAATAGAGGGATAAAAAGTAGCCTATGTCACCCGGGATAGTGTAGCTTCCCAACGGTGAAAGAATTTTTGAAATCGGTTACATACAAAAATACAATTCTTTACTCATTATAATATTAGGTCCGTACCTATGAAATTGGCGTTTTGTCGTAGTGGCCACTTTGATTTCAAATATCTCCTCTTTGGTTTGGAATTCCAATTTTGAATTTATACAGCTATTTACTCATGCGTTTGTGTATGGAAAACCGTCATTAATTTGATTTTTCCTCTTTTGGTTTTTTCTTTGCGCCAGTCAGTTTACAAAATAGAAAACTTGAAATATCGCGTTGTTTACGAGTACGAGTTCCATCGTGGCACCAGTGCTGCAGAAACGGCTCGAAGGATTAATTATGTGTATGGCACTTTGGTTTGGAATTCCAATTTTAAATTTATACAGCTATTTACTCATGCGTTTGTGTTTGGAAAACCGTCATTCATTTGTTTTTTCCTCTTTTGGTTTTTTCTTTGCGCCAGTCAGTTTACAAAATAGAAAACTTGAAATATAACGTTGTTTACGAGTACGAGTTCCATCGTGGCACCAGTGCTGCAGAAACGGCTCAAAGGATTAATGATGTGTATGGCATCGGTGTCGCAAAAGAAAACAGAATGCGTTTTTGGTTCCAACGTTTTCGTTCTGGAAATTTTGACCTGCAGAACAAGCCCCGGGGATGGCCGGAGACCAAAGTTGATAATGAAGAATAGAAGGCTATTGTGGAAGCGGATCCATCGCAAACCACGTCCGAGTTAGTTCTGCAGGCTGCGGTGTTAGTGATAAAGCGGTGTTACTGTTTTAATCCGCTTGAAGCAAATTGGGAAGATGAAAAAGCTTGAAAGGTGGGTACCTCATGAATTGAGTGCAGCAAACCGACAAACGCGCGTCGACTGCTGCGTTACATTACTCAACCGGCACAATAATGAAGGGATTTTAAATCGAATCATTACCCGTGATGAAACGTGGATCCTGTACAATAATCGGAAACGCTCATCGCAATGGCTGCATCCTGGCGAACCAGCCAAATCCTGCCCCAAGCGAAAATTTACTCAAAAAAAAATACTTATGAGCGTTTAGAGGACTAGTGTCGGTGTCGTTCACTACAGCTTTCTTAAATCTGGCCAGACGATTACGGCGGATATCTATTGTCAGCAACTGCAAACCATGATGGAAAAGCTAGCTGCTAACCAGCCGAGGCCACTGCTGCTTCAGGACAACGCTAGACCACACACTGCACAACAGATGGCTACCAAATTGGAGGAACTTCTATTGGAATGTCTAAGACATCCACCGTACTCCCCGGACCTTGCTGCAATACATTACCATTTTTTTCGATATTTCGATTACTTCTTGCAAGGGAAAAAATTCAACTCCGATGGGACAGTCCAAAGCGCCTTCAAAGATTTTATTGATTCCCGTCCGAATGGGTAAAGGGATCAATGAACTACCTATGAGATGGCAAAAGTGCATAGATAGCAATGGTACATACTTTGATTAAATAAATATATTATATTTTGACCCTACCCTCTTTTGTGGATCCTACCCTCTTTTGTCATCATTCTCTGTCTCTCTAGGGTTTGCTGTAAGAGAACTCAACATTGAGTTAAGCTCGCCTTTGTACATGTACTTTATTATCACATTATATTAAATATTGTTTTTGGTGTACAATAAAGAATTAAATAAATATTGTTACGTTTATTTTTTGATTATAACACTTACCTGGAAACATACGGCTGTTAAATAAGGTTGTTTTCAAGGGAAATGTATATTGTTATTCTTGCCATTGATCTCGGTCGATGAAGCGTATTTGCTGTCATCCCTTCATCAGAATTTCGTCACTAGACTCTTAAGAAACGCTTTCTGACGATAAATCACTTTCCAAAACACTACTATCACAGGTTTTTACAATAAATTGGACACATAAAAATACTTGTTTACACTCGAAATCTCTTATGGTCAAATGTCACTGTCAGTTGGAGGCGCCCTCTGGCGCATAGTTATGATCCTAATCGATTATCGATTTTATTAGGTTCCTTCGTAATTATTAAATTAATATCGTATAGACCGATTCTTAATAATTTTCGGCTTTTGGTAAATAGAAGTCACATATTTTATTTATTACAGATTTTGTTCCAGAAGATTCGGCGCATAGACGACCCAGTTTTTAATCTGTGGTCGGAGGAATGTCAGTGTTGAGAGACCGTAAAGATCGTTTCGCTTTAGTATTTTTCTAATAATAAATTCCCCACTCATGGCAGATTTGGGTGTTATAACTAATAAATCGGGAGTTGCCGGTATGGATTGTGTGGGTTTTTTATGGTTACCAAGTGTAAGCGCCTTGTGGGACCAGTGTCAGTGATTTACAGGAATTGAATATGTTAGTGTAAATGATTTTGTCGCCCGTGCAGTCATAAGTTTAACCTGGAGCTAGGGAGATTTTCTGCGAGTGTCACCCCCCCTACGGCGTCGAGATGAGGGGATTGTCTGTGACCATGGTAGTCATCCGTTTCACTTTACGTCCTGCTCGGGTCTAGCAGTAAGTCTTCTCCCACATATTAAAAGGTAAGGGTTTATGTGAATCAGGGTTGGAAACTACTCTTTGTGCTACTCCCCGGTCGTTAAATAAGTGCTTATAGTGATCCCCGCTTATTCGTTACAGGATTCAATGTTTTGAGGAACTCGCGGACGCCATTTAGCAGACTGCGTGCCGAAGCCAGTCGAATCTTGCAGGCAAGCGTTCTTGCAATAAACCAACCGTGAGTATCACACGCCCCGTAAGGGATCCTCCGTTTTGTTGTCCCGGCCAAGGCTTAGACCCCGGAGGGAGTGACGTTGCACACGCCACGTGCGTGTTCGCGAAAATCTATATTGGTCGGCTGTTAGATCGGTCCTCTCCGGCGCAAGCATTGTTCCCTGTTTTTCCCTTATATAATAGGGATCTCGTATTGTCGATTCCAGAAAGAGGCAGCTTGAGAGATTCGTCCCGCCGCCAGGATCGAGAGGTCCCTAGAGCCTGGACGCGAGACCCGTCCCTCAGCTCAATTAAGGCCTACTGCGGAGACGAGTGTGCGGTGTCCAGATCCGCCTAGCTTTTATAGCAGGCGGGACGGTTTTTTTTTTCTTTATTTATTTCTACCTACATAACTACGGGAATTAATTTACTACGGGTTCTTATAAGAACCACTTAAATACTGGTCCGGTTTTCAATATAAGAAGCCGGTCTGCAACTATAATCTATCAATGAACCCAGAGTTTGACGCCTACCTTTAACTGGAACGATATTGAACTTCTCTGTCGACTCCGGGATCTGGGACACTTCATGTCCCTGGCGCCCATTTAATAATAATTTACTTTTAAATATAACTGGAAGGTTGTACCTAGATATTTTATTTATATTATCTTACCCACATTTAATTAACAATAATTAATTTAAACTTTAAAGATAAAATCAGGAATCAGTGCTCGGCTTATCTTCCACCCCCCACCACCTTAGTTTTACCGACTGAATTTATCGCTGGCTGGCTTTATAAAGGTGATACCTTTAAGTTACATTCTAAGACTATAGACTAAAGCGGTTTAGGACGGTTTGTCCTTGTCCAAAAGTTTAGGGTGTTTTGGAACCTGTGGGATTTTGTTTCATTACCCCGAGAGGGACAAAATCACACAGGTGCTTTATTTGTAAGTTAATAAACCTAATGGTTGTATAAACCATCTCATCTTGCATCTGGGACTCGGTTCCATTACCCCGAGAGGAACCGAATCTCAGAGGTAGCGGAAATTGTTTTAAATTAATAAACTTATTTAGTTTCGAACAGATTGTTGTTTCCTTCTATTGAAATATTCACCCACCCTACATCTGGGATTTTGTGTAGGTACCCCGACAAAATCTCATATGTAACAATATATATAAAAAAACGACTTTATGTTCCTCCCATACAAAACGCCAATTTCAGTAATGACCTCATATTAGTCTATACTTTTAATTTTTCCTTGACATTGGTTCTCACCGATTCAATGCTTTCAATACATCAAAATAGTTTGATATATGAAACTTTCTATTATTTTTAAATTTTCTATTAAAGGTTGTATTTTACTGGTATCTACTTTAATTTGCCATTTCGTCAATACTGTATGTTTAAGATTACTTGAAATCCATCACAAAATCAGAATAACAGAACGAAGGATTTGTGTGAATAGCCGATTTTACCTAACGAATAATGCCCGCGTCTTTTCTCTTAGAAAAATTTGCTTATGTTAGAACCGTGTGTTCAGGATTAGGGTATTATTCCGTTTCATTGACTAATTCCTGTCTTTTATTCCTGATTGAAAACCAGTCAGGCATATCAAGGAAGCTCGCCAATTTATTTCGGCAATCTACTGAATAAAATTAGAGTACTAGCTACATAATTGGGAAGAAGTATAGCTAAATTATGCCCTGCAGGAGTCCTTTTTTCTTTATACCTACAAGGGATGAGAATCTTTAAGTCAAGAGTAAATAGGTTATTTCTAGGCAAGCGTGCTTCACCGTCGCGTACATCATTGCTTACCATCAGGTGAGATAGGGGTCAAACGCGAGCCTATCCTATAATTTGAACTATAAAGCAAATAATAATAATGCACAAGTGCGTATAAAATGGTGAGAGAGGAAGAAAACATTATTGGGCATAAAAAAATTCGTCCATATCGCTGTCAATCCGAAAATTGCCCATAACGGTTAAGTTATGATTTTTGTTAAATTTTGTCTTGTAAGTATTATTAACCAAGTCAACGTTGCGTCTGCCGGCACGCCATACACGATAAGTATTATTCCTATCATAGAAAACCCGCTGATTTGTGAATTTTAACGAAGCAAAAAAAGTATGGTCGAGTCGTAGTAACTAGGGGAAAAAGTGTAAATTTTTGTGTGCACATAAGTTTTGAATTGGTAAAGTTGGCAGGGAAGAAACCCTCTCATTATTAATTAACCTCTAGGGCATTTCACCATCACATAGTGTGGCTGTGCGGCTAACCGCGAGCTGATCGCGCGGTGTAGCGAAGAGCGCACACAACCGTGCTGCGGTCGTGATCCCCGCGATATCGATGACATGATAACACATGTGCCTAAGTGCGGTCGCCGCACGTTTCGACAAGCTTTGAGCACACAAGTTATAAATGCACATCAATTAGAATTGAATATCTGCATATGTAAGTATTCAATAATGGTGTTAATTTCAAAACTAAATTCATAATGCCCAAAACAATTACCTTCAGCTAATTATAACATAACATTTTGTACGGAAAACCCATTTTGTTTTAGACTATGACTTGCTTGAAGAGAATTGTTCTTTCCGATAGGTAAAGCAGATCATGAAACAAGACTAGACCTTGCCGTTACATCCGGTATACCCATGCTGTACAATATTAAGGTTAAATAATTACGTATGAAGAAGAAGATTAAGGCAGAGGTATGCATTTCTTTCGTCAAGATATTTTTCAGTCGGTTAAATCACGTGAGATATTAAAAACCGGCCAAGTGCCATCAGCAGAGTCGGACTCGCGCACGAAGGATTCCGTACCATTATCGCAAAAAACGGCAAAAAATCACGTTTGTTGTATGGGAGCCCCTCTTAAATATTTATTTTATTCTGTATTTGTTGTTATAGCGGCAACAGAAATAAATCAATTGTGAAAATTTCAACTGCCTAGCTATCACGGTTTATGAGTTACAGCTTAGTGACAGATAGACGGACAGCGGGTTCTTAGTAATAGGGTCCCGTTTTTACCCTTTGGGTACGGAAACCTAAAAAGCTTTTGGCGAAACCCGATAACATTTTGAACGATCTTGGGAATAACCCTCCTAACCAGGACCTATCGCATCTGTGAATCTATTTAGCAAATATTTTCGATGAAAACATGGTCTTTGAAACTAAAACTTTTTAAACCTTCACCTTCAGGATTTCTCAAAGTTGCCTAACAACTAGAATTTCGTAACTTGCGTTCCGACTAAGCACTTTTTCTTTGAACTTAAAAGTGTTGCGAAACCTGAAAATATCAACTCATACCAAGAAAATTCGAAACAACTTAAAACATTTCAGAATTAGTTGTTACACAGTTTTTCGAAGAAGTTGGTTTTCTAAATATTGTATCGTGATCCGTGGCTTTCAACGTGAGTTGCGAAAATGTATGTTTTTTATGGGTTTCCCATAAGCTGATTGATGCCTCTTAGTATATATTCCTCTTATATTCAGAGGACATTTTCAAACAATTTTACTTTAACTTTGCAACTTCATGTCTAAGCGCATATTTTACATACTTCATTGACTGGTTCGTTGGGTCTCGTAATAGCAGGCGCTACTGCTGAGCTCGAGCATACTGCGCTACCACGGGGAGATAGCGCAGTTATGTGGAACACCAACCCACAAACATCCGTGAACCCGCTGCGGCTGTCCGTCACCGGACCCTCCTCTGGGGAGTACTCTCCATAACCAGCGCACCAGACCACATTGCACGCCGTGACTACCAACCAGCACATGGGCGCCTAACGAATTATATCGCACCTGTGACGGGTTAAGTCACTTTTCGGCCTCAGTGGATAAGGAGAGCGGCTAACGCTATACCGACACTCCTCCACCCGCCCTCCTCCGCCCGCCTCAGCTGTGATGCCTCCCATACGAAATCGCAGCCCGCTTCAGTTGCGATGTCGCCCAAACGCCGTTTGCTACTTGTTGGCCGCAACATCGTCGGCAAAAGCCCTGACGAGCGGCCCCTCCTCGGGTTACTCTTCGTTTCACCGTGGTTGACCAAGCCACGGTTACTGATTCACCCCGCCTCCACAATGCGGGAGCCCACCGGGGGAGTATGCTGGAACCAACCGGGGGCATCTCGACGTGCTGGGTTCAATTCTCAGGTCTGGCTAAATGCTACTGGCTCAATACAAGCGAATTAAACAAGCCGAAATGTGAGTACAAGGCGAACTACCTACCTCTGCCTAAAATTTCGGTGAATGCAAGCTTGATCTTATCTTACAACCTGAATTAATGATGTGTAACAATATGTTTTTTCATCCCTGCAAGGATTTCAAGGACAACACAATGATTTCTTATGTAAATCTAAAAAACTATAAAAAATCTTTCATATCTAAGGATGACGTGGCAAACTCCTATGAGAATTGTGCGTAAGGATTGGGTCGTAGGCTCATAGTGTAATGCAAATATGACGTCAGAATATAGGTATATGAAGGGACGAATATTAAAACCTCCTTTGGGAAATAAATTTCGCGTGACGTGCCAACTTTTCACTGGAAAACTATTTTATGAAAGTTTCTATAGGAACCTACCGCAATTTTATGTGAAGTGAAACTTAATTATGGTAAAAGTATGGGTTTACAAACACGTTATTATGGGTCATTGAATGTATTTCATTTTCCATAGACAGCGGTTTGGACGATGTTTTGGATGTTTTGGTCGCCCAAAGTGTTCTTCCCCTCCCTCTTTTTACCCGGCTGCAAAAAAATGTTTTACGCGCTTCTTGTTTTTTTTATATAAATATTTACATTTGTATGTATATAATATTTTTATTACCTCTTATCTTTCAAACCGATAAACGGATTTATATAAATAAGACATCGTTAGATAGACCTTCACCGCTCAAGTGTTCGTAGATAAATGACGTAAATAAAAAGAAACAACGGATTTTGGGTTGTGGGTGTTGCAATTTATTTTTCTTTCAAACCCATAAAGTGGGGTATCTAAATGAAGGGTTTTTAGAGTTGATTACAAACATATATACCACTTATATGTTTAAAAGTCATTAAAATTATAACTCAAAAGTTGTATATAAAAAAATGACAAAAAACCCGACTGATTTAACGAACTAAAAAGATGTAAACAAGAAGAAAATCATGCTGTGCAGTAGGAGGATATTTGTAGTTTTGGTCAACCAGCTCGCAAATATGTATGCTCCGACTGCATAGCATGTTTTTTTTTGTTTACTGCTTTTTATTTCGCTTCTTAAGCAGTCGGGTTTTTGTTTTTTTATCTTCTTTCAGAAAAACTGGAAATAACAATGCAAATGGACAAATCCGTAAAAATGAACAATATCAAATTGCGCCCATAGAATGTACCCAATTTGAAACACCGCAGGACTATCATTTACTCTCATTCATTCACTAAATGCTCATACTGTGGGGGCGTTCCTGCGTTAGACAGTAAATTAACTCTAACAGTCTTATTAATAAAAATGACGTATTACCAGCTTACTCCGAAGTTACTCTTGGACTAGCTAATCCCGGAGTAAGTAAGGATTAACATAGGCTTAGCAATGTTATTAATAAACATGGAATAACCTCGGACTAACTATTCATTTGTTACTCTTGGATTTACGCATAAGCTATGGCAACCCAGTTCAAATAAAAAGTAAAAAGAGTGAACCAGTGAATGAAACCAAGAAATTTGATGACATAAAGTAGAAAAAGAAAGAAAAATAGCTGAGAAAGTGACATCTGTCATACTTAAATCGCTTAAAAAAAAACATTATGAATGCGAAAGGAACTCTGTCTGTCTATTACCATTTCACGCTTAAACCGCTGAACTGATTTTGAATGGAGTTAGTCATTGAGATATTATGTATTACATAATTACCTCAATGGAGTTAGTTTGGGACCCTAGGAAGGACATACGATAGTTTTTATCCAATGTAATGGTGGCAAGGACGGTAGAAATTTGTATGGTGAACTAATAATTTCTCAAGTAAGGCGGCCTTCACGATATAATTAGTGCGACATTAAAAATAGGCTATTAGGAGTACTAATGCTACGCAGACGAAGTCACAGGCAACAGCTAGTATTTAATATTCGTAGTGGTTTGATACATCTGATGACGAGTGTATCTCTCATACTAATGTTAGTAAAATATCTAAGTATTAATCAAATCTTCATGCCAATTCCTGAAATAGTGGTTCCTGTTAGTACAATATATTTATATTAAACTAAAAATTTTCATCATCAAATCACAACGAACAAAATGTCAATCAAAAATAATAATGTAGTCGCCATGGATACACTCTTAATCCAACCTTACTCCGACCTTAAACTAGCTAGCACCATGGAATAACTTTTAGTCCAAGACTAGAGTCAGATTAGTATAATCTCTCCTTATTCCGTGTTTATTAATACGGAAATTTGTTAGTACCAACCTAATGCTTGGAATAAAGTTAATCTTACCTTAGTTCACGTTTATTAATAAGACGGCATGTGTGCAGTGTGGTCGTATTAGCGGGGATCGTGACGTCATCGCGACATTTACACGCTCTCTCGCCGCATTAGCTGCTTTATTACTCGGATGTAGCTCCTCGTTTGTTTCAGGAATCAGGATCTTACGGTCGATTTACATTCCGGAAGGGTAGCGTCAGTAAAAAGCTACATTTTCGCAATTTTAATTCTAATATTGCTCGACGATCTTTTAGTGATAACGTAACAGTTTTTGTATGAAATGGAAGAAGAAACCTTGTTTCCCAACCCCAAGTAATATGGGTAATATTGTTTGTCTAATTGTTTGTACCGAATAGGCTCCGAAACTACTGCGCCGGTTTTAAAATGTCTTTCACCAAAAGAAAGCTACATTATTCTTGAGTGACATAGGCAATTTTTTTTATCCTGAAAACGGGTCTTGTTCGGTGGTCTACGGGAGCGAAACCGCAGGCAACAGCTAGTAAAATATAAAACAAATTCGACACAGTGACAACAATAGCAACAAATACAAAGTACTTAATAGAGAAGAATAAAATGATCTAACCTAAATGTTAAAAAAAAACTAAGTAGGTAAATCCAGACAAAAGTTCGCGTTATAGTGGTAAAGTGTCAATAAAATGCTCCACAAACTACGCCTTGAGCTCCATGTTAAGCGTTTCATCATACCTAAGTTGGTATCGATGAGTATTCCTACATAATTTTGTCATTAGATGGCTCTGAACGCAATTTTGTAAACAAGAACAATTTTGCTGATACTAATTACTAATACCTGTGATAAAACATATACATAATATTCACCAAGATGGATGACGTGGAAAGACGAAGGAGTTTCAACAATGTTACTCTTAGGAGAAATAAAACAAATATATCGAATGAGTCAGTTAACTTATCTTATTCATCAGTCACGTCTAATCCATATACAAGAAGTTTACCAGACCTATCTGCAACCCACACAGAAGATGTGGAAGCACTAAAGGAAGAATTATACAAACTAAAAAATGAATTAGAAAGCGCACACCAAGAAATTGACACTTTAACAACTGAAAATAACCAGCTTAAACAAAAAACGTGTGAACAAGAAAGGAAAATAGCACAATTTAAAGAAGTTTACCACGGATCTCCATCTTACAAAAACTGTGTTCGCAAAAGAAAATCCAAAAGCAACTGTAATGATACTCTATTGGACGAGACCATCGCTGCCAGTAATGACAACAGCGACCAGGCAGCTATTAGTGCCACTCAACCAATAGATGTCGCCACTGGTACAGTGCAACAGCTAAACGCGAAAAAGAAAAATGAACCCCGGCCCAACTGTAGTAATGAAGACAAGGCTGAATCATTTAAAGTTGCCAATAAACATAATATATACATCTTCGGAGATCAACAAGCCCACGGTCTAAATAAAACCTTGACTAACACAAGGTCTTACAAATGGAATGGTAACTTCAAAATAAGGTCTTTTATCAAGCCAGCGGCTACGAGTGCGCAAATACTTAATAGTTGCAACGACGAATTCATAAATATATTAACCCCGGACGATATTATAATTTTAGTCTTAGGTTCTAACGATAAAAGCCCTTATTCATTTATAACTGAATTATGTAACGTATTATATAAACTACGCAACCATACTGTATTCATCACTAATGTGCAATATAACCCGTATTTAAACGAAGATACAATCAATTATAATTTAGAATTGATTATACAAAACTACAAGAACTGTACATACGTAAAAATACACAAGTCGGCAAACAAATATAACAATAATCCTAGTCGATTGAAAAGTTACCATCAGGAATATCTGGGCGATTTGTGTTTTGGCCTGAATACGAAAATTGATTTTAAGAAATACCAAACCGAGTTCCTCAATAAATATAAGAATAAACAAGTTAGAGCCAAACCAACAAACACGAATTCACAACACCCTGAATCTAACACACAAACAATACCCATAAAAACAAAACAAACAAAAATTACAACCTATTTTGAACAAATAACAAACAAAACAAACACAAATAATCGGTTTTTTCGTGGACCAAAACAAAACTACAGCAATTACGTTAATTCACCAAAATATTGCCGGAGTACTAAATAAGCAAGAATTAATAGAAGTAGCCTTAACAGACTTACAACTTGAATTGGGCTCCATTGACATTATATGTCTCACGGAAACCTTTCTTAAAAGTGGTTCTGAATCTAACCTTAGAATTGACAACTACAAAATGGTATCATTCTTCTCTCGATCAAACCAGCGCCGGGGTGGCTCATGTATCCTTTTAAAAAATAACATACAATACAAAGAAATCGTCAATCTTATCCCTCCGATTCCCCTCCAATTCGAATACTGTGCCATTGAAATTCTTAAACATAACCTAATCGTAGTATGCATTTATAGAACACCTACACATGATGCCACGACATTTCTGAATAGTTTGGAAATCCTTACAAATAAACTATGTAAAATGGTTAAGAAAAAACTCATCATATGCGGTGACTGGAATATAGACATCCTAAAAAGAAATAAAATATCCAATGATTTAAATGCCATACTTAATAATAACAACCTCAAAAATCATATAACACTACCGACGAGGAAAACCTCTTGTTTGGATTTAATTGTAAGTAATATTCACGACGCTAAGTCAGCACTGCACTATTTGGCATTATCAGACCACGAAACAGCACAATCACTGGCAGTTAACTTAGAAACTGATAATAAATTTAAGGATATTCACCGTTTCTGGTTTAAAACTATTAGGGATCTCAGTGATGAAAACATAGCCAAATTTAGAGACTGTTTGTCAAGCTTATCTTTCTCTGAGGTATACGAATGCCACTCAACAGACAACGCCTTCAATTGCCTTCACGATACTATTGTTATTTTTTACAATTTATGCTTCCCCATTATTAAAGTTAAGAATGGTTACAAGCAAGTGAAAAACCGAAGTCTTACAAAAAATATAAAACGATGTTGTATTACAAAACGAACCTTATATCTAAAATATAACCTTTGTAGAGATAACAAGAAACAAAACAAAAAAAAATATGTCAACTATACACGAATATTAAAAAAATGTATACAAAATGCGCAACAAATTAATAGTTTACAGTACATCAACAAAGCGAAAAATGCAAGTAAAGCAGCATGGAATTTAATTAAAACAGATGTTAATAATACGTCAAGTTACTCTGACATAGACACAATAAAAATCAATAATAATATTTATGACAACCCTAACCATATTTGTGACCTCTTCAATAACTATTACATAGCCCTAACAAATACGAGCCAAAATCCACCAAAAAATGATCAGAATATCAATTATAGAATTCCTCAGAATCCAAAAAGTATTTTCCTAACACCAATAGATGAAACAGATGTGTATAAAATAATTCATAATCTAAAAAATACGAACTCAACTGGTTATGACGATTTAAATACTAAAGTGTTAAAAATATGTGCATCGAGATTAGTCTCGCCTTTAAGCTACATCATAAATTTATCCTTAAGTGAAGGAGCTTTTCCAAAACGACTGAAAATGTCCATTGTCAAACCTTTATACAAGAAAGGCTCAAAATCTGATATGAGTAACTATCGTCCAATCACTTTAATCCCTATATTATCAAAAATATTTGAGAAGGTTATGTGTAATAAAATAGAGAACTTTTTGACATCATGTGATATCCTTAAAAAAGAACAGTTTGGATTTAGGAAGGGGAGCTCTACGGCTTCAGCATGTTTCTCCTTAATTAAACAAATAACCGAAAGTCTCAATAAAAAATCCAAAATAGGCTGTGTCTTTCTAGACATGACAAAAGCCTTTGACTTTGTCTGCCATCAAACATCACTGGCAAAACTTTCTCACTATGGAATCCGTGGGAAGGCCAATGAGTGGATCAAAAGCTTTCTTACCGACCGACTGCAATGCGTAGAAATAACAAGAAATTGTCAAAATGAACAAAAAATATATCGATCAAAATACAGAAAAAACAACGTCGGTACACCTCAAGGAGGAATTTTATCCCCTCTTTTCTTTCTAGTATACATCAACGACCTACCAGAGGCGATTAATGAAGAGTGCGTACTATTTGCTGATGACACAACCTTGATTATTAAAAGTGACGATAACAAAGACTTGGAAAAACGAATTGTTAACGCATTAGACAAGGCAATACAATGGCTAGAAAATAATAATTTAAAGATAAACATGACAAAAACAAATATAATAAAATTTCGAGCACTCAACACAAACACAGATAACCTAGACATTCAGTATAATAATGCCCCCTTAAACACTGTTAACGAATGTGTATTCTTAGGTATAACTGTTGACAAAAATTGCAGTTGGAAACCACAAATAGATAAAATACTCAAAAAAATAGATCGCTTTGTGTATGTCCTGAAAAGAATAAGACAAACAATTAATCTAAATACCGCAATGGTTGCTTACCATGCTTATGTAGCATCCGTACTCAGATATGGTCTTATAATTTGGGGGAACTCAGTAGATGTGCAAAGAGTTTTTAAAGGACAAAAAAAATGTATCCGGGCAATGTGTGGAGCCCACTTTTTGGATAGCTGTAAACCATTATTTCAAAAAATGAAAATTCTGTCTTTACCATGTCTTTATATTTTTGAAACATGCATGTATGTAAAAAAAAATTATAATCTTTTCGAAAAAAGCAGTTACAAAATAAATAGTAGAATACGACACAAAGACAAATTGAAACTACCCCAAATAAAATTAACGCTATTTAAAAGAAATGCTTACTGCATGGCAATTATTATATATAATCATCTACCAAATAAAACTCAAGATTTGCCATTGCCGTTGTTCAAAAGGGTATTGTTCAGATTGTTTTTGGAGAAAAATTATTACAGTGTCCAAGAATATTTAGAAGATAAGTCGTTACTAATATAATAATAGTATAGTTTTATTAATTAATTACTAATATTTTTAATATAATTTTATTAATTGATTACTAATATAATAATATAATTGTATTAATTAATTGCCAATATAATAGAATAATTGTTTTATGTTTATTCATTATTATTGCTGCAATACAATTTCAATCTTTATTAATTAACTATTACAGATTCAGATTTTATACTATAATTCATAATTATTAATAAATATTTGTACGCCATATTATGGCAGGATATGCTGGAACCAATATTGTAACATCCATTTTACCATATTCGAACAAATAAACATATTTGATTTGATTTGATTTGATTTACTTTCTGTCTGGACAAGAAAGTTTGAGGTCGTTAGTAAATTGACACATTTTGATGTATTTTGAGCATCATTTTAATTTTGTATTGTCTTATTTGAGTAATCAGTGTTTAAACATAACCTATGTAACGTAGAAAACTCATTTGCGCCGAAAATCTTAGAAAGTACTTAGTACGTAGATGATGATGTTAAAACTCTACTTAAAAAATAGAGATCAACATTATCATCGTATAGCAATGAACTGGAATGATCGTCACGCTACCCAGCCTGAAGACTTTCTGGTAAATTTTCTACCATTTGCCATTAAAGTTCCATACGGATTTCACACTTTTGTCAATTCGCTGTCTTTACAGCAACACGTTATCTACAGCCTACAACGCTCATTGATTTCTCATTAATTGGTGGTCGTGGTCGCCTCATTGCATTATTCTGATAATAATGACGACAGTGTTTCCCTTTACATTGAAATAAATGGTAAATTCCATTTTGTTTATTAAAGATTGGCAGAAATCTTTGATAAATAAACCCCATTTTATAACACTCCGCAGAGAAGTTTGCTTCATAATACACTGTGATTAAAAATCCCAGCCCGCATGTCCTTTGTGCGAGCAACAATGTCACACATCAAGCATTTGAGCTGAATGTATTCGTCACTGTAGTAATTATGTACGTCGTATTCGTACTGTTGTAGTATATTCGTTGTAAATGTAACTTGTGTATACAACTGTTATGTTTGTGTGTGTAAATGTGCTTCGCGAAAAGTTTCGATTGTACAGGATGAGATTTTTTATTTTTTATTTTTGGGGCGTTAAGAATCTTTCTGCATTCTGCTCCTCCAGATACTTCCATGTGGTGACTGTTGGGTTCGATTTCCAGGAAGGGCAATAGATGGATTTTTTTAAAGAGCCTGGAGTTTGTGTTAGTGCCCGTTTAATGGCCATTTTTCTACCGTATTACATGGGACTTTAACACTACAGTCATCATCATCATCATACCAGCCGAAAGACGTCCACTGCTGGACATAGGCCTCCCCCAAGCGTCGCTAAGATCGCCGCAACCTTGACCAGGTCAGCGGTCTACCTGGTGGGAGGCTTTCCAACGCAACGTCTTTTAGTTCGCGGTCGCCACTTTTCTGACCCATCGGCCATTCGTTCTGCGAGCAATGTGCCCTGCCCACTGCCACTTAAATTTGGCAATTCTTTGGGCTATGTCGGTAACCCTGGTTCTTTTGCGGATCTCTACATTTCTAATTAGATCACGCAAGGAAACTCCGAGCATAGCCCTCTCCATTGCCTTTTGGATGACTGCAAGATTTCTGATGAGGCCCATTGTGAGCGACCACGTCTCAGAGCCATAGGTTATCCCTGGCAACACACACTGGTCATAGACTTTCATCTTGAGACAATGTGGTAAGTTGGACGAGAAGATACCACGCAACACAACAGTAGATTTGACAAAACACTTCTGCTTAAACATGCTGCGAATACAGGTGTGATGATTTTATTTAGTTACGGTGCCAAAACAGAGTAAATAAATAAATGCGTTGTGCCAGTTCTCACTGGGCCACCACTACTCAAACTTCTGAGTTAGTTTTGTAATGTTAACAAAACTAACTCAGAAATACTTTGAAATACGTTTGTTGAGAATTTGAATTCTCATCAAAAGTATTTCAGCCCTGCACTTTTTCTTCAAGCACATCTCTAAGCCCTTATATTAACCTAGTGCCCTGCCTGATACCCATAGATGATGGTGCATTACCGATGACCTAAACAGTATAAAGAAAGAGGTGACATCACTAAGCAGCAGTCTTACGGATGTAAACACAGGTGCCTCACCCGGTGATGGCGTGTGTTTTGATGACACCTTGTTTATGGGGTAAAACTTTCTGTTCATGATACGTTTGCTTAAGAATTGAAATTGGTTGTAATCATTCGAATGAGGTTTACAATTTTAACTCTCTGTATTTTGTAAAAACTTCAATTGCTTGTCAATTAATTGTTAGATCGAACTACTTTTGCTACTTTCATAAAAGTTATATGGATCGGTATGATAAATAAAAGATCGCCGTAGTGTGTTCGGCCAAAGAGTTTACTAATTGCTATAAAATATTATTTACAATAGTATCCTGTTTGGATAATTAAGAATTGGATTCAGCATTTAATATTGCGGTAACATAAAATACGAAAATATTTTTGTTACGTTATGAAATCCCTGAGAAATTATAATATCGGAAATTATATTACTTAATTTATAATACAAAACAAACAAATAAAGGTAAAAGGGAATTCCATGAAAATGGATGTCCCGTATAAACTGAAATCATTTAACGAATTAATGGTGCTTAATTAAGCTTTGCCTTTGGTTGAATTTAACAAAATATTTCGTATATTTATATGTCACACAGTTCATGGAAATGTTTTAATAACATATTTCAGGGAAAACTTTAATAATGTCAAAGAAAATACGCGTCGGTCAATCGCGAGCCTATTAATAATAAAAATAAATACATTAATTATACAACAGTGTGCATATGTGCAATTGTATGTTCAAATGTATGCTTGCAAAAATGTGTTTAATATTCAGTTCAGTATTATTATTTAATCTTTTACTTGAGGCTGTACCAGTTATTGGTAATTTCGGATTGATATCAATTCTTTATGAGATTTCATGTATTTTATATCAATTTGCCCTACAGTGCACCAAACTCGGCTGAATTATTTATTTGAATATAAACCAGACCTAATGATTTAACGTGCATATTTCGCACTCCCCACCGAATAATAAGGTATTGAGGCAGTTTTCATGTTATTGCATATGCGATGTTTAGAGCATTAATATAATTACATCTTGTAATCTGCACGAATAATATCGTAACAAGTTATTACAGAAATTAATCTTTAACTTTTTCGGTAAGCGACAATTACCATTTTAATCGCGTAAAAAATGCACATCTTTTTCCAAGTAAAGTATAAAACAATTATATTCGTAAGCTATCCGTCTGACTCGGATAGACCAAACATTAGTAACAAAACAAAGTTTGGTATATCATAATCTAAAAAAGTTTTCGTCATAAAATTCGTCAGCTTTCGCAATGAACAGATTATTTTGTTGCAAAAATAAAGATTAAATGTCTGACAGAGAATCTTATTTGTTTTTTCTGTATTTTAGTTTTAATGCTTAACTATTTTAATGCCTTATAGTTTGTGATAAATAAATGTTTTTCTTTCATTTCTTTTCAAAAACATGCGACTAAAAATCGCACGTCAAATGTGTTTCCTTACCTTCGAAGTGTTACGTATCTAGCTAATGGTGTTTATTTCGACGGCAGCCGCGCTCGTTCATGTAATGGTCTATGAAAATTACTGCAATCAACTCTGATCATAATATTCTCGACCCGTAAATCTTTCTAACTTGCGTGTGAGTAAGTGGGCAGTTTTGGGACCCTGAGTTAGTTGATCGTATGACTGACCTAATGATAAAAATAAATTAATGAAGTATTCCGTTGTAGTTTTCAGCTTTTTACTTATTTTCTAATAATCCATTTAATAAACTTTGCCATCTGAACAGAGACTATAGGGGCTTGGAGGGAACTCATCAACTTTTTCCAATTATTGCCAACCAGTTGGCAATGGGATCACTTCTTTTCGCATAATGTTTTTTCATAATATACTATGGCATGACTATTTTGTAATTTTTTGTAATAATTATAGTTTATCATAATTGTTTTTTGGTATACAGTTTATATTGACATAATTATCTTTTAGGCTAATTTGTTTTGGCATAATTTTGATTCGAATAATGTAATTAGGCATAACGGCTTTAGACTAATAGTTTTTAGGCATAAAAATCAACAGGACTAACGAAAACAAATTTGATTTATTTTTCATATTTATATTTAATAATCATGCATTAGAAATTATTATTAATTAATTAATAGTCATGCAAGGGGTACCGTGTTACCCAGTTACTGGGTTGTGGAGGTCAGATAGGCAGTCGCTCCACTTAGCTGAATCCGGTAAGACTGGAAGCCGACCCCAATATAGTTGAGAAAAGGCTAGGCAGATGATGATGAATGAATAGTCATGCATGTGACAAAAAAATGCCACTCTCCGTACCTAAAACTATTATTTTTTACATTTAGTATCAGTTAACTAAGTATTTAAAAAAAATAAAAAGAACTATAACCAATATTATTTGTGTAATGTAGTGTATCAATAGCTTAAGGTGCGGCGGAGGTGGCCCTTGGACCTTCCCTAAGCAGCCAATATGTTTTAAATACACATTCTAAACTTACCTTTTCTCTAAGTGTATTTGGTTCGTGATTGTATAAAAATATGTATTAGTGTCTAAGATTTGGTTTAGGCGCGGAAAGCTTAATTCTCAAAATGGCGACAGAGTCGCAAAAGGAATAGTTCTCAAAATGGCAAATTCTCAAAAAGCCTAATTCTCTGAATGGCCAATTCTCTAAAAGCCTAATTCTCTGAATGGCCAATTCTCTAAAAGCCTAATTCTCTAAATGGCCAATTCTCTAAAAGTCTAATTCTCTTAATGGCCGATTATCAAAATGCCAAATTTTCTACAATTGGGCATATTCTTATAAATAAAAGATTCTTATTATATGTATTTGTTTAAACAGTGAGTTGAAATTGTAAGATTTTATATGCATAACAAAAATACTAATAGTGTCATTTCAGACAAAATTAACCCAATTTTATTTATTTAATAGATTCGCCACACTATTCTTTTGAATAAGCCACTAGAAAAGATAGGAAGAAAAAAAGAAAAAGTATTGTTTAATTTGATTTTGTATATTTTATTGTGTGATCTTATAGTTTTTCTTGAAGGTTTATTGATTCACTAAACAACTTTGAAATACCTTCTTACTTTTTATGTCTGGCGTATCATCATCATCATCATCATATCAGCCGAAAGACGTCCACTGCTGGACATAGGCCTCCCCCAAGCGTCGCCACATTGACCGGTCTCGTGCGTCCCGCAACCAGCGGATCCCCGCAACCTTCACCAGGTCATCGGACCACCTGGTGGGAGGCCTTCCAACGCAACGTCTTCCGGTTCGCGGTCGCCACTCCAGAACCTTTCTGCCCCATCGGCCATCCGTTCTGCGAGCAATGTGCCCTGCCCACTGCCACTTAAGTTTGGCAATTCTTCGGGCTATGTCGGTTACCCTGGTTCTCTTGCGGATCTCTAAATTTCTGATTCGATCACGCAAGGAAACGCCGAGCATAGCCCTCTCCATTGCCCTTTGGGTGACTTTGAGCTTTCTGATGAGGCCCATTGTAAGCGACCACGTCTCAGAGCCATATGTCATCACTGGCAACACACACTGGTCATAGACTTTCGTCTTGAGACACTGTGGTAAGTTGGACGAGAAGATACCACGCAACTTCCCGAACGCTGCCCAGCCGAGTCGGATTCGACGGTTGACCTCTTTCTCGAAGTTGGCCCTACCCAACTGGATCGTTTGTCCCAGGTAGACATAGTCGTCCACAACTTCGAGTGTAGAGTCTCCGACCTTGATAGGAGTGGGTGTAACATGGGCATTCAACATCACCTTGGTTTTGTCCATGTTCATCCTAAGACCCACTCTTTCGGAAGCTCTACTGAGGTCATCGAGCATTGTACTGAGGTCCTCCATGGTCTCAGCCATAACCACTATATCGTCGGCAAACCGAAGGTGAGTGATGTACTCGCCATTGACGTTGATGCCTAGCCCTCTCCAGTCCAGAACCTTAAAGACATCCTCCAGTGCAGCGGTAAACAGCTTCGGAGATATGACGTCTCCCTGTCTCACACCTCGCTGCAGACGGACTGGTTCCGAGGTCTGATCCTGAAGTCGAACTGACATGGTGGCGTTTTTGTACAAACACTTCAACACTTCGATGTACCTGTAGTCAATTTGGCACCGCTGTAGAGACTGTAGTACAGCCCAAGTCTCGATCGAATCGAAAGCTTTCTCGTAGTCCACAAACGCCAAACAGAGAGGCAGGTTGTACTCTTCAGTCTTCTGTATAACCTGCCGCAGCGTATGTATGTGGTCTACGGTGCTAAAGCCTTTACGAAATCCGGCTTGTTCGGGAGGCTGGAAATCGTCAAACCTGCGCGCGAGACGATTCGTGATGACTCTTGAAAACAGCTTGTATACATGGCTAAGAAGTGTGATGGGCCTATAGTTCTTCAGTAGGGCATTGTCACCCTTCTTGAAGAAGAGTACCACCACACCCCTGCACCATGCTTGTGGCGTTTTCCCTTCGAGTATGACGGAACTAAACAGCGTCTGAAGGGCCTTAAGTATTGGTTTTCCACCCGCCTTCAGGAGTTCGGCCGTAATTCCGTCTTCCCCCGGTGCCTTGTTGTTCTTAAGCTGTTTCAGAGCCATCCTAATCTCATACAGGCTGACGTCGGGAATGTCTTCGGTATAGTGTCGGGTCAATCTAGCTCTAGGGTCATTCGCTAGATTCGCGACGGGTTTACTGGTTGACGTGTACAACTGCCCATAGAATCTCTCGATCTCCCTCAGAAGCTCCGGTTTGGCGGAAACGATCCTGCCATCATCGGTCTTCAGTTTCGTGAGCTGGCTCTGCCCAATAGACAGATCTCTTGCAAAGACCTTGGAGCCCTTATTCCGCTCAATCGCGTCTTTGATACGCTCGGTATTAAAGCGGCGGAGGTCGCTTTTCAAGGACTTTGAGATCCGTCTATTTAGCTGCCGGTATTTCAACGCATCGTCTGAAGACTGCAGGATCATCTCACGCCTCTCCTCCATGAGCTTGAGAGTTGGATCAGAGAGTCTTTTGTTCCTATCTGTACGGCGGGTCTTGAAAAACTTAGACCCGACCGTATGGACAGCTTCCACGAACCCATCGCTGTAATCGTCCACGGAGCTCCCTAGGCACTCGAAACGATTCTGGAGTTCGAGCTGAAAGTTCTCGGGGTTTTGGACCTGGATATGTGCTGGACGGAGCGTGGACTTCATCAGTCGAGACCTTTCAAGCTTAACATTAATGTTCAATGTGCCTCTTACCATGCGGTGATCGCTGCCGGTTTTCACCGAATTGATCACAGAGACATCATTGAACATTTGCTTCTTGGTTGACATGATGAAGTCGATCTCGTTTTTAGTTGCACCATCGGGGCTTTGCCAGGTCCACTTCCTGTGCTCACGCTTTCTGAAGAAGGAGTTCATCATGTAGAGGCCCTCCTTCTCCATAAAACTGGCCAGTAGGTGACCCCGGTGGTTCCGACGTCCAACTCCAAATTGCCCCACTTGCAGCTCATCCACGTCTCGTTTGCCCAGTTTCGCGTTGAAGTCCCCCATGACAACGGTGAAATGAGTTTTAAAACCATGCATGGCTCTAGATATATCCTCATACATGGTCTCTACCTCGTCGTCGGGGTGTGCCGAGGTCGGGGCGTACACCTGTATGACCTTCAGCGAATATCTTTGGGATATTCTGAGTATAAGGTACGCCACCCTGGTCGACACACTCTCGATCTTCACCACGTTGTTCACAAGGGACTTGTGGACGATAAACCCGACACCACCCTGGGACTGTCGGTCACCCTCTCGGAAATAGAGCAGGTTACCGGATTTGAGGATAATCGAGTCCTCCCCCTCTCTTCGGACTTCAGATAACCCTATAATACTCCATCGCAACCTGCTCAATTCTTCCTCGAGTTCGGCTATCTTCTCATCGGTCCGGAGTGTTCGAGTGTTCGCGTGTCTGGCGTATAAGTAGCATTTACATGCGTTATTCAGCCGCTCCACTGCTTTTCATTTAGACAGCAGATATACCGGAGCATTTACCTGGTATACATACGGCAAGGAAACTATCTGAGCGTTTGTCTTAATACAGATATTATCAAAAAAAAACTAAATGCAGCGTAACACGCTTTTAGCTTGGTATATTTTGAAACTTTATACACATATCAAAGACGGATGAGAGTGCAATAATTTAGAATTAGTTTGTCCCATCATCCTTACCAGGATCATCAGAATCAGCGATTGAACTAAAAAGATAAAACAAAATATAATAGTTTATAAAATCTAAAAACCACGCTTTTATAGAAAACCAGACAAAAGTAGAAAAAAAATTCAATAAAAAAATATTTGACTGTTAATCACACTATTCTTGTAATTGTTGTAATATTTTATTTACCGATATTAGTAAAAGTAGTCATTTTGAAAATATATTAAAAAGCATCCCACGCTTTTCTCCAGTTCCAAGCAAACCCTTCGATATTTTCGATGTTACACCGACAGATTACAAAAAAATATATTTTCGTACAGCAGTTCTTACTTTTGTGCAAAATTTATCAAGTGCAAAGTTACTTGGGCTGTTTTTTATTATCTAGGGGTATTTTGCAAAATAAAACTACAATTGTGGTTTCTCACTGGCTTTATTAATCATTACATTTCGCCGTATGTCACAAATCTAACGGCACGCATTTGGAGCGGATGTTATGAAATCCGCTCTGCGTTCCTAAGCATTATTCCTCCAAATCTCTTAGACGGGGAATACTTACAAGATTTACAATGAAAAAGCATAAAGTCGCGTTATTAAAATTTCTAACGTTACGTGTATTCGAGGAAAAATGTGGCTGAACCTACCAAAAAAGACAGGATATTAAAGAAAATTTCATATTCGTCTGTTTATTCGTTTACAATGCATGTCCTCGAAAAGAGCTTTTTCCAAGCAGCCAAACTGTGCGGAAAGTGTCACTTTTTTTTACTAGTGCTTTTTACTTTCCTGTACTTTTTTAATTTTTAACTCCAACGTCAGCCCGCCGCATAGAGTTTTTATTATTTGAGATAAGTTTTAAAAATTAGTTAAGTACAGATTATCATTCATATAAAAGGTAAAATAAAAGTAATATTTCATTAAAAACTTGTATAAAACGCACACTATGCAGGCTGGCATATTATAAGTTGGGGGATTACATCACTGATAAAAATGCTTGGCTAAATGCTATTCCTGCTCAACATCCACTAGGGCGCAAAAACAAGTGATATGCAGAACATTATTGTTTTGAAGTATTGTTGGAACTGCTGTAGACTGAATGAATATATTGATATTGTATAAACTCAATTTCCTTAGTATTGTATAACTGCACGGCACGTGTGTGAGTACTATGTACCCAACTGTAAATCTAACATTTACTGTACCAGTGTGTCGTTCGTTGACTTGTGTGTGCCCTGGCAGTTGAGTGTGTCATGCTCTCTCAAATGTCTCTCTGATGGTGGCGCGTGTGTTGGATCATCCGGTTCCCTTCATGATGGTTGAGCTGGGTGGTGCCATTCATGCGTCATGTTCGTGAACGGACGCCGTCAGTTGGGATTGGTCATAACTTAACTGCTTCGGATGTTAATGCTTTTCTAGCATCTATTATATGACTGCACAGTACATGTGTGAGTACTTTAATTACTTTATGCCTGTACGTAGTTTGTGTGTAGTGCTATTCTGGGTGCATTGTCCTCACATATATGAATTTATTATTAATGTATGTACTTATGTAACTAAATATTGTAAAAAAAACATTTTCTTTAAAAGAGTAAGTATGGAGTTTCTTGTGCATTCTTCTCCATAACAAGCTACTTTCCGAATGCACGGTAGAATCAACTGCTATAACTTGTAAATTTTAATGTACCTAACGTTCAAAAGTGCCGCTTGGTGGCCTACTTGAAATAAAATATCTTTGTCTTTGTCTTTGGAGTTTTTAATTACTCTAGATTTAGATTTTGATCAATAAATTAATTTTAAATATTCATTAAATATGTTTGGCAGAATGAATATTTTGCTCGTTCTTTTTGCGTTACGACGTGATAGCTATTTGCACATGAGCAGTAGAACTATGAACTATTAGTTAATCTGTGGATATGCTGAGCGCCCTTGAATAAGCGCCATTTTATTAATTTCTTGCTTGGTTCTGATATTTTTTTTATTTCCTCGCACAGTGCATAGTAAAATGTTGAATGATACACGTGCGTAAGTTGATTTCCGACTCGTGTCGATTTATGCACTCACTCGCTTCGCTCGCTTTTGAATAAAAATGCCACTCATCGGAAATTACCTACTTCCCGCACTAGTAGCATAAATACCTATTATGTTATTCCCAAATTATTTGCCGTTTGAAAATGTTTGTCTATCTATTTTCAGGAAATAATCAGGCATACCTACTGTAAAAGTTAAACCATGGGCCTGCAAATTCAAGTAAATATACGTTTGAATGTCAAAATGTACCAGAAAGAAATATTGATTTTTGCTGTCCATTTTAAATGGTATTTTCGTATGGAGAATTCCATAATCACTACTTATACATGTTTTATTGAAAATCTACTTTTAATGTACAATTTAGATTAAAAGGTAACCAGACATAGGAAATATTTATTCAAGGAGATAATTAGCTACGTGCATTGTATAAAATACTTAATAAGTACATCTATGTACACTCAAAAAAAAAATTTAAACTAAGTTCAAAATAATCATGAACAAAAACTCCTCCACATCGCTGTTGACTGGTAATGTGCCCAAAAGACGATTAAAAGTAGTTTTTCAATAAAACCTATATGGAAACGAATATGTTTTTTTTTTAATTATTTTAAGTAATACAAAAAAAATACTGATCTTTTAAAATCAAATAAAGCATTCTAAATTTAAATCTAAAAACGTCAACAAACCATTAACCATGCAGAACAAACCTAATTGAAAACCAAACAACATGTAAAAACTTCCCCATTAAACTCATCAAAGACAAAGGAATCATTACAGTACTTTTCCACCCTTTCAAATAGAATCCCATATACTATCAATCATCGTACTAATGACAACCCGGTAAACATCTGACCCAAATACCTGAAAGACATTTATGAAAGCTACACTGACTTTTAAATCGTTCAGCCGACATATTATTCCACAGTATTTTAAATATAGTTCTGTTTTCTAACCACACCCTTCCTCCACATATTCACACTCCAATATTAATCCATAACATATGCAACATAAAGTTCTATTTACGTCACTATCACTTCTATATCTAACCTGATATTTTAATCATTCGAAACTTCAGCTTTATCATACAAAAATAAAGTCTGTTTTCAACTGTCTGCATAGTTAGCATTTCTGAAACTGGCCCCATGTTTGCTTTGCAACTAGACTTAGAACGATCGATGAGCGTTCTGAGCTCAGATTTTCTATTTCGACTTGTACAAATTAATGTTTATGTGTTGCTTCAAATTGCTGATTGATGGCACGATATAACCATCGTTTCACATCATCATCATCATACGAGCCCTAGAATGCCATACTAGCACCTGCACGTGGCTTACCCGCGTGAAATTACGAATTTATCCAGACCACTGCCACTTAAGTTCGGCAATTCTTCGGGCTAGCACGGGCTAGCAGTTTAGCACTTGATTCCTGTAAATTGTATATCAGCCTAAGGTATCATGTATGCGTACGTTTAAAGTAAACACTTACACTAACTATCCTACACATTTTGTAACTGACAAAATAATTCTAGAACCCAGATATCAGAACCCCCGCTCTAGAATCTTGCTCTATGAGCTTAAGTAGTCATAGCTTCAACTTTCCATACTTAGATCAATAAAAAACTGCCTTCATTTATTTTATTTTGCATTCCTTTATCCGTCCCCTTTAACACAAATCCAGCACTATTAAAATGCTGTACCTGTACCAACCAAAACTGTAAGTAAAAGTTCTAGCGGAATTAACTGATTTATATTCCCAGCGCGAATCCTTCCCTCGTCTCCTCACTCCATTAAGACACGTTCGTGATTGTTGCTGCTTATGTAATGGGCGATTTCCTTGGATAGCTTCCTTCTAGTGATGAAACGTGTCATTTCGTGACGGCGCCGCATACGTAACTAAGTGTTCCATATTCAGTTGGAGGCTCACGGTTTGCCGTGGAATTGTTACTTTTGTACTTGCCTATCTCCCGGTCTCTGAATAAGCGTCGTGTTCTATTATAGTGACGAAAAATGTGTGAATATACGAGTGAGTTTGTGAATAAGGTATTAAGACTTTTATTGATTACTAGCTGTGCCCGCTCCCGTCATCTGCCCGCCAAGCCAACCCTACCCTACTTACCTTCCTGCCTACCCTACATACCAATTTTTTTTCTAGGTTCATTCTTTCGCGTATAATCTTAACACCGCCATTCAGAAAATGACTTCAAATGCACAACGCCATCTATCGAATATCGAGTTCAACTGTCCGAGTAACTAAATTGCGTGTGCTGTGATAATCTTACTTCTTGAACACTTTAAATTCATCAAACTTTTTTTTAAATTCTATTTGATAGAGTGAACCGATTGCGATGAAACAAAAACTAAGTAATTCTTGAAGTTACGCACAATTTGTATGTATAAAAGTTATATACATTGGTTTCGCAAATTTCCCGTGATGCGTGCACAAATAAACAGACAAACAGACAAAAATTTCAAAAATGCTGGAATTTGGTTCTGTTGGTTATCCTTTAACACCCTGGCAATTTTTTTTGGATTTTTTTTCGATGTACAAAAAATATTTTTCTACAGATTTATTATATGTATTGATATATTATATGTATTGATGTAGATACCTATAACATAATACCACAACTATATCCCTGGAAGGGTTAGGCAGAGATTTACTCTACTTATAAATACGGCTACATTTCGCCAGTGACATTAGCTTCCGTGAAATAGGGGGTTAGTTCATTGCCATAATTCAAGCACAAAGCCAGGCCCCAGGCTGCTATTGAGAAATTCTAAATTGAAAAATCCAATAAACTTAGACACATGCTCAGAAGTATTAGCGGCTGAGACTATTAAACCAACAAGTTTAGCCCCATGGATTATTAATTATCACAACTATACAACTCATTTCGAAATAGGGCACGATACATCCATTGTGAGAGAACTAATTTAAGAAACAGTTTTTTTTATATAATAGTTATAGAAAGAAAGACAAACTTTAGATTATAATAAATAGATATATGAAATAATTAGAATATAGATACTCTAAGTATATATAATCTATTAATAAATTATAATATGTACATAGATAGATACTGTAAATTCTTCGGGAAATTAAAGGTTTTATTTTATTTTATTTATTTATTATACATCCGTGTGACACCGTCGACCACATCATCGCTTACCATCAGGTGAGATAGTGGTGAAGCGCGAGCCTATCTATAATAAAGAAAAAACAAAAAAAAAACCATTTAGGTGCATAGGATGAACACGGAAGTCTAGTTTTCCGGAACGGCAGCAAAGTGGGAGATATTTCCCTTGCGATTGTTCAATGCGAAATTAAGATCGCATAGATGCACGGTATCGTAAAATTTATCTAATGACTAAACACGTACATTTGTTAAATAATCTAAACTAATATTGTAAAGAGGAAAGATTTGATTGTTTGTTTGTTTGCATTGAATAGGCTCCAAAACTACTGCACCGATTTGAAAAAATCTTTCACTGTTGGGAAGCTACACTATCCCCGGGTAACATAGGCTATACTATATATTAAAAAATAGGTATCGTTACTAAAACTCCAACAATGTAACCCAAGGTGTAAAAAAAAATCCTAAAATATTCTTTACATCGCGTGCGCTGCGAAAACTATTGATGATAGAATAAAATAATGTACTACGACTTTACAGAACACATCATTTTTTACAAAAAGTGTCGCAACAACATATGTCTAACTATTATAGATATGCCACAATAAGTGTTTTGTTTATTTTTTTTATTTATTGAAATTACGCCGCTAGAAAAGGCTCTTTATTTGTATATTGGTAATAATCCTTATGAAAATAAAAAATATTCATATTCAAGACTGCTTCAATACCTTTATATAACTTTTTGAGTCATTAAATTCAGACATTCCATTCAAAAGAAATCACGAGTTTAAAAATGTAAGTATTAAAAAAAGTTGCGTTGAAGCCGCTCACCCTGCTCGGCTAGCTAGGCAGCAACTTGTGCAATGTAGGCGTCACTGGGGCACGGGCCGTACGGGAGTCAATGTCAAGAAATGAATAACCTGACGCAAATAGAAGGGTTTATGTGTGCGTATTATAATTTTAATATTGAATTTTTTGTTAAATACCCGTGCGAAGCCGGGGCGGGCCGCTAGTACAAGAATAAAACTGGTTTCACGTGCGGTTATAAATCGTTCGGGACTGCAACATGTGAAAATGCATTCCACGTAGAATTGATACATGGAAGCATTTTTCACTGCTGATACAAGCTTTAGAAGTTTAGACTGTTTCGAATATCCGTATCAAATACCAAGATCCCATTTCCATCCGAATTTCAAGAACCCGTTACTCTTTCAACTGCATTATTAGAAATTTTAGACCGTGATAACAATTATCACACTATTCGTGCAATTCTAGATAATGGCAGTCAACATAATTTTAACACAAAATGGTTATCAATAACCAGATATTTGAATTGTTTGTTTATGTTAGTTACCTATGTGCAGCCAATCAATTCAGTCTGGTGTTACAGTTGCCGTAGCTGAATATTGGGCCAAACATTATATTTAAAAACTTTATATGCCATCGACATACTAATACGGAGAAGTCTAATGCAGTCCTCTATATATATAGCCCTCTTCCGAACATAAGCCTCTCTGTATGTACCAGTGTAGTTTCTTAATGACCTTCTCTAGAAATGATATTAAATATGTCAGTATAGTCATCAAACTTAGTGATAATAGTTTTATTTTGTTTGTCTTAGTTGTATGACAAAAACTACTTATAAATATAGATGAGACCTTGGTAAAAATCAGCCGAGAAACTACGAGATGCTTGCTTTCTTTTGACCTCCTTAATCATGTACCTTTCCTAAACTCTTCTTCTCAATTTTTTTTTTTCAAAACAAATATTTTAACATGTATCTGCGATAAGTTTTATTTTACGCAAAATTGTTTCTTCTGCATTTTCTCGTGGGAAATAACCGCAGTTTGTCATACTATGACATGTGCCAACAGGCTCCCACAGTCATATATCTATCTACATTCCTGCCCGGGGGAAATGAACGATTTCCAGGGTCCTGATACCTTTCACCAGGTAGGTAAACTACATAAGGAATACCCATTTTTCTTAAAAGTGTCTGTGTACAACGAAAGGGAACAAAGGCATATAATGATGATTCAAACCAAAAACAGTGGATGAATCGTGTAAATGGTGATTGAACTAAAGACAAAGATAGATTGTTATTAAATATTTTTTTATTACAATAAAAATAAATACATACATAGTCTACAACTAATTATCTTTAACGAACACTAACATCTGAATAGCCCCTAGGTAATAAGAAAAATAATTTATATTTTCTCTTTAATTTATAACATTTGTTTCGAGAAAAATACAATATTAATAATATTCTAACAAAGGTTATAGATTAATGAGCATCTAAACTTACACATAAATCTATGGAATTGGATCAAAGAACGTATACCTATATGAAGAAATGATCCAAATCCTAACAGTCTTGATCTAAGCTTCCGCTTCCACTTCTATGACATGAGTATGCTTTCGCTTCTTATGTATTCCTTCGAACTCATTCTGTATCTCTTGTAACGAACGATCTTTTGTCTCTGGGACAAAAAAGTAGACAAATGCTATCCCTACAATGCATGTTATTGAAAAAGCCCATAGTGTCCAACCATGTTTCACCATGTCTACCAAATTCTGGTAAAATTTCGTCACAGCAAACGCCAAAAACCAATGGAAACCTGCTGTTAAGGCAGTTGCTCTTCTTGTCATATGAGGTGGGAATATTTCTCTTAGCATCAACCAAGGTATTGGCCCAACACCAGAAGCATAGAAACTCACAAACATACATAAAGTGAAAAGTGGTACCCACGTACTACTTGGTGATAAATTGGATGCTTTTAAATGGTAAAATATGCCTAAACAGGCTAAATTTACAGCCATAGCTGCAAATGAAATCATTAAAAGTATTCTTCTTCTTACAACTTTAAGAAGCATGGTAGAAAAGTATGTGGATGAGACGAAACAGAACCCTAAAATGATAGCTGCGCTAGGAGGATTGAGACCAACCGCGAAAGTCTCAAAAATGTTCTTGGTGTAGAAAAGGACAGGGTATATGCCGCTCATCTGCTGAAATATCATAAGCCCGAAAGAGACAATAAGAGCTTTGACTGTGGATCTGGTTCCAAAGAGTTCCTTGAAGGTGACTCTGATCTTAGCTGAGCTTCTGAGGCGCTCCTTCAAATCTCTAAATTCTCCATCGATGTCGTTGTCGATACCCCTAAAGTAGCGTAATGCTGCTTTAGCTTCTTGGAATTTTCCTTGAGACATCAGGTAGGCAGGCGATTCCGGGAGGAAGATGAAGGCAATGAAGAAAGCTGTCGGTACACTGGCGCAGAGTACTGTTAACCAAGAACTGTTCTCTACCAGACCTGAAACGTTAGAACAAGTAAATTTTAGAACTACTGCTAAAATTAAAATAGCACTAAGAAACAAAAAATGCTATATAATTTTATAGACAGGTGGTAGTGGCATCTGTGTATTTATTTGTCTGCTATAACTTTAGCAAAAATCTCAAGGTACATATATCTAAGATGGCTTACCAATAATATATCCAAATAGAACACCGCAGCTGAAGTGAACGTGGTAGAAATTGGCCAGAGTTGGAAGAATGTGGTTCTCTGCTATATCTTCAATATATGGAGGGATGCCGACACTGAATGCTCCTAATGCCATGCCACCGACAAAGCGGCCCACGTATAAACCATACACGTTTGGACTGAAAAAGAAAACAATGGCATGTGACACAGTTGCAAAGTAATATTTCTAACATTGCCTATGTACTACCCACACCACAATGTAATGTATAATAGTTAGTTAATACACCCATATTTCAACAGTTATAGTATAAGTCTCATGCAGTAAAGGACGAGTCTAAAGCCATCATTCGGATTCCACCAAAAAACAGTAACTTTGGCCAACTTGGGACTTGAATCCAAGAACTCATGTTCAGCAGTTATGCTTTGACCAACCAACGAGGTTGTTAAAGTCAAAATGAGACTTAAGAAGTATTCAAACATAATTATCATTTCGTGACTTGTAGAACATTATTATTTTCTAAAGGTCATATCAATCATCTATAATTTTTCCAAATGTTCATAACTCACCTTGAAGCGACAAGAATCCATGATACTACCAAAGGAAGTGCCAAATAGAGCAGAGTCTTCTTTCTACCGAAGTACTCCGATATGAGACCGGCAGGCCCCGCGCCCCATAACGCTCCAAGGCACAGCAGAGAAGCTACCCACGATGCTTCAGATGGTGTAAGCTAAAAAAAAAAAGAATTTAAGATTGTTATATCTTTGCTACCAAATTAATATGAACCAACCGGAGATATCGGAATTTTTGCATGTGATATTTTGATATTTTTGTTTTATTTGAGTTTGGTCTAAATACTTTTACAAAAATAATTTAGAATAATTAGAGCAATCATATATAATGACTACAATTCGAAGATTGAGGGCGTTTTACTGTAGAACAATAACTCCTAAAAGGCCTATTAACGTAAGACATTCTAATATATCTGCAAAATATGGAAACGCACGATCGAAACCTTAATTTAACTAGACATTCACAAAAATAAAGCAGAACGCATATGATATATTTTCTGCTTGTAACCCAAAGCTTACACTAAAACCAGATTCCGATTCCAGCCACACATAATAAATCCTACCCAAGAAAATATAAACCAGACACTTTCCAAGAATAATATAATATGCCCAACTTACCGTAAGTTTAGTATGCTCGGTACTAAGTATGCTTGGTGTAGTGTTTTCTACGGCAATTACGTCTCGGGTGGGGGACGGTGGCTGAAACATACGTGTATTTATTGACTTCATTAATCTCGGACAGGAATTATAACCAGGATTATGTTGCTAGTATTGTTGTTACAGAATTAATTTATGGATTAGGGAGAAAGAATTTGTGTGTGTGGGAGTATAAGTAATATTTTCGGGTAAGCTGTTTTCAATATTGTGAGTTTCATAAATGGCGACTGTGTAAATGAGGATGTCATCAATGATTTTTTTGTTATGCTAATGATAAGTTTACCAAGGAGCGCTAACGAAATGCAGAGGTCCATCAATCTAGTTATAATTTTGGGTGCAAAAGCAGAAAAATATCGCAAAGGGAGTAGTGATGGAAATAAGTAACATTCCATACCTAAAAGCTGAAATGAGAGTCGCAGTCAACCGCGAGTATAACAAGCAGTCCAGCTAAGATCCACTAATTATTGCAGCATTTATAATGCATAAAACATACAAATTCCCGACGAATAACAGCACTCCAATTTAAATTCCCCTAAGTACACAGTCTTTTCAAAGTAAGCGGCATTAAATTGTGTCCCGAAAGAAACAACTCGAACAGAAAACTGCACTTCTCGTTTCAAAATTATGGCGCAAGTAAAACCACAGGCAAGTTCTGGGAATCCAGTATCATATATTGTAAAGTTAGTTTGTTCCAGAAGTTTTGGAGCATTCACACCCCTGTCAACGATAGTAAAGTTTTCTTGTTTATATAGACCAGTGTGAGCAGTGGTGGCCCAGTGGTATCGACCGCGACTTACAAGTTGTAGGTCGTGGGTTCGAGCCCAGGCAGGCACTTTTCTTTGTGTAAATTATTTCATCACCACTCTCAAAACGGTGAAAGAAAACATCGTGAGGAAACCGGCATGTCCTAGAACTAAAAATTCGAAGACATGTGACATTCACCAACCCGCACTGGGCCCGCGTGGTGGATAACGGCCCATTCCCTCTCACAGAGAGGAGGCCTGTGTCCCAGCAGTGGGAACATTAATAGGCTGATGATGTGATGTGATAGACCAGCAGCCGAATTGCGTAAGTATGTTATCCATAGCAAAAGAATCGATTCCTTCCCAAAAACGACTTTTCGTATCAATATGCAATACGTAAAGTCGGTTTTGGGAAAGAATCGATTCTTTTGCTTTGGATAATATACTTACGCAATTCGGCTGCAGTGGCGGTGAACCTTTTCACATCTGTGTGCTTTAATTTAGTGTCAACTTATTAAAAAATAGGCGTGCTACCTTTATGTTCAAAAACTAAGCAACCTAAAAAGAAGAATTAGAGTAAAATGTTTTGTTTGTACGAATTTAAGATAGTGGACCATATAAAAATTAAATGTTAAGATGTACTAAAACGCAGATATGAATGGCTGAAAAGGTAGGCTCATAACTCTTCACCATTTTTTTGCCATTAAGTGATGTACAATAAAGTATATAATCAATAAATAAGGGACACTTTCCAGCAAAACGGCTGCGGAATCACTGACACGGCGACAGAGCGTATTATTTTGCACGATGCGGTGACGGTAAATTTTCATAAAATCTCAAATATTAATACTATTTTAAGACACGTATGGTAGATTTTCAACTGCAGCGGCTCTGGCGTCACAATTCCCGAGTCAGTGTCACTGGAATTGCGATCAAAAGGTTCGCCATCTCTGATATAGACACTCAAAGTTACTTGATTGCTCTGAAGTCACTTGGATAGATGCTTCGTTTCTTGTCTAGACATGACTAATGAAAACTTTAGAATAAACTTAACTACTTAACTTTAGAAACTTTATTATGTACACCATATAAGTTACAGAATGTTACTTTGTGTTTTGTCGATGCTTCAAATGCTAATTTTGAACTGAAGGAAATCTTCAAAGTTGTCTGTTCACTGAAATTCATTAGTGTTATTATTAAAATTAACAGACTTGTTCTGAGAGAGAATCTTTCCCTGACTTGTCGGTATTTCGTGTAGGGCATTCTGCTAACATAGATTGCACATAAATAGGTATCAGTGTACCTATATTGGGTTTACTATTATAAAAGGTGAGAGTTTTTGGTATTGATGTGCACACAAACACACAACACAACAACATTCGTTCCATCAATCATTCAGAAAAGTGACATCTTTTCACAATAACATACAGTATTTCTATTTTAAAATTGTCTTACCAAAAACAAGCATAAGTTACTTGAAACTGTTGTCAAACTAGATACAAACAAACATTTTAATCAATTGTACCCACAAGTCCGCCAAGAAGCTATGTGAAGCCTGATACCATCAAAATTATTTGGCAATGTAGCACTATCTGCTAAACTAAGTGTGCTGTTCGCCAGCAAGATGGAAATGTTGAGGATAAAATCACAAATTGTAGAGTTCGGACAAAGCTATACTCCGTTTGCGATAACATTAGACGTTTAAATTAGCCCATTTTACAGCCCGTTCAACCAATTTTGACTTCTATTGCGTTGGTGTTACGACAAATGGTAGCTGTAGTAAACAATTGGTTTTGGTAACAGGTTTATGCTTTTTATGTCATCCTTATGTCTACGGGATAGAACTCAAAATCGGTTGAACGAACTGTAAAAAGATTTGGAAACATGTCTAATGTTTGGAACGTCAATAAAAGGCGGTGGTTAGCGACAAACTGTTTATTCGGGGCACAGTACCCGGCACTGTATACGAGTGTAATATTACTATGCTTATACCTATGTTTCCGGTCGTCACATCTCTCCTCGCCAAGACCGTTACAAATAACTAACTAATTTAACTGTAACTTAAACAAATTAACAAACTTATGTTACTTAATCATTAAAACGTTTAGCCCGATTGAACGCACGCAGTGCTCGGGCAGATTCACCAGGTGGTGTCGGTTGTGGTGTACGAGGTGAACGCTTTTCTGATTCAGCCTCTGGTGCTGGTCGTGTTTCTGTTAGTGGCGCCTTCGCCACCTCCCCGTCACCACCTGTTGCATCCTTGAACATATCATCGTCGGCTCCCTTATCGACCATTCCTCCAGAAGAAAGATTCTGGGTTTGTTCGTCCATGGCTACCCCACTCATTCGGGATAGAGAGTACCTACCTTTTTTACTATTTATTGGGATAATTTGATCGGCATGACGCCGCCATTCTACCTCACCCCCAACATTAACTTTGTACGATACGGGGCCGGTCTTTTTAACCACTGTAGCTTCGGTCCATTTGTCCCCCCTTGTCGTATAATCGCGGGCTAAAACCGAGTCTCCCACATCAAAATTCCTATCAGTGCCTGAGATGCGGGCGACTTGTCGCTCTTGCTTGGCGCGCACAGTGGCCGCCACGTCCGGTCGCAGTGCGTCCAGCCGGCTGCGCAGTCGCCGCCCCTGCAGCGCCACTGCGGGTGATACCCCGGTCGTCGCGTGTTCACAGTTGCGATATTGTAATAGAAATTTACAGAGAGCCGCATTTACGTCGTCATTTTCGTACAACGCTCTCTTGATCGCCTTTTTTACAGTTTTAACTGCGTTTTCCGCCGCGCCATTTCCCTGCGGCCTGTAAGGAGCCGACGTTGTATGTTTTATACAATTTTTTTGACAGAATATTTTAAATTCTTGAGACGTAAATGGTGGTCCGTTATCGGTCACGAGCTGCGATGGTAATCCGAAACGCGCGAAAACACTTCTCAAGACTTTAATTGTTGCGGCTGCATTTGTATATTTCATTGGTAACGCCTCAATCCACTTAGAATGCGCGTCCACCATCACTAAATAACGAATGCCTCCACAATCCGCGAAATCGGCATGTACGCGCTGCCACGGATGCAGCGGGAACTCCCAAGGATGTAACTGCGCGTGCGGTGGCGCATCGCGAACTATGCGGCACGCGGCGCACGATTTACATAAGTCCTCTATATCCTTATCTAAATTCGCCCAATAGATATAGTTTCGCGATAAACTTTTCATTTTACTTATGCCTAAATGACCTTCATGCATTTCCTCCAAAATTTTCTTTTGTAAGGCAGCAGGCACTACTATTCTATATTTGTAAATAATACAGCCCTGGTTTACCACAAAATCTTGTTTCCTGGAAAAATAAGGTTTTTCCGCATCGCAGCTCGGGGCCGTCGGCCACCCAAACAGCACATAACCTTTAATCTTACTTAGAAACACATCGCGTTCCGTCTCTTTTGCAATATCCTTATAACAAACAGGCAGTGACGCCTCAACTAGATTTAAATAATCCACGGTGTTTGTGTCCGCAGAGTGACCCTCCTGAGGTAGCGGTAATCTGGACAAAGCATCCGCCGGACCGTTGTTCACCGATCGCACGAATTCTATACGGAAATCATACGCGGCCAGGCGTGCCGCCCATCTTTGTAAACGACTGGCTGCGGTTTGCGGAATGCCGCCCTTTTCCCCAAAAATATGCGTCAGTGGTTGATGATCAGTACGCAGTATAAATCGCCTACCAAACAAATATTGGTGGTGTTTTGTGACCCCAAACAAAATAGCCAGTGCCTCCTTGTCTAATTGACTGTAGTTGCGCTCGGGCGCACTAAGCGTTCGCGACACACAGCTGACGGGCCGCTCGCTGCCGTCCTCGTACCGATGAGCGAGCACTGCGCCCAGGCCGTACGCGCTGCTATCTACCGATAACACTAGCTCGCGTCCCTCCTCGTAGTGTGCCAGTACACGTTCACTCAGGAGGTTTCGCTTTGCTTCCGAAAAAACCTTTTCACACTTAGAGTCCCAATTCCAGCAGACCTCTTTTTTTAGCAAATTATGCATTGGCTGTAATAAAGTGCTTAAATGCGGTATGAATCGCCCATAATAATTAAGCATACCCAGGAAACTTTTAAGTTGAGTTACGTTTTTAGGTCTCGGTGCGCTGGAAATGGCCTCTATTTTCTCTGGATCTGGCCGTAAACCATCTTTATTAATTATGAAGCCTAAATATTTTACACTGTCCTGTAAAAATCGACATTTACTTAGCTTGACAGTAAGACCCGCCTTACGTAATCTTTCGAGTACAGCTCGCAGATTTTTTATATGTTCTAACTTGTTTGAGCCTGTCACACATATGTCATCTAAAAATACCACGCACCCGGGCACCCCGCGCAGAGTTTCCTCCATAATCTTTTGAAATTTCTCAGGGACGCACGATAAACCGTACGGTGTGCGTCTATACACATAGGTACCCATGTGTGTTGTTATCGCCGTATAGGCTTGCGAATCCTCAGACACAAAACATTGCTCATAAGCATGACGCAAGTCAATTTTTGTAAATTTATCTCCACCGCTAAGGTTTGCAAATAATTCTTCAATTCGCGGTAATGGGTAATAATCTCGTTTTAATTTGGGATTGATTGTGACCTTGTAGTCACCACAGATACGTATTTCCCCATTTGCTTTTACGACAGGAACGATTGGAGTTCCAAAATCAGAGTAATCTACGCGATAGATTGTACCATTCCCTCTCAACTCTCGCGCGGAGTGCCAGCGGCATAGGTCTCGCTCGCACGTACACCGGTTCGTTATCTGCGAGCTGTAGTCGGATGGATTGTTTACACGTTCCTAACTTATCACAAAACACTTCTGGGAATTCAATACGCAATTGTGTTACTAAGTCCTCATCTACTATTTCATTGAGCGTAATTTGAGTTATTTTTAGAATGCGCATCCACTCTCGTCCCAATAGAGGTCGTGCGCCACCCTTAATAACATAAAGACGCAATGAATTCCCCTTTATTTCCCCTAAGCACACATCTACTAAAATATAACCTAATGACTCAATTCGTGAGCCCGAGTAACAACGTAATAATAAATTGTCCGCGATAATTTTTTTATTCGAAAACATCTGTTTGTACATATCCTCACTTATGGCCGAAATACGGCTACCTGTATCTACTTCACATTTAATGTCCATGTTGTCAATTGTCAATTTAATAAAATATGGTTTGTTACCTCGAGCTGCGACTTCCATGTTGAACATACCGTCATCCGACTCTCTATCGCTCACGTAATTCTGCCGACCACCTTTGCCGCGCACTTGTTTACACATCACCCTCAAATGACCTTTTTGACCGCATTCATCACAACTATAGTTTTTGAATCGACATCTATCAGCCAAGTGCGCCTTGCCGCAACGCCAACAGGATGCGCGCGAGCTCACCGGCTCCGCGCCTGCGCTGCCTGCTCCTGCGCCTCTGCTGCTTGTCCCTGCGCCTCCATTCGAGGCCCGCGGTTGGTGCCCGCGCTGGCCGGCTCGGCCGCCGCCGCCGCGTGCGTAGTGCAGTCCCTCGCCTGCCGCGCCATCCGCTATTGGTTTTGAGTCCGCCGCCGTCACCGCCGCAGTGGTGTTGCCGCTCATCTCAGCATGTTTCTCTGCTGCCTCTAGAGCCAGAGCTAGCTCCACTGCCTCTTTATATTGAATAGTTTTTTCTGCAAAAATCCTAGACCGCATTGCGTCGTTTGCTAAACCCGACACAAACTGGTCGCGCAGATTTTCTTCCAGGCTTGTGCATGCGTTACATTTGCCGAAATTGCACGTCGTGGCGAGATGTTTTAACGCTTGTAAATATTCTGTGAGGGATTCTCCTGTTTTTTGCCTTCGTAACCTGAACACATGGCGCTCCGCTATCTCTGAGCGTTGTGGCTCCAAATGATCCGTCACCAGTTTTATAAGCTCATCGAAACTTTTATTTTCTGGGAAACTAGGAGAACACAGATCACACATTAACGCATATGTTTCTTCACCGACCACGGTTATTAACATCGACACTCTCAAGTCATCGCCAATGTTATTTAACTTGATGTATTGGTTAACGCGGCGGATATATGCTGGCCACTGGTTGGAATTTAAACTAAACGGTTCAATTTTTCCGATCGGCATATTGTTAAAGTCCACGCACAATACTAAAGCCAAAAAAAAATATATTAATCCGTACTCGTCGCCAATGGAACGTCAATAAAAGGCGGTGGTTACTGGTTAGCGACAAACTGTTTATTCGGGGCACAGTACCCGGCACTGTATACGAGTGTAATATTACTATGCTTATACCTATGTTTCCGGTCGTCACAATGTTATTTCAAATGGAGTTTAGACTTCTTTAAAGTTGACATGAAATATATTATTTTAAGAGAAAGTTGACGTTTTATGAAAGCACTCTCTAGAATTTTTGCAACTCTCACGTGCAATATAACGCAAAGATACGATAGGGTGACAATTTTACAGAAACATTAAATTTGCAAAAATACATCTTATTCAGAAAATTCGCCCGAACTTTTCCTAATGAAAATTAGTGTCGCATGTCTGACTTTAATTTGACTGAGCAACTGACTTCCAAACATTCGAGTCAAGCCAATACGTAAAAACAAAGAATAACAGCTGCATACACCAAATTTTACCGACTCACCTGCATTGCGCATTTTGAGGGTTTTAACAACTTGCAAACATAAATCTACTGTCAGCACAAGCAAAACTAAACTTTGTTGTTGTATTAATACAAGTTATTGACACGCAAATAAAGTATGTCTAGCCTTGCAATATCATAACTTCATAAGTCATAGTTTCACCGCATGTGGCGCGCTGTCAGTATCTCGGAGAAGCTCGGCAAACTTCGATAAAGTTCGTATATTCAAAGTTTTCGCTGCGTTTAGGCAACTAACAAGAAACTTAGGGCAATCATTAGAGATTGTTCAGGAATTCGATCACAACAATAAGTAATTATAGCTTCCGTTGTACTTTAATAGCCTGTCTGTCTAGGAATTAAACTATTAATAGGGTTAGTGTATGAGGCTTACTGAATTTTCGAATACAAGTTGTTATTTTTAGATATTATTATGTACCCTATAACAACGTTGTCCTTTTTAAACCAGGTTGTCTGTTAGAGAATGCCTTGTGACATTAAGTCCGCCTATATACCACTATTGTACATAAAGTTAAAATAAATAATAATAATGTTACAACTTGCAGTGTCCAGAGTGCGTTTCCACGGCAAAGGAGACGGAAAGCTGAATAGAAAAGTAAAGGAATCGACCAATTATACTAGTTCAATGCACCTCGTATATCGTGTATCTTCTGTGATTGTTTTATTTCTGCAAGTCTCCGCTCCGGTCATTCCAGTTTTAGCGGCAACACACCCGTATCTTTAAATTCTCATTATTTATCTAAATCGTCGTCGCTTGACTTGTGTGATTTTAAATACAACAATGAGAATCTATTATAGTAAAAACTGCAAAATAATATTCATCTGCCCTAGTTTTAAATCCGACCTTGATACTTAAGACAGAATAGCCGTTTTCCAACTCCATCAAAACGGCTTTTTTTTTTGTCTTTGGTCAACTAGCGTAGTCCAAATATATTTATCTTATCTATCCATCCACACACACGAAGTCAATTATTTTTGTCACACATCCCATGGAACGGGTGTCGCGTGTGATAATTGTCACCTTATCACTCTACGACTGTCTGTAGCTACCGACAAAGCATACAAATTCACAATGCGAGTTCAGCTTATACTGGAATAGTTATAGCTAATGTATCAAATGTAACTTTCCCTACGTTTTAATTAATGACAACTCATTTGATATCAAGTATTGGCTTATAAATTGTCTCGTTGTTATCAATAGCAGACACGTCTCCTGTAATGGGGTCGATCAATGTACTACTTATTGGGTTAGGTGATTCATTTATGATACTAGGTTTTCTTATTCAATCTATCGTGTGATTTGTGGTAGATTCTTATTATTGTTGCCGCAAAATATATAGATGTCAATATGGCAGCAATATATATTTATCTGGGAACTGGCTTCTGCCAGCGGTTTCGCGTGAAATGTGTTTTCTTATACCAAGGGAAAATTATGGGGATGAAAAGTATACTATGTGCTATTCCAGACTATAATCTATCTCTCTGCTAAATATCATCCAGATCCGTTCAGCAGTTTTAGCGTGATAGAGTAACAAACATACATTCACACATCCAACTTCAGGGTGGCCAAGAAATTTGGCGAGAACTATACATTGGAATGCCCCTACTCTAATAGCCATTTAATTTTATACTCAAAACTTGCCTCACGATTGCCCATGCTATGACAACTGGGGAGAAAAAATATATGTTTACAACATTTCTATGGCATCTTAATTGTTAGTCCCTCATATTCAAAATGAATTCTGAGATTGCTCAACCTGATAGTTTAGCACACTGTATGTTTAGACTTTAATTAATCTCAAAAATAATAGCAATAAAACATAACACTGTTAAAATAATAAAGTGATATCGTGCAAAAAAAATATTGATGTAGTTACAACAGTCAATTAGTTTATTTTCTCTCAGATAAAAGTATTTCTTTTACAAATCTTATTTATTTTCAAGCGAAGATTAAAATACGCTTTATTAAATTTAATATATTTCTCGGCTCTCATAAATAACATCAAAAGCATTATGTAAAATTCTGTTAATAACGACTCCTTTCAAGGCATATTTTAAAATTCATAAACTCGTTTAGCAGAAGAAAAACAATGTTGGGAGTAAAATTCTAACTGCGAAGAAAAATCTATGAAATTTAATTTAACCCGGTGGGCAACTGGGCACTTTACACTGTGTGCTAAGATTCATTAAGTCGTAAGTTTGGGGAATAACAAACGAGCTAGTTTTGTGTGGGAGGTACATGGGCGGTTTCTGGGCGCAGTTCCAAATGTTCGTGGTCGCACAAAAGAACTACTGATTGTAAATAAGCTATGCTATGAACAGAAAACTTTTCACTGAAAGTACAATTTTTATTTCATTTAGAGGAGAACCTGCAACAAGGTCCTCCTCATTACAATAATTCAAATATCATTGACGGTTCTTAATAGCCAAACAAAATGGTGATCTACTATCGACTACACGACAAAAGCCCGCAGTTGCTAAATACATACATTCCACAAAAAAATTGATTACAATAGAAATGAAACAAAAATTATCTTTGACTGGTTAATTGTTACTAAGAATCGCAATCAGCGAGAACTCGACGATGATATAAGCCACGAGCCAGTTTTTAGCTTTCTCTTTGTATTTCAGTTGGTTTCAAAGTTTTGTTCTTTGATTACAAGTTCCCTGAAATCTGCATAATTGAGTTGACGACGCCGCCGTCATCAAAATGAGGGAAAGATTTCGTTGCGTACAAAATGCCGTATTACTTTGATGTCTCAACATTTGCTTAACCAAGCCAATTACTCATTTGTATAAAGTAAGCCTGGGTTTGTTTCTTTGTTTTTTTGCTGTTGCTATGGACGTTTGTGACGGTCATGTTTTTCTTCTTAATCGTTCTTATAGGCTACAAAATTTTATTGGTTCTAGTAGTATTTATAGATGAACAAGCCGTGAGTCCGATGGGGTTTACCATCGGCCAAAATCGTCGAATTTCTATACAAACGTTCATTGCCTATTCAACCTATTTAGGAGAAAAAAACCTGGAGTTTCTTATCCATTCTTCTCCATAACAAGCTACGTTTCCGAATGGTCGGTAGAATCAATTATTATTACTAGTAAATTATTTTTTTGACGTTCAAAAGTGGCGCTTAATGGCTTAATTGAATAAAAAAATCTTGATTTGATTCGATTTGAATTTTCAAAAATATCTTGTAGGTTATGTGCTAAAGTGCTACGTTTTCTAGAGCTAGACAGCGGTTTAGGTTGACCGTTATCTCTCAGTGAATTAATTTTGAGGATTTTTATGTGTGTGTGCAGACCTTTTTTAAACTATGTTATTCTCTACTAGAAATACTAACAGTAATGACTTATGTGCATCAAGTGGGTTTACTTATTACGATATAAATAAATTTCAGCTTTAAAAAAAAGAAACATCCCTTATTTTGTCATTAGAGAAAATGAAAGTTAACCAAATTAGAGAGCAGTGGTGGCCCAGTGGTATCGGTCGCGACTTACAAGTTGTAGGTCGTGGGTTCGAGTCCAGGCAGGCGCTTTACTTTGTGTAAATTATTTCATCACCACTGCTCTCAAAACGGTGAAGGAAAACATCGTGAGGAAACCGGCATGTCCTAGAACCAATAATTCTAAGAAATGTGACATCCACCAACCCGCACTGGGCCCGCGTGGCGTATAACGGCCCTTTCCCTCTCACAGAGAGGAAGCCTGTGTCCCAGCAGTGGGAACATTAATAGGCTGATGATGTGATGTGATGTGAACCAAATTAGAATCTGATTGATATTCAAAGCAATCCTAAGTACCATGATTACGAATCAAATTATCTTCATCTGTTTGGTCTACACTTAAGATTTGTAATTAAAATACGATTTGAAGTCGTGTTTAACTAATGTCTCCAAAGAAGCAGTAGCTGATTTTTTAATTTTTCAAGCGAAAATTCTTGTTTAGGTCTAAGGTTTTTTTTTTTTTATTTATTTATTCATTTACACATACAATTATTTTTACAGGTAGAACCCAAGGTAACAAAAGTAGTCATACCATGCGACACTCAGAGATGCCCCGTAAAACTGATCACACACCTTTTCGCGTCCATGATTGACCAGTCCCAAGTAACGGCTCTGGGCGTCCGCACAAGTTAACTAGAGGACAATACAGTAATTGTCACCCTCTGGAATTCCGCCAAAGAGCAGGAAAAAATGTCCAAACGCTGAGAGACGCTATTAAGAATCGTAACAGCCCGACACACTGGTGCAAACTTTAATAGATTTGTACGGGCTACCGGAGTTTCGAACAGACTCTCCCTTGGCCCCAACCTTAGTCTACTGTTTGGAACGAGTAATCCCAACGATTCTAAGATTTGTGGATTGTTTAGCATCCCCCGAAAAACCATAAAGACGTATTTTACCAGAGCAAGATTGCGCCTCACTTCCAACTTATAGTACCCAACCATCCCTATTACAAAGAGAGTTGGGTACATAAGCGGGTAAAACGGATAGACGCCAAATTGCCTCATGTATAAGTACCGTGTGAATTTATTCTGCATCTTTTCCACCATCTGAGAATATTTCATTTCATAAGGATTCCAGATGATAGCACTAGTTTCCAAGTTGCTTCGTACCAACGCGTTATATAGCGATTTCACTGCTGCCATGTTAGTGAATTCACGGGTTTCATGACAAACCAAAGATTTTTGAAGGCCTTTTTGCACACTTGCACGATGTGAGCTCGGAATGACAGATCCTCAAAAAAAGTGACCCCTAGATCTCGCACCGACCTCACCCGCAGTATGACGTGACCGCCCATATTATATTCGTGATATCGGGGTACCACGGCCCGCGTGAAGGACATCATATTACACTTTGTCACATTGAAGTGTAACTTATTTTCTAAACTCCACGCTACCACCCGATCGATGTCACGCTGAAGCTTTTCACATTGTGACTCGTTGGTTATCCGCATGAACAACTTCAGATCGTCAGCAAATAATAGACAGCCAGCGTCTTCAATGACCTCCGGGAGATCATTGACCATGATTAAGAATTCCAAGGGTCCTAAATTCGTCCCCTGGCTTACCCCCGTAAGGGTGCAATACGGGTCCGAGGTGTATCCTGCGTATTCCACCATTTGCTTGCGGTTGCCCAAGTAGCTGGAAAAGAACTTTAGAAGGGCAGGGGTAAAACCAGCCCTCGCAAATTTACTCAGCAGAATATCATTATCCACACTATCGAATGCCTTCCTGAAGCCAAAGTAAGCGACGTCCAGTTGGGCACCTGCCTCTGAGTCCAGTATAGTGGCGGCCTGGTTTAAAAAACACATCAAGTTGGAATTCGTACTGCGGCCCGCACGGAAGCCATGCTGCGCGTCGTTGAGCTGCGAGGCTACTTGCGAGTGGATTGATGAACACAACGCTGACTCGAAGACTTTAGCAAATGCTGACAGTATTGCTACTGGTCTATATCCACTGACGTCTGAGCTTGGGGCACCTTTCGGTACCGGAGTAACCCTGGTCAACTTCCAACCGTCCGGATACGAGCATTCTCGCAAGAAGCTATTGAATAGATGTGCGAGCGGCCGGGCCAGTACACTCCTACAATCCTTAACAATGAAGGGTGGCACCCCGTCTGGCCCAACCAAACGCTTGGGCTTGAGGCGCGAGAGCGCGGCACCCACCTCGCCGAAAGACAGCTGCCCCACGTGAACGCGGGCGCCGCGCTCGGGCGCCGCCTGCCCAGCGGCAGCCGCATCCAGCCGCGGCACCACCGCTTCATAAACTGAATGGAAGTAGTCAGCGAACGCCTGAGCGCACTCATGCTCTGGCAACGGCTCACCATTCCTAGCTAGCTTCACTTTGCTACGTTTTGAACGCTTGCTCCCAATAAAACCCCAAAAAGACTTCGGTTCTTTTACAAATTGTTGTTCAATTCGATTCTGATATTCTCTGTATGCGGTTCTAATTTTACATTTGACAACAGAACGAAATAATGAAAAATTAATATAGTCGCTGTCCGACCTAGTCTTCTTATAAGACTTATGCCAAAAAGCCTTCTGCTTAATATGACTAATTATGTCAGCAGTGAACCATTTTGGGTAGTGATAACGAGAGCAATCACGCTTGGAGCTCTTTCTTGGAGTGCTACCATCTAAAATCCCATAAAATATGTCGTAAAATATCCTACATGCTTCGTCGGCATTACTCGTTTCAAACAGAGCGCTCCAGTCTACCCCTGCAAGTGCTAGGTATAAAGATTGGAAATCCGCCTTGCTATAATTCCATCGCGGTAGAGAGGTAGAAACCTGCGGTGCAGGGCCGCCAGGGCTAGCAGTGACTCGCGCACGACTTACACTTACTCGCAGTGGCGGATGCTGTGGGTCTACACATGATAAATACTCACTACGTTCCTCGCTTACGACAATGTCGTCTTCGGGCAAAGTAGTAAGAACTACATCGAGTGTTCGATTGTTACAATTCCTAATATTATTACATTGGCGAAATCCACAGAAGGTGACAAAGTACTCATAATAGCATTGTAGAGCTTGGTTTGTTGAGTACATATTGAGATCAGCTACTAACACAACTTTATCATAGTTAATACATAACTGTTCCAGCAGATGGAACATATACATATATTCCCTTTCGATCGTTTTTGGTGGAATGTACGCAACACAACACAAAAAGAGAAGAATATTTTGTCTATATACCGCCGCACATACGATTTCGAACGGGTGGTGGTCCAAACTAGCGTCATTAGGCAACGGTACTCTGCGTAAGTCGAGAGCGCCGCGCGAGGAGGCGGCCAGCATGACCCCTCCATGTTTACGGCCATCCGCGCGGTCACATCTAAGTAATGTGTATCCACTCGGGGCCAGTTCACCATCATGAATCGAGTCATTAATGCCGGTCTCGGTTATGGCTACCAAATCAGCCATAGAACCTACAATATTATTATAAAATGTTTTCAATTTTTATTAGTGATTTGACTTATATTTCCATTGCTGTACTTTCGTACAATCAGATAGTTTCTCCAATCTACTTCCGTGCGTAAATTATGAAAAAACGGAGGATTATCTTTTTACAATTTTAACTTTTTTTTTGGTTTTGGACTCCTAATGAAGTACCAACTACTACACTACGGTTCATACAACTCCAGTAGACGCGGAAGCAGCCGGCTTTTAAAAAAAGTTGAATGCTAGGTTAGGTTATCAAACTTTTTAACGATGTCAAAGAACGTCTCATATTTGAATGGTGTTTAAAATAAATCTATTAAATATTGAAGTTTTTACCCAGCGTTTAAAAATCGTCAACCCAGCGTTCAAAACGCAGCGTTCAACCCACCCGACAACCTCAACAAACAGCGGTCGCGCCTAACCACGGCTTAATTTATGGCTGGCCGCTAATGAAAACATTATTTATGATCTCCACGCCCCTTCCCTCTCCCCTCACCACTACTCGCGTATAAATCTAGCAGGATAACCCTTTACACACGGTCCTAAGACTAGGGATATATGGGATACACTTGGAAGTTACAACCATTCGCGAGTTGAAAGGAAGATAGATTTTTCTGTGGGGTACTTGGTGGCACAATATTTTTTTTTTTGTTAAATAAATTTTATGGTTGGTGTATTGTATTATCAGGCAGTAGACGGCTTAACTAAAGTTGCTATTTTTTGCTATGTTGCAAGTGTAGCCAGGAAATGATTAAAGCAAACTAGTCACATAAAATTATGACATAGCTAGGTATTTTAATAACATTAACTTCTGCTTACCTCGAAAGGTCCATATGTCAATAGAGGCAGAGCTGACGATGACCAAGCTACGCAAACGCCAGCTGCAAACGCGCCAAGATTCACTGCAAAAAGGGAGGTAAAGAATTACATTTTGGAAGACAGTAGCTTTAGCAACGTTGCTCAAACTAAAAAAAATACCTATGGATATCAAAGGAAATACATTTTTAACATAGTAACAGACAGGTATCCTCTTCAAAAACTAGAAGATTGAAAATATATAACATCACAAAATTCGACTCTCATATCGGTACAAACTATAACAAAATAGTTCATAAAGGAACTAAATTAGTACCTATATCGAATAGCAAAAGCTTCTACTACTATATTCTTTAATAGATTCAAACGAGGTTTTGAATGTGCTGGCTTCTACAGTCAGACATTGGAAGGTAAAAACGACAGGATAAGAAATCTTACCTATCCCAGTAGCAATGTACTGCGTAGTGATGCCAGAAGTGTCTCGTTTGATGTCGGGCACTGTGTCCATCCGCCGTAACATCTTAGTGTTCATTCCATTTTTGTTCTCTGGTTCTCCGGTCGGCTCATTCTGTGCTGCGGCTGCTTCCGCGTCTACTGTCGATGTGCTTTGCTCGTCCACTGTAACAAGATTAAGAATTGGTTAAGCTTTATTATTATTTTAGATTAAGCTGTTATATTTTTCAAATTTATCAGGTAGAATAAGACTCCTGGGTTCCATTACCGGTTATTTATTTTTGAATTTTTTTGTTAAGCTTTTCTGGTAAGATCAGGTTAATATACGAGGCAGATATTCATCATTTTTAAAAGTATAGTATTTAAACGAGCGAAACTTAATTCAAATTAAAGGTGTTAAAATACTGAATATGGCTTACTGAAATACTAAGTGGGCGAATACAAATGTTTAAAGCAGCGACTTGAAAATAAAAGTTTGTCGACTCCCGCTCCGAGGCTCCTTTTTCTGTCTGCAGGGTCTAAAGTAACCTAACATGAGAGATGACGAGAGTTAAGTTTGCTCGCTTTGCTCGCTCACTTCAGCCCTCGTCATCCCTTGAACCTAACCTATCCGTGTCAGGGTTCTCTAGACTCCCGAGCTCGCTTCGCACGCACTTGGACTAATTCGTTGAAAACACGAATACAACCGAACTCCCGCGCTGCATAACGAAATCGCCTCGTCGGATGTTCTGCAATTTTCAAAAGAATAATATGCTTAAATAGATGAATAGAACTCCAAATACAATTAAATTATGCATCACTATTATTACCGCAGCTCACAACAACCTCGTAAAAGATATTACTCAAACCGGATAAATAGTTACTTAGTATAATAGTCGCCCATTCAGTATATTTTAAACCCAGTTAATAATTTCCCTTTTTAAAATATCTGTAGGTATGACACAGTCAGATAGAGCTTTACAACCTTATCCCGTGAATATTATAAGTTTACTTCTTATATATAAAATAGCCTTCAAAAGTTCATTTATTGTGAAAAAAACTTACAAGGGAAACCCGGATGGAACGACATATATATATACATACATATATATACACATATACATATATATATACATACATATATATACATATATATATATATACATATATATATAAACTCGACTCGACTTCGTAAACACAACAGCGTATAGGTTAGAACACGCACGAAACACGCGCACGCCGCACGGCTTACAGCTATAGCAAAAAGTGTCGTTACAACTTTTCGTCTTAATTTTTTCCGTCTAGCCCCCTTTCGCAACGCGCGGTAAGGAACTTCGTTCCAAAAAAATATTATGTCGTGTAAAAACCAAATCGAACTAAGAAAATCATACATACCGATCACCTTCTTGATCTTGTCCCATGAAACTTGGGGTCGGCGCAATCCGGTTTCTTCTCCCATTCTCTTCTGTCAACCGTCACGCTATCATTCACTCCCTGAACATACACATATAGATACATATACCTGCATACATGCTATATATAAAAATATTCTTGAGTGGCACTTAAATGGTCGAAGATAGTGGTAATGGCGTTAAATAAATGGACAGTTGACCTAGTTGAGGTCGTGTGGTGTGGCTGAACGGTGAATGCATGCGACTCTATGAGAATCGTTATGAAAATCTTTAGAAAGGGTTTTCCTAAATACTGAACTGTCTTGAGTTCTTTATTGCTGTTCATCGAATGCAACCACCGAGTGCGGATTTCTGGGTTTGAGTCCTAGGACGGGAAAGAGTATTTACCATGAAAAGTTTATCAGAAACTCCGTATATGGATGTGTCTCATGGCGACAGGCTCTCTTTCCTTATGGGACTATCGCTCTGGGCAGAACGATGACCTGTGTGCTTAGTGCGAGTTTCTTAAAGTACTCAATCGCGTTAACGTTAACGCCAATTTGTATTGAAACTGGATAAGCGCCGTCTGGTGAAGGCAAGGCAAAACCTCTTTTTTGTATACATTTTGACATAAGAGAGCGTTTACATTATCACGAGTGAGTACGTTATAAAACTCGCACTAAGCACACTGAGGCCTTAGTGCGAGTTTATACTCACGCTCAATCGCGTTAACGTAAACGTTAATTTGTATTGAAATTGGATAAGCGCCGTCTGGGGACGGTAAGGAGAAACCTCTTTTTTTTGTATACATTTTGACATATGTGATCTTTTACGTTATCACGAGTGAATAAAGAAAAACTTGGCATAAGCCACTGATCAAGGCTGCGGATGCAAAACGCATAGGACCAATCGATGTGGCGACACTTGTGGGAGGCCTATGTCCAGCAATGGACGTCTTTCGGCTACAATGATGATTATGATAGGACTAAATCTAAACTAACGAATCAATATTTTACTGAAACTCCTATCCATACTGTAATTTTACATTCTACATTTTTGTTTTCACCACAACTTTGGTAAAAACAGACACCAACTCGATATTTCGTTTATATCCTTCAAAACATAAAAATGTATTTTCTTGTAAACACACTACGTGTCACAGAAACTATTGTCGAGAAGGTTTTGTGTAAACTATTTGCTGGAGCCACACAAGACGCCACAAATTGCTACTAGCTGGAACCACTGAACGTGGCTACGCTGCAATTTACTTGAGAGTCAAGAATGAATAGACGTGACAACTAGGACGTAAAATTTTGATTTAAATATGTGAGTGAGAGGTGAGAGAGTATATTTAAAGATAAACTTTAGGTTTCTGATTGAAAATTGAAAAAGCATTTCGTATTTTTTTATATCAGTAGTTTTAATACTGAGTAAGCAAACCAATATTGCTCATCATCATCATCTTCCTAGCCTTTTCCCAACTATATTGGGGTCGGCTTCCAGTGTTACCAGATTCAGCTAAGTACCAGTGTTTTACATGGAGCGACTGCCTATCTGACCTCCACAACCCAGTTACTGGGTAACACGGTACCCCTTGGCAAGACTGGTGTCAGATCTCAAGCTTCTGACTACCCGTAACGACTGTCAAAGATCTTCAAACAACAGCCGGGACCAATGGCTTAACGCGCTTTCCGAGGCAAGGAGGAAACTCGGTATGTTGGAATGGTCACCCATCCACGGACCGACCTCGTCAAGCGTTGCTTAACCTTGATGATCGACCCGTGCGGCTGTTATTATTTAGCCACGAGCTCCTCCAAACCAATATTGCTCATAGTATTTATAATTAAGTTTTAGAAAAGAGAAACTATTATCAAATATAGCGTCAATATCAAAGTGATGAATGTATTCAATATTCAGTCCCTTCAAAACTACCCCGACATCCCATCACAAAATTACTCCATATTCCATTCCGCAAAACCAACCTAGGCCTCAACGCTCCACTTCTCCGCATGTGTAGTAGCTATAATAGTTTTTGTACAACTCCAGATACTGACTTACACGGTGTTTCACTCAATAAGTTTAGAAGAGCAGTCTCGGAGGTACGGGAATGCGCAAATCCTTCAACTTAGGCTAATTACGAACATATACATCCTATTTCTATTTTTTATTCTGTATTTTTTATTTTATTTTTTATTCTGTCTGTTTTTCATTTTGTATGTTTTATTTTGACTATGTTTTTAACTTTTTTAACTTTAGATTAATATTTATAATTAATATTTAAATAATTTTGTGTTTCTGACCATACGGTGTAAGCTGCGTATACCTGTAATGGGCATACATACCAGCACCTTTATTTTTCTTCGTTTACAACAAACTGTTCTGTATGTAATGCTGTTGGTGTACCTTATAATAAATAAATAAATTAATAAAGTGTCCCATAAAATTAATAACAGCTTAGTTCAATAAATAACTTATCAATTTACTTATGTAATAAAATTGTTATATATAATCACATTTCTCGTGTCTACAGGAGATAGCAAAAGTGCGAAGTGTAAACAATTATTGTATTTTTAAACATCACCTTATATATGATAACGTAAGTGTAACAAAACAATTGTACGGAGTTGTCTGAAAGTCTTATTGTATAAATCATTTTGTTTGGCTTAATTAGGTACTTCTAAGGTACCTCATCATCATCATCATCATATCAGCCCGATACGATAAAGACGTCCACTACTGGACATAGGCCTCCTCCAAGCGTCGCCACATTGACCGGTCTCGTGCGTCCCGCAACCAGCGGATCCCCGCAACCTTCATCAGGTCATCGGTCCACCTGGTGGAAGGCCTTCTAACGCACCGTCTTCCAGTTCGCGGTCGCCACTCCAGAACCTTTCTGCCCCATTGGCCATCCGTTTTGCGAGCAATGTGCCCTGCCCACTGCCACTTAAGTTAGCCAATTCTTCGGGCTATGTCGGTAACCCTGGTTCTCTTGCGGATTTCTACATTTCTGATTCGATAACGCTTTGAGTGACTGTAAGCTTTCTGATGAGGCCCATTGTAAGCGACCACGTCTTAGAGCCATATGTCATCACTGGTCATAGACTTTAATCTTAAGACACTGTGGTAAGTTGGACGAGAAGATACCGCGAAACTTCCCAAACTCTGCCCAGCCGATAACCTACTGATTATTAAAAAAAACCTAAGTTGACGGTAATGATCGAGTACTTAATCTGGATTCTACGTAATCAATGTTTTTATTATTGGGGAAAACGAACGAGATTAGTTTAATTAAAGTTGAACTGTCAACATTGAACTCAATACCATCATCATCTAGTCTTAAATTCCCAGATGTACAATATGCATGATAGGTATAACTAAAGTTAAAAATATTTAATTCAAAAATCAATAAACCCGACTGTGCAGTCGGAGGACACATATTCGTGAGCTCGCTGACCAAACTAGATGTATCCTCCTTGGTTACGGCTTTTTAGTTCGTTTCTTAATCAGTCGGGTTTTTGATTTTTTTATGAACTTCTTGTTACTTATATCTTTCAAATTATGTACTTTTAAACATTATGAGTGTTATATATTTTTTAAATCACCTCTTAAAACCCTTTATGTTGGTAACCCACACAACGAGAATGGACGAATAAAAAAATTTGGGCCCCCACAATATGGCGCCAAAAATCTTCCATTTTTCTGTTTTCGAATTTAATTGTAGCCAGTGACACTTACAAGGACGAATCGATTGACGTAAGAATCATAAAATCGGCTACCCCGTTTGGTATCTAGAACGCCACATAGGAATAAACATACATACATACAGACATAGACTATAAGAAAAAAATCGCCCTATTCTCAATATATTCAAAAGTAATAAAATATTCCGTTTCATTTTACATCTAATAACTTTTACAAAGCATGTCCTCGAAAAGAGCGTCTTCCAAGCAGCTAAACTGTGCGGAAAGTGTCACTTTTTTTACTAGTGCTTTTTACTTTCCTTTACTTTTTTAATTTTTAACTCCAACGTCAGCCCGCCGCATAGAGTTTTTATTATTTGAGAAAAGTTTTAAAAATTAGTTAAGAACAGATTATCATACATATAAAAGGTAAAACAAAAGTAATACTTCATTTAAAGCGTTTTTAATTACTCTAGATTTAGATTTTGATCAATAAATTAATTTTAAATATTTATTAAATATGTTTGGCAGAATGAATATTTTGCTCGTGCCTTTTTGCGTTACGACGTGACAGCTATTTGCACATGCGCAGTAGATATGCCCGAGGAACTATGAACTATTAGTTAATCTGTGGATATGCTGAGCACCCTTGAATAAACTCCATTTTATTAATTTCTTGTTTGGTTCAGATACTTTTTTTTATTTCCTCGCACAATGCATAGTAAAATGTTGAATGATACACGTGCGTAAGATGATTTCCGACTCGTGTTGATTTATCCACTCATTCGCTTCACTCGCTCGTGAATAAAAATATCACTCATCGGAAATCACCTACTTTCTGCACTTGTAGCATAAATAACTATTTCCCCTTGTCCCAATTTAATTTACGTACACACCTTATTGCACGAAAGCTTACGCTGTAAGAAAAAGGGGAGTCTTATGCCCAGCAGTGGATGATTCCGGGTTGAATTAATGATGATGATGATGAACATGAACACCATAATAAATAAATCTTAGAATATTAAGAGCTTTGTCAGGTCTATCACCATCACGGGTCTATGAATCACGGTCCTAGCGTTTCCTGTACTCTACAAGATTATAGCGTATTGGAAAAGATTTTAGTTTTCTATCTATTTTTATAAAAAGCACAGACCAAAATCACAACACTATTACTGAGTAACGTTTAACTCAATTGGCTAAGAATGGACTGATTTTGGTTTTGAAAAATATATGTAAGTTGTGACCCACGATTTCGTCGAGTAAGTAATTTTAGTTTTTGAAAAAGTGTCCTATGTATTATAAGATAAATACGCATCAGGTTAAAAGAGCAGTGGTGGTCCAGTGGAAACGGCTGCGGCTAACAAGTTGTAGGTCATGAGTTCGAACCCAGGTAAGCGCTTTTTTTTGTGTGAATTATTTTCATCACCACTGCTCTCAAAACGGTGAAGGAAAACTTCTTTAGGAAACCGGCATGTCCTAGAACCAAAAAATCGAAGGCATGTGTAATCCACCAACCCACACAGGGCCCGCTTGGTGGATTTCGGCCCATGCCCTCTTACAGAGAGGAGGCCTGTGTCCCAGTAGTGGGAACATTAAAAGGCTGATGATGATGATCAGGTCTAGTAACGGTAGCGCTCTCAGCGGATAAAAAATTAGAGATCTTGACATTCTTCATAATAATGACGATTTTGATAGTTCAAATTCGGGTCAGATAAACTGCCTGCACTACATTACCGTGACTATACCTTCCTTTCTGGTCTTCTGAGTCGGTCAATAGGGGCTCGCCTTGTTAATAAAAACATGGGTTACCTACATTGAAATTATATTATTTATATTTTATAAATTGAAAACTTTAATAGCCATATTATCGTAAATAAAGTTATATTATCAAGTTTCTTGATAATATGACTTTGACCCACTGTTGAGGACTTTGATAAAATTTCCAAAACGAAACAATTAAAATTTTTTTTTGTTAGATTACTCATTAACATAATTTATTTTGGTACCTATACAAAAATTACTTGCTCATAGAGAATGGAAAAAATCATAGCGAAATCCATAAAATATTTTTTTAATATACACACAGCATGATATAATAAAAACAATAAAGTACAAAGGCACTGCTTATTTCTTAAGAAATTGCTACCAGCAGACTCGCGAAAAGGAAAAATGAAAAATAAATGTAGACAATAGTGTGTGAGAACAGGAAGAGAAGAGAAGTTTTAGTGTAGGTATCGATCTACTTAAATTTGAAAATATTCCGTTCATAGCATGAGTCAAGGTATTTGATAATTCTGTCATTATCATCATGGCTAATTTTAGTGTAGGCTTTTCAGATACCAGTCTTATAATAACATTCAGAGCTATAAACTAGATAATTGAACGGAAAATATAATAGTACTTTTACTAGAAACTAATCAACACTTCTCCATTCATAACAAACATGATGCCCAGCTGTAAACAAGTCATAATGACTCGTATCCCCTTCACACCAAGTGACACCTAACGTATCTGAGTCCGCAGTCCGCAATATAGACCTATCAATCGTTAAGAGCGCAGATAACATAATTAATAAGTTCTCAGGTCACCCTCGCTACTTCCGTAAAAAAACAAGTTAGTAAATGCATCGACTAGCTTCTGCCAGCGAATTCACCCGCTTGAAAAGTGTTTTATCATCCAAAGGTAACATTGTACCGGGTTAAGCCTGTGTGCTATTCCAAACTATAATCTACTAGCTGACCCGGCAAACTTTGTTTTGCCATAAAAACACCAAACATTCATCAACCCTACTCTACCTACCCTACCTACCCTACCTATCTACCCTACCTACCCTACCTACACTACCCTACCTACCCTACCAACTCTACCCTACCCTATCTACCCTACCCTATCCTACCTACCCTAACCTACCTAAAAATACACTTCACATAATCCATCTACTAAATAGTCCGAACAAAGCCTAAACATTTGGTTTGGATAGGCGAGCCCGTTCTTGAGTTATAAAATTACAACAAAAAGCTGCATTGATTTTTATATATATAGATATCTGTGCCAAATTTCATCCAGATCCGTTCAGCTGTTCTGGCGTGATTGAGTAACAAACATACTTCCATCCATCCATCTATCCATCCAAACTAAATTCGAAGACATGTGACAACTCGCAATGGGCCCATTCACTATCGCTGGAGGCTTGTATTCCAGCGGTGGCAACATCATAGACTGATTATGCTACACTAAAAGTCCACTCCTGAATTGCTGATGGAGTTAATTCTAGTTACTGGGTTGTGGAAGTCAATTAAGCAGTTGCTCCATGTGGAATACTGGTAGACTGAATGCCGTGTCCAACATAGTCGGGCAAAGGCGATTGATTGATTCTTTGCAACGATTGCTGTGGTTTAAAAACTATTTCAATTCGATTCAGTTTCATGGAATGTGCAGTCGTTTCTAAGATATAAACGAGTTCAGAATCAAAGTAGACGAAAAGTTAAAAATAAAACCGGCCAAGTGCGAGTCAGATTCGTGCACCGAGGGTTCCGTACAAACAGCTACACAATCATAATTAGGTGAAATTACTGAAGTTCGTAAACAATGAAAGCAACGAACATTACTGTAACGAAAAGATATTTTTTTTTTAATTTTCCGAGTACATTTTATCTTGGTCTATAACTTGTAAACTTGTATTGTAAAGCCTACTTGGCTGTGATAGTTTTCCTTTTAATATCGATATAAAAAAATATATACGACTACCGTGATTTTACTACATATCCAAAAGCAACCATTTAGCTGGCAGGGGGGACACACACTTGACCGTAGCAAAAATTAGCAATTTAAAGCAAAATTTTATGCAAATGGATCCCTGAATCGAAAAATGGTTTTGACAGACCCGTAATATTTTTGAATGGCTTACCCAACAGTAACCATGGGATAGTCGAGACAAAAAATACATCCCCACTTTACGTGTACTGTTACAGGAGGTACGCAAATTTTATTTTTTTTACCACTTTTTCTGCATGATTAATATAGTATCACATCACATCACATCATCAGCCTATTAATGTTCCCACTGCTGGGACACAGGCCTCCTCTCTGTGAGAGGGAATGGGCCGTAATCCACCACGCGGGCCCAGTGCGGGTTGGTGGATGTCACATATCTTCGAATTTTTGGTTCTAGTTCATGCCGGTTTCCTCACGATGTTTTCCTTCACCGTTTTGAGAGCAGTGGTGATGAAATAATGTACTCAAAGTAAAGCGCCTGCCTGGGCTCGAACCCACGACCTACAACTTGTAAGTCGCGGCCGATACCACTGGGCCACCACTGCTGCTAATATAGTATATCCATGCCAAATTATAGCTATGTAGTACTAAGAGTCTCTCAGCTAAGCTGCGTACTACGGATAGACGGACATAGCGAAACTATAAGAGTTTTTTGTTTACTACGGAACCCTAAAAAGGAACAAAAATAATGAAAAGTACTTAATAAACAAATTCGCTACTAAACTACAAAGTCAATTATGTGTAAAACGTTATCGGGCAAGAGCCTTGTAAAGTCACAACAGGTTTTTACGAAATATTATTGTTATAGTTTCATGACGTCATTCTGGGCAAATAAAAAGGCCACACCCCCTATTCTAAAACTGAGGTGATAGCTACTTGGGGAGGAACATTATCTTCCTCCCCAAGTAGCTATCACCTTCGTTTCATCATCATCATCTGCCGAGGATATTTTCTAGCAATGTTGGGGTCGGATTCATTCCGAAATACTGGTATTCAACCGGCTGCAGTTTAATACTAGTATTTTTATCCCCCCTCAAGGAATTATAGTGGTGTTATAAGTTTTACGTGTGTACTTGTGTGTTTGTGTCTATGAGTATTTCTGTATCTGTTTGTGGCATCATAGCTAGATTTCGAAGTCGTTTTTTGAAAAGTGACTTTATCGAGAGTGTTCTTAGCTATGCTTGATGAAAATCAGTTCAGCCGTTCTAAAGTTATGGGTGTTTTACTGTTTGAATCTGGCTGTTTTCACAAGGTATCGTGTCATAATTACGCGTTCAATATATTTTCGATCGAAGCGTGTCTACTACTAGATAAATCATGTAGCATGAAATAAAAATCTGTCGGGAGTTTTTTTTAATTTTACTTGTGTATGGAACGATTTCTTATATATCTATGGACCTAGATTATTAAAAAAAACTGTCATAAAACGAGAGTATGCGTTTGTTGTAATATACTTACACATACTTTGACCCACCTTCTGTGTTTATTCTATTTTTAACCGACTTTCGAAAAGTAAATGGGTATAAGGATAGGTAGGATGATGAGTCTATAAAACGTTTCATATTTTTCTCTTTTTAGTTTTGGTACCCTATATTACCAAGAAAATCATTAATAACCAAAGGGCTTCTCATTACAATTCTAGCAAGCTTTAACATGGCTAGGATACATTGTTTTATTACGGAGTTTTGGTACTTTCATTCCGGCTTCTTCACCAGATCAGTTTAATGGTACCATTTTTAACTGACTTTCGAAAAAGGAGGAGGTTCTATGTTCGACTTCTTTTATGTTTTTTTTTATGTATATTCACCGATATCTCCGTCAATTGTGGACCGATTTTGAAAATTCTTTTTTTGTTTGAAATAGTATATTTCGAAATTGGTCCCATTTTAATTTGGTGAAGATCTGATGAAGAACTTCGAAGATATACAGCATAACTCTTAAATTAATAACGGCAAATCTCTCGGGACTGCTGCAATCGCATGTCTGTTTGTTGTTTATACCATTTCATAACACAAGATCACGCCAGTACGCTCTTAAGGGGTAAGCAGATCTCTCATTTGATCGGTTTTGTACAAGTTTCATGATATTCGGGTAATCTATTCTGGCGTTATAAGAAAATTACTAAACCACTTGCCTATTAGGTAGGTACAATTAAAAAGTGAAAAATAAAAACTTTTTTACAAAAAAATACTACCGACTTCCAAATAAGAAAACTACAAAGTGAAAAATAGCTTTATTTTTGGAAGTCGGTGTCCATAACGCAAAAAATAGTACCTACGAAAGACACCGACTTCCAAAAATAAAGTTATTTTTCACTTTGTAGTTTTCTTATTTGGAAGTCGGTGGTATTTTTTTGTAAAAAAGTTTTTGTTTGTTATTTATATACTCTATTTTATTTTATTATAGTATTTTCCGTCTCCGTAAGTGTGTCCGTAGCATGAACAGTGGGCCCTATCAGAATATCAGCGTCAAGTTATTTATTTTTCGGATATCGCTGCATATGCTGAGATAGGAGCCTTTTTGGTCTCGCAACGGGTTTTTATTTTTATTATTGTTTAATTTTAAGCTTTTTCTCGTGTCTCCTGTGCGGGTCACAAATAAATATTTTTTCTTTCATTCTTTCTTTCTTTATTGTAGCGGTCATCGTTAGCCTGCAAGCGTTCATTAGTGCATGATGATGATGACTCATTTTAAAATTTGATGGATGCATAACCTCTTTCTTTTTTAAAGACGGTTAAAACCCAGAAACAATGTAACCTAAAATCTTTATAATTTAATAGGGATACCTACGTGTGCGTTTAAATAATGACGAATGAATACAACGGCACTATATTTTTCCTAGACAAAAATTTTATGCGTTTCTTTTTTTCTTTTGATTAGGAGTCTTTTATTATGAACTAACAGACTAAATAATTAATGAAAACCCTAAAAATATTTTATCTCTACTTGTAAAACAAAATCTTGCTAATATTATAAATGCAAAAGTTTGTATGTTTGTTACTCAATACACCAAAACGGCTGAACAATCCTAAATGAAATTTGGCACAGAGGTAGATTATAGTTTAGAATAGCACTTAGACTACTTTTTATCCCAGTAAAATTTTCTCTTGAGATGATAAAACCCTTGCACTTGCACGCGGTCGAAGCCTCTAGCAGAAGCAAAAAAAAATATTGAAAGCTTAACAAATATAATTACAATAACCACGCCATTCAAAACTAACAAACCATCGTCACAACAATTAACAAAAAACAACATCTTATCTAACACTGGTGAAAAATAAGCAAGGTCATGCTTAAAAGAAAAAAATAACACCTACTTTGGTATTCCCGAGTACACTTGCCAACAACTGCACTAAGCTTCTTTTTTTAAAACTCACAAATATAAATAGAAATGTCAGAGCTGTTGCAACGACGACTGGGAGCTCAATAACACAATCTTGATAATAACGGACGTTGGATACGTCAAAAATAATAAAACAGGGGTATCAAACGCGGGATGCTGCGTTTTTGTCTTTGATATCTCTGCTTGTATGTGGCAGTACATAAGGATACAGGATTATTTTTAAACTACATGGAAATATTTGGGGAAAGTACTCATGAATATAAAAAAAAATATCACGGGAAAAAAACTAAAAGTTTTAGTAGATTTATTTACGTTCGGAAAAAATTTCAAAGTATTTGTATAATTTTATGTTAACCTATATATATGTTTTTTTTATTATCAAATTTCACATCAAAGATATAGAATTGTAATTGTAATCCATGAACTAAACGGTTTTTTTTTATTTTTTTATTTATAAACTCGGCAAAATAAAACTGTTTTCAGTGGTATTAAAATTTGTAATCAATTTAAAATATACCTCTATTGATTAAATCAAAGTGAAATTTATTTTTTAACACACTTGCTCGTAAAGCTGATGTAATTCCACCGGTTTTAAATATGTAAAGCGGGTCATAAAAAACGCGTGTGTTACCAAAGCAAATAGTTAAGTTATAGTCCATACAAATTCCATAACAGTATTATTTGCCATTTCAAATATGGAACTGATCGCCGCCGCATGACTCCAGCTAGTCAGCAGTGCGCTGTTGCTATTCAAATTTCGAACTAATCGCCGCGCGGCGCCAGTCAGTAGGCAGCGCTTGCGCGCTGTTAAAATGGCGGGAAAGCAACAGTGTGCATTCACAGATTGAGTTTATTTAAAAAAAAAAAAACAGTTTATTCGGTAATTTAAAAACTTGGCTGCATGCTCTAGCGTCTTTGCCAACATTTTCACGCAGCCACGGCAGAAAATAATCCTCGCGCCATTTTTCTCAAATTTTCTTTTCTTTGTTTCTTTCGCTTGTTTTGTGAATATCTAAAAATGTCAACTTTCAATAATGAAGATGAGCAATATATTACTTCAACTCCACCGGATATACTAACAGAAGCGCGAACCGCATGCGACAGCTTGCTGCCGTCAATATACAAGGACAGATACATAACCACGTATGAAAATTTCTTGAAGTGGAAAAACATGAAAAATGCCAAGTCATTTTCCGAAAATGTAGTTTTGGCGTATTTTAATGAAATAGCTAGTAAATATAAGCCTAGCTCGTTGTGGACAACATATTCTATGCTGAAAAGTACCCTCAAGATGAAAAATGGTGTCGATATTAATTTATATACAAATCTCATTGTATTTTTAAAGAGACGCTCTGATGATTTTATAAAGAAAAAATCTAAGGTACTGTCATCAAATGACGTCGAAATGTTTCTAAAAGATGCTCCAGATAGCCAGTACCTGGCAACAAAGGTCAGTTTGCCTCCTTATTTTATGTATTGATCTACCTACTGTACATACATACTCTTGTAACTTCACTAACTGTTTCAATAATTAAAAATGAACAAAATATTTTTTTTTTCTGTTTCCTCGCAAATGTGTTAAAAAACGTCGTACGATATACGTGCGTATTGGTTATAACATGCTCGGCTCAATTACGCCCTCGCCTTCGGCTCGGGCTGAAATTCCGCCTCGCATGTTATAACCATCTTAACGCACTAATATCGTAATGTACTGTTATACCATTCCCCCTCTAAAAAGTTAAAATAGCACTTTTACTCACTGTTTTGGTGTTTGAATTTAGAACGCACTAATATACATTCCTTCATCTCAATGCTATACAACCTCCTTGCGCATAACATCATGAATCACTCCCTACGGTCGTGATTCAGTTGTTAGAATCCTTCACTTATTCGTGATTCATCTATGGCCCTCGCTTTAAAAACGACCTTTACTCACTAGTTGCATAATATACTATTTATAATTGACTTTTGAAGTTACAACTACCTATTCGTTTGAGAAAACAAACAACTTTAAAAATATACTTTAACCTTTTTGCATATAGGTACGTCCATAAATATGAACATGAATATTATAGTTTGACACATAATAGTTCATTGTGATACAAGGGTGAAAAGTAGGTTATTGCAAAAAAACCGGTGGGAAATAGTAAAAACAAATCATTTCTCAAAAGTATTAGATTTGTTTTTACTATTTCCCACAACTGTATTGAAAAACGTCGTGTGATACACGGGTGTGGAGGTTATTGAAACTCGTGTTATTAAAAACCCTCGACTTCGGCTCGGGCTTGTTAATGACAGCTCGTTTGCAATAACCTACTTTCTACCCTTGTATCACAATGAACTATTGTGTTTCGGCGTCATGACCTTACGAATCGATAGGTTTCTAGGTATACCTGTTCTGAGGCTCTAGACGTCACATGGGCATACCAAGCGCTGTAAAAATGACACATGCCCAATGCCTTACATGTTGGCATTTCAATCATCGACATCGCTGATACAGTGACAGTTTATCTAGAGCCTAGAGATCTAGAGCAACCAATTTCCTATATTCGCACACAACATAACTTTCAAACTAAAAAAAAACTAAATTCAACAACTTAGTTAAATTTTCAACTTTCTAAAACTGGCTGTTTCGCTATTAACTTCCAAAACAGATCAAACAACAGGTGTGAACCAAATTAAAAATACATTAAAACAACTCGTTGTAACAAGTTTATAATAATTTTGTTAGCACGCTTCAATCTTGAGTTTTGATAATTTTACAAATTTCCTTCGGCTTTGGTAACTTTCCTTTAATGAAAACTGTACTGAAATCGGTAGTTTATTTATTAATTGGAGATGAAATTTTGTGTTTTTGAAACGATGGATATTGGTTAGCAAATCTTTGTAAAGTAGGCACCTAATGAACATTAAATCTTCAATTATAAATGTTGACTGAAATTCACCTACTTAATAAACATACAATGATGAAATATGCCCAGTATTTTACATGAGAATTAAGATAACTACAGCAATTCGAATACAGTTTTATTTAGTTGCAAAATTTCTAACAAAAACAGTTCTTAGGAAGTTGCAGTCAAAAAATGTAATTCACATTTCGCTGCGACAAAGTTAATAAATAAAAAATCGGATAAAATTTCCTTTTTGGGCCGCTGATTTGGAAGTCCATTTTTTTTTAATAGATAGTACTCATAAATAGAAAGCTTTTTCCAAAGTTTCTAAACTCGGAGCATCACGGTTTTCGAGAAAAAAAAATTTAAAATTCCCATACATATTTTGTTTTGTGCAAATTTTAAGGTTAGATAAATTGTCATGGTAATCGTCAAAGTTCACATTTCACGTTCCGTTGACGTAGAGTAGTATTTTATTAAATTTGAAGTCATATTTTTTGTTTAAATATAATTTTATTTTCACTTACTCACATATTTTATTTGGTGTGTAATTAATGTGCACAATAACCATGGTGTATTATTCAATTACATTGACTTATTTACACAAAAAATTCCGAATTTTGTTTACACTGTGGAACGGAACGTGAAGCAACGCCACGCTTCTTTGTTTGTGTTAACTGTCAGTGTTAGTCATCGTGTTTTATTTATTATGTGAATATCCGAAATACCCAAAACCGAATCAGAGCACCCACTTTCCATGTGGTCTTTATGAATTAGTCCAAGAGCGAGCGAAGCGAGCTCGGGAACTTAGGGCACCCCGACACGGACAGGTTAGGTTCGAAAAGATGACGGCAGCTGAAGTGAGCAAGCAAGGCGAGCGAACTCAGCTCCCGTCATCTTCTTCGTGTTAGGTTACTTTAGACCCTTTAGACAGAAATAGGAGCCCCGCAGCGGGGCTCCGTCGACATTGTCGTTAAATAGTAATTGTAAAAACTTTAACCAAGGATATCTCCATAACCATGGGGCTCCGAGTGGTGAGGATGGTACAGGAGGGTAGCCCCCCTACCCCCCACATCCCTACCCCCCTTTTCGCCCCAAAAATCAATGGAAATTGATGAAATTTTTATTCTAACCTCAAAACTTTAACCATGGATATCTCCATAACCATGGGGCTCCGAGTTGTGGGGATGGTACAGGGGGGTTTCCCCCCCCTCTCCCCCCTCCCTCCCGCGCCTTATATCAGCGGCCCATAATGGAAATTTTAGCCGTTATTAGTACTTACTTTATTTACGCGCATCTATGGCTGCCTTAATCTAGTTACTTTGTATACCTTTGTATACCGCCGCAGGCTTATTACGTAAGAAACAGTAATCAGCAATCATTGCACGATCACCACGAACAAATGCTTAATGTCATAAAAGTCGGAAATACCTACAGTGTAAATATGGTAGGACCTACACAATAATTTGCTAATCGCTCGCTGTTTGTCAAATGCACTTATTTCTAAAAAATCCGCCAACATCTCTAAAACTTCTGTATTCAAGACCAATTATTTCGCAAAAATCGCTGTTGCTTTGCTCTTGCAAGATACGTAATAAGCCTGTCTGTCAACAATAATTTCAGGATACTTTTCCGGCTATTTCACAAATCTATCTTTTCATACTATCCTTGTGGGATGATAACTGGGTTAAAAAATGTGTGTATTTAGTCCGTCCGTCAGTTATTACAAAAAATTCTACACACTAGACACGTATTTTTTGCTTTATTAAATCAATACAAATTTACAAATGTAAAGCGTATCACGCGTGACATACAAGTAAAAAACGTACCTAACTGTGACGTCTCTTGAAATTTCATCGCACTGTATCGTCGTTAATTTTTGGACACGTGACAAAAAAAAAACAACTTTTAGTCATCATCCTTCTTCCGTAAAAAATTAAAGTTATTTTATATAGTATAAATGTCGGCCTTGGCTTGCGTACCCCTGGCGCGATACCCCCGAGCCGTCCCGTAACCTCCCGGCTATCTATCTTAGCGCTAAACGCCCATAAACACGCACAGATAAACTCGCTATCGACACTGTGATTTTTATAAATAATATACGTATACATGTTATTAAGATATACTAGTAGGTATGGCATTGAATGGAAGGAGACCATTGAAAACAACGAAGCATCAAGTGAGGGATGATATGAATGAAAAGGAAGTGAATGAGCGCGCGACGGCTGATACGGAAGAATGGAAGAGAAAATCATTGTCTTACCCTAATAAGTGCCACAGAAAAAGCAATGGAAGGTAGAAAATAGGGCAGTATTACTGCCATATATATTTGTATAGTAAAACTGCTTTGCTGTGTTCCGGTTTGAAGTATATGGTTGCTGGTGTTATTATAATAATGCACATTAAGCATTTCGGATTTGTCTCTGTGATGGCAACGTATATGCGATGCCACCAGTACTTCCAATCTCTATAGAATTGAAGCCAGAAACATGAAAAAAGGCCAAGTGCGAGTCAGACTCGCGCACGAAGGGTTCCGTACCATTATCGCAAAAAACGGCCAAAAAATCACGTTTGTTGTATGGGAGCCCTCCTTAAATATTTATTTTATTCTGTTTTTAGTATTTGTTTTTATAGCGGCAACAGAAATACATCATCTGTGAAAATTTCAACTGTCTAGCTATCACGGTTCATGAGATACAGCCTGGTGACAGACGGATAGACAGACAGACAGACGGATCGTGAAGTCTCAGTAATAGGGTCCCGTTTTTACCCTTTGGGTACGGAACCCTAAAAAGCAATGGTCAATCAATTGATATAGCCGGGAAAAATTAATAATACACAAAATGTTAGTTGTTTATCCAAATTTATTTTATCACCTTCAAGTATGCTCCTTCAGAAATGAAACAACTGCGCCAACGAAAAATCCAATCAATAACACATTTTTAAACGCTTTTTAACCGACTTTCGCAAAAGGAGGAGGTTCTATGTTCGACTTTTTGTATGTTTTTTTTATTATTTTTTTGTATGTTCACCGATATCTCCGTCAATTGTGAACCGATTTTGAAAATTCTTTTTTTGTTTGAAAGAATATGTTCCGAAATTGGTCCCATTTTAATTTGGATCGGATGAAGAACTTCGAAGAAATACTACAGAACTCTTCAATAAATAACGGCAAATCTTTAGGGACTGCTGCAATTGCATGTCTGTTTATTGTTTATACCATTTCATAACATAATATCACGCCAGTACGCTCTTAAGGGGTAAGCAGATCTCTCATTTGACTGGTTTTTTTCAAGTTTTTTGATATTCGGGTAATCTATTCTGGCGTTATAAGAAACTTACTAAACAACTCACCTATTAGGTAGGTACAACTAAAAACTTTTTACAAAAAAATACTACAGACTTCCAAATAAGAAAACTACAAAGTGAAAAATAACTTTATTTTCGGAAGTTGGTGTCCTTCGTAGATACCATTTTTTGCGTTATGGACACCGACTTCTAACTGCTAACTCAATTCCACAAATTTTGTGTTAAAAGAGTTCGGTAGAAGTTCACACGTTTTCATTCGGTAAAAGACATGAAGGAGAATTCCCGGCGAGAAACGAGAACTTCTACCGAACTCATTTAACACAAAATTAGTGGAATTGAGTTAGCATGTATTTGGAACGTATTCTAACTTGCTAACTTGACTTTCATTTTCATTCAATACCTACCATACATTTTGTGTAGAAAGAATTCAGTAACGTCTGGGGTGTCTGGGCTCTTACTCTATTGAGTACACATAAGTCAAGCTGAAGAATCATATGCCAAACTAGAGAGTGTTGAGATTGGTTAGCAGTTAATAGGTAGATGTGGCCGATTTTTAGTTTGAGTTGCTAACATGCAACTAACAACAACAACAAACTACAAATAGAAAAAAAGAAAACACAGACTAAAAGACACACAATATAGGTACTAGATTCATAATAATATATTATACATCAGATAAAATAAAAATAAACAAAAAAGTGTAAAGTCTGACTCAAGAAGTTAGTAGGAAAGTATGCTTCACAGCTGCGCCAAAAAGGCCCAGTTCAGCAAAAATGTCAGACAACTAGTGCCTGACGCTGGTTTTCAACTGGACCTGATGTGACCAACAACAACAACTCACAACAACAACCCAAACAAACAACAATATAAACAACAACAGCAACAGCAGCACCTAACTCTGAGTTAAGTTTTTCTCGCAAGTAGGCCTAAGAGTCTAGACAAAGTGTCATTCTATCGGCGATGATGATGGTCAAAATCCCAAATATAAGGAATTGATCTCTTGACATTTTAATAGCGCTTGGCATTCTCATACATTTTTCCTATCGATATCACAACGCTTTTGTAGATAGATAACACTTGTCTAGAAGAAACTTTGCAAATATTTCCGGTAAATTTGACGCCATAGTATAGTTTTTTGGGTCCCCTGTACCGTTTAAACTTATCTAAGGTGACTAAGCGGACACAAACGTTCCGCCCGGATCATTATCTTCTGGTACAGACAATTTTTTTTATCTAACTGAGACGCGATAAGCGGTGATATTTTTAAGTTTTTCTAGTAATTCTATTGTTTTACCGATAAGGGCTGTGTTTTTGGTTTTTATTTTAAGAGTTTATTATTGTGTTTAGAGAAGCGGATGGATCGTGTGAAAGATAATATTATGCCTACGAAGGATGACGATTATTGAGATGACAGCTAATCTAATATAATATGTTTGGAAGAAGAAATTGTGCTTAACCGACCCCAAGTAAATGGCTATTAAGATAGGTAGGATGATGAGTCCATTTCTATATATTATGTAAAAGCGAAAGGTCACTCACTCACCTATCACGAAATATCGAAAACCGCTTGACGTATAAAAATGAAATTTGGCAGGGAGGTAGTTTATAGTTAGTAGACTTCCGCTTAGAACGGATTTTGCGTCAGGGCCGGATTAAGGAGGTTTAAGGGCTCTCGCAAGTTTGTATGAAATTCCTTCATTTATTGTGCTACAAACTTAAAATTTGGCATGGAATTAGTTTACTAATAGTTAGTAGATGTGAGCTAAGAACGGATTTTGCGACAGGTCCGGTTTAAGGAGGTCTATGCTTCTTAATCCGGCAACACATGTCTTCTTGTTATGATGTAGGGGAGCACTAAGTAGGAATTTTTGGAAATTTAACCTTTTAGAGACAAAAACTAAAAAGTCATCTGTAGGATAATAAACGGATCACGTGAACGAAGTCGCGGGTGAAGTGCTAGTATATATATTTATCTTTTTAGTGTTTGAACCTTGTATTTCCATGAAAATCATTTATAGCCAAAGGGCTTCTCATAACAATTCTAACAAGCCTAAACATGTTTAGGATACATTGTTTTATTACGGAGTTTCGGTGCTTACCTTCCGGCTTCATCACCAGATCAGTTTGATGGTACCATTTTTATTTGAACCATTTATTTAAATTTGCCTCAGTCTTTTATCTATTCGAGATATCTTATACCCAAAACATACTTCTCATTGAGAAGTTCCAGTGGCCATCTTTGGTCTTCCTCATCAGTTTCACTTTACCAAATGATACTTTCTGAATACTAATGCTTGCCATGTTAAAGAAAATAACAAAATCACTACATGAATGCCTATAAAATTTGGGGAGTTCTCTCGATTTCCATGGGATTCCGTCATCCGATCCTGATGTTGTGACAATGGGACCACCTGAGGTCTTAGTGCGAGTTTTTACTCACGCTCAATCGCGTTAACGTAAATGTTAGTTTGTATTGAAATTGGATAAGCGCGCCGTCTGGGTCGGTAAGGAGAAACCTCTTTTTTGTATACATTTTGACATAAGAGATCGTTTACGTTATCACGAGTGAGTACGTTAAAAAACTCGGATTAAGCACAATGGAGAGTATTATAACCTTTCAAACAAAAAAGAGTTTTTTAAATCGGTCCATAATTGACGGAGTAATCGGTGGACTTACATTAAAATAATTATTAAAAAAAAATATGCACTTGCCATATTATCTCTCCAGCACCCTTGGCCCGCCTATGTACATGTATGTTGCATGAAGTTTTAATAAATAAAATATACATACAACCGAACATAGAACCTCCTCTCCTTTCTTTTCTGAAAGGCGATTAAAAGTGTTTATACTAGAAACACCCAGAACCATTTGTTGGTGACACTGTTAGGATGGCTATGTCCAGCATTGGACATCCTTCGGCTCAAAGATGATGATTTGAGACTGTTTAATTGTATTATAACGGAATATGTATTAGTATTGCACAAGGACTGGTGATGCTCATTATAAAATGTCGAGTTACGAGTATCTACCAGGGAACTCACACTTAATGAGAGAATGCATTCCAGCCATTTTTATACCGAAGAGAACATTATTTATCTAAGTGAATGATGGGAACTGGAACATCTTGAGTTATCAGGTTTCGACGAGATAGACGAAGACGTAGGTAGACTGTTCTTTTATGTCTTACTAGCTGTTCCCCGCGGCTTCGCTCCCGTGGACCACCCCACAGGGCCCGTTTTCGGGATAAAAAAATAGCCTATGTCACTCAGGAATAATGTAGCTTTCTATTGGTGAAAGAATTTTTAAAATCGGTCCAGTAGTTTCGGAGCCTATTCGGTACAAACAAACAAACGAACAAAAAAATCTTTCCTCTTTTATAATATTGGTAAAGATTGCCAGAAATAATTATAATAATTTATTCGTTACTGTAAGCATGTATTAGCTGGATGCTAGACAGGAGTGACAGGACCGGTCATTGTGAGAGGGGGGGACATGGGGGAGGGGTATGTTGAGCAGTGGACGTTTTTCGGGAGAAATGATGATTTTATTTAAATGGTAAATATTATTAAATTATTAAAAATATATTTTTATAACAATGGACCAATAAATTATTGTAAATGTTTTGTATATTAATATTAAAGTTCATCGAGAAAACATAGGTATATATTTTTTTGCAGGAGATGGGTATCTCCTACAAAAAAATACGTATCTATGTTTTCAGAGGGTTCTGGACGTAAGTTATTACTGCCCCTCAGTTCCGCAAGAATCTCAAGTGTATCCCTATCCGTCTTCGCAGGATCAATCGAGTATTAAATCTTCTCTTAAACATAATTTTTAACCCTAAGTGTCCTGGATATCTGCACGATCGCTTTTCCTTTACTCGCCCTGCCGATGTCCAGTGGAGATCCCACCTGAGGCATCATTTATACTTCCCCTGCCACAATACTGATTTCTATTCCCACTCCTTCTCTGTTCATACAGTACGACTGTGGAACTCACTTCCACCTAAAATCCGTGACTCTAATAATGTATCTTTATTCAAGAAACAGGTCAAAGAACATTACCTCTCCACCATCTTTTAATTTTAAATGTTGTATGTATTTTTATCTTCTATCTAAGTAGTTAAGATATATGTGTAATTTATATATAACTAGCTATTGCCCGCGATTTTGTCCGCGTGAATGTCGGTTATCTCACAAAAAGTGATATCTTTCGTATCTTTTTTTAAAATTAATATTATCCTATGTTACTTTTAATATCTCCAAGAATAAGTTAACAAAGTTTAAGGATTATCGGTTTAGTAGTTTTTGCGTGAAAGCGTGACAAACGAACTTACATTTACATTTATAATATTAGTATGATTAGTTAAGGTTCCCCTAGTCGACGGTACGAACTATTTTGTGCGCAAGGTTAAAATGCATGCCATCTCACCCGACAAAACGTGCGAAAAAGATAGATGCTATGATAAGCTGTAAGAAGCTAGTTCGTATAAGAATTAGCACTTTTACAAATTTGTTTCGAAATGTATGATGATTTAGGACGATAACGAGCGCGCGAAATTTTTTAACTGACCTTTGGGAGTCTAGATATCATGAAAAAACGACTCAAAATGGCATTGTTGAATTACTAATCTATCCCTGTATGGAGGCCGTTTGGCAATTGTTCTTCTTCTTATGGTATTTATTTCCGCCCAAAGATGCGTTAAAATTATGTTGAAATATGGAACTTTCGACGCTCATAATTTTCATTTTTTTTTATTTATTTTTTTGTTTCCATACAGGGCTAGACAAATTTATATCATCTTTTATTTTGAATGAACATCGTCAAACAGTGGAGTAATCTCCAGACTACGTTTCTATGAAAGAAAAATCGACTAGTGTAACCTTAAGTTATAATAGTCTATTTTAAGTTCCCTTATTTCTTTCTACACACTGTGTCTTCATCTATCATCAAACTTTCCTGTCGCAGGTCTGCTGGAAGAAATTTCTATTGAAATAAGCAGTACCTTTGTGCTCTTCTAGCTGAATTATTTCTTTTCTCTGTTAAGTGTTTTGTGTGTACATAAATGAAAAAAATACTACCCACTGATCCGATTAAAAAAAATATTTTACTTTTGTAAACTTAGACTATTCCTGAAAGCAACACCTATGCTATTTGTTATACTGAAAATGCCCGGTTTCTTTGGAATAATCAAGAAGACACAGCCGCGGGAAGAACTACTTTTTCTCCAAGATCAATCGAAGCTATAATACTCACAGCGGATCTTTGTGTCTCTAAATTGGCTGCAAGACCCTGCGCAGTAGCTATTTATTGTCAATGTTGAAGATGAAGATAGCATTGTATAACTGTCTCTTTCACTCGTTTACGTTTGTCGCATCGTCCTATCTCGCTTACTCTATGCAGTATACTCGATGACAAACTGTTTCTTGCGCAATGGTTGGCAGAGCCAACTTCAGAGACACAAAGATCCGCTGTGACTACTGTACTGTACTTGAAGAGAACGCATTAATCAGTTTCTCGCTCGTAGTTTCGCGCACATTTCCGAAGTGACATATTATTATCATCGGCACAGTCTAGCAGATAATTATAATTGGCTTAGATCACCGTGTAAACATCACATTAATTATATTAACCGGAACGATATAATCTTGCTGACAGTATGATGCCCAGTAACTACTAACGGATATAATGCAGCTAATAATATGAAAGATGGATAGAATACATAACTTTGACTTTGTGTCACAAAAAGTTTTATGATTTTTTAGCATCATAGGAAGGTTGTCTGGTGCTCGTGGCTAAATAATAACAGCCGCACGGGTCGATCATCAAGGTTAAGCAACGCTTGACGAGGTCGGTCCGTGGATGGGTGACCATTTCAATATACCGAGTTTCCTCCGTGCCTCGGAAAGCACGTTAAGCCGTTGGTCCCGGCTGTCATTTGAAGATCTTTGGCAGTCGTTACGGGTAGTCAGAAGCTTGAGATCTGACACCAGTCTTGCCAAGAGGTATCGTGTTACCCAGTTACTGGGTTGTGGAGGTCAGATAGGCAGTCGCTCCATGTAAAACACTGGTACTTAGCTGAATCCAGTAAAACTGGAAGCCGACCCCAATATAGTTGGGAAAAGGCTAGGCAGATGATGATAGGAAGGTTGTCTGGTCGAAGAGTTGCTATGGGCACCTTCATGCTCCGTCGTATGGGCACATCATGAGACCAGTTCCATCATCATCACCATCATATCAGCCGAAAGACGTCCACTGCTGGACATAGGCCTCCCCCAAGCGTCGCCACATTGACCGGTCCTGTGCGTCCCGCATCCAGCGGATCCCGCAACCTTCACCAGGTCTTCGGTCCACCTTCCTTCCTTCCTTACAACCAGTTCTATATTACTATATGATTTCAATGTTTCCAAAGATACACGCCAAGTTACAACTTAATTGGATGCCAAGAAGTGCTTGAAAAATAGATTTCTATAATAGTTACCCGACACACATACGAAAGCAAGGTAGTATAAAACTTGTAAAAACTGTTCATCATCATCATTTCAGCCGAAAGACGTGCACTGCTGGACAGAGGCCTCCCCCAGGCGTCGCCAAAAACTGTTATAGTACTGATATTATAATAACAAAAATAGTACCTGCCCCTCTGTTTTTTCCTCCTCTTCTCATACATCCACGGACCCGGGCGATATTATACTGCAACAAGTGTGGGCGCCAATAGAGGGTGCACTCGTGCTATCACACTGCCAGCATTCAAACAGCGAGCCGGCACTGAAAAATTTCTTATGGAAGACCCAGTTACATTTTGCATGACCAGACCAGGGAATCGACCGCAGAACCACACCCTCAAATAGTCGAGGTGTAGTCTTATTCAGATAATATGTAGCTGCATGCTCACGTGTCGCACCCGTAACCGGCACTCCGGTAACCCGTATATTTTGCATACAGATTTCGTTTTTTTTCACATTAAAGTACAACGGATTATTAACAGTCAAAATGAGTATTGGGATTGCGTCAAAGAGCAGAAAGTTTTAATAACTTTATACAAAAGTATTCCAAGAAGATCAGTGGCACGCCGCTTTTTTAATCAGTCCTTGGCAAGAGAAACTTTTAAAAATCTTCGAATCCCTTTTCAACAAGTATTTTATTTCACCTTGGATAAAATTGTGAGACAGTTGACAGTTACTTACCGGTACGAGGCGCTACTACACAGAAAATAGAGCCCATATAAGCTCAACGGATTATTAACAGTGAAAATGTGTATTTGGATTGCCACAAAGAGCAGCAAGTTTTAATAACTTCCATACGAAAGCATTCCAAGAAGATACGTGGCACGCCGCCTTTTTAGTCAGTCCTTGGCAAGAGAAACTTTAAAAAATCTTCGAATCCCATTTCAACAAGTCTTTTATTTTTCTTTGATTACGGAAAAAAAATGTAAGACAGTTAGTCAGCACGAGCTGCTTCTACCCAGAAAATAGAGCCCATAAAGTTCAGAAGTACAACTTTTTCTAGAAAATTCGAATTCATTAGCAATTACCAATAGTAGGTACTTATTGGGAGGCCTGCATATCAATATCCTCTTGTTTTTATTACATTAATCGTGTTTCCAATATCTCATGACTTTTTGATCACCTTTATGACTGTTTAATATAAGTACATATAGAGATGTTTATTTAAATTAAATTCAAAATGTTTGATAAGCAATGACAATGAATTTGCTCCGGTTTGCATATTTTTTAATTATATATTTTTTATATCTCGAGATGAAAAATTAAACAAAGTTTCGTTAATCAACAGTTTTGTTTATTTTATAATTATGATAATTAATAGATAAGAGCATATTAACGCTGCATTAACAGTTGTATCTTACATACAATGTACTTGGATGAAAAAAACGAAAATTAAATTATTGTAATAAAATGATGCAATCACTGATTCTACCGACCGTGATTTTTTACGTAGTGCAGTTAGTTGCGAAATAATCAGCAGAAGGTCAGTTGTTGATACAAATACTTCCATTCAGAAAGACGAATGTACCAAGTTTGCACTTATTAAAAAAAATATAATAAAATCTCGTCATTTACACGGATTCACTCGGTCCTAACATTAAGGTACGATTTTGTTGTGACTATAAAAGGCATCTCTGCCTGCCCCTTTAAGCATACTAGTCATGATATCAAATGAGGCTCTCGTAAACAGGGAACTACCGTGCTCTAAAAACGGTGAAGGAAAACATCGTGATGAAAGCGGCAAGTCCTAGAACCAAAAATTCGAAGACGTGACATCCACCAACCCGCACTGGGCCCGCGTGGTGGATGACGGCACATTCCCTCTCACATTGAGGAGGGCTGTGTCCCAGCAGAGAGAACATTAAAACGCTGCTGATGATGATGATGACACAGGGGCTGACAATATAATGACCATACTATGTTGATTTTTCTACGGTTAGGTACATTATCTGCAGACCAATTTGTTAATTTAAAAAACGAGTTGTCGCATTGTAGCGACGCGCCTGTCTGCGGCAGTCTTTATAATGATTCAAGCCCCGCCTCACGGTGTGATCAAAGTACTATACGTGCCGGCCCAGTGATCTAGTTGCGTAAGATATGTTTAGTCTATGACGAGCGGCGGGCCTTGACTCTTCCTTATCAGTGCAGCTCCCTATCTGCACTCAAGCGCCAGGAAATAAGGTATTTTATGTTTTACTTGCATTAAATTGATTTGTGGTGAATGATATCGACGCTTGAAAGGCAAAATTTACCAAGTGACATTTTGGGACATAATAAGTTAAAGTCATCATCTGCCTAGCCTTTTCCCAACTATATTGAAGTCGGCTTCCAGTGTTAACGGATTCAGCTAAGTACCATTGTTTTACATGGAGCGACTGCCTATCTGACCTCTACAACCCAGTAACTGGGTAACCCGGTACCCCTTGGCAAGACTGGTGTCAGATCCCATGCTTCTGACTATCCGTAACGACTGTCAAAGAGCTTCAAATAACAGCCGGGATCAACGGCTTAACGTGCTTTCCGAGGCACGGAGGAAACTCGGTATGTTGAAATGGTCACCCATCCACGGACTGAGCTCGTCAAGCGTTGCTTAACCTTGATGGTCGACCCGTGCGGCTGTTATTATTTACTAACAGCTTAATAAGTTAAAGTGTAGTACTTTAATTCAATATTATCCAAAATGTCGCTTGGTAAAGTTTGCCTTTCAAGTTTCGATTAATACACCGTATAATTTTGGTCTTTTAAATCTGTCAATCCGGTACATGAAACAGTATCAATTTGTAAAGATAAAATTAAAAAGTACTAACAAAAACATTAACCGACTTTCAAAGCAAAACACTAAAAAATAAACCGACTTCCTAAACACAAAAACTTTGGGCGCACGGTTGGCGCAGTGGTTGAGCGATTGACTGCTGCGCTATGTGTCGCGGGTTCGATTCCCGCACGGAACAAATATTTGTATGACCTACACATAGTTGTTCCGGCTCTGGGTGTTTGTTCTGAGTTTATAAGTTTGTAAACGCACCCACAATACAGGCGAAATTCGTAGTGCAAAAGAAAAAAAAAAAAACAAAAGACTAAAAAGTGCAAGTTATGTTTCGGAAGTCGTAGTCGGTGTCTTTGGTACATCTTGTTTTATCATTTTACAATACCGACTTCCAAAATAAAACTAGCACTGTTTAGTGGTTTTTTTTACTGTTTCATCGACCTTCCTCGGGATTTAAAAGACCAAAATTTAACGTTGTTTTAATAGAAAAGAGATAGCTATTTAATTGAAATGACGACCAACAGAGATGTTGAAGAAGACATGTTGTGCCGACCCGAGAATAAATTGAGGTTAGGGGATGATGTTGAACTGTTGTACTTGTGTCCATCCGCGTTAAGAAAATAGTAAGTCATCGTTGCCAGCCGGCCCCTCGACCAATCGGATCGCAAGCTTTCTAATTTGTTGCAACCCGATTGGTTGACACGCCGGCACCGATAGGTACCCAGTATACAGAGATGTATGCTAGGTACCTATCTAAATAAAATCCATCCGTTAGGTCATGAAAATTTCATGTGAAACCTCTCTAACAGCCAAACGGACGATCAAATAGAATGTATTTTTAAATTGAATTCAGTTTGATTCCGAACGTTCACGTTTGCCAACCTCTGCTAAGGCGAGTTGCCACTGATTTGTTTTGTTTATATGCCTATATTTAAAGTGAGTGTAATTGTTATACGAGCGCTAATCCCGCCGATAAACTGCCTCGCAGTTTGGTGGGTTTGTAATTTTAAGAACAAATCGTCACCAGAAAGGCAAAAGTACTAAAGCGCCATTTTAGCTAAAATGAGTTTTATATATGGTTGGATAAGTTTTTTTTTTCTCTACACATTAGTCTTGGAATCGTGGTAATTTGAGCATTATTTAAAAAGTTAGTGGCGCTTTAGCATTGACATTTTTCTTTTTTCTCGCTATGTCTCTTTTACTTACCTAGAGGAATTTACATGATATATATTGTAATTGTCAGTTAGTTTTTTTTCCTTACTGCTATCTGACTGTCGACCCTTGATTAGAAACCTAAAATTACTAGTTCGGTTAATTGATGTTGTTTAAGTCATTATTACTTGCCGCAAATTGTAACGAATGCGCCGCTTAGTAAATTTGCCTTACTTAAAAATTGATGGACTTAAAGCTTTAGTACTTTTTCCCTTCGAGATTTATAAATAAAAAATCTTTTTAGTAACTTTGCTATAATTATCTACTTTTTATGTGAGTATTAAGCGTATTTATTTTTTTATTTATGTGGTGAAAAAGTGTTTTAGTTACAAATATTTTACTCCACAAAATTATAGTTGTACGTTAAGTATGTCAGCACAAATATCAGCAATCTTTTTTTTGAGATGGGTTTGCTCTTGACTCTAGTTTAGGTCAGAGGTGACAGAGACAGAGTCGACAGTAGAACGGGGCAGGTGGGATGATGTCGTGGAGTTCTTGAGCACACTCACCGAAGTACAGTCTGTAGAAGACCGACAAGCAGGCAACCTTGCGGCGATGAGCCAAGCTGTGAAGCTTGACTTCTACCAGCTCAACATCGCCAATGAGCCTCTTAGCTCTGCGTTCCACCGAGTCAAACGCGGCAAATTGATACATAGCTGATCCATACCAAAGGTGGCTGCAATACTCCATGCAGGATCGGACTTGCGCTTTGTATAGCGTTAAAAGCTGTCCAGGCGTAAAGTATCGCTTCACGCTATTTAGAATGCCCAGTTGTTTGGCCGCAATTGTGGCTTTGTACTCAATGGAGGCGCCGAAGTTGAGACTGGATGTTGTCTTCATACCCAGGAGCTCAAGCCGATCAGTCACAGGCACAGACGCAACCCGAAAAGTAGGAGTTTGATCAAAACGACTGTGTTTTAGTGGCGTTAAAGGAGACTAGGTTGTCATCACACAACTCCCTGTCTTCCAGACAAGGCTTAAGGTCAAATCTGTCCACTCCACCATAGCCTATCTCAAGGAACGAACTTCGTCCACGCTGGTTTTTGCACTGGACAAGTATCTCTCTGAAACAGTACTGTCATCTGCGTACCCAACAATACCAGGCTGGAGTAGGTCATTGATGTACAGCAGGAATAGAGTTGCAGAGAGAACAGACCCCTGGGGAACTCCGGCATCAATAGCCAAAAGGTCAGAGGAGCAGCCGTCAATGACAACTCGGAACAACAACTCAAAGCAAAAAGATTGTATGTCAACCTATCCCAACATAGACCGATCATGTGCAGTATCCAGTCCGCCATCCACCCAGTGGCTTTGCCCTTCAAACGCCGCTTTAACTGTCTGAAAACTAATTGGTAACAATTTTCGAAGACCGTAGATAACGAGCTGCTTAACATCCCGCCTACCTCACTAAAATACGACAAATTCGTAAGCGTAGTCGCACGGAAATATATCCCCCGTGGGTGTCGCACATCGTACATCCCCGACATATCCCAGGAATCTGGCAATCTGCTAAAGACGTACGAGCAACTGTTCAACATTGGCCCATTCTCAAACTGCTGTCACTTATAAGCTAACAACGCCAGAAAAAATGGATGGATAGGGTAACTGGTATTGCCATGAAACATAACAAAAGGCAGCAAAAAGGCATGGACCACTATCCGCAAACACATCAGCGAACCACCACTACCTCATACGCCCAGTGCAGTGAAGGCTAACAAAGTTGGCAAATCATCACAACGCCTGAGCAGAGTCCTCAAAATGCTAGACAAATTATCACCCGAAAGTGAATCTGTGTGAGACCCATTCCAGCTAGCAGGCATCGTGTCCAGCCATCCGAAGGCTGAGCTCTGGCAAGGCATTCGGATTGGACGACATTTCAGTCAAACAGATTAACTACCTCGGCGCAGTATCTGTGTCACGGTTGCTGAAACTCTTTAACCATTCGTCTTTGGAGGAGATCTAAGTTCATTGTTATTCCCAAACCTGGTAAGCCACATGACGATCCTAAAAACTTTCGCATTATATCGCTCCTTTGCCACACGTACAAACTGTTCGAAAGACTACAGCTAGCTCGCCGCTCAGGTGTCGCCGATCCGAAATGAATGCCGGAGCAAGCTAGATTTAGACCTGGAAAGTCTTGCTCCGGTCAGATACTGATCCTCACGCAACACATCGAGGATGGGTTTGAGACTAAGAAAGTGACGGGTGCAGTATTCGTGGACTTGTCGGCAGCCTACGACACCATTAACATTAGGCACTTGTTTTGGAAGGTAACCAACTTAACAGAGGACCCAAAGTTTTTTCGAATTCTTAAATCCCTCAAATACACAATCGTGTGCCTTCCAACTTCGTAATAGTCAAGCGGGCCGAACACTCAACATCTTGTGGCAGGGGTTGCCAATCACTCATAGTCCCCACCCAAAATATCTCGGCATCACTTTGGATAGGTCCCTCAACTTTAAGAAAAGTTGCGAGAATGTTAGGCAGCAATTCCACGCTAGGAACAACCTGCTTTGTCATGTTACATCTACCAGATGAGGAGCGTCTCCCCAAGTCCTGCGAACAACCGGAATGGCGCTCTGCTTTTCCACTGGCGAATATGCCTACCCAGTGTGGAGCCGTTCCGACCACTCCAACTTAGTGGATACAGCACTGAATGAGACATTCAGTGAGACAAAGGCCGGATTTGTTCTGGTTGCCTTAAACTGACCCCAGTATGAATGTTGTACCTACTGATCACCTTTGGACCCCCGGAAATTCGTAGGACTATGGGAAGCCGCATGGAAAGTACGAAGCAAGAGGGTGACTCATGCCACCCAATGTACAACCGCAGCTCGATCCCCCGGAGGCTCAAAAGTCGAAAGGGTTTCCTTGGCTGTGTGAGCTCGTTGCCGTTGGATGGCAATGTTAGCTCGGAGAGGTGCAAATTCTGTCGGGAGAAGTTTCGCTCTGACCACTTCATCGAGCCTGCGGAGAGCCTTTCACCTGGGCACACGTTGCTGTAGCATATCTGGAAGGGTTTAAACAGACTCCGCACTCAAGTCGGCCGCTATAAAGACAATCTCCACAGGTGGAGGTTCTCGGATGGATCTTGTGTGTTTGTGCGGCGTCTCTCCGCAGACCATAGAGCACCTTTTATCTTGCTCCGCATGCCCTGTTGCCTGTTCTTGTGAGGATACAAGAACAGGCAACTACGCTATGTGTCCGCTATGTCAGCGGACGGCGTTGCCGACCGGGACAGGCAAGAGATCGAGCAGGAAGGGTTGTCATCGACACGCTAAGAAGAAGAGACTCCACTACCACGATAATCACAAAAAATACAAACTTTTATTCGGGACGGAGACCAATCCAAAAAATCAAAGATCAGAATCAGTCCAGAGTTATAAATAGTGTAACTAGCCCGACTTTGTTTTATTTTTGAGTTTTTGTTTGTACCGGAGCCTATTGCTCCGAAATTACTGGACCAATTCAAAAAATTCTTTCACCAATATAAAGCTACATTATTCCTGAGTGACATAGGCTTTTTAATCCTGAAAACGGGTCCTGTGGGGTGGTCGACGGGAGCGAAGCCGCAGGGAACAGCTAGTGTACTATATAAACAGATTTTAATAAAACTTGAACTAGGTATACGCAATTACGCAGAGGTACGCAAAATAAATTAAAAAAAAAGAAAAGTAGAACGTTTTTATAACACATTAAACGTACATCTACCTGTTCTTTTTGTTTTAAAAACGATACCCTATACAAAGTTTTTTTTTCCTATGTCGTGGGTGCGGTTACGAACATTAAAACTCACATACACAAGACGCCCAGATCCGGCACCCAAAAAATACTCCTAAACTCTTTAAGAAAAATTTCTTAACTTCTACCCCTTACCTACCTACAACATCTACAGACGTGATAATACCCTACTCTATTCAAAACTGTATTATTCTACAAGACTTGGATGTGCGGATTTAAAAGCAAATCCATCACCAGTTTCATTCTTTCCGATATTAATCTTCTTTTCCCGTTCTGGCACGAGTTACCCGAGAATGGCTAATGCTGTGGCGAAAAGATTAGTTAGTCAACAAGGTTACGGGGAGTTGGCATAACTTACTTAGGTGCGAAGTATAAAGGAGAAGCTAATCTTCGGCAATTGTAATAAAAACGAAAATGCTTGTACTTGAATTGGATTAAAAGCGAAAATGTTCACAACGCGTTATCAACGTTTTAAACTTTAATGATGCGCTGTCAACTGAATCACTCTGCGTATTCTTGTATACTACGCAATTTTGCACACCCCTACCCTACTTAGGTGCACTGTGCAATGGACACTTACTGAATTATACTTAACCAGTAGGTTTTTTACAACAAACAAATGAGGGGAAAACTAATCTTCGGCAATTGTATTAAAAACGAAAATTCTTGCACGTTTAAAACTTTGATGATGCGTTGTCAACTGAAGTTGACCGCAGCAGACTGTTTCCTGATTCGAGAATCACTCTGCGCATTCTTGTATACTACGCAATCTTGCACACCCCTACCCTACTTAGGTGCACTGTGCAATGGACACTTACTGAATTTTACTTAACCAGTAGGATTTTTACAACAAACAAATGAAGGAGAAGCTAATCTTCGGCTATTGTATTAAAAACGAAAATTCTTGCACATTTAAAACGTTGACGAAGCGCTGTCTACTGAAGTTGGCCGCAGAATACTGTTTCCTGATTCGAGAATCACTCTGCGCATTCTTATACACTACGCAATCTTGCACATCTCTACCCTACATAGATGCACTGGGCAATGGATACTTACTGAATTATACTTAACAGTAGGTTTTTTACAACAAACAAATGAGGGAGAAGCTAATATTTGGCAATTGTATTAAAAACGAAAATTCTTGCGCATTTAAAACGTTGATGATGCGCTGTCAGCTGAAGTTGGCCGCAGAAGACTGTTTCCTGATTCGAGAATCGCTCCGCGCATTCTTGTACACTACGCAATTTTGCACACCCCTACCTTACTTAGGTGCACTGGACAATGGACACTTACTGAATTATACTTAACCAGTACGGTTTTTTTCATCAAATAAATGAGGAAGAAATGAATCATCGCTTACCATCTGGTGAGATAGTGGTCAAGCGCAAGCCTATCAAAGATAAAAAATAAATAAAATAAAAAGTTGTCTGTAAAGTCGGTTTACGGACGATAGTTTAACGTGACAACGTCATAACAAAACATTGATGAAATGATTGCATACTTATCGATACAATTAACTTTATTGTAACGATCCGATTATAACGTTACGATTAGCGTAACGTTACATTGAGTCATCCTTTTTCGTGCGTGCAGCCGGCGTTCATCGATTTATTAGACGTTGTCACGTCAAAAAAGAAAAAAAAAGAAGAAAGGCATTTGTCCTGCAATGGAACGAAAAAGGATAAAAAAACGCATCTAAGTATAGAAACCACACATAATAGACGAGCATTTGTTTCATACCAAGACTTCTCCACAGTTTGAAATGCACATTAAACTGTCCCGACTGTACTCGTGACACAGAAACCCGAAAGTCTGACCAACAGTTTTATCAAGGTGTATCATGTTACCCAGACTCCACTCTTATTACTGAGTTGTGGCGAACAGATAGGTAGTCGTTTTATGTAAATTCAGCTGCAATTGGTTGGAGTTTAGCTCGACTTCAACGTCACATAGAAAAGTTAAGACAGATGATGGTAATGCACTAACTTCTGACGTTTTAGAGGTAAGTGCCCATCTATACTATATTATACTATAGTAATTTTATAAAGAGGTAAAGTTTGTGAGTTTGTGCGGTTGTAGGGGGGAATCTCTGGATCTACTGAACCGATTTAAAAAATTCTTTCCCCAGTAGAAAGCTACTTTATTCCTAAGTGACAAAGGCTATAATTTCTTTCAAAAAAATTAGAAATCCTTATGAAAATTGTGATTGAAAATAATGTAACCCAAAGTAGGAAAATTTCACCCATAAAATTAATTATTTGGCCTGCGCTGAGAAAACAGTTGATGATACATAAAAAATATGTACTACATGATTATATTACTCTACATAAAAGTCTGCGAGAGAATATATCTAACTATCACAGTTAAGTCACAATATCAGCTTTTATGTTCTAAATTTTAATAAGATCGCCGGTAGAAACAAAAGTTGCGATTTTATTAAGTAGCAGTCTATGATCAACTTTGTCAAACGCGTTCTAAAAATCAGTGTTTACTGCGTCAGTTGTTAAAAAGTTGTTATGTAAATATTAAGAGATTGCTTATGCAAGGTCTAACCTTGACAAAACCATGCTGTTCCTTTATTAGAACACGACGAACAAATGGGTAAATCTCAACATGAACAAGCCTTTCAAAGAGCTTAGAGAATGCTGATAAAATTGAGATTGGACGATACGATACCAGAATAATAAGATGTTCCTAATAACGCTTATTAGTTTAATTTTATTTGATTACGATAACCTTTACTTTGAGTTGCTTTGTAGCAACGCGCTCAGGTTCTTTGCCTTCGTTTCCCAAGAGATAGTTTACACTCTTCAAAAGATCTTTTCTCTCTTCTAATGTCCCAGAATTAATATAAATACGTAACTAGACAAACTTTTAACTATCTGGGGACAAACTATCATAGTGTGAGAGATACGGAGCTATGCACGACGAAGAGCCCCTCTGGCCGTATTCACAACTGCGATTCACAATCAGTTGCAAATTAAAAAAAAAAACTTTGTTTGCAACCAGTTGCGAATCAAGAAAGCTTGTTCCTAAACTGCAACTTGGCTGCGAACAAAGAATAAGAACTTCGCAAACTTATATATGTACGATGGGAGAAAGGAGCACTATCTTTTTTTTTTACAGCGGAATCTGATAGTGTTGACATGAAATAACGGTCAAAGAAAAATACACTAAAAAAAACCATACTTCAAATTCAGCGAAGCAAATATCAACCAAAGGCCTAGCGCTAGTTTAGCTAACAACTAATCTAAACCAATAATTCCAAACTTCAGCAATAGATCTTAAAGATTAGCAGAACTTAAGAAAGGGCTGGAATTCAGCTCATTCCTATCTTAACTACAGTCCCCAAACTTTCCTCTCAAATCTAATCAGGGGCGTTAACGATACCCGTAAACAAGCCACGTAGAGCTTCCGAAAGTTTTTTAACTCATTAATGTACAAAAGTACGTTTTGGATAACCCTTTGGAGGGAGAAAGGGTCTAAATAAATAGTGGAAAACTTGGCGGGTTTGACGAACTAAATGATTCGCTAAGTTGTTTCAATGTTTGTTTTGGAATAGGACAGTCATTGTTTTATACAGTAAGATAAAGAGTGCTTAAAAGAAACACCTGGGTTTCAGAAAAGGCTAAAATTAAAAATAAAGAAAACCTCCCCACTTTAGACACGAAAATGTTACTTTGAGATCATGATAATACGATTAATTTGGCTCCTAATGACCAAATTAAATAAAATTGTTTCTAAAACTACAGCAGCTGCTGCCTCCCTAACTTGTTTCTCTTAATGTCCCACTTGGTAGGTATATGATAAACTTTCCAATTAATATATACATATATAGATAAACTCACGCCTTTTTTCCATGGGGTAGGCAGAAACTACAGAACGCCACCTGCTACGATAGCTAATACGATAATTAATATTAATATATTTTTTAATAATTTTATTTAATTTATTTATTTCTTACCACAAATTTACAGACAAAAAATTAAAGAGTCTACAGATACAATCGTATAATTAATTTTTGGAAGACTGGTGCCTAAGCTAAGTTTTTACAAAACCTGTATGTTAGGTCACCAGGCTCCCTAAAACAAGGTTCAACATAATAATTGTCAACTGGAGACGAACTGAATCACACTAATATTCAAATAATCTAATGCATTAAAACATTGCAAATTTTGCTCATAAAAATTCAATTTACAAAAACAAAAATAAGAATAAAATAGTGAAATAAAGTAATTTATTAAGGATACATGCAAGGGAGGAAGTATGTGAATGTATGTCGTGAGCGGGGTGAGTGTGTGTGATGTTGAGTGAGAGTGTGTGTGTGTGGGGTTATTGTGTGTATGTTGTACGGGAAGATTTTGTTAGGAGATGGTTTTGAAAAGATCGTCAATTTGGGTATAATCTAAAGTGATAAGCCAGTCAGTAATTTTTCTTTTAAAAGTAGTTTTATTTAGGGCATGAATTGAGACTAGTAGTAATATATAGTTACTTTGAATTAATATATTGGGTCCGACAACTATTAGATG